>CM022303.1:258081860-259281860 GCA_011799875.1 Thinopyrum elongatum
AAGACGGATAATGCATTGTTGATTAACATTACAGCCTAGATAGTATTTTTAAATTATTAACAGGTTTTAACATCATATTTAGATTCTACATATTTTTCTAATCAAATTCCATATATAACATGTTAAATTTGGAGTTATGGTTTAAAAGATATGAGTATTTTAAAAAGCATTTGATATGTACTACGGGTTTAATGTCAGAAACATTAGGGAGGTTTTCTATAAATTAGCAAAACGGACTAAGAATACCTATTTCTTTTATTAGTAGGTATAGATTTCTATTTATACCACTACCACAAAAAGTTTAACTGCTAAATAAAATAGTTTAATATTTTATAAATTATAAAAGGCATTTATTTAATTGTTTTAGCCACTGTTTTATTGAGTTTTTGGTATTTAAAATACCCTATAAAATATGGGTTTCAACATGACAAATATCCAGAGATTATTTGCCACACCTTGAACATTTTAGTTTGAATGTTTAAGAAATTTGAATTTTGGACTTTAACTTGAATTTGAATTTGAATCGGTTTTGAATCAAGTGAGATTAGCAACAGTAACAGTGATGACTAGGCACCATTAGCATGGTATTACTGTAGCTTAATTATCCGGGCGTTACAATTCTCCTCCACTACAAGAAATCTCGTCCCGAGATTTAGGAGGTAGGAGGAACAAGGCGGGGTATTCATCACGAAGATGATCCTCGCGTTCCCAAGTGGCTTCATCTTCAGAATGATTTGACCACTGGACTTTGAGAAATTTGATAGCCCTCTGACGGGTGCGACGTTCAGCTTGATCAAGAATGCGGACGAATGCTCTCTGTAAGTGAGATCATCTTGCAGGGGTTGAGCTTTATAAGCCATGGGGTTGTTGCAATAAGATTGCGACTCAGGGCACCGGCCATGACATTAGCCTTGCCAGGGGTATAAGAAATACCGTAGTCATAGTCTGTAATTGTTTCCATATATCGCTGCTGACGGAGATCCATATCTAGGTGAGTAAATAGATACTTCAGACTTTGATGATCGGTGAAGATCTCGCAACGATCACCAAAAGGAAATGCCGCCACAACTTCAGTGCAAATTTAACTGCAGCAAGTTCAAGGTCATGGACTGAGTAGTTCTTCTGGAAAGACATCTTTGAATTCACAAACGACTGGAGCGTTTTCAATTCTCACAAGAGGAGAAGCATTTAACGCATTCAAGGAGTAAATCCGTGCTTCAGCATTTCAAACAAGATGAGCATGGTAGCTTACTATCTCACTGGAAGGATGTAATAGATGGACGGTTTTAGTGGCGCAAATGATAGAAGCGGTATGTGTTTCCAACCATTCCATTCCCAGAATGAGGTCAATATTGGAAGACTTCAAAACAATGGGGGAAACATGGAATCCCAACCCTTCAATTTCAACGGGGATGTTGTGACTAACCATGGTGGTTCGACATTGGCCCGCGGAATGCAGCTTGGAATTCCGGCCAAGTGATGGCGGTTCCGACAGGTAAGGAATGACTGTGGCTGTCCCACCATTGAACAGCGGGACCTTTCGAGTAATAAGCCGTGAAGGTGAGATAGTTGGCAGGGGCTAAATCAGCAGACTCCAATCTCAAAAGTGATGTCACAGAGCCCATCATCAGCATCAAGGGGCTGAGTTGAGCTGCGGTATATGACAGGGTTAAGACACGCAAAGTCTTGCAGAGTCACTGGGGTTGGTTGCTGATTCATATTGGGATGCGAGAACTAACCCATGAATCCTTCCATGAACTGGCGATTCAGCTCAAACTGATGGGTCATCCCGGCCATGTATGGTGGATTGTCGCCACCACGTCCACGACCAGCGGGTCTAACCATCCTGCTTAAATGCAACAGGGGGTAGTTTAGCAAGGGGGTGGAGAAAGTGTATGGAGTCATTCATGATGTAACCTGAACAGTGAGCAAAGGCGCAGTATATACAAAGCAGTAGTCATTGAAGACATATAGATACATATACGGGGCCAATTACACACTGTTCGTATGAGTTCGGACAAGAGAACACCCTAGACATACTAGGCGGCACGCATGCACGTGATGGGGGGATACAACAATGGGACATAGCAAAGGCTTCATCAACGTCGGAGAAAAACCACTGGAGTGAAGGATCTGCAAGTGACGACGCAAGGTGCCCTCGATATGAGGATCTTGCGGTCCATGAACACTGTGAAGCGGATCCTGATCCTTAATTCGAGAAAGGAGTAATACAAACCACCAGGAGGATGCGATCACGAGATCCTAATGTTAGAGTTAGCAAAAACTTTAACCCGAGTAGAAGAGAGATTAGAGTCCCAGAGTAAGGACGAGGAATGAAAGAACCTAATACCACCCATTGGCGACGTGGGCCCGTAAGCCACACAGCCATGTTAGTAAAACAGTTTTTCAAAGACTAGACTCAACTTCGACCAAGGAGTTGGAAAGGGGGTTCCTATAGGCAATCGGCTCTGATACCAACTTGTGACACCCCCGATTCAATCGTATACTAATCATACACGCAAATATGTATGATCAAGATCAGGGGCTCATGAGAGGATATCACAACACAACTCTAGACACAAATTAAAGTAATACAAGCTTCATATTACAAGCCAGGGGCCTCGAGGCTCGAATACAAACGAGTCAACGGAAGCAACAATATCTGAGTACAGACATAAATCAAACAAGACTGCCTTAAGAAGGTTAGCACAAAAGCAACATCGATCGAAAAGGCAAGGCCTCCTGCCTGGGACCTCCTAACTACTCCTGTTCATCGTCGGTCTCCATGATGTCTACTACACAACTTGTTCTTGTAGACTCGTGTTGGGCCTCCAAGCGCAGAGTTTTGTATGACAGTAGCAAATTTCCCTCAAGTGGATGACCTAAGGTTTATCAATCTGTGGGAGGCGTAGGATGAAGATGGTCTCTCTCAAACAACCCTGCAACCAAATAATAAAAAGTCTCTTGTGTCCTCAACACACCAAATACAATGGTAAATTGTATAGGTGCACTAGTTCGGCGAAGAGATGGTGATAAAAGTGTAGTAATGATAGTAGATATTGATTTTTGTAATAGGAACAATAAAAAACAGCAAGGTAGCAATTGATAAAACGGAGCACAAACGGTATTGCAATGCTTGAAAATGAGGCCTAGGGTCCGTACTTTTGCTAGTGCAATCTCTCAACAATGCTAATATAATTGGATCATATAACCATCCCTCAACGTGCGATGAAGAATCACTCCAAAGTTCCTATCTAGCGGAGAACATAAGAAGAAATTGTTTGTAGGGTACAAAACCACCTCAAAGGTATTCTTTCCGATCATTCTATCCTAGAGTTCATACTAAAATAACACCAAGCTATTCTTTCTGATCGATCTAACCAAGAGTTCGTACTAAAATAACACCATATGATACACATCAACCAACTCTAATGTCACCTAGATACTCCAATGTCACCGCGAGTATCCGTGAGTTAATTATACGATATGCATCAAACAATTTCAGATTCATAATACTCAATCCAACACAAAGAACCTCAAAGAGTGCCCCAAGGTTTCTACCAGAGAAACAAAGACGAGAACGTGCATCAACCCCTATGCATAGATTACCCTAATGTCACCTCGGGAATCCGCGAGTTGAGTGCCAAAACATATCTCAAGTGAATCAATATAATACCCCATTGTCACCACGGGTATTCATATGCAAGACATATATCAAGTGCTCTCAAATCCATAAAAGTATTCAATCCGATAAAACGAAATCTCAAAGGGAAAACTCAATTCATCACAACAAGATAGAGAGGGGAAAACACCATATGATCCGACTATATTAACAAAGCCCACGATATAGCAAGATCGTGACATCTCAAGAACACGAGAGAGAGAGAGAGAGATTAAACACATAGCTACTAGTACAAACCCTCAGCCCCGAGGGTGGACTACTCCCTCCTCATCATGGAGACAAAAGGGATGATGAAGATGGCCTTCGGTGATGATCTCCCCCTCCGGCAGGGTACCGGAACAGGGTCTAGATTGGTTTTTTGTGGCTACAAAGGCTTGCGGCGGTGGAACTTCTAATCTAGGGTTACTCCGAGGGTTTTTGGAATATTTGGCAATTTATAGGGCGAAGAGGCGATGCGGGAGGTCACCGAGGGGGGCACAACCCCCCTGGGCGCGCCTGGGCTCCTGGGCGCGCCCAGGTGGGTTGTGCCCATCTCGGGCCTCCCCTCTGGTACTTTTTAGCCCATCCTAGGTCTTCTGGTCCAAAAAAATTCTCCAAATTTTTTCGCTGCATTTGGACTCCGTTTGATATTGATTTCCTGCGAAATAAAAAAACAAGCAAAAAACAGCAACTGGCACTGGGCACTATGTCAATAGGTTAGTCCCAAAAAATGATATAAAGTTGCTATAAAATGATTGTAAAATATCCAAGAATGATAATATAACAGCATGGATACTTCATAAATTATAGATACGTTGGAGATGTATCAGCATCCCCAAGCTTAATTCCTACTCGTCCTCGAGTAGGTAAATGATAAAAGAAATAATTTATAAAGTGTGAATGCTAGCAAAGTGCATAAGTTTGATCAATGATAATTTCAATCCCTTTTCCTAGCATCATAACAACAATTATTTCTCATAAAACTTCTCATGTTAAAGTAGCAACCAATTCACATGTTAAGGTTCAAACAATGAATTCTCTTGAAACTCAACAACCTATATTATTAGTCACCAAACAATTGCAATTCAACTTATTCAGCAGACTCTAAGTAAGAGCTCCACATACTCAATCATCATATAGTCTTCTATGATTGCTAGTACTCAAAGCATATTCTTAGAACAAATGGCATTCATCGAACACAGAGAAAGATAGGGGCTTAATATTTTGCCTCCCAACTCATTTATCATAGAGATAATTGTCAACAATAATAAATCATGATCAAATATATTTGACTGGTCATATGTGCCTACATCTTTCCCCACCACATGATGCTTGCCAACTAGAGAATAATTAAGGTTGAAATGAGAATGCATTCTATTGACTCTTGCATGAAAGTAAATACTGAAAAGCAAAAGATAGGCCCTTCGCAGAGGGAAGCGGAGGTTGTCATGCGCTTTTTATTTGGATGCCCAAGCTCTTAATGCAAAGGAACGTCATGTTATATTGCCCCTTATGATAGCAACCTTTATTATGCAGTCCGTCACTTTTATTACTTTGCCATCACAAGTTCGTACAACGCTCAATTTTCCCTTACAATAAAAGATCAAACATATTTAGGAGCAATTTTTATTGCTTTATGCACTGATGACAACTTACTTGAAGGATCTTATTCAATCCATAGGTAGGTATGGTGAAAACTCATGGCAAGAAACTGGGTTTATGGGTTTTTGGATGCACAAGTAGTATCTCTACTTAGTACGAATTTTTGGCTAGCAAAAGATTATAGGCAAACACCACATGTTGGAGGATCCATAACAATATAACTTCTACGTAAATATACACAACCATAACTCATTACGTTGTCTTCCTTGTCCAACTTCAACTAATTTTCTCAAGTTTGAAAATAATTAATGGGTATTCACAATCATAGAAGATGTCCAAGATAATATATTATATGTGAAAGTTCTCTTCCTTATGCTAATCATTCATGAATTGCTTGTATGACCAATATTGTGATTGTCAAGCTTCAAAAGATTTCACTTTCTAAACCCAAAGTGAAGCTACTACTAGACATGATATGAACATATAATTTCAACTTTATGATATCCAATTCATTCAACAATTTACTCATAGGATATAAGTGAAGCACAAGAGTAAATGACAAACTACTCCAAAAAGATATAAGTGAAGATCAAGCGAGTAGTTAAGTAAATGGGTGGCTATTTGAGGACTCTCTCTTATTCAAAATCTTCAGATCTAATTATTTTATTAAAACATCAAGCAAAACAAAATAAAATGACATTCTAAGAAAACCACAACTCATGTGAAGAAGCAAAAACTTAGGCTCAACCGATACCAACCGATAGTTGTTCATGAAGAAAGGTGGGATGCCTACCGGGGCATCCCCAAGCTTAGATGCTTGAGACTTCTTGGATTATTAACTTGGGATGCCTTGGGAATCCCCAAGCTTGAGCTTTTGTGTCTCCTTAATTCCTTTTATATCACGGTTTCCCTAAATCTTAAAAACTTCATCCACACAAAACTCAATAAGAACTCATGAGATAAGTTAGTATAAATCAATGCAAAAACCTTATCATTCTCTACTGTATCAAATCACTAAAATTATTATTCAACATTGCATACTAAATGCCTCTGCATATTTAATACTCCTATCCTCAAATAGAATCATTAAACAAGCAAACATATGCAAACAATGCGAACATGACAGCAATCTGTCTAAACAGGACAGTCTGTAAAGAGTGAAATTGTACTCATACTTCCCTAACTCCAAAAATTCTGAAAATTTATCATACTGTAGAAAATTTATCATATCTTATTGTTAAAAAAATTCAACATTTTATCACATTCTTACTTTTCTCAAGAATTCTCGTACTAGCGTGCAACTTTCTGTTTTCAACCAGCAACACATAGACTTGCAAAATAGGCATGGCAAAGGCTATACTTGACATTTTTATTGAAGTAAAAGATATAAAACATTATTACAAATAATAGCAAGCAAATCATAATAAAATAAAATGATGCTCCAAGCAAAACTCATATCATGTGACGAATGAAAATATAGCCTCAAGTAAGGTTACCGATATTGTTGGAGACGAAAGAGGGGATGCCTTCCGGGGCATCCCCAAGCTTAGTTGCTTGGATCCTCCTTGAATGTCACCTTGGGGTGCCTTGGGAATCCCCAATCTTAGGGTCTTTTCACTCCTTATTCTCCTCATATCGATATCTCACCCAAAACTTGAAAACTTCAATCACACAAAACTTAACGGAACTTCGTGAGATGGGTTAGTATGATAAAGACAAATCATTCACTTGGGTACTGTCAAGATAAGATTCATAATTGTTTCCACATAATTCCTACTGTACTCTACAATTTGCACAATTTATATTAAGCAATATAAGCCATAGAAACCATAAAACAAGCAAACTATGCATTGCAAACAGAATCTGTCAAAAACAGAACAGTACATAAAGATCTGAATTAAGGTCGCACTTCTGTAACTCCAAACTTCTGGAAATTTATAAAATCGTAGGAAATTTGTATACCCATCATCTGTAAAAAAAATCAGAGTTTTTCGACGCTCCAGTGAATTTAAAAAATTATGTTACTGGAAGCAAAAGTTCCTGTTTTTGCACAGAATCAAGTCAACTATCATCCATACTATCCCAAAGGCTTTACTTGGCACTTTATTGAAATAAAAGCTATAAAACATGTTTACTACAGTAGACTAATCATGTGAACACACAAAAACAGTAGGTAAAAATATGGAAAACGCTAACCTTCAGCCGGTTGATGCACGCACAGCATCCGCCGCCTGGGTAGCCGTCGGATTGATTTTGATCGAGCGCTCGCACTGGAGACAAGTCCCGTGCAGCTAGTTTTATTTTTTGCAACAAGCGTCTTGTTTCAGAAGCTTTCTGCAACAAAGATCTTGTTTTCAGAAAGAAAAAAAGTGTTTGGTGGTGAACTTTTTCTTTCGGCGATAGGGTCTAGTTTCATAAAACTTCTGCAACAGAAGTCTTGTTTCAGAAAGAAAAAAAATTGTTCGACGATGAATATTTTCTTTTCTGCAACAGGGGTATTGTTTCAGAAACATAGCCCTGGTTGCAGAAAGTGCAGAATGAGCGCCCCGTGTTAGAGTGTACGATGGCAACTATTGCAACACGATGCATGTTTCAGAAACATAGCTTTGGTTACAGAAATCGCCAGAGGAGTGCCTGGCGTGAGAGCTCGTCGTTGTCGTGCTGGAGTAGAGGCAACTGCTCGAGGTGCTGGTTCGGAGGAGGCACGACAACTCCGACGGCCGGCGATGCTCCATGGCCGAGGCACTCAGGCCATGGCGGGGCAGTGTTGTTGTCTCAGTGGACCTTTGCAACAAGGTCCTTGTTGCAAATCCATGAGCGCAACAAGCTAGTTGTTGCAAAGGCTCCCAGTTGGCTGGGACGGTTGATCGAACGGCTATTTCGGGCGGCATCGGACAGTTGCCGAGGCGGCTGATCTTACCGGTTTATCACCCGGCGGACGCGTAGCATTGCCCTAAAAATATTGGGTTATCTCCCAACAAGCGCTTTTCTTTAATGCCTTTTAGCTAGGCATGATGATTTCAATGATGCTCGCATAAAAGTAAGAGTTAAAACACAAAGAGAGCATCATGAATCACAAATTCCTCTCCCATAATAATTTTCAGTAGCATCGTGAATGGATTCATCAATATAACTATCACACAAAGCATTCCTTTCATGATCCATAAGCATAGTATTTTTATTACTCTCCACATAAGCAATTTTAATCTCATTCATAATAGTGGGAGTATCATATGAAACTCGAATACTATAAATTGTTTCCACATTAAAAGAGTAATGTTCAGTAAAAGGATATTCAAAATTATGACAATAATTATCACTACTTTTTATAACATAAGTATCATCACAATAATCATCATAAGTAGCAACTTTGTTCTCATCATAGTTAATTGAAACTTCTTTCAAAATAGTGGAATTATTACTAAATAAAGTCATGACCTCTCCAAATCCGCTTTTATCATTATAATAAGATTCAACACCCTCCAAAATAGTGGGATAGATATTATCTAAAGTTGACACTTTTCCAAACTCACTTTCATAAATATTGCAATCATAGGAGGCATGCAATCATCATAACAAATTTGATCATTCAAAGTAGGGGGGCTAAAAAGATCATCTTCATTCACTACTACAGGATACTACTAACGCGACACTACGATTAGAGACCCTTCGACGAAACTGTGTGCGATGCATTAATCGCAAACGGTGATGTAAAAAAACCATAAAAAAGGTGCAAAACATTTGCGATGGCGGATACATCAAACACGGTTCAAATTTTAGTTGCGTGTGCGTTGCGGGGCATATGGTTCAGTTCAATGAACTGTTTGCGATGAGGCAGAACAACAGAAACGGGCAGCCAGATGAAGGCGTGTTCGATATACGGCATACAGTTCACTCGGATGAACTGTTTGTGATTAGGCAACACAAAAGAAACGGTCAGCCATATCAAGGTGTGTGCGATATACGGCATACGGTTCACTCGGATGAACTGTTCGCTTTGAGCCAAGAGAACAGAAACGGTTCAATTTAGCAAGATATGTGTGATACGTGGCAAACAGGTCTGTAATCAAAAATGTGTGCGAAGACCGATAATAATACAGACGATTGCTGCTAATAAGCCGTGTGTGTTGTGGGCAAACACTTGGTGGTATACAATTGTCAGCGATTGATGAAATCATCACCGACGGGTTCCCTAGTATGGTCCGTGTGCGATGTCATTGCACACAGAACAACAGCATATGTACTTATAACTTATAAGGACTTGATTCCATAAACAGATTGAACATCCAATTACATAGGTGGCTAGTACACACATGACCTTTGCACACACCAAAGTATGTTCCAAAATGCCTAGAAAACTCAAATAATGTATAAAAAGGCAAAACGAACCCTGAATAATTTCATATTTTTAGGACGACGCTCCTATAGTTGCATGTTGCCTCTGTAAAATAAATCAAGGTGGGAAGAGACAGCGTATGTAATTTCGCACACATAGGTGACAAGTTCCCTCTCGGAACCATGAGCCTTTTTGAGAGAAGCTCCGGCTTGTAAGAAGTTTGTACCAAAACTTGTCCCAAATTGGACTAATTTTTTACCACAGCATGTTGGTGCTATGTCATAACACCATGCCAAGTTTCATGATTTTGAGGCAAGTTTTGGATTTACAGTAATTTTAAAACCAGGTTTCTCAATGTTTACTGTCGAGTCGGCACCGCCCTGGATAGGCTTTTTCCTCGTGGGTCCCAAATGACAAATCCAAATATGTCACTACCATGCAGCTTTTCTTATTAAGAATAACAGCCCATTTGGTGTGCTAGCTGAAAATAAGTTTGTGGGTGCTAGTGGGCGCTAAAAACTTGCTGTTATGTAATGAACAAACATCTCAAGGATCCCACGAGAGTGATGTTCTTTCCCTATGTTGTGAACGCTTATAATATTTATGTCTTAATTAAAGAAATGGCAAGCCATTGGCCCAGTAAGAAAGAAAATATAGGTCAAAGCCGAGTTGAAAAGGGCAACAATATCAAACTCCAGCTTACAAACAGTACAAAAGCACAAGGGTTAATTGCTCATCAGTTTTAGACAAAATCTAGATTGAACAGGACAATGACATCTAAATCAACCAAAGTTTTCGGCAGTCACACTCAAATGGATCAGTTGATCTATAAAATCAAGATCCCGGGCCAGAAATTCTACTGGTCCATGATGACAAGCTGTTGTAAATAGAAGCCGAGTACGATCAGAAGCCCTTAGGTCCACCTGAAACTTATTTTTATGTTGTTCAACACTTGTAGCCGTAAGAAATTTCTTGTCGAAAAACTTAATCCTCACAGACAATAGTGCCCTCGCATTCAACATGAAGAATGTGACAAAGCTAGTGTTTGCATTGTTGGATGCATATCCTTCCAGCGTTACTGTCTTCAAACGAATGTCATGAGATCTGAGAAAATCCCGGTGCTTCTTGAACCATCGATTGGTTATACTTTTTTCTCCATGTGTTAGTGCCTAAATAGAGATGAAGATTGAAAACACTTAATGTCTAAAAAAGATTATGTTGCAAGAGTGATAGCTGAACGATTAATTATAGTACATTATATATGGGCTTTCAATGTGCGTGAAATCATTGATACGTCTCCAACATATCTATAATTTTTTATTGTTCCATGCTATTATATTATCTGTTTTGGATGTTTTATATGCATTAATATGCTATTTTATATTATTTTTGGGACTAACCTATTAACCTAGAACCCAGTGCCAGTTTCTGTTTTTTCCTTGTTTTTTAGCTTCGTGGGAAAGGAATACCAAACGGAGTCCAAACGGAATAAAACCTTTGCAATGATTTTTCTTGGACCAGAAGACACCCAGGAGACTTGGAGATGAAGTCGGAGGAGCCACGAGGCGGCCACAAGGGTGGAGGGCGTGCCTCCCTGCCTTGTGGGCCCCCCGTGACTCCCCTAACCTAATTCTTTCGCATATATATTCACATATGTTCCCAAACCACCAGAGGCATCCACGAAAACACTTTTCCACCGCCGCAACCTTCTGTACCCGTCAGATCCCATCTAGGGACCTTTTTCGGCACCCTGCCGAAGGGGGATTCGATCACGGAGGGCTTCTACATCAACCCTATTGCCCTTCCGATGAAGCGTGAGTAGTTTACCTCAGACCTACGGGTCCATAGCTAGTAGCTAGATGGCTTCTTCTCTCTCTTTGATTCTCAATACCATGTTCTCCTTGTTGATCTTGGAGATCTATCCGATGTAATCTTCTTTTGCGGTGTGTTTGTCGAGATCCGATGAATTGTGGATTTATGATTAGCTTATCTATGAATATTATTTGAATCTTCTCTGAATTCTTATATGCATGATTTGATATCTTTGTAATTCTCTTCGAATTATTGGTTTGGTTTGGCCAACTAGATTGGTTTTTCTTGCAATGGGAGAAGTGCTTAGCTTTGGGTTCAATCTTGCGGTGTCCTTTCCCAGTGACAGTAGGGGTAGTAAGGCACGTATTGTATTGTTGCCATCGAGGATAAAAAGATGGGGTTTACATCATATTGCTTGAGTTTATTCCTCTACATCATGTCATCTTACTTAATGCGTTACTCTGTTCTTCATGAACTTAATACTCTAGATGCAGGTAGGAGTCGGTTGATGTGTGGAGTAATAGTAGTAGATGCAGAATCGTTTCAGTCTACTTGACACGGACGTGATGTCTATATGTCATAATCATTGCCTTGGATATCATCATAACTTTGCGCTTTTCTATCAATTGCTCGACAGTAATTTGTTCACCCACCGTATTATTTGCTATCTTGAGAGAAGTCTCTAGTGAAACCTATGGCCCCCGGGTCTATTTTCCATCATATAAGTTTCCGATCTACTATTTTCCATCATATAAGTTTCCGATCTACTATTTTCCATCATATAAGTTTTCGATCTACTATTTTCCATCATATAAGTTTCTGATCTACTATTTTGCAATCTTTTACTTTCCGATCTATAAACCAAAAATACCAAAAATATTTACTTTATCGTTTGTTTAGTTTCATCTATCTCTATCAGATCTCACTTTTGCAAGTAACCGTGAAAGGATTGACAACCCCTTTATCGCGTTGGGTGCAAGTTGTTTGATTGTTTGTGCAGGTGCTAGGTGATTTGTGCGTTGTCTCCTACTAGATTGATACCTTGGTTCTCTAACTGAGGGAAATACTTATCTCTACTTTGCTGCATCACCCTTTCCTCTTCAAGGGAAAAACCAACGCAAGCTCAAGAAGTAGCAGGAAGAATTTCTGGCGCCGTTGCCGGGGAGTTCTACGCCAAGTCAAGACATACCAAGTACCCATCATAAAACTCTCATCTCTTGCATTACATTATTCGCCATTTGCCTCTTGTTTTTCTCTCCCCCACTTCTAAAACAATTTTCGAAAAGATTTGCCTTTTTCTTCACCCTTCTTCCGTTCGTCTTTTTCATTTGCTTTTTGTGTGCTTGTGTGTTGGATTGCTTGCTTTGTCACGATGGCTCAAGAGAATACCAAATTGTGTGATTTTTTCAACACTAATAACAATGATTTTATTAGTACTCCGATTGCTCCCGCCACTAGTGCGGAATCTTATGAAATTAATGCCGCTTTGCTGAATCTTGTTATGAAAGATCAATTTTCCGGCCTTCCTAGTGAAGATGCCGCATCCCATCTGAATAATTTTGTTGAGTTGTGCGATATGCAAAAGAAAAAAGATGTGGATAATGATATTGTTAAATTAAAGCTATTTCCGTTCTCACTTCGAGATCGTGCTAAAACTTGGTTTTCATCTTTGCCTAAAAATAGTATTAATTCATGGAATAAGTGTAAAGATGCTTTTATTTCCAAGTATTTTCCTCCCGCTAAGATCATCTCCCTTAGGAACGATATTATGAATTTTAAGCAACTTGATCATGAACATGTTGCACAATCTTGGGAGAGGATGAAATTGATGATACGAAATTGCCCTACTCATGGTTTGAATTTGTGGATGATTATACAAAAAATTTATGCCGGATTGAATTTTGCTTCTAGAAATCTTTTAGATTCGGCCGCGGGAGGTACTTTTATGGAAACTACTCTAGGAGAAGCTACTAAACTTCTAGATAATATTATGGTTAATTATTCTCAATGGCATACCAAAAGATCATCCACTAGTAAAAAAGTGCATGCAATTGAAGAGATTAATGTTTTGAGTGGAAAGATGGATGAACTTATGAAATTATTTGCTAGCAAGAGTGCTTATATTGATCCTAATGATATGCCTTTGTCTACTTTGATTGAGAATAATAATGAATCTATGGATGTGAATTTTGTTGGTAGGAACAATTTTGGTAATAACGCGTATAGAGGTAATTTTAATCCTAGGCTGTTTCCTAGTAATTCCTCTAATAATTATGGTAATTCCTACAACAATTCTTATGGAAATTATAATAAGATGTCCTCTGATTTTGAGAATAGTGTTAAAGAATTTATGATTTCGCAAAAGTGTTTCAATGCTTTGATTGAAGAAAAATTGCTTAAGATGGATGATTTGGCTAGGAACATGGATATATTTCTCTTGATGTTGATTCTTTGAAAATTAGATATATTCCACTCAAGCATGATATCAATGAGTCTCTCAAAGCTATGAGAATTTCCATTGATGAGTGCAAAGAAAGAACCGCTAAGATGCGTGCTAAACGAGATTGGTTTGTAAAAACGTGTTCTTCTAGTTTCCATGAAAATAATGATGAAGATCTTAAAGTGATTGATGTGACTCCTATTGAATCTTTTTTTTCTAATATAAATCTTGATAAATATGGGACTGGAGATGAGTCAACTTTAGTTAAAAGGCGTCCCAATGATTCGGAGTTTTTAGATCTTGATGCAAAAATTGATAAAAGTGGGATTGGAGAGGTCAAAACTTTAAGTAGCAACGAACCCACTCTTCTGGATTTCAAGGAATTTAATTATGATAACTGTTCTTTAATAGATTGTATTTCCTTGTTGCAATCCATGTTGAATTCTCCTCATGCTTATAATCAAAACAAAGCTTTTACTAAACATATCGTTGATGCTATGATGCAATCTTTTGAAGAAAAGCTTGAATTAGAAGTTTCTATACCTAGAAAACTTTATGATGAGTGGGAACCTACTATTAAGATTAAGATTAAAGATTATGAGTGCCATGCTTTGTGTGATTTGGGTGCTAGTGTTTCCACGATTCCAAAAACTTTATGTGATGTCTTAGGTTTTCGTGAATTTGATGATTGTTCCTTAAATTTGCATCTTGCGGATTCCACTATTAAGAAACCTATGAGAAGGATTAATGATGTTCTTATTGTTGCAAATAGGAATTATGTGCCCGTAGATTTCATTGTTCTTGATATAGATTGCAATCCTACATGTCCTATTATTCTTGGTAGACCTTTCCTTAGAACGATTGGTGCAATTATTGATATGAAAGAAGGGAACATTAGATTTCAATTTCCGTTAAGGAAGGGCATGGAACACTTTCCTAGAAAGAAAATTAAATTGCCATATGAATCTATTATGAGAGCTACTTATGGATTGCATACCAAAGATGACAATACCTAGATCTATTCGTGTTTTTATGCCTAGCTAAGGGCGTTAAACAATAGCGCTTGTTGGGAGGCAACCCAATTTTTTTTTCTTTTTGCTCCTGTTTTACTTTGAATAATTCATCTAGCCTCTGTTTAGATGTGGTTTTGTGTTTTAATTAGTGTTTGTGCCAAGTAAGACCTTTAGGATGGCTTACGGTGATAGTTGATTTGATCTTGCTGAAAAACAGAAACTTTTGCGTCCAGTTACAGAATTTTAATAATTCACTGGAGCGTTGAAAACACTGAATTTTTTACACGAGATTGATATAAAAATTGCCTCTGTTGTACTAATTTTTCAGAATTTTTGGAGTTACAGAAGTATTAGAACAATTCGGATCTTCGCAGACTATTCTGTTTTTGACAGATTCTGTTTTCTTTGTGTTGTTTGCTTATTTTGATGAATCTATGGGTAGTATCGGGGGGTATGAACCATGGAAAAGTTGGAATACAGTAGATATTACACCAATATAAATAAATAATGAGTTCACAACAGTACCAAAAGTGGTGATTTATTTTCTTATACTAACGGAGCTTATGAGATTTTTTGTTGAGTTTTGTGTTGTGAAGTTTTCAAGTTTTGGGTAAGGATTTGATGGACTATGGAATAAGGAGTGGCAAGAGCCTAAGCTTGGGGATGCCCAAGACACCCCAAGGTAATATTCAAGGACAACCAAGAGCCTAAGCTTGGGGATGCCCGGAAGGCATCCCCTCTTTCGTCTTCGTCTATCGGTAACTTTACTTGAGGCTATATTTTTATTCACCACATGATATGTGTTTTGCTTGGAGCGTCTTGTATGATTTGATTCTTTGATTTTTAGTTTGCCACAATCATCCTTGCTGTACACACCTTTTGAGAGGAACATGCATGAATCGTGATTTATTAGAATACTCTATGTGCTTCACTTATATCTTTTGAGCTAGGCAATTTTGCTCTAGTGCTTCACTTATATCTTTTTAGAGCACGGCGGTGGCTTTATTTTGTAGAAATTATTGAACTCTCATGCTTCACTTATATTATTTTCAGAGTCTCTAAACAGCATGGTAACTTGCTTTGGTTATAAATTTAGTCCTAATATGATAGACATCCAAGAGGATATAATAAAAACTTTCATATAAAGTGCATTGAATACTATGAGAAGTTTGATTCCTTATGATTGTTTTGAGATATAAAGATGGTGATATTAGAGTCATGCTAGTGAGTAATTGTGAATTGGAGAAATACTTGTGTTAAGGTTTGTGAGTCCCATAGCATGCACGTATGGTGAACCGTTATGTAACGAAGTTGGAGCATGAGACATTTTTTGATTGTCTTCCTTATGAGTGGCGGTCGGGGACGAGCGATGGTCTTTTCCTACCAATCTATCCCCCTAGGAGCATGCGCATAGTACTTTGTTTCGATAACTAATAGATTTTTGCAATAAGTATGTGAGTTCTTTATGACTAATGCTGAGTCCATGGATTATACGCACTCTCACCCTTCCACCATTGCTAGCCTCTCTAGTGCCGCGCAACTTTCGCCGGTACCATACACCCACCATATACCTTCCTCAAAACAGCCACCATACCTACCTATTATGGCATTTCCATAGCCATTCTGAGATATATTGCCATGCAACTTTCCATCGTTCCGTTTATTATGACACGCTTCATCATTGTCATATTGCTTTGCATGATCATGTAGTTGACATCGTATTTGTGGCAAAGCCACCTTTCATAATTCTTTCATACATGTCACTCTTGATTCATTGCACATCCCGGTACACCGCCGGAGGCATTCATATAGAGTCATATTTTGTTCTAAGTATTGAGTTGTAATTCTTGAGTTGTAAGTAAATAAAAGTGTGATGATCTTCATTATTAGAGCATTGTCCCACGTGAGGAAATAAAAAAAAAGAGGCCAAAGAAGCCAAACCAAACAAAAAAAAGATAAAAAAATGAGAGAAAAGAGAGAAGGGGCAATGTTACTATCCTTTTTCCACACTTGTGCTTCAAAGTAGCACCATGATCTTCATGATAGAGAGTCTCCTATGTTGTCATTTTCATATGCTAGTGGGAATTTTTCATTATAGAACTTGGCATGTATATTCCAACGATGGGCTTCCTCAAATTGCCCTAGGTCTTCATGAGCAAGCAAGTTGGATGCACACCCACTTAGTTTTCTTTTGAGCTTTCATACACTTATAGCTCTAGTGCATCCGTTGCATGGCAATCCCTACTCACTCACATTGATATCTATTGATGGGCATCTCCATAGCCCGTTAATACGCCTAGTTGATGTGAGACTATCTCCTTTTTTGTATTCTCCACAACCACCATATTCTATTCCACCTATAGTGCTATGTCCATGGCTCACGCTCATGTATTGCGTGAAAGTTGAAAAGGTTTGAGAACACTAAAAGTATGAAACAATTGCTTGGCTTGTCATCGGGGTTGTGCATGATTTAAATATTTTGTGTGATGAAGATGGAGCATAACCAGACTATATGATTTTGTAGGGATAAGCTTTCTTTGGCCATGTTATTTTGAGAAGACATAATTGCCTTGTTAGTATGCTTGAAGTATTATTGTTTTTATGTCAATATTAAACTTTTGTTTTGAATCTTATGGATCTGAACATTCATGCCACAATAAAGAAAAATTACATGGATAAATATGTTAGGTAGCATTCCACATCAAAAATTCTATTTTTATCATTTACCTACTTGAGGACGAGCAGGAATTAAGCTTGGGGATGCCTGATACGTCTCCAACGTGTCTATAATTTTTTATTGTTCCATGCTATTATATTATCTGTTTTGGATGTTTTATATGCATTAATATGCTATTTTATATTATTTTTGTGACTAACCTATTAACCTAGAGCTCAGTGCCAGTTTCTGTTTTTTCCTTGTTTTTTAGCTTCGTGATAAAGGAATACCAAACGGAGTCCAAACAGAATAAAACCTTTGCGGTGATTTTTCTTGGACCAGAAGACACCCAGGAGACTTGGAGATGAAGTCGAAGGAGCCACGAGGCGGCCACAAGGGTGGAGGGCGCGCCCAGGGGGGTAGGGTGCGCCCCCTGCCTTGTGGGCCCCCCGTGACTCCCCTGACCTAATTCTTTCACCTATATATTCACATATGTTCCCAAACAACCAGAGGCATCCACGAAAACACTTTTCCACCGCCGCAACCTTCTGTACCCGTGAGATCCCATCTAGGAACCTTTTCTGGCACCCTGCCGGAGGGGGATTCGATCACGGAGGGCTTCTACATCAATCCTATTGCCCTTCCAATGAAGCGTGAGTAGTTTACCTTAGACCTACGGGTCCATAGCTAGTAGCTAGATGGCTTCTTCTCTCTCTTTGATTCTCAATACCATGTTCTCCTCATTGTTCTTGGAGATCTATCCGATGTAATCTTCTTTTGCGGTGTGTTTGTCGAGATCCGATGAATTGTGGATTTATGATCAGCTTATCTATGAATATTATTTGAATCTTCTCTGAATTCTTATATGCATGATTTGATATCTTTGTAATTCTCTTCGAATTATCGGTTTGATTTGGCCAACTAGATTGGTTTTTCTTGCAATGGGAGAAGTGCTTAGCTTTGGGTTCAATCTTGCGGTGTCCTTTCCCAGTGACAGTAGGGGCAGCAAGGCACGTATTGTATTGTTGCCATCGAGGATAAAAAGATGGGGTTTACATCATATTGCTTGAGTTTATTCCTCTACATCATGTCATCTTACTTAATGCGTTACTCTGTTCTTCATGAACTTAATACTCTAGATGCAGGCAGGAGTCGGTCGATGTGTGGAGTAATAGTAGTAGATGCAGAATCGTTTCAGTCTACTTGACACAGACGTGATGCCTATATTTCATAATCATTGCCTTGGATATCGTCATAACTTTGCGCTTTTCTATCAATTGCTCGACAGTAATTTGTTCACCACCGTGTTATTTGCTATCTTGAGAGAAGTCTCTAGTGAAACCTATGGCCCCCGGGTCTATTTTCCATCATATAAGTTTCCGATCTACTATTTTCCATCATATAAGTTTCCGATCTACTATTTTCCATCATATAAGTTTCCGATCTACTATTTTCCATCATATAAGTTTCCGATCTACTATTTTGCAATCTTTTACTTTCCGATCTATAAACCAAAAATACCAAAAATATTTACTTTATCGTTTGTTTAGTTTCATCTATCCCTATCAGATCTCACTTTTGCAAGTAACCGTGAAGGGATTGACAACCCCTTTATCGCGTTGGGTGCAAGTTGTTTGATTGTTTGTGCAGGTGCTAGGTGATTTGTGCGTTGTCTCCTACTGGATTGATACCTTGGTTCTCTAGCTGAGGGAAATACTTATCTCTACTTTGCTACATCACCCTTTCCTCTTCAAGGGAAAAACCAACGCAAGCTCAAGAAGTAGCAATCATCACCTTTATATACAAATTCTCCAGACATGGAAAGCATTGCAGCAAGCCAATAGTCGTGTTCAGATCAAAACACCACATACTGATATGTAAGGTCTTGACAGAATCCACCACCACTGATAGGATGGACAAGCTCTTCATTGAGCATAGAACATAATATTAGTACCAAAAGTGTACTCCAAGATGATACTTAACTTATGCGCACAAATGAAAAAAGCAGATTACAAAAGTTCACGTGAATAATATACAGTACCTCAATAGGTGTGGAGCCAAACACCATCTTGAACCATCTAAAAGGATCACGAATTGCACCCAAGGTCTCCATTTTAGGCGCAGAGACTACAGTTATTTGCGAAGGTACTATAGTAGAATCAAGGAGCAACCTTTGAAGTGAAGGGGCATCTTTGATGATGAGATCATGTCCCATGCTTACAAGGTGGGGCGACTTTATTTTGAGACAACGGATACAAATTTCTATTCCAAAAACAAGCAGCAAGCGCTCCAGGGCAGGGCAGCTGGAGTGGATGACGCTGTGCAGTGCGGCCTCCGACAGATCAACCACCACCAGCGCAAGTTTTTTAGCAGTGGGAGTCGAAGCATTTGTACCAGATTGTCTGCTAGATGGCACCGGGCGAAGGTGGCGGTGTGGAGAGAGGAGGAAAACCACGAGATGGACATTGGTGGTGAGGGCACAGATACATCGGTTCGTGGTATGTTACATACATAGTCATGGTAGAACTCAAGCTGCTAGAGTTTATCGAATTGACGGGATGTCAGCCAGGCGGCCACCATGCAGGGTATGTCTAGCAAGTAGCATGCCGGGATGCAGATGCGTTGAACGGAGCCCTGGTGGGAGGAGATGATGGCTCCGGGGAGTTCAGAATCATCATCGACAGATAGCTGACGACAGTCGAGATTAAGAGGCGCGGCGTGCCACTAAGTGCGCCACCGAGATGCGAGGACCTATGTGCGGCAGCCATCCTTGGTGGGGAGAAGGGAGATGATCTCCCCAAGGATGTCGTCCAGGAGATCGCTGATGCGGTCCGCCGGAGATTCTACTGGTTCCTCAGGTCCAGGGGGCGTGGCCGCTTCTGGCCGCGCAGCCGGGTCCAAGATCTACATCCGGCGGCGGCACTGGCCGGAGCCTCATCTGTGTACATACCAATCTGAAAGAAAAAATGGCAGAAACATACATGTAGGACATTCAAAATCAATTCGCAAGATCTGGAAGAAAAAAGGCACAAACATATATGTAGGACATTCAAAATCAATTCTCAAGATCTGGCCACGAATTATTAGCACGCAAGCTAACCCTAGTCGGATTATTAGCAAAAATCATTTGTACAGAACAAACAATTAATCACTAACTCTATACGGATAACATTCAAACAATCAATACACTACGTGCATCTAACGGATCTTAATTACTCTGATTTCATGGACTGAGAGAGCATAACCATAGGATTTGTATTCCAAAAAAATTAGAGAGGGGGGAGTAACCAGAGAAAACACATGATATGTTTGCCGCACAAATGGGTATATAGATGACTAACCGGTTTTCCATCGGAGTCGCAGTCGTTGCCGGAGTTGCTATTGACCTCCGGCTCCGGCTGGGGGGCACGACGGCACCGACGAAGTCAAGGTCGTGCTGCTACCCGCGCGAGACCTCGTCGGCGGCGACAGCAACCTCTGTGCCCAGCTTCACACGTTGTGCGGGTGCTTCACCAGCCTCGGCGTCACCACTCCCTCCGATGGTGCGCTTCGGCGGCATCCTCATACACTCTAGAGTCCAGACATTGGTGACCACTATGGACCGGGGCTGCGGCCACCTATTATGGCCGGCGGCTCGGGCACGCAATTAATACGGACCAGTGGGAGCGAGGCGGGCGGCGGTCAAAGGCTGTCTTGCCTCCCGGTGAGCCTGCACGGCGGACTTCTGCCATTCCTACCATCATTTCACATAGGTACTCGCACGCCTCCCGGTGACACTGTGTAGCGAAAATACCTCCCATCAATACGCACACCTGCACGCACGCCTCCCGGTCTGCCTGCGCAGCGGACTGCTCGCATGCGTCCCGTCAACTCACGCTTGCTCGCACGGCACACGGGGTGCGTGGCAGCACGTATATTTTTTGGTTTATTGATGATTCATTCGGCCGCTTTACTGCTTAACCGAAGCATGGCACGGTCTAACGCACACGATCCGAATAAATAATCCGTATGAGATATTGGTTGCCAATTATTAACAATCTCCCGTTTGTAAGAAGATTATATCAAAACGTGTCTCAAATTTGACGAAAAAATACAATATCACAGTCTACTGGTGTCCATATATGACACCACGATAAGTTTCATGAATTTCAACTAAGTTTTGGATTTACTGAATTTTAAAAATCTATATTCTCAATGTTTTGAAATCTCTCGCATGGGGAAACATGCACCCAGGGACACATATGATTTTGCAATCAATTTTGGTGCACATGTTGCTCAAATTTGATTTTTGCACATTAAATCCCTAGGAAATCAATCAATGTATAAAAACGGTCGAATGATGTCTGTTTTTTTTAACACGACACTCCTTTGGTCACATGTTCACTGCAGAAAAAGTTTGACATGCCTCAGAGAGGCTATGGTGGTGCGGGATGTGTGTGGGGGTGGGGGGGAGGGGTCCGGCAGTACACTACGAGTCGTGAACCTCCGTGTGGGATTATGGATCATTTTGTGAGTCATATATGCCACATCAAAGTCGTGAATTGGTTGTTTAAAGCATTACACAACCCTTTCATACATACATGTTCGGGCCACATGCATGCATTGGTGGTCCTCTGGGACATTCTCCCTCGTGTGGTTATCAGCGACATGCCCATTCGTTAGCCCGCAAAGGTTTTTAGTTTCCACCGACAACAAGAGGCATTTGACCAAACGGTGGATTCATCTTGGCATGTGTGTGGTGTGGATCATGGTGAGATTCCATATCAAAGTTCGAGCACGTGCGTACACACCCTCCCATCGGCTTGAAGTGAGGGGGCTACGCATCATGGTGTAGTGCATTTCCGGTTTGCGAAGCATGTGCCACATCAAAGTTGTGCATTGGGTATTCAAACATCACATAACACACAGGCACATGCACGCGGTGGTTTTGTCCTATGACACTCACTCGCGTGTGACTCTCTCTGTGGGCCCACGAGGTCATCGTCGATCAGTTGAACGTACAAGGAGAGAGAGGTTAATTTGACCAACAAGGATGGTTCTTTTTTGGTTTGTGTTACGTATATGCACGGTAGGAGTATGTACATGTCAAAGAGGGGGCAACATGAATACTCTATATATATGCGTTTCATAACCATGCTCCATGTGGGGAGTTTCCGGTTCCTGAGGCAGGTGCCACATCATAGTTGTACATTATATTGGTATTCAAACATCACGCAATACCATGCAGGCGGTGGTTGCCCTATAGGAACTCAGTCGCGTGTGGCGCTTCCATCCGTGGGCATGCGAGGTTGTCCTCCATCACTTTGACCCAATAAGAGAGAGGTTAATTTGACCATCAAGGAATGGTTCTTTTTTGGTTTGTGCTATACAGTAGAAGTACATATATACCACGCGTCGAATTGGGGCGTACATATAGCACATACCACGCATCATGAACCTCGCGCTCTCTCTGGGGACTTTTTGGTTTCCTATATATGTGGTGCCACATCAAAGTTGTGCATTGCGTATTCAAACATCACACAAACACCTCTTTGGGCCACATGCAGATGGTGGTACGTAGTCCTATATAGGATGATCACTCGCGTGCGACGTACGCTTCGCTTCTGTGTTGGGCCCGCGAGTTCGTCGTCCATCACTTTGACCCAGCGAGAGAGAGGTATGTTTGACGAACAAGGAGGATTAATTCTTTTAGGGCTGTGTTACTAGGTGTATAGTACGTGTCGAAGGGGGGGTGACCAGCATATATATACTAGGTGTCACATGAACCTCACTCTGTGTGGGGACTTTGCGGTTTTTGAGGCAAATGCCACATCAAAGTTGTGCATTAGGTATTCAAAACATCACAACCACACACCTCTCCATATATATGTTCTGGCACACGTGCACGCGCGATGGTTGTTGTCCTATATATGGCACTCACTAACGCAGTTATCGGTGATGCTTCCATCTGTCGGCCCGCTTGGTCCATCACTTTCACCGACAGCGAGAGAGGTTAACTAATTTGACTTAGGAGGGGATTAATTTTTTGTTTGTCTCATGATATAGATCATGATGTGAGATTACATATATATAATAGCGCATGTGTTACAAGAATCCATCCCGCTGGATCGAAGGGGGGGGGGCGAGCACACGACACGTCATGAACGACCTCTTGCTCTGTGTGGGGACCTCTGCGATTTTCAACGCATGCACCACATCAATGTTGTGCATTGGGTCGGGTATTCAACACATATGCATGCATCACACACCTCCATAAATATGTTCGGGACACACGCATGCAATGGTTGTCATTGGACACACTCTCACTCGCTTGGTTATGGGCGGCAAGCCTATATATATTCGTGGGCCCGCGTGGACGTCCATCATTTCGACCAATGACGAGAAAGGTTACCAGGGTGGATTCTTCTTCTTTGCTTTGAGTTACCGTATAGTAGGTCGACCATTCCAAGCCTAATTAAGTTTGAGCGCATGCTACGCGTCGTGAACCCTCGCTCAGTGTGGGGATTTTACGGTTCCAAAGCATGGTGCCACATCAAATTTGCGCATTGGGTATTCAAACACCACACACACCACTTCCATATACATACCTGGGCCACATGCACAGAGTGGGTTTGTCTTCATACAGTACTCCCTCGCGAGGTTATTGGCGACAAGCTAGCCCATTTTGCGGGGCCGTGTGGACGTCCATCACTTTGACCAACAACGAGCGGGAGAGGTTGTACGACCAAGTTGGATTCTGCTTGGTCTGTGTTACAGTACGTCTTGGTGAGATGCCCTCCCCCCGACGTGTGTGTGGGCGGGGGGGGGAGGGGCTACTTCGCACTACCTGCAACCTCCGTGGGGTCGGGGAAGTCCGGTTAATTTGCGAGGCACACGTGCCACATCAAAGCTGTGAATGGTAGTTAAATATCACACCACACCCTTTTCATACATATAGTAGGGCCACCCGCATGTGGTTCGTATGTGGTCTCACCCATCTCGCGCCACAAGCACACATTTGTGGGTCGGCACACGGTTCACCTTTGTTAGGAAGAGAAAGGGGAAGTTTGACCATATATATGATGGACTCCTATAGGTTTTGTGTGACGGTAGGGTGAGATTTCAGACCTAGCTATTAGGGGGCATGCATTTGTAGCTAGGATTCCCTTACCACTGACACGAAGTGGGGTTCGTAGGGGGTGGCTGACTAGCAATAATGTGCTTTTGTGCGACAGGTGCCACATCAAAGTTGTGCATTGGGTATTCGAACATCAAACCACCCTTTTCATACATATATTTGGTCCACATGCAAGTGTGTTCATGTTCTAACCCTCTCCCGCGTTATTCTTTTTGCCAAATTTATAAACAGCACACGAGTTGGATGTAGAAACTGTCTGCGATTGGGTACGTGATACGTCTCCAACGTATCTATAATTTATGAAGTATTCATGCCATGTTTACAACAATTTTATATGGTTTTGGTATGATTTTCATGGAACTAACCCGGACTGACGCTGTTTTCAGCAGAACTACCGTGGTGTTGTTTTTTGTGCAGAAATGAAAGTTCTCCAAATGAGCTGAAATTTTTTGATGATTTTTTTTGGAACAAAAGAGACCCCCGAAGTTCGTGGAAGGACCATAAGGTGAAGGAGTAGGGCACAAGACACCGGGGCGCGCCTGGGCCCTTGCCCGTGCCCCGATGGGTTGTGCTAACCTCGAGGCCCATCTTAGCGTGAAATCAACACCAAAAATTCCTATAAATAGAGAAACCATCAGGGAGACACTAGATCAGAAGTTCCGCCACTACAAGCCTCTGTAGCCACAAAAAACCAATCTAGACCCCGTTCCGGCACCCTGTCGGAGGGGGAAATCATCACCGGTGGCCATGTTCATCATCCCGGCGGCCACCATGATGAGGAGGGAGTAGTCCACCCTCGGGGATGAGGGTTTGTACCAGTAGCTATGTGTTTAATCTCTCTCTCTCGTGTTCTTGAGATTTCACGATCTAGATGTATTGCGGGCTTTGTTAATATAGTTGGATCATATGGTGTTTTCCCCTCCCTATCTTGTTGTGATGAATTGAGTTTTCCCTTTGAGATTTCATTCTATCGGATTGAATACTTTTATGGATTTGAGAGCACTTGATCTATGTCTTGGCACTCAACTCGCGGATTCCCGAGGTGACATTGGGGTAATCTATGCATAGGGGTTGATGCATGTTTTCGTCCTTGTTTCTCCGATAGAAATCTTGGGGCACTCTTTGAAGTTCTTTGTGTTGGATTGAGTATTATGAATCTGAAATTGTTTGATGCATATCGCATAATCAACTCACGGATACTCGCGGTGACATTGGAGTATCTAGGTGACATTAGAGTTGGTTGATGTGTATCATATGGTGTTATTTTAGTACGAACTCTTGGTTAGATCGATCGGAAAGAATAGCTTGGTGTTATTTTAGTACGAACTCTAGGATAGATTGATCGGAAAGAATAGCTTTGAGGTGGTTTCGTACCCTACAAACAATTTCTTCTTATGTTCTCCGCTAGATAGGAACTTTAGAGTGATTCTTCATCACACGTTGAGGGATGGTTATGTGATCCAATTATATTAGCATTGTTGGGAGATTGCACTAGCGAAAGTACGGACCCTAGGCCTTGTTTTCAAGCATTGCAATACCGTTTGTGCTCCGTTTTACCAATTGCTGCCTTGCTGTTTTTTTATTTTCAGATTACAAAAATATATTTCTACCATCCATATTACACTTTTATCACCATCTCTTCGCCGAACTAGTGCACCTATACAATTTGCCATTGTATTGGGTGTGTTGGGGACACAAGAAACTTTTTATTATTTGGTTGCAGGGTTGTTTGAGAGAGACCATCTTCATCCTACACCTCACACGGATTGATAAACCTTAGGTCATCCACTTGAGGAAAATTTGCTATTGTCCTACAAAACTCTGTGCTTGGAGGCCCAACACAAGTCTACAAGAACAAGTTGTGTAGTAGACATCAAGCTCTTTTCCGGCGCCGTTGCCGGGGAGGTTAGGTAAGCGGCACTCACACCCCGTCAACGAAGCTCTTTTCTGGCGCCGTTGCCGGGGAGGTGAGTGCTTGAAGGTATATCTTTAGATCTTGCAACCGAATCTTTTAGTTTCTTGTTTTATCACTAGTTTGGTTCGTAAAAGAAAACTACAAAAAAATGGAATTGAGGTGGCATCATATTGTTCATCTTTATAATGTCTTTCGTGAAAATGATGGAAAGGAAAATTGTGCTCAATTGATAGAAAAAGAATCTATAAAATGTTTGATAAAAAATCTTTCAATAATGAGCATGATTGCAATGTTGTTGGTATGAACTCTTTGAATATCCATGATGCTAATGATATGCAAAGCCATAAGCTTGGGGATGCTATGTTTGATGAAGATGATATTTTTAGTCCCCCAAGTTTTGATGAGAAAATTTATTATGATGAAAGCATGCCTCCTATCTATGATGATTATGGTGATGACATGTATGCTATAAAGAATAATGATAACCATGAAATTTGTCATCATGATTTTAATTTCCAATCACATGATAGTTATTTTGTTGAGTTTGCTCCCACCACTATTCATGAGAATAAATTTGCTTATGTGGAGAGTAAGAAAATTTCTATGCTTGTGGATCATGAAAAGAATGATTTATGTGATAGTTATATTGTTTAATTCATTCATGATGCTACTGAAAATAATTATGAGAGGGGAACATATGCTTTTACAAATTGCAATAATATCAAGTTTCCTCTCTTTATGTTGAAAGTTTCGAAGTTGCACTTGTTTTGCCTTCCTATGCTAGTTGATTCTTGTTTCCATAAGTTGTTTGCTCACAAAATCCCTATGCATAGGAAGTGGGTTAGACTTAAATGTGCTAGTCATATGCTTCATGATGCTCTCTTTGTGTTTCAATTCTTATCTTTTATGCGAGCATCATTGAAATCATCATGCCTAGCTAAAAGGCATTAAAGAAAAGCGCTTGTTGGGAGACAACCCAACACTTTTACCTACTATTTTTGTGTGTTTACATGATTATTCTACTGTAGTGATCTTGTTTTATAGCTTTTGCTTCAATAAAGTGCCAAGTAAAGCCTTTGGGATAGTGTGGATGATAGTTGACTTGATTCTGTGCAAAAACAGAAACTTTTGCGTTCAGTGCAGAAATTCCTATCTTTTACTGGAACGTGGAAAACTTCTGAATTTTTTACAGTTGATGGGAATACAAAGTTTATACGTTTTCCTAAATTTTCAGAATTTTTGTAGTTACAGAAGTATAACCTTAATTCAGATCCTTACGTACTGTTCTGTTTTTGACAGATTCTGTTTTCAATGCATAGTTTGCTTGTTTTATGGTTTCTATGGCTTATATTGCTTAATATAAATTATGGAAATTGTAGAGTACAGTAGGAATTGTGTGAAAAAAATTATGAATCTTGTCTTTGACAGTACCAAAGTGAATGATTTATCTTTATCATACTAACCCATCTCACGAAGTTCCGTTAAGTTTTGTGTGATTGAAGTTTTCAAGTTTTGGGTGAGATATCGATATGAGGAGAATAAGGAGTGACAAGACCCTAAGCTTGGGCATGCCCAAGGCACCCACAAGGCAATATTCAAGTAATATCTAAGCAACTAAGCTTGGGGATGCCCCGGAAGGCATCCCCTCTTTCGTCTTCAACATTATCGGTAACCTCACTTGGAGCTATATTTTCATTCGTCACATGATATGAGTTTTGCTTGGAGAGTCATTTTATTTTATTAGGATTTGCTTTCTGTTATTTATAATAATGTTTTGCATCTCTTACTTCAATAAAAGTGGCAAGGATAGCCTTCACCATGCTTATTTTGCAAATATATGAGTTGTTGTTTCAAAAACAGAAAGTTTATCACTGTTGCAATAATTCTCCAGAAAATTCAGACTGTGATAAATGTTGATTTTTTTTAAAATAAGATATGATAAATTTTCTACAGTGCTGTAATTTTTCAGAATTATTGGAGTTAGGGAAGTATGAGTACAATTGCACTCTTTACAGACTGTCCTGTTTAGACAGATTGCTGTTATGTTCGCATTGTTTGCATATGTTTGCTTGTTTAATGATTCTATTTGAGGATAGGAGTATTAAATATGCAGAGGCATTTAGTATGCAATGTTGAATAATAATTTTAGTGATTTGCTACAGTAGAGAATGATAAGATTATTGCATTGATTTATACTAACTTATCTCACGAGTTTTGTTGAGTTTTGTGTGGATGAAGTTTTTAAGATTTAGGGAAACCGTGATATAAAAGGAATTAAGGAGACACAAAATCTCAAGCTTGGGGATGCCCAAGGCATCCCAAGATAATATTTCAACAAGTCTCAAGCATCTAAGCTTGGGGATGCCCCGGTAGGCATCCCACCTTTCTTCATCAACAATTATCGGTTAGCCTCAGTTGAGCCTAAGTTTTTGCTTCTTCATATGAGTTGTGCTATTCTTGGAATGTCATTTTATTTTGTTTTGCTTGCTGTTTTAATAAAATACTTAGATCTGAAAGTTTTAAAAGAGAGAGTCCTCACATAGCTACCCATTTACTTAACTACTCGCATGATCTTCACTTATATCTTTTTGGAGTAGTTTGTCATTTGCTCTAGTGCTTCACTTATATTTTTTTGAGCACGGTTTGCTTTATTATTTTTGAAGAAATTCTCTCATGCTTCACTTATATTATTTTGAGAGAAGAAATTTTTTATGCTCATGTTCTTCACTTAGATTTGTTTGAGCTATCAAAAGCAACACATTAAACTAGTCCCAAAGTGATAGATATTCAAGAGGGATATAATAAAAACTTTCATGAAGATTATTGGACAAAATAAACTTGATTCCTTGTAATAGTTTTGCGATATGATGATATAATATGTGAGTCATGTTGATGAGTAATTATGCTTTAGTAAGAATATTGATGTTAAGGTTTGTTATTCCCTATGCAAGCATGAAAGTCAATAGTTATGCAATGAAATTATATCCTACTTGTGGTGCATTATTCGGTGTTAGTTATGCTTAATGCTCGCTTATGAGATTTTTCGTTTCTTGGTTGGATGCTTCTCAATCTTTTGCTAGCCTTCATTTGTACTAAGTGGGAATACTACTTGTGCATCCAAATTCTTAAACCCAAAGTTGTGCCAAATGAGTCCACCATACCTACCTATATGCGGTATTTCCATGCTGTTCTAAGCAAATTTGTATGTGCCATCTCCAATTTTGAAAATAATTTCCTTTTTTGCGTGCTCGTACCGCTCATGAAGCGGCAGGGGGTGGCCAATATTTTCCATGCTAGATGTGTTATTCTCAAGATGAGTGTTTATTCACTTGTCATTGCACGAGAGTACGGCAAAGGTATTAGGGATGCCCAGTCCCGAAATGAAAAATGAATTTACTTTATGTTGTCAAATAATAAATTCCTTGGAAAGTGTTGGTATGGAGGGCACCCATGGATACGGCTAGCCATGGATTGTGAAAGAATGGTGGAAAAAGGAATAAACTTTATTTTCTATTTGGGAACCGCCTATGATATATCTAGCATGGAAAGTGTTGGGAATTACTCAGTCGTTTTCGTTGATGGGAAAAGTGTGCCTCTCAAAAAATTTATCTCTCAATTTAAGCTTTGAGCTCTGGCACCTCTACAAATCCCTACTTCCCTCTGCGAAGGGCTATCTAGTTACTTTATGCAATTTTTATTTTTATTTGAGTCTCCATCTTCTCTTATAAAGCACCAACTAAGGGGCACTATGATCGTACTTGAGCATTGGATGTAGCTAATATTCAAGTGTGTCTCATGAATGGATCAATGATTGAGCATGATGGGCTAGGGATAACTTTTCTTTAGTGTTGATATTTTGAAAGACATGGTTGCTTGTTGATATGCTTGAGTATTGATGTCCTCATGTCAAATTATAGACTATTGCTTTGAATCATTCAAGTCCAAATGTCCATGCTACAAAAGAAAGATTATATGATGAATATGATAGGTAGCTTTCCACAACAAAAATTCCGTTTTCAATTGCTACTTTATCATAATAAGTTTCATGAGAAAGAGTTGCTGTTATGATGCTAGGAAAAGTGATTGAAATTATCATTGATCAAACTTATGCACTTTGCTAGCATTCACATTTCATAAATTATTTCTTTTATCATTTACCTACTCGAGGACGAGTAGGAATTAAGCTTGGGGATGCTGATACGTCTCCAACGTATCTATAATTTATGAAGTATTCATGCCATGTTTACAACAATTTTATATGGTTTTGGTATGATTTGCATGGAACTAACCCGGACTGACGCTGTTTTCAGCAGAACTACCATGGTGTTGTTTTTTGTGCAGAAATGAAAGTTCTCCAAATGAGCTGAAACTTTTTGATGATTTTTTTTGGAACAAAAGAGACCCCCGAAGCTTCGTGGAAGGACCAGAAGGTGCAGGAGTAGGGCACAAGACACCGGGGCGCGCCTGGGCCCTTGCCCGTGCCCCGGTGGGTTGCGCTCACCTCGAGGCCCATCTTAGCGTGAAATCAATGCCAAAAATTCCTATAAATAGAGAAACCATCAGGGAGACCCTAGATCAGAAGTTCCGCCGCCGCAAGCCTCTGTAGCCACGAAAAACCAATCTAGACCCCGTTCCGGCACCCTGCCGGAGGGGGAAATCATCACCGGTGGCCATCTTCATCATCCCGGCGGCCACCATGATGAGGAGGGAGTAGTCCACCCTCGGGGCTGAGGGTTTGTACCAGTAGCTATGTGTTTAATCTCTCTCTCTCGTGTTCTTGAGATGTCACGATCTTGATGTATCGCGGGCTTTGCTAATATAGTTGGATCATATGGTGTTTTCCCCTCTCCATCTTGTTGTGATGAATTGAGTTTTCCCTTTGAGATTTCGTTTTATCGGATTGAATACTTTTATGGATTTGAGAGCACTTGATCTATGTCTTGGCACTCAACTCGCGGATTCCCGAGGTGACATTGGGGTAATCTATGCATAGGGGTTGATGCACATTTTCGTCCTTGTTTCTCCGGTAGAAATCTTTGGGCACTCTTTGAAGTTCTTTGTGTTGGATTGAGTATTATGAATCTGATATTGTTTGATGCATATCGCATAATCAACTCACGGATACTCGCGGTGACATTGGAGTATCTAGGTGACATTAGAGTTGGTTGATGTGTATCATATGGTGTTATTTTAGTACGAACTCTTGGTTAGATCGATCGGAAAGAATAGCTTGGTGTTATTTTAGTACGAACTCTAGGATAGATTGATCGGAAAGAATAGCTTTGAGGTGGTTTCGTACCCTACAAACAATTTCTTCTTATGTTCTCCGCTAGATAGGAACTTTGGAGTGATTCTTCATCGCACGTTGAGGGATGGTTATGTGATCCAATTATATTAGCATTGTTGGGAGATTGCACTAGCGAAAGTACGGACCCTAGGCCTTGTTTTCAAGCATTGCAATACCGTTTGTGCTCCGTTTTACCAATTGCTACCTTGCTGTTTTTTTATTTTCAGATTACAAAAATATATTTCTACCATCCACATTACACTTTTATCACCATCTCTTCACCGAACTAGTGCACCTATACAATTTGCCATTGTATTGGGTGTGTTGGGGACACAAGAGACTTTTTATTATTTGGTTGCAGGGTTGTTTGAGAGAGACCATCTTCATCCTACACCTCCCATGGATTGATAAACCTTAGGTCATCCACTTGAGGGAAATTTGCTACTGTCCTATAAAACTCTGCGCTTGGAGGCCCAACACGAGTCTACAAGAACAAGTTGTGTAGTAGACATCAGTACACAACAGACACGGTTCGGTCCGACTACCCGTGTGCCACGCCCGTGCCCTGCAGTCACTCACATCAGCACAGTAGATTGGGCTCCACAAGGCTTGCCTCCCGGTCTTGAAAATATCTACTGCCTCGTAATCTCGAAAATATCTACCGCTTGGAAGGTTTTAATGTTTGATAGCACACGATTAGTATGTGCGGACCGTGTGCGATGTCTGTTACTCCCGCTCTGCTTCAATCCCTTGATTCAAATTTTCAGTAGCCCCGGCATTTTACTCCCGCCTCTGCATCCCTCGCAATCTCAAAAATATCTGCTCGCCTTTGATCCAAATTTTCAGTAGCCCCGCCTTGTTACTCCCGCCTCTGCATCCCTCGCAATCTCAAAAATATCTACTCGCCCTTGATCCAAATTTTTAGTAGCCCGGCATTTTACTCCCAGCTAGTAAAATTTTCAGTTGCCGCGGTATTTCCTCAAACACCACCTTGCCCCCCTCCACACACACCAAACACTCCCCAAAACCTCCGCTCACACAGACACACACCACCCCTCCCTCGCTCGAAACCATTGGTAGGTCGCCGCCATCGCCGCCGCCGCCTCCATCCTCAACCTCTGCATGTGTGCCGGGGAGCTCGAGGAGACAATGGCCAAAAAGAGGTTTATCGCGGCCTCTTCGCCCGACGCCGGCGAGGTGGCCGCCGAGGTGTCCCTATCGTCCTCCGTGGGCTCTTTATCATCCGTCATCGCCGGTCGCCCGATCCGGCCATCGCCGCGCCCCTACGCCAGTTCGAGGACTTCCCCGTCCTCCCTCGAGCCCAGCCGCCGACGAGGTCCTACCTCGGGTTTTGGCAGCGGTGGTGGGGGACGTGGGTCACCGAGATTACGGATCGGGAGACCCACACGGCCGAGCTCGCGGCCTTGGAGTACGACCGCTGGCAGGTCCGCTACCACGGTGCGGTGGCTAGGCTCAATTTCCCCTTCGGCACATGTTCGGTCGACCTCGTTCCGTCAGAGCTAGGGGTGGTGAGCTCGGCTATGGCGTGGGAGGACCGCAAGGCATGGGAGCGCCTCGAGGCCGAGGCCGCCGACTAGGCCTACATGCAAGAGCTCCGCCGGCAGCACCCGGAGCTCGTGGAGGTGGAGCGGGTGATCTTTGCCGGCGCGGAGGGCGGCGAGGTTATCGTGCTCTCCTCCGATGACGAGGTCGAAGGCGGCGAGGACAGCGGCGCGGAGGGCGTAGAGGTGGGCGACAAGGACGAGGAGATCGATGTCGACGAGTGGAGGAGTGTCTTCCCCAACGACCCCGACAACGGCAATGGCCCGGACCCGGCTCGCGGCACACCGTACCTGACGAGGAAGGATTGGCTCGACCTCCACTTCGACCGAAAGTAGTTTAGCTTAGTTTAAATTTATGTTTTATGTTCGGTTATGCAAAATTATCTATGTTTATGTTTGAATGCATGCTACTTTCGGTTGAACCTGCTTTGAACTTGATCAAATTGAAGTTTACAACATTAAGTTTAGGGGATCGACTAGAAACGGCCAAAAATTGCTGGAGTATATATATCCACTAAGGGTTTTAGTCCGTTAACTTTTAAAGGATCGACTAGAGATGGCCTTATGCCTTGTTTATTTCAGTTCTTCACAATGTGATGCTCTATATGTGCAACTATTTGCCGTGCAGTTCAATTTCATCAATAACAGTTTCAACAATACCACTATGAATTATGATATTTGGTTGCTGTTAAGGATGTTGCAGTTAACATGCATTTTCATTTTTTTAACAATAACTAGTGTACTTTAGACCTGCACAATACCAGTTTGAATGACTATTTGCTTGTTTTTAAATGTTATGCCTGATGCAGTTAACACACCTTTCCACTTCTTGTTTTGCTTAACTAGCGTGCTTAAACCTGCACACTGAAGCTATCATTTGTAGATTATGTTGTCTACCATGGATATATTTGGTTGATGTTTAGTTTGTTGTGCTTAACATGCCTTTATATGTACTCATACAGGACAATATGGAGAACAGTGATGTTTTCCATCGAGGTTAGTTTCATCGCATTGCTTATATGTACTCACTGTTCAGGATATCGGTAGCTGGTACCATATAGCCTGGGGGCTGATAAGGGATTAATCGTCGAATCAGACATTTCACTGAATATATCTGTAACCCATTTATCAGTAGGTTAACTAGGGCAATATTTAATATATCTGAGGCTACATAGCAACATGCATTGTACTGAATGACTAAATATGCAATCCCAGGCTACATAGCAACAAGGAAGAGTGTTACCTTAATGTTCTGATGATGTCTAGATATACATGTAATAAAATCTTATATAATGGAATGGAGGCAGTGTTGTCCTACATCATTTTGCAATTGTTGTTTAGATTCTAATATTAACTTGGTGCTTTTAGGTACGTATGGGGCAATGAGATATTCATGAACCAGCATCAAGTGAGGAAACTGATAAAGATTGTTATTAAAATGGGTCAAAAGATGTCAATCGAACTATTTGTTTACACTTTATGCAAGACAACAGTGAACTGTAGGATGGTAAGTAAGAACTCTGTAGCCTTTTTTTTACTGCCCGTAATGAGTTGTGTTAGATGACAATGTCTGAAACTTTTTTCCTTTGCAGTGGATCCTGAAGCAGTTTACTCAAGATTACCTCTCAAACTACATGATTGGCAGCCGGCCATCACAAGGAGTTGGACTAGAGTCGTGCGTGCCTTCTGCATCCAGGAGAGCACAATAGGGCCATTCCGCTTCACCTTGTTCGGCAACCAGAATGTCTGTCGGCTCTTTCTTTACCATCTGTAATAGTACAAGTATAGAACCCTGGTTCATCATTCTTTATTTGGTGCTTATGTAATTCTTGAACATATGTACCTATGAATCAAATAATGCATTGGTTGTTTGAACCTGATGGATATGAATAAAGCTATAGCCTACTTTCAAGTTCAAATTAGGTACAATTTTAAATAGCAGCAATTAAATTAGGGTGAAATTATGGTCTGCAGATCATTATGGCGCACACGGTCTATAAAGCACAGCGTGTGCGATATACATCATAATCTGATACGGTTCACGGAGAGGAAACGTGTGTAACAATGCACACAGTTGCCGTTTGCAAAGCGTGTGTGATGTCAGACACTATCACAAATGGTGCGGGAAAACTAAATGTGTGTGATTGTCTACCTATCGTACATGGTTTACAATCATGAACTGTTTGTGATGTGCCAGGCATCGTAAACGTAGAGCCAGTTTGGTACGTGCCTGGAAAACTCCCGTGCCTGGAATGTGCCTGGTTTTAGGTAAAACCACAGAACTCTGACTGCGATGGCAATGCGAGCACAAACGAGTAGCAAGGATGAAGTGTTTGGGATATTCGAGATATCAGAAATGGTTTTATAGGGACAACTGTATGCATCAAGGCTCCCTATCCCCGACGGTTTCTGGGTCGTGTGGGAAGGACCCCCCTATCGCAGTCACTCACTTGGCGACGGTTCCAAACGCCGTCGCGGAAAGGGTTTAAAAACCATTTGTATAGCACCTCGCTGTACCAGTGATTAAGCATAGCATCCCCAAGCTTGGGACAAACATTAATTGCAGCAAATAAATTCTCAAACATGTCATTCTCATCAAACATAACATCCCCAAGCTTGTGGCTTGGTATATCATAAGCATAATCACTCTCATCATTAATAGTATGAATAGCACCAATAGTATAACAACTATTATCATCATAATTTCCCAAGTTGGTGCCAAAAAGATTTTCAAGATTATAAGAAGTATCATTATCTTCCCAATCATAATCATCACAACAAGCAATAGGCATAACAAAATCATCATCAGTAGTTCTTTCGGACATTGTGCCATAAGACAAAGAAGCAATATCATCATCAAGTACATCATCTTCCACAATTATTTTTTATTCATTTTCATGAGGCACAACTATAATAGGAGCAACATTATTTGGGAGAGATACCTTTTTACCTCTATTCTTTTTTCTTTTCTTTTTCTTCACCACATCATGTGTGGGTTTAATCAATTTCTTCGAGCTTCTTATTGATGAGATTGGTTGAATAGGGAGTACTTTCTCATCACCTATTTCATCATGAGAGGCAGTAGGAGGGAAAGTGGAAATCTTTAGCCTTTCATTAGTATTCCTTTTATATTCTATTGGTTTTCCCATCTTTTTATAGTTGGCAATATAAGCATTATCATTGCAATTTACCATGCAAAACATATGGATCTCTTTCAAATTAGTTTCAGCATGGTCTGTGAATATGAATGCTTCAAACCAACTATTTTTATGTGACAATTCTTCACACCCCAAAAATAAACAAAGTTCATTATAAAGTTCAAGGGCGATCAAGTTATTGCAATATTTGGACACGATTCGATCATGAAAAAGCATGCATTGGAAATTAAGGTGACCAACTTTATTGCAAAGTTCATAGGTAATAGGATAAAGAGAACATAATTTTGTAGCAAATCCACCTATCACTTTGAGCAAAAAATTGGTTCTATCAGGTTTCTGCTTCTTACAAAATCTATCATCCCTATAAGGCATGTCTTCACAAAGTCTTTCCACTCCACAAAAATTGACATGCTTATAAGAAACCTTTTTGTCATGACTTGTGCAATCATCATTAGCATTTTGGATATTCATAGAATTCATACTAACAACATTACAATCATGCTCATCATTCATGCCAATCATTTTATAGAATTCTTCTTCTATCAATTGAGCACAATTTTCCTTTCCATCATTTTCACGAAAGACATTATAAAGACGAATAATATGAGGCCACCTCAATTCCATTTTTTTGTAGTTTTCTTTTTACGAACCAAACTAGTGATAAAACAAGAAACTAAAAGATTCAATTGCAAGATCTAAAGGTATACCTTCATGCACTCACCTCCCCGGCTACGGCGCCAGAAAAGAGATTGATGTCTACTACACAACTTGTTCTTGTAGACTCGTGTTGGGCCTCCAAGTGCAGAGTTTTGTAGGGCAGTAGCAAATTTCCCTCAAGTGGATGACCTAAGGTTTATCAATCCGTGGGAGGCGTAGGATGAAGATAGTCTCTCTCAAACAACCCTGCAACCAAATAATAAAAAGTCTCTTGTGTCCCCAACACACCAAATACAATGGTAAATTGTATAGGTGCACTAGTTCGGCGAAGAGATGGTGATAAAAGCGTAGTAATGATAGTAGATATTGATTTTTGTAATAGGAACAATAAAAAACAGCAAGGTAGCAATTGATAAAACAGAGCACAAATGGTATTGCAATGCTTGAAAATGAGGCCTAGGGTCCGTACTTTCGCTAGTGCAATCTCTCAACAATGCTAATATAATTGGATCATATAACCATCCCTCAACGTGCGATGAAGAATCACTCCAAAGTTCCTATCTAGCGGAGAATATAAGAAGAAATTGTTTGTAGGGTACGAAACCACCTCAAAGGTATTCTTTCCGATCAATCTATCCTAGAGTTCATACTAAAATAACACCAAGCTATTCTTTCCGATCGATCTAACCAAGAGTTCATACTAAAATAACATCATATGATACAAATCAACCAACTCTAATGTCACCTCGATACTCCAATGTCACCGGGAGTATCCATGAGTTAATTATATGATATGCATAAAACAATTTCAGATTCATAATACTCAATCCAACACAAAGAACCTCAAAGAGTGCCCCAAGATTTCTACCGGAGAAACAAAGACGAGAACGTGCATCAACCCTTATGCATAGATTACCCCAATGTCACCTCGGGAATCCGCGAGTTGAGTGCCAAAACATATCTCAAGTGAATCAATATAATACCCCATTGTCACCACGGGTATTCATATGCAAGACATATATCAAGTGCTCTCAAATCCATAAAAGTATTCAATCCGATAAAACGAAATCTCAAAGGGAAAACTCAATTCATCACAACAAGATAGAGAGGGGAAAACACCATATGATCCGACTATATTAACAAAGCCCGCGATACATCAAGATCGTGACATCTCAAGAACACGAGAGAGAGAGAGAGAGATTAAACACATATCTACTAGTACAAACCCTCAGCCCCAAGGGTGGACTACTCCCTCCTCATCATGGAGACCATAAGGATGATGAAGATGGCCTCCGGTGATGATCTCCCCCTCCGGCAGGGTGCCAGAACGGGGTCTAGATTGGTTTTTCATGGCTACAGAGGCTTTCGGCGGCGGAACTTCTGATCTAGGGTTGCCCTAAGGGTTTTGGAATATTTGGCAATTTATAGGGCGAAGAGGCGGTGTGGGAGGTCACCAAGGGGGGCACAATCCCCCTGGGCGCGCCTGGGCTCTTGGGCGCGCCCAGGTGGGTTGTGCCCACCTCGGGTCTCCCCTCTGGTACTTTTTTAGCCCATCCTGGGTCTTCTGGTCCAAAAAAATTCTCCAAAAATTTTCGCTGCGTTTGGACTCCGTTTGATATTGATTTCCTGCGAAGTAAAAAAACAAGCAAAAAACAACAACTGGCACTGGGCACTATGTCAATAGGTTAGTCCCAAAAAATGATATAAAGTTGCTATAAAATGATTGTAAAACATCCAAGAATAATAATATAATAGCATGAATACTTCATAAATTATAGATACGTTGGAGATGTATCACTCCATGTAGTAGACACCCTCCGGGTAGTAGTAGCCATTGGTGGCAGCATCTGGCTCCTGGGATCCGTCATCTGATCGCAACATCCGGAAAGAAGAAAGAAGGGGGAAAAGGGTAGCAAAGCAACCGTGAGTACTCATCCAAAGTACTCGCAAGCATCAGATCTATACTAAGTATGCATTGGTACCAAAGGAAGGGATGTATCTGTGGACTGAACTGCAGAAATGCCAGAATAGAGGCAAGGCCTAGCCTATCGAAAACTAGCATCTTGCAGCATCAGAAGAGATAAGAGTAACATATTATAAGTAATAAGTATGTTGTAACATTAGCGCCCAGAGATCACTTTCTCGACTCCCTACGAGAAAGCAATCCCGGAGCCATCATATCCATTACATGCCTCAGCATCCAGTTCTAGTTGTATCGATCGGGATACAACTCCGAGTGTCTGTTACCGTGGACATGGCTATTCAAATAGATATAGTTCCCTGCAGGGGTGCACCAACTTACCCAACACGCTCGATCAACTCCGGCCGGACACACCATCACATCATGACCGGCCTCGGCTGATCAACATGTTGTAGTCCTAGCTAGGCTCCGCAGAGAGGTCCCCGCCGGTCTACATCCTAAGCACTCTGAGGTCTTGGGCCCATCGCCCTTTGCACTCTGGGTCGTTGCGTGCTGGGCGATCCAGGCCACCTCCTCTGGGGCGCCGACCAGGCCGTGCTGCAATGCTGAACTGGATGTCTGACAAAGCTTTCGGAAGAAACGTACGACGCCGAGTGCCCATACTTATTCCCACGTGGTGGTCAGTGCGAAAAAGGCCAGAGGCCTACTCAGATCACATATCCAAACCGTTAGTGACTTGGGAGCGCGCGGTAACAAGCAGAGACTCATGATCGGTGTGACCCCGTCGCCCCATCTCGTGGACTTACGGCAAGGGCCCAGAATGCCTGGCCGTGCCACGTAGAAAACTCGCGGGTACTGGTCAGGTCAACCTGTCTCGCATGAGACTGTCGGGAACTCAGGTCCATCTCTCCCGGGGTGGTACCGCCTGTGTCTCCAGTCCTGCAGTAACAGTAACTCTCGTGGGTACCCCTCGGGGCCGACCCGTCTTTAACATGGTTCTGGGGGTAAAGTCAAAGTAATCGTGTGTCCAAAACAGCAAGGGGGAAACCCGAGGAATCACCCTTGATGGATTCCCACTCGATGTAACCGTCAAGGTGGACTTGGAGGAATCACCCTCGATGGTCCACACTTGAGGGGTTGCACGACAGAGTCGTTATCGGGAGTGGTGAAGGAGGAATCACCCTCGAAGACCACGACCGATTAACTACACTACAGAGTTAACATCAGAAGTGCTATACGAGGTATCACCCTCGGCACTCGATAGTAACTCTGCAGAGTCGAGCAACTAAGGGGGTGTGATGTGATGTGTCGCGCCCTGGATGTCGATCACGCTGATCGAGTCAACAAAGAAAAAGCAGGGCAACTGGGACAAGGTGAGGGGTCATTGGTGGATCACTAACCAACCTATAATAAGCAGTTTAGGATAAGCAGGTAAGGTACAACAGCAGGTTACAAAAGCAGTCTATGCATCAGAATATAGGAGCAATCAATTACAGTAGCAAAATCTAATGCAAGCATGAGAGAGAATGGAATGGGCGATATCGGAATGATCAAGGGGGGTTTGCCTGCCTGGAAGCTCTGCTGAAAAGGAAGAAGGGTCGTCAACACTGTAGTCGATCACAGGGGCAGCGTCGGTCTCGGGGTCTACCGGAGAGAAGAGAGGGGAGAAACAATAAATATAAAGCACACAGGTGTAACACAGATGCACGACATGATAACACACAGTGCTAGGGGTGACCTATCGCAGTGCTACATGATACTGGCGAAGGGGAAAAACATCCGAGAATGTTTTCCCGAAGTTTGGCATTTTTCGGTCAGATGAAACGGAGGGGACGGTTTCATGTTCGCTATGCTAGGGGCACGTGACAGACTAACGGAGGACATATTCGGAATCGTCATATTTTTCTGAGCAACCTTCATGTATAAAGTATTCTCATTTGACTTACGGTTTATTTTCTAAGAATTTTCAAAGATTTAAATAATTTTCTAAAATTATTTTAATTCAAAAATGAACTTATTGTGTCAGCATGATGTCACCCTAATGTCAGCAGTCAACCAGCCAGTTGACTGGTCAAACTGACGCCTAGGACCAACATGTCATTGACAGAGGTTGCATAACAGAATTTTAAACTAATCTATTTAGCTAATTAAGCACTGGGCCCACCTGTCATTCACTAACTAACTTAACTAATTAAATTAATTATGTTAATTAGGACATTTGGATTAAAACAGGGGGCCCACACGTCAGCTGCTGGGACCGGCCCAGTCAGCCTGTTTCACCTGGTCAACATAGTCAAAGGGGAGGCCCTGGGCCCACTGGTAAGTGGCTGATACGTCTCCAATGTATCTATAATTTTTTATTGTTCCATGCTATTATATTATCATTCTTGGATGTTTTACAATCATTTTATAACAACTTTATATCTTTTTTTGGGACTAACCTATTGACATAGTGCCCAGTGCCAGTTGCTGTTTTTTGCTTGTTTTTTACTTCGCAGCAATCAATACCAAACAGAGTCCAAACGCAGCGAAACTTTTTGGTGATTTTTTCTGGACCAGAAGACACAAGTTGGGCCAAGAAAGTACCTGAGGGGGGCTTCGAGCGGACCACAACCCACCAGGGCGCGCCTGGGGGCCCAGGCGCGCCCAGGTGGGTTGTGCCCACCTCGGCCACCTCCCGCACCGCCTCTTTGCTCTATAAATACCCCAATATTCCAGAAACCCTAGGGGAGTCGACAAAAATCAATTCCAGCCGCCGCAAGTTCCAGAAACCACAAATCCAATCTACACACCATCACGGAGGGGTTCATCATCCTCATTGGGGCCTCTCTGATGATGCGTGAGTAGTTCATTGTAGACCTACGGGTCCGTAGTTAGTAGCTAGATGGCTTTCTCTCTCTCTTTTGATTCTCAATACAATGGTCTCTTGGAGATCTATTTGATGTAACTCTTTTTTGTGGTGTGTTTGTTGGGATCCGATGAACTTTGAGTTTATGATCAGATCTATGTTTTTATCCATGAAAGTTATTTGAGTCTTTTGATCTCTTATATGCATGATTACTTATAGCCTCGTATTTCTTCTTCGAATCTTTGGTTTAGTTAGGCTAACTAGATCGATTTTTCTTGCCATGGGAAGAGGTGCTTTGTGATGGGTTCGATCTTATGGTGCTTGATCCCAGTGACAGAAGGGGAACCGACACGTATGTATCATTGCTATTAAGGATAACAAGATAGGGTCTATTTCTACATAAATAAATCTTGGCTACATCATGTCATCATTCTTATTGCATTACTCCATTTCTCCATGAACTTAATACACTAGATGCATGCTGGATAGCGGTCGATGTGTGGAGTAATAGTAGTAGATGCAGGCAGGAGTCAGTCTACTAATCTTGGACGTGATGCCTATATAATGATCATTTCCTGGACATCGTCATAATTATTTGAAGTTCTATCAATTGCCCAACAGTAATTTTTTTACCCACCGTATGTTATTTTTCTCGAGAGAAGCCACTAGTGAAATCTACGGCCCCCGGGTCTATTTTCTCATCATATATTTTCAGATCTATTTTGGTATTTGCCTTTTTATTTATTTGCCACTTTTATTTTCAGATCTATATTTCTAAAAACCCAAAAATATTTTGCTTCGCTTTATTTTATTCGCGATCTATTTATCCAATCTACTATAATTTATCGCACGTCCGTTTGCCAATTTCTAGCGCCGTTACCCGAAAGGGATTGACAACCCCTTTAACACGTCGGGTTGCAAGTATTTGTTCTTTGTGTGCAGGTGTTGTTTACGTAGTGTTGCTTGGTTCTCCTACTGGTTCGATAACCTTGGTCTCATCACTGAGGGAAATACCTATCGTTGTTGTGCTGCATCATCCCTTCCACTTTGGGAAAATACCGACGTATTTCAAGCCAACATCAAAAGGAATTTCTGGCGCCGTTGCCGGGGAGACATCATCAACATCTACCAGGTTCCTAATCACAAATCTCATCTCCTTGCAATTTACATTATTTGCCATTTGCCTCTCGTTTTCTTCTCCCCCACTTCACAAAAATTTGCCATTTTATTCGCCCTCTTTTTCGTTCGCCGTTTTCTCGTCAGATCTGTTTTTGAGTGTAATCTTGTTGCGTAGTCACGATGACTCAAGAGAACACCAAGTTGTGTGATTTCTCCAATACCAACAACAATGATTTTATTAGCAATCCTATTGCTCCTCCCGCCACTAGTGCGGAGTCTTGAAATATTAATGCCGCTTTGTTGAATCTTGTTATCAAAGATTAATTTTCCGGTACTCCTAGTGAGGATGCCGCGTCCTATCTTAACACATTCGTGGAATTATGCGATATGCAAAAGAAAAAAGATGTGGACAATGATATTGTGAAGTTGAAACTATTCCCGTTTTCTTTGCGAGATAGTGCAAAAATTTGGTTTTCTTCTTTGCCTCGCAATAGTATTAATTCTTGGGATAAGTGCAAAGTTGCTTTTATTACTAAGTATTTTCCGCCCGCGAAAAATATTTCCCTTAGGACGCAAATCATGAATTTTAAGCAACTTGAGCATGAACATGTTGCGCAATCTTGGGAAAGAATGAAATTGATGCTAAGAAATTATCCTATTCATGGTTTAAATCTTTGGATGATCATACAAATTTTTTATGCGAGACTGAATTTTGTTTCTAGAAATATTTTAGATTCCGCCGCGGGTGGTACTTTTATCGAAATTACTTTGGGTGAAGCTACTAAATTGCTAGACAATATTATGGCAAATCATTCACAATGGCATACCGAAAGAACTCCTACTAGTAAAAAGGTTAATTCGGTTGAAGAAATTTCTTCTTTGAGTGAAAAGGTTGATGCTCTTATGAAATTGGTTGCTAATAAAAGTGCTCCTATTGATTTTAATGATGTGCCTTTGTCTACCTTGATTGAGCAAAATAGTGATGCCGTAGATGTGAATTTTATCTCTTGAAACAATTTCAATAACAATGCTTATAGTGGTAATTTTAACCCTAGGCCTTTTCCTAGTAATTCCTCTAATAATTATGGTAATTCCTATGGTAATCCTCCTTATAATAATAATAGGAACATCTCTGATTTTGAGAATAATATTAAATAATTTATCAATGCTCAAAAGAATTTTAACACTTCGATGGAAGAAAAATTGAGTAAGATTGATGATTTGTCTAGAAGCGATGATAGAATTTCTCATGATGTAGAAAATCTCAAGATGAAAAATTTTGTGCCTAAGGATGAAGAATCAATTAAAGCTTTATATGTTTCTATGGATGAAAGTAAGAAAAGAACCGCTATGCTTAGAGCTAGAAGAGAATTTTTAGAAAAAGTGTTTTCCAGTGATTGCTTTCACAAAAATGATGAAGATCTTAAAGTGATTGGTGTTTCTTCTATTGATTCCTTGTTTAGTAAAATTAAGATTGATGAAAAATGGACTGAAGAAGAGTCAACTTTAGCTAGAAGGCGTCCCGATAATTTGGAGGGTGAAAATCTTGTTGAGAAAATTGGTAAAAGTGGGTTTGGAGAGGTCAAAACTTTAACTAGTGATGTGCCCACTCTTTTGGATTACAAAGACTTTAATTATGATAATTGCTCTTTGATTGATTGTATTTCTTTGTTGCAATCCATGATAAATTCACCCCATGCCTATGAACAAAATAAAGCTTTTACTAAACATATTGTTGATGCTATGATGAAAGCTCTGGAAGAAAAGTTGGAATTAGAGGTCTCAATCCCTAGAAAATTACATGATGAATGGGAACCTACTATCAAAGTCAAGATTAAAAATTATGAGTGTTTTGCTTTATGTGATTTGGGTGCTAGTGTTTCTACAATTCCGAAATCTTTATGTGATGTGCTTGGTCTTACCGATATTGAAGAATGTTCTTTAAATTTGCACTTGGCGGATTCTACTATTAAAAAGCCTATGGGAAGAATTAATGATATTCTTATTCTTGCAAATAGGAATTATGTGCCCATAGATTTTATTGTTCTTGATATTGATTGCAATCCGTCTTGTCCAATTATTCTTGGTAGACCGTTTTTGCGCACTATAGGTGCCATGATTGATATGAAAGAAGGGAACATCAAATTCCAATTTCCTTTGAGAAAGGGTATGGAACACTTCCCTAGAACAAGAATTAAGCCACCATCTGAATCAATCATGAGGGCATCTTATGGATCTAGAAACAAAGATGACAATATTTAGATCTTTGCATTATGCCTAGCTAAGGGCATAAAATGATAGCGCTTGTTGGGAGGCAACCCAATGAATAAAATTTATTTTTGTCTTTTTCTTTGTTTTCTTGAGTGTTTGCACAATTATGCTACTGTTATGATTGTGTTTTTTGTGTTTTAATTAGTGTTTGTGCCAAGCAAAGCCTTTGGGATAGCTTTGGTGATAGTTGATTTGATCTTGTTGGAAAACAGAAACTTTTGCGTCCAGTAAAATAATTTTGAAAATTCACAGAAGCGACGAAAAATTCTGAATTTTTTACAAAATATTAATATACAAATTTCCTCTGTTGTCCAAATTTTTCATAAGTTTTAGAGTTATAGAAGTATGAGAGCAATTCGTATCTTTGCAGACTGTTCTATTTTTGACAGATATACAAATTTCCTCTGTTGTCCAAATTTTTCATAAATTTTAGAGTTATAGAAGTATGAGAGCAATTCGTATCTTTGCAGGCTGTTCTGTTTTTGACAGATTCTGTTTTCTTTGCATTGTGTGCTTATTTTGATGAATCTATGGTTTGTATTGGAGGTTATAAGCCATGGTAAAGTTAGAATACAGTAGATATAATGCAAGAACAAAATTTGAATGGGTTTTCTACAGTACTTAAAGTAAAGATTGGTTTTCTTACACTAACGGATCTCACGAAGGTTTTGTTGAGTTTTGTGTGATTGAAGTTTTCAAGTTTTGGGTGAGATTACGATGGATGAAGGAATAAGGAGTAAGAAGAGCCTAAGCTTGGGGATGCCCCATGGCACCCCAAGCCATTATCCAAAGAGAAGCAAGCAACTAAGCTTGGGGATGCCCGAGTGGCATCCCCTCTTTCTTCTAACGACCATCGGTATTTTACTCGGAGCTATATTTTTATTCGTCACATATCATGAGTTTTGCTTGGAGCGTCTTGTATGATATGAGTCTTTGCTTGTTTTGTGTTTTATTTTAAGTCATGAATCCTTGCTGGACACACCTATTTGACGGTGCCAAAATTATACAAGACGCTCCAAGCAAAACTCATGATATGTGACGAATAAAAATATAGCTCCGAGTAAAATACCGATGGTCGTTAGAAGAAAGAGGGGATGCCACTCGGGCATCCCCAAGCTTAGTTGCTTGCTTCTCTTTGGATAATGGCTTGGGGTGCCATGGGGCATCCCCAATCTTAGGCTCTTCTTACTCCTTATTCCTTCATCCATCGTAATCTCACCCAAAACTTGAAAACTTCAATCACACAAAACTCAACAAAACCTTCGTGAGATCCGTTAGTATAAGAAAACCAATCTTTACTTTAAGTACAGTAGAAAACCCATTCAAATTTTGTTCTTGCATTATATCTACTGTATTCTAACTTTACCATGGCTTATAACCTCCAATACAAACCATAGATTCATCAAAATAAGCACACAATGCAAAGAAAACAGAATCTGTCAAAAACAGAACAGTCTGCAGAGATACGAATTTCTCTCATACTTGTGTAGCTGAAAAAATTCTGAAAAATTAGGACAACAGAGGAAATTTGTAAATCAATATTGTGTAAAAAAATCAGAAGTTTTCGTCACTTCTGTGAATCTTAAAAATTGTTTTACTGGACGCAAAAGTTTCTGTTTTCCAACAAGATCAAATCAACTAGCAGCAAAGCTATCCTAAAGGCTTTACACGGCACAAACACTAATTAAAACACAAAAAACACAATCATAACAGTATAACAATTGTGCAAACACTCAAGAACAGAAAGAAAAAGACAAAAATAAATTTTATTCATTGGGTTGCCTCCCAGTCCCAACAAGCGCTATCGTTTTACGCCCTTAGCTAGATCCATAAGATGCCCTCATGATTGATTTATAAGGTGGCTTAATTCTTGTTCTAGGGAAGTGTTCCATACCCTTTCTCAAAGGAAATTGGAATTTTATGTTCCCTTCTTTCATATCAATCATGGCACCTATAGTGCGCAAAAATGGTCTACCAAGAATAATTGGACAAGACGGATTGCAATCAATATCAAGAACAATAAAATCCATGGGCACATAATTCCTATTTGCAAGAATAAGAACATCATTAATTCTTCCCATAGGCTTTTTAATAGTAGAATCTGCCAAGTGCAAATTTAAAGAACATTCTTCAATATCGGTAAGACCAAGCACATCACATAAAGATTTTGGAATTGTAGAAACACTAGCACCCAAATCACATAAAGCAAAACACTCATAATTTTTAATCTTGACTTTGATAGTAGGTTCCCATTCATCATGTAATTTTCTAGTAATTGAAATCTCTAATTCCAACTTTTCTTCCAAAGCTTTCATCATAGCATCAACAATATGTTTAGTAAATGCTTTATTTTTTTCATAGGCATGGGGTGAATTTATCATGGATTGCAACAAAGAACTACAATCAATCAAAGTGCAATTATCATAACTAAAGTCTTTGTAATCCAAAAGAGTGGGCACATCACTAGTTAAAGTTTTGACCTCTCCAAACCCACTTTTATCAATTTTCTCAACAAGATTTTCACCCTCAAAATTATCGGGACGCCTTCTAGCTAAAGTTGACTCTTCTTCAGTCCCTTTTTCATCAATCTTAATTTTACTAAACAAGGAATCAATAGAAGAAACACCAATCACTTTAAGATCTTCATCATTTTTGTGAAAGCAATCACTGGAAAACGCTTTTTCTAAAAATTCTCTTCTAGCTCTAAGCATAGCGGTTCTTTTCTTACTTTCATCCATAGAAACATATAAAGCTTTAATTGATTCTTCAACCTTAGGCACACAAATTTTCATCTTGAGATTTTCTACATCATGAGAAATTCTATCAATGCTTCTAGACAAATCATCAATCATACTCAATTTTTCTTCCATCGTAGTGTTAAAATTCTTTTGAGCATTTATAAATTATTTAATATTATTCTCAAAATCAGAGGTGTTCCTATTATTATTATAAGAAGGATTACCATAGGAATTACCATAATTATTAGAGAAATTACTAGGAAAAGGCCTAGGGTTAAAATTACCTCTACAAGCATTGTTATTGAAATTGTTTCGAGAGATAAAATTCACATCTACGGCATCACTATTTTGCTCAATCAAGGTAGACAAAGGCACATCATTAAAATCAATAGGAGCACTTTTATTAGCAACCAATTTCATAAGAGCATCAACTTTTTCACTCAAAGAAGAAATTTCTTCAACCGAATTAACCTTTTTACTAGTAGGAGCTCTTTTGGTATGCCATTGTGAATAATTTGCCATAATATTGTCTAGCAATTTAGTAGCTTCACCCAAAGTAATTTCCATAAAAGTACCACCCGCGGCGGAATCTAAAAGATTTCTAGAAACAAAATTCAATCCCACATAAAAAAATTGTATGATCATCCAAAGATTTAAACCATGAGTAGGACAATTTCTTAGCATCAATTTCATTCTTTCCCAAGATTGCGCAACATGTTCATGCTCAAGTTGCTTAAAATTCATGATTTGCGTCCTAAGGGAAATAATTTTCGCGGGTGGAAAATACTTAGTAATAAAAGCATCTTTGCACTTATCCCAAGAATTGATACTATTGCGAGGCAAAGAAGAAAACCAAATTTTTGCACGATCTCGCAAAGAAAACGGGAATAATTTCAACTTCACAATATCATTGTCCACATCTTTTTTCTTTTGCATATCGCATAATTCCACGAATGTGTTAAGATAGGACGCGGCATCCTCACTAGGAGTACCGGAAAATTGATCTTTCATAACAAGATTCAACAAAGCGGCATTAATATCACAAGACTCCGCACTAGTGGCGGGAGGAGCAATCGGAGTGCTAATAAAATCATTGTTGTTGGTATTGGAGAAATCACACAACTTGGTGTTCTCTTGAGTCATCGTGACTACGCAACAAGATTGCACTCAAAAACAGATCTGACGAGAAAACGGCGAACAAAAAAGAGGGCGAATAAAACGGTAAATTTTTGTGAAGTGGGGGAGAAGAAAACGAGAGGCAAATGGCAAATAATGTAAATTGCAAGGAGATGAGATTTGTGATTAGGAACCTGGTAGATGTTGATGATGTCTCCCCGGCAACGGCGCCAGAAATTCCTTTTGATGTTGGCTTGACCTACATCGGTATTTCCCCAAAGTGGAAGGGATGATGCAGCATGGCAACGGTAGGTATTTCCCTCAGTGATGAGACCAAGGTTATCGAACTAGTAGGAGAACCAAGCAACACTACGTAAACAACACCTGCACACAAAGAACAAATACTTGCAACCCGACGTGTTAAAGGGGTTGTCAATCCCTTTCGGGTAACGGCGCCCGAAATTGGCAAACGGACGTGAGATAAATTGTTGTAGATTGGATAAATAGATCGCGAATAAAATAAAGTGAAGCAAAATATTTTTGGGTTTTTAGAAATATAGATCTGAAAATAAAAGTGGCAAATAAATAAAAAGGCAAATAGCATATAGATCTGAAAATATATGATGAGAAAATAGACCCGGGAGCCATAGATTTCACTAGTGGCTTCTCTCGAGAAAAATAGCATACGGTGGGTAAACAAATTACTGTTGGGCAATTGATAGAACTTCAAATAATTATGATGATATCCAGGCAATGATCATTATATAGGCATCACGGCCAAGATTAGTAGACCGACTCCAGCCTGCATCTACTACTATTACTCCACACATCGACCGCTATCCAGCATGCATCTAGTGTATTAAGTTCATGGAGAAACGGAGTAATGCAATAAGAACGATGATATGATGTAGACAAGATCTATTTATGTAGAAATAGACCCCATCTTGTTATCCTTAATAGCAACGATACATACGTGTCGGTTCCCCTTCTGTCACTGGGATCAAGTACCATAAGATCGAACCCATCACAAAGCACCTCTTCCCATGGCAAGAAAAATCGATCTAGTTGGCCTAACTAAACCAAAGATTCGAAGAAGAAATATGAGGCTATAAGTAATCATGCATATAAGAGATCAAAAGACTCAAATAACTTTCATGGATAAAAACATAGATCTGATCATAAACTCAAAGTCCATCAGATCCCAACAAACACACCGCAAAAAAGAGTTACATCAAATAGATCTCCAAGAGACCATTGTATTGAGAATCAAAAGAGAGAGAGAAAGCCATCTAGCTACTAACTACGGACCCGTAGGTCTACAATGAACTACTCACGCATTATCGAAGAGGCCCCAATGAGGATGATGAACCCCTCCGTGATGGTGTCTAGATTGGATCTGTGGTTTCTGGAACTTGCGTCGGCTGGAATTGATTTTTGTCGACTCCCCTAGGGTTTCTGGAATATTGGGGTATTTATAGAGCAAAGAGGCGGCGCGGGAGGTGGCCGAGGTGGGCACAACCCACCTGGGCGCGCCTGGGCCCCCAGGCGCGCCCTGGTGGGTTGTGCTCCCCTCGGAGCCCCCCTCAGGTACTTTCTTGGCCCAACTTGTGTCTTCTGGTCCAGAAAAAATCACCAAAAAGTTTCGCTGCGTTTGGACTCCGTTTGGTATTGATTTCCTGCGAAGTAAAAAACAAGCAAAAAACAACAACTGGCACTGGGCACTATGTCAATAGGTTAGTCCCAAAAAATGATATAAAGTTGCTATAAAATGATTGTAAAACATCCAAGAATGATAATATAACAGCATGGAACAATCAAAAATTATAGATACGTTGGAGACGTATCAGTCCTACCATGGGTTTCCTTCCTGAGGATTCGAAGGTCCTGAGGCCTCGGGAGGCGCCTGGTGGCTGCGGGATTAGGGGACCTCTGGAGGTGCCGTGCCCCGCGCGAGCCCCTGAGCGTGGGCCGCTGGTACGCCGTGTCGTGATGCCCGGGGGCACGGACTCAAGAGGTGTGCGTGCCCGTTGGCTCGTTTGAGGGCGTCGCGCGAGGATTAAGACGCCAAAGGCTAGGACGCCAAGGCTTTGGCGAGGTGTGCTCGCGGGCGGGCCCAAGCGTACACGCCGTGCCCAGCCCCCACGCGCGAGACGCGCGAGGAAGAGCGACGGTCAACTGTCACTCTCCATAAAAGCAGCGAGACCTGAAAAAGCGAATGCTGCGAGGAGGAAAAAATAAGGAAATTCCCAACCATTTCAAATAAGGACGCGAAAACTTCAAATTTCATTCCAAGAAGTGGCAAATCAGCTACAGAAAGCAAGCAAAAAGAACAGCCGCGTCCGGCACCTACACTAGTCTTCTGGTCTTCCCGCCAGCGCGGAGCATGGGGCTTGCACTAGGACGTGGGTGGGAGCCCCCGTGAGGCCCAGGGGCGGCACTCAGGAGACTCCGGGGCGTGTACCACCCCACTCATTATTACGTGAGAGTGTCACGGGAGGAGACTTGAGAGGCGCATGGCGCTTGCTAGTCACGGATAGAACTTCCGGAGGTTCTGGATGTTCCAGGCATTCTGGATGGGGACCTTGTCCTGTGTCTCCAGGTGCGCGGCGCCAGGCCTGGAGACACGGGCGATTCTGAACGGGCCCTCCCACATAGGCGAGAGCTTATGAAGCCCCTCCCTGGAGAGCACCCGTCTCAGGACGAGGTCACCCACCTCGAGGGTCCTAGAGCGGACGCTACGGCAGTGATACCGCCGCATCACCTGCTGGTACCTCGCGGCACGGAGCGCGGCTCGGCGGCGGCCCTCCTCCTCGAGCATGAGTTCCATCCCTCGCCAGGTGTCCTGGCACGCCTCGTCAAACGCCAAGACCTGCGGGGAGCGATGTTTGACCTCATGAGGGAGGACCGCCTCAGCCCCGTAGACGAGGAAGAACGGGGTCTCGCCGGTGGGCTTAGTCGCGGTGGTGCGGATGGACCACAGCACGAACTGAAGCTCATCGAGCCAACCCTTGCCGCAGGCCTCGAGTTTCTTCTTGAAGCTCCTCACCTTGAGGCCCCTTAGGACCTCCGCGTTGGCACGTTCGTCTTGGCCGTTACTCCGTGGGTGCGCCACCGAAGCGTAGCATATCTGTGTTCCAAGGTTAGCACAATATGTTTTGAAGAGGTTGCTCGTGAACTGAGAGCCATTGTCAGTGATGATACGGTTGGGGACCCCAAAGCGGCTCACGAGGCCCTTGATGAACTTGACGGCTGAGCCAGCTGGGATGGCGCGCACGGGCTCCACCTCCGCCCACTTGGTGAACTTGTCAATGGCGACGTAGAGGTAGTGGTAGCCCCTAGTCGCTCGGGGAAATGGGCACAGGATATCCAGCCCCCAGACCGCGAACGGCCACGAGAGCGGGATGGTCTGGAGGCCCTGTGCGGGCTGGTGGATCTTCTTGGCATGGAATTGACAGGCCTCACAGGATCTCACCAACTCGGTGGCATCGTTGAGTACCGTGGGCCAGTAGAATCCGCTACAGAACGCCTTGCCCACGAGGGTGTGTGACGATGAGTGATGCCCACAATCCCCGCCATGGATGTCAGCCAGCAGCTCGAATCCCTGCTCCTTGGAGATGCACCGCAGCGAGACGTTGTTTGGGCGCCTTCGATAGAGCTCGCCATCCTGTAAACAGTAGGCGGTGGCATGACGGGCCACGCGTTATGCATCTTCCTCCTTCTTCGGCAAGGTGCCTTGGAGCAGGTACGCCTTGAACTCTTCGGTCCAGCACCCCTCCTGAGGTTCGAGCGCCAGGAGCAGGTGGGCTCCAGAGGTCGGACCGCAGGCTGGAGCGCCCGAGGAGGGGGCCATGGGCAGTTCCTCCCGAAGTAGCACCGGGCCTGCAATGGAGGGGGCCGCCGATGGCTTGAAGAGCCATTCCTCGAAGACGCCAGGCTTCTGGGGCTCGCGTCGGGATGCTCTCCTGGTGATGTCGTCTGCCTCCTTGTTCGTGCTCGCGGGACATGCTGCAACTTCAAACCCAAGAATCATTTTTCAATTTTGCGTACCTCTTCCAGGTATGCCTCCATGTGCTCGTCCTTGGGCTTGTAATCCTTGTTGGAGAAGTTGACGAGGAGCTGAGAGTCACCCTTGATGGTGAGGCGCTTGACCCCTAGGGCCGCCATGGCTCTGAGGCCGGCGATCAGACCCTCGTATTCCGCAATGTTGTTGGAGACCTTCTCGCCATGCTAGAAGCAGAGCTGCACGGCGTAGTAGAGCTTGTCCTGGATAGGCGAGATGAGTACGGCTCCAGCCCCCGCGCCCCGGCGTGCGAACGCGCCGTCGAAGTACATGACCCAGCCATCGGGCGCCTCATCTCCGGGCGTGAGGGAGCGGTCTTCACCCACACCTCGGTTATGGGGCGTCAGTCCATTCCGCTACAAAGTCAGCGAGGGCCGCGCCCTTGATGACCCTGGTGGTGCTGAACTCCAGCTGGAACGCCTGCAGCTCGATGTTCCACTCAGCAACCCTCCCCGCGGCATTGGGACTCCGGAGCACCTTCTCCAGGGGTACGCGGAGACAACTTTAATGGGGTGGCCTTGGAAGTAGTGGCCCAGCTTCCTGGAGGCGATGAGGAGCGCGAGCAGGAGCTTCTGCGACATGGGGTAGCATGCGCGCGCGTCACGCAACACCGTGCTGACGAAGTACACGGGGTGTTCGACGAAGGAAGAGGCGTCGACGATGTCCGGCCCCTCTTGAGACGAGGGGACCTCGGGAGCCTCGCGGTCCGGTGGGGTAGTCGAGGCCTCAGGAGCACCATCCTGAGGCGGCAACGACGTGGCTGTGCGCGGGGCGCTACGCCTCGCATCTGCACCCGCGCGCCCTTCCCGGACCGCCACGAGTGCTGCGCTTGCCGAGTGAGGCGTGGCGGCTAAGTAAAGCACTAGGGGCTAGAGGGGACGAGGCGCCACCATCACCAGCGGGCTGGTGAGATACCTCTTGAGGTCTTGGAAGGCCGCCTCAGCCTCTGGAGTCCATTCGAACGGGCCCTTCTTTTTCATCAGCTTGAAAAACGGGAGGGCGCGCTCGCCGAGCTTGGAGATGAAGCGTCCCAACAAAGTCACGCATCCCGCGAGCTTCTGCATTTCCTTGAGGGTCTGCGGCGGGCTCATTCTTTCTATTGCCTTGATCTTCTCTGGGTTAGCCTCGATCCCTCTGTGCGACACCAGGAAACCCAGCAGCTTGCCGGACGGAACGCTGAATACGCACTTCTCCGGATTGAGCCGCAGGTTTACCTTGCGCAGGTTGGCGAACGTTTCCTCCAGATCTTCGAAAAGAGTTCTTGCTTCCCGCGATTTGACCACTATGTCGTCGACGTACGCCTCAGCATTCCTCCCGAGTTGCCGGCCTAGGGCGATGTGCATCAATCGCTGGAAGGTTGCGCCGGCGTTGCGCAGCCCAAAAGGCATGCAGGTGTAGCAGTACACCCCGCACGGGGAAAGGAAGGTTGTCTTCTCGACGTCCTGCACCGCCATCTTGATCTGGTGGTAGCCCGAGAAGGCGTCTAGGAAGCACAGCAAGTCGCACTCGGCGGTGGAGTCGACAATCTGGTCGATGCGCGAAAGAGGGAAAGGGTCCTGAGGGCAAGCTTTGTTGAGGCTCGTGAAGTCGACGCACATGCGCTCCTTTCCACCCTTCTTGGGGACAATGAACGGGTTGGCTAGCCAATCCGGGTGCCATACTTCCCAAATGACACCGGCTTGTTGCAGCTTGTGGACCTCCTGGACAATGAAGGACTGCTTCTCCGGGGCTTGCCGCCACGCCTTCTGCTTCACCGGGGCACACCATTAAATGGTGCTCGATCACCTCTCGAGGGACGCCGACCAGGTCCGTCGCCTCCCATGCAAACACATCCCTGTTCGCACGGAGGAAAACGATCAGCGCCTCCTGCTGATCCGGGGGGAGGCCGGCGCCTATGGTGAAGGTGGGGCCTAAGCCCCCGTTGTCGACTGGTACTTGCTTCGTCTCGGCCCGGTCCTGAGAGAACAACTGCTTCTTCTTCGCAGGCGCGGCCTCCGGGATCTCCGGGGTGCCCTCCGCGTCTGGCCATGCGGCCGCCGCGGCCTTGAAAGCGAGCTTGAGGGCTAGGAGTGCATCCTTGGTGTCTCCCACCACGGTGAGGATGCCGCTGCTCCCAGGCATCTTGACGACGTTGTAGCCGAGGTGCGTCGCCGCCATGAACTTGGCAAGGGCTGGATACCCGAGGATGGCGTTATACGGGAGGCCGATGCGGGCGACATCGAAGTCGATGAGCTCGGTGCGGTAATTGCAATGCGTGCTGAAGGTGACAGGGAGGCGGATCTACCCCAGGGGAACGATAGAGCTGTCGACCACCCCCGAGAAGGGTCTAGTGGGGGCGAGCTGGTCGTAAGGCACCTGGAGCAGATCGAAGGCTTCCACGGAGAGGACGTTGAGGCCAGCGCCGCCATCGATGAGGGTTCTGGTAACCGCGACACTGCTGATGGTGGGCGTGCACAGCAAGGGGAGCACGCTGGCGCCGACCGTAGTCTTGGGGTGATCCCTGGAGTCGAAGGTGATCTCGATCTCAGGCGCCGCCCGGCCTGGAGGAGCTCCCTGCCGTGGCTGGGCGGCTCCCACCTATTGGAAGAGCTGCTTGACGTGGCGGCTCGAGGTCGGCGCCTGCGACCCACCAAGAATGGCCGCTACGATGTGGGGCGCCGGTGCCGCGAAGCGCGCGATGAACCGGTTGCGCAGTTCCTTCCAGGAGGCCACCGAAGACTCCGGTAGATTAAGCATCCAGGAGCGTGGCACGCCCATGAGAGCCATGGGGAGCCAGTTTGCCATGGCCTTGTCATCGCCGTTCGCCGCCTCGATGCTCAGCTCGTACAGGCGAAGGAACTCCACAGGGTTCCCCGTGTCGTCGTACCGCGAAGGCAGCATCGGCCTGAACTTCGGCGGCCACCGCACCTGCCGTAGGGCGGGGGAAAAGGCCCGATGGCCCAGGACGCCTCCGAGTGCGCCCGGCAGCTCGGCGGGCGGGGCGGCGCCTGCCATGGGAACCACACAACGCGGGCGGAGCGCGGCTGATGGAGCGGCAGAGCTTCGACACGCCCCCTACCTGGCGCGCCAAATGTCGGATTCAGGGCTCCGCAGACCCAAGAAAGGTTCGAACTCTAGGGCGTATGCGAAGAACTCAATCTATCCGGCCAACCAACCCGTTGCCCCACGGCCAAGCTCGGTGAACAAGGAAGAAGATGAACACGACAGTTTACCCAGGTTCGGGCCACCTTGCGGTGTAAGACCCTACTCCTGCTTTGTGGTGGATTGGCCTCACGAGGGGCTGAGGATGAACTAGTACAGTGGATGAACAACCTCGCGTGGGCTCGGGGGTGAGAATTAGTCGACCCCCTCTATGGTGGTGGCTAACCTATATTTATAGTGGCCTTGGTCCTCTTCCCCCAAAACGTAGGTGGGAAGGGATTCCACAACGGCAAATTTAAAAGGGGACAAGTAGTACATCTTATCCTGACGAAAGGTGGTCTTCGCCTGCAAAGCTTCTGGTCATGACGCAGCAGTGGGCTCGACGATGACATCCGTCCTGCCGTCCTGGCGGTCTTGGTCTTGTAGCACTGGAATGGAAACTTTTGCCAGATTCCTTGGGAACCCGCATCTGTCCTTGCCTCCTTAGCACCGAAGAGGAACTGCCTCCTCTGCGCCTGCTGGTGCCCGCCTGGCCTTGGTCGTCATGGCTTGCGTCATCGCAACCTCATGAGGTTGGGTACCTGCATAGAAATCTCCGCTCCTCAGGAGGCAGCCTGGGAGGCCGCTCCCTAGGGAGGTCTTAGCATCGTCCTCCTCGCGAGGCTTGGCCCCTCGCGAGGGTCTTGTCTTACTAGTCTTTATAGATGGGCCGTACCAGGTCGTCGATGGAGCCACGTCGTGGCCCGCAGGCAGGCAAGTCTGGATACCCCGGTTCGCAGAACGTCGACAACCTTGAACAATGGTGCACACCCATCAAGTTCAAAATCAGCTCCACAATCATCTGAGGCTTCCAAAGCAATGTCTATAGCACCCACCACTTCATCTGGACGCACAAGGGACATGAAGTGTCATATATGCAAAGGTGGAGGGCACTTGATGAAGGACTGCCCAAATAAACGTACTTTCATTGTGCGAGAAGACGGTGAGTACTCCTCTGCTAGTGATTTGGATGAAGATACTTGTGCTATGCTTGCCACTAATAATGCAGGTGACACTAAGGAGCATGACACGAAGGAGATACATATTAATGCTGATATGGCAGATTAATACCCAAGCCTTGTAACCATGCGGGTACTTAGTGCTCAGGTGGGGCATGCCGAGTTACATCAACGCCATAATCTTTTTCAAATTAAATTTGTTGTCAAAGGGCATTCAGTTCGTGTAATCATTGATGGTGGGAGCTGCAATAATTTGATGAGTACGGAAATGGTAGAGAAGCTTTGCTTCACAACTACAAGACACCCCCATCCATATTACATCCGGGGCCGGCCCTGAGGTGGGGCAGCAGGGGCGACCGCCCCGGGCCCCCGTCATCCAAAGGGCCCCCTCCCAGTCCCAGGTACACTACGCACAAGGTAGCCCACGACCAGAAGTTCGTCGTTCGGCCTTTTTTTCTTTCGAGTAGCAGCGCATCCACGTTATACTGAGCCTGGCCCAGCGCACGGGCAGCAAGAGATGAAACCCTCCAGGGGTCCAGGTAGTAGACGGCCATGTCTTGTTTTTTATCGCCGCTGACGCCCATCGCTCACATCAAACTTCAATCCCTAATCGTAGCAAGGCAATCGCCGCCGACGTACTGCGGCGACGAAGGAGCATGCAAGTAGGGATTGTCATCAGGCTCCTGTAAGGAATGCTTCGCTCCTTTTCAATCTAATCTTGTGAGGTTGTATCATTGTATGGATTTTGAGATTTCTCCCCTTACTCACGGCAAAAGAAATTGCTGTCACCATGAGCAGGAGTTTCCCTTGGTAATAAAAAAAAGGAGCCGTGATATTATTGTTTGATTAAGAATTATTCACCGGCAGCACTGTTGACTCTGGTAGCAAATCAGATACGTACTGGTCAACACGATGTGTTTACCCAAGTCAGGAGGCACAATGTTTTTGTTAATTCGCTATGATTGACACTTATGTAATTTAGCAAATGTTAGCAGCACAAAATACGTCGGGAGCACATTTTGATTCCGAGTAATAGACCATAATGGACATCTTGTAATTCAGAAATTCCCAAAATTAGTACATGAAAACATGTTTTCGAGGATAATGTCTACTGAAGACGAAGAGTTTACATAATTGTGTTTCATGATTAATTATTGGACAATGTCTACTGAAGCAAGATTAACCAGTAAATTGAGTCGAATTCTTTATAAACTTGTTTGTTTAACTTGATGATCAATGTCATTGTTTTGATGCTGCAAAACTATTATCTACGAGGTTTTGGGGTTGCGTCCCATTCAGGAGAAAATTTCATGGTAATATATACATATATACTTATTTAGGTGTGGATGCATTTTTAGTGTGTGTTTTTTTGCACAAAGGGGGTGTATCCCGGCCTCTGCATTTTTAGTGTTTATTGGTAACATTTTGCCTATACATATATTAAATATGATTTTGATGTCTACATTAAAGGGGCCCCAGGTTATACTTTCACCCCGGGCCCCTGAATTCTCAGGACCGGCCCTGATTACATCCAATGGTTCAACGACTATGGTAAGTTGAAGGTAACACGTCGTGTGAGAGTACATTTTACACTTGGTTCGTATAATGGCTTTGTTGACTGTGATGTTGTACCTATGCAAGCTTGTTCTTTATTGTTAGGTCAACCTTGGCAATATGATAATAGTGTTACTCATCGTGGTAGAACAAATTCGTATACTCTTGTGTTTGAAGGAAAAACCATTAACTTGCTTCCTATGACCCCTGATGAAATAATACATAATGAAAAAGCTGAATCACCGGATCATACTGCACATAGTATGCTTACTATCAATACTGAAATTTATCCGTTGAGTGTCCCAACTTCTGATCTAGACATACCGCGTGCTCAGATAGTTCATTTGCGCTCCCATAATTCATATATAGACTCTCTGCGGGATAAAAGTTATCCTGATATTCATAATTTTATGCTCCAACATGAGAAAATTTATCATGATATTCATAATGGTGAGATTACCAATTTATCATACCTTCATGAACTAACGCCTTCGGAACGACATCTATATGTTGCATCTATTTTTGCTTTGCTCTACAATGTGTTCCAGATAGGTGAAAGCCGAGGACGGCTTTGTTTTCAAGAAAGGAAGAATGATGTGGACATAGACGCCATAGCTACATCTACAAATATTACACGATATATTTTTCAGGTGATCTCAATTAAAAATTACACAATATATTGTTTTGTTATTCAGGACAAAATTACGACATCATGCTTTATTTTGTACATCATTAATGGAGAAATGTTGTTCACGGCAATAAAGAAAGTCAAGAAAACGCATAGCTATTTGAAGAAGCCAAATGGTTATCATGCATGCAACGTGAAGCAGCACGTCCGTCAAAGAATTGGAGTCCAGCTATGCTTGCGAACATGCATCAGGAAAAGGAGCCAGCCAGCCATGCTTGTGTACATGCATCAGGAAAAGGAACCAACTTGGATCCAAGGAGTAGCCAGCCATGCTTGTGTACATGCATCAGGAAAAGGAACCAACTTGGATCCAAGGAGTCCGTACGCCACGTTGGGCCAACATATCTTGTCAACAGAAGTCGTGCACTATTGGGTCTCCGTACGACGCTGTGTTCCGCGGCCGGCCGCTTTTAATACTCCTTCCGTTTCAAAACATAGTGCTTCCTTTATTCCCGTGCTTCAACTTTGATCATAAATTTAACCAACGAGACCGACTGCGACAGGAGCAAAAGTTATATCAGTGAATTTGTATTCAAAAGAAGTTTACAATTATATAATTTTTTCTCCCGCCGCAGTCGGTCTCGTTGGTTAAATTCATGGTCAAAGTTGGACCTCGGAAAACGCGGACGCACTATATTTTGGAATGAAGGGAGTAAATAGCTAGTCTAAATTAGGGTTTAGACTGGGGTTTTGTTTAGAGAAGTTTAGTTATTGCTACTTTTATTTGTCTTTGCTTGTAGCGGCTAGTGCGACCGTCAAGACATCCTATCCGAACCTCATCTTGTGAGATTTATTCATCTAGCATATTCGCAATTTCAGATTGCTTGGCTATTATTTTCTTGCATGTTCTTCGATTTGCTTGCAGGAAAAATCCTTCGTGGATAGGTCCATCGAGCCGTTGGCTCGGTCGGTAACGCCGTGGAGTTGGTTCAGCGATTGCCGTGGATATCAGCTGTGTACGGTTCTCCGTGTACGGTTGGTAGCCGGATCGTGAGGGTCAAGTTTCACCCAAGTCGTGGTTATCTCACCTCTCATTGGAAGATCGGGCCCCGGTTCACATCACCATGCAACTTCCACCGTTCTGTTTTCATGACATACTTTTATTGTCATATTGCTTTGCATGATCATGTAGAGCTGACATGATATTTGTGGCTCAGCCACCGTTCATCATTATTATAGATGTTACGCTAGATCGTTGCACATCCTGATACACTGCCAGAGGCATTCATATAGAGTCATATTGTTCTAGTTATCGAGTTATAATTTCTATTTGTAAGTAAATAAAAGTGTGATGATCATCATTATTAGAGCATTGTCTCAGTGAGGAAAGGATGATGGAGACTATGACTCCCCCACAAGTCGGGATGAGACTCTGGACGTAAAAAAGAGAGGCCAAAAAGAGCCCAACAAAAAATGAGAGAAAAGAGAGAAGGGGCAATATTACTATCCTTTTCCACACTTGTGTTTCAGAGTAGCACCATGTTCTTCATATAGTGAGTCTCCTGAGTTATCATTTTCATATACTAGTGGGAATTTTTCATTATAGAACTTGGCTTGCATATTCCGATGATGGGCTTTCTCAAATGCCCGATGTCTTAATGAGCAAGCCAGTTGGATGCATACCCACTTAGTTTCTGTTGAGCTTTCATACACTTATAGCTCTTAGTGCATCTGTTGCATTGCAATCCCTACTCCTCGCATTGATATTGATTGGTCGGCATCTCCATAGCCCGTTGATTAACCGCGTCAATGCGAGAATTTCTTCCTTTTTTGACTTCCCTTATTGATCTCTATCACCGCATTCTATTCCACCTATAGTGCTATATCCATGGCTCACGCTCATGTATTGCGTGGGGTTGAAAATATTGAAGCGCGTTAGAAGTACGATCTAATTGCCTGGTTTGACACCGGGGTGCTCATGATTTATATTTATGCGGTAAAGGCGGAGTCAAGCCATACTAACATGATAAAATGAATGGGGATAACATTCGTTAAGGATCGTATATTTTGAAAAAGTAATGATTATGTTTCTTATATTCATGGATATTATTATGTTAATATTGTTACTTCATCGTTTCTCAATGATTATACCGTAAAGAGATTACATGATACACATGTTAGGTGGCATTTCACATCAAAAATTCTGTTTTTGTCATTTATGAAAGGATCAAGAAGAGGTGTCTAGAGGGGGGATTAGACTCTCAACAAGCAAAAGTAGCAGTTTTTAATTTCTTGAAGTTGAGGTAGAGTTTTAGCACAAGTTTAAGCATTCACAATACATTTCAAGCAAGCATGGCAAGAGTATAAGCAGCGAAAAAGATAAAGCATGCAAATTGCAAAAAAGTAAGGGATGGGATTGGAGTGTGCAAACGCAATGAAGACATGGAGATTTTTGGCGTGGTTCCGATAGGTGGTGCTATCGTACGTTCACGTTGATGGAGACTTCAACCCACGAAGGGTAACGGTTGCGCGAATCCATGAAGGGCTCCACCCACGAAGGGTCCACGAAGAAGCAAACTTGTCTATCCCACCATGGCCATTGCCCACGAAGGACTTGCCTCACTCGGATAGATCTTCACGAAGTAGGCGATCTCCTTGCCCTTACAAACTTCTTGGTTCAACTCCACAATCTTGTCGGAGGCTTCCAAGCGACACCTAACCAATCTAGGAGGCACCACTCTCCAAAAGGTAATAAATTGTGTGTTGATGATGAACTCCTTGCTCTTGTGCTTCAAATGATAGTCTCCCCAACACTCAACTCTCTCACACAGATTTGGCTATGGTGGAAAGATGATTTGAGTGGAAAGCAACTTGGGGAAGGCTAGAGATCAAGATTCTTATGGTTGGATTGGAATGTCTTAATTTCAACACATGAGTAGGTGGTTCTCTCTCAGAAAATGAGTAGTGGAAGTGTAGGCACGTTCTGATGGCTCTCTCTCAAATGGAGAAGGGGGTGGAGGGGTATATATAGCCTCCACACAAAATCCAACCGTTACACACATTTGACCCAACTCGGTCAGACCGAATAGGAGAACTCGGTGAGACCGATTTAGTTCAAAATTTGAACGTTAGGAATCTCGGTGGGACCGACTGGATCAACTCGGTGGGACCGATGTGCTAGGGCTTAGGGCAAATCTCATCTCGATGAGACCGATTGCATGAACTCGGTGGGACCGATTTCAGCAAAGAGCAAACAGAGAGTTGGTCAAGCAAACTCGGTGAGACCGATTGCACATTTCGGTGAGACTGAAATAATTACAACAGGCAACAGAGAGTTTGCAAGGCCATCTCGGTGAGACCGAGATCCGTATCGGTGAGGCCGAATTATCTAGGGTTTCTGGCAGTGGCTATGTCAACTGAACTCGGTGGCGCCGGATAGATCAAATCGGTGGGGCCGAGTTTGACTTTGGGTTTTGGACATATATGGAAAAGAGAGAAAGTGGCTGAGGGTTTTGGAGCAATATCACTAAGCATTTTGAGTAAGTAGACCATTAAGCAACACCTCATCCCCTTTTAATAGTATTGGCTTTTCCTATGGACTCAATGTGATCTTGGATCACTAAAATGGAAATGAAGAGTCTTGAACTTTTGCCAATCTTTGTCCTTAGCATTTTGAAGGGGTTTCACATCCTCTTGTTCTTGCCACGCCATTGTTGAACTGATGTGAAATACACTAGGTAAAGGTATTAATCCAACAAGAGATATGTTGACATTAATTACCAAAATCACCCGGGGAGCACTTATGCTTTCAATTTACCTACTCGAGGACGAGCAGGAATTAAGCTTGGGATGTTGATACGTTTCCAACATATCTATAATTTTCTATTGTTTCATGCTATTATGTTATCAATCTTGGATACTTTATATGCATTTTTATGATATTTTTTATCATTTTTGGGAACTAACCTATTAACACCTAGTGCCTAGTGCCAGTTGCTATTTTCTGCTTGTTTTTGGTTTTCCAGAAAATGAGTACCAAACGGAGTCCAAACGTTACGAAACATTTTGACGATTTTCTTCTGGACAAAAAAGACCCTAGAAGCTTCGGGAGGAGACCAGACGTGAAGCGAGGAGACGGCAAGGCAACAGGGCGCTTCTTGTTACCTTGTGGGACCCATGTGGCTCCGTCTAACCTAATTCCACTTCTATAAATTCTCAAATATTGGGAAACCCCCAAAGAGCCACCCAAAATACTTTTTCCGCCATCGCAAGCTCTGATCACGATCTGGAGGCCTTTTCCAGTACTTTGCTGGAGGGGGAATCGATCACGGAGGGCTTCTACATCATCCTTGCGGCCTTTCGATGATGCGTGAATAGTTCACCACAGACCTACGGGTCCATAGCTAGTAGCTAGATGGCTTCTTCTCTCTCTTTGATCTTCAATACAATGTTCTCCTTGATCTTCTTGAAGTTCTATCCGATGTAATCTTCTTTTGCGGTGTGTTTGTTGGAATCCGATGAATTGTGGGTTTATGATCAGATTATTCATTGAAAGTAATTGAGTCTTTTCTGAACTTTATTATGCATGATTATGATAGCTTTGTATTTCTCTTCGATCTATTCCTTTGGTTTGGCCAACTAGATTGATTTATGTGACGACCTCGGCTTAATCGTGCACTAACCATACACGCAAATGCACACGATCAAGCCTAAGGACTCACTTGAAGATATCACAACACAACTCTAAAACATAAATAAATTCATACAAGCTTTATATTACAAGCCAGGGCCTCGAGGGCTCGAATACATAGCTCGATGGCATACAAGTGTCAGCGGAAGCATCAGATATCTGGGTACAGATATATTACAAAAAAGGAGATAAGCCTCTAGAAAGGCGGGGTAAAATAAAACTCTACGATCGAAAGGCGTAGGCCTCCTGCCTAGGACCCTCCGAATCCTACTCCTGGTCATCCGTCGGCTCCTCGTAGTAGTACTCGCCGGGAGGGTAGTAGTAGTAGCCGTAGTCGTCGATAGGGGTAGCTATCTCAGGGGCTCCGTCATCTGGCGGCGTCAATTGGGATATGGGGAAAAAGAAAGTAAAGCAAACGTGAGTACTCATCCGAAGTATTCAGCAAGCAAGGATCTACACTACATATGCAACATTTTCAAAGGGTGGCTGTATATGTGGACTGAGCTGCAGAAATGCCAGAATAGAAGGGGAGAGCCTAGTCCTATCGAAGTCTAGCATCTTCAAGCATCTTCATCAGTCTTGCAGCATAAGAAGAGTGCATATTACATAATGTAAAATAGTAGTAGTATCATCAACCTCGGCCAGAGATTCTTCCTCGACTCCCTGCGAGAAAGCAATCCCAGAGCCATACTATCCATTTCATCTCAAGTCATCAGTTCTAGTTGTACCGATCGGGATACAACTCCGAGTGTCCGTTACCGTAGGACAGGCTATCGATAGATTAGTTCTTCCCTGCAGGGGTGCACCAACTTACCCACCACGCTCGATTAACTCCGGCCGGACACACTTTTCTGGGTCATGCCCGGCCTCGGCCAAACGATACGCCGCAACCCGACCAAATACTTAACAGAGAGGTCAGCACGCCGGACTAACCTATGCCCCCAGGGGTCTTGGGCCATCGCCCCGGACGCTCCTGCACGTTGCGTACACCGCCGGTGAGCAGACCTAGCAACCCCTTAATACAAGCGTGGTTGCGTTACCAGTCCAACCCAGCGTGTGCCGCTCAGTTGCTGACGTCTATTAAGCTTCGGCTGAAGTATACGACGCAGAACGCCCATACTATGCCCACGTGATGGTTAGTGTTATCAGGCCAGAGGCCCCTCGGATCAAATATCCAAACCGTTAGTGTGTTGGTAGTGCGGTAACGAGCAGAGACTCACGAAAGATGTGACCCCGTCGCCCCGTCTCGAGGACTTGCGGCAAGGGCTAGGAATGCCCGGCCACGCCTCGTATTCATTACTCGGGCACCATCCAGGTCCACCCGACTCCACATCTCTCGCAATTAAGCTCGCGCGGGTACCCCTCAGGGCCGACCCGTCTTTATCCAGAATAAGCAGTATCAACAGTAATGTAAAGGCATCCGTGTGGCTACCATATCAAGAAGGAATCCGAGGCATCACCCTCGTTGGATTCCCACCTGACGTAAACATCAAGGTGAACTAAAGAGGCATCACCCTCGAGGTCCACACTTGAGTCGTTGCACGACGATGTCGTTATCGGGGGTGGTGTAGGAGGAATCACCCTCGCTGACCATGACCGATTAACTAACCTACAAGGTTATCATCAGAAGTGCTGACGAGGTATCACCCTCGGCACTCGATAGTAACCCAGTAGTGTCGAGCAACTAAGGGGATAGTGATGTGCGGTGTCGGGGCCTGGTCTTCGATCCCGTTGATCGGGTCTTCTGATGATCCAGCGGGGCAGTCGAGGTAAAGTGGGGTCTCTGCTGGGTCTCTACCCAACCTATACTAAACAGTTTAGGATAAGCAGGTAGGTAACAATAACAGGTTACAATAAACAGGCTATGCAGCAAAAATAGGTTAACAACATCAGCAGTAACTTCTAATGCAAGCATAAGAGAGAAGAGAATAGGCGGTATCGATATGCTCAAAAGGGGGTGTGCTTGCCTGGTTGCTCGGCAGATGAAAAAGGAATCTTCGATGGTGAAGTAGTCGATCACCAGGGCATCGTCGGCGGTCTCGGAGTCTACCGGGAAGAAAGGGGGAGAAGAAACAATATAAATACATGGCAACAAAAACAATCACATAGCAAGGCACGATAATACGCAGTGCAGGGGTGTCCTAGTGCTATGCTAAATGCTACGGACGAAGCGGGAATTTATCGGGAAAGTTTTCCCGGTTCCGGACGTCTGTCAGACAGACGAACCGGAGAGGAAAGTTCCATGTTCAGGTGGTTAGGGGCATGTGACAGGTATGAGGAGGGCATATTCGGATTCGTCTTGTTTTTCTGATCGATTTTCATATATAAATTATTTTCATCCGAGTTACGGTTTAATTTCTATGAATTTTCAAAGTTTAATCAATATTCTGAAATTTACTGGATTAATTTTAATTTGAATTATTAAATAGCTAAATTGCTAGGCACACCCAGAAGTGTACCCAGCCAGTGGCTGAGAGGGACTGACATGTGGGGCCAGTCAACTGCCCAGTTAGCAGTTGACTGGTCAAAGGTCCAGTGGGACCCAGCTGTCATACACACTGGTCCAAAACAGATTTAATTGATATCTAACTAAATTAGTTTAATGGCCTGGGGCCCACTGTCATAGACCTAGAGTTAGATTAGCAGGTTTATTAGGGGGTAATTAGTGGCTAATGACTGCCATGTCAGCGGGTTAGTGGGTTGAACAGAGCGCGCGCGCGTGTGCTCGCCGCCGGTGAGCTACAGAGGTGGCGGCGTCAGCCGAAAACGGCGCACGGGCATCGGATCGAGCCGCGAATGGGCTCAACGGCAAGCTGGGGTTCGACCGCGTCCAATGGTGGTCTCAGGGAGGCCGGGGAGGGACAGTAGCGACGGCGGCGTCGGGTCGAGCGGCGACCGGAGTTCGGGCAACGACGAAATCGTCGTTCCAGTTCGTTTGCGCGCGATCTAAAGGGATAGGGAGCACCAGGAGGCAGCCGCGAGCACGTTGGCGTGCTCATCTGGTCTCGACAGTGACAGCAGCGGCAACCGCAACTAGCTAGGTCGTGGCGGCGGGAGCAGAAGCAATGGCGACGGCGGCTAGCGAGCTCAGGCGTGACCGGAAAGAGAAGGGAAGTGCGACGCTGCTCACATCGGTGACGGGAAGACGCCCGATGAAGCCGGAGGAGGTCGGGGCGGAGTGAATCGACCGGAACCGGCCGTCGGGGTCGAGGATGAAGAAGCGCTCGGAGGCGTCGATGCAGAGGGCTCCCGGTCGAATGGGAGGGCGTAGTCGAAGCAGACCACGACGGCGAACGCGCTGGTTCATCAAGGGGGAGCCAATGGCCATGCGGGCAACAGCGGCGCGACGGCGGAGCTCTCGGGCGGGTGTGCAGCACGAGAGAGGGAGCGTGGGAAGGGTAAAAGGGGGGAGCCAAGGGAAGAGAGAGGCGTCCGGGAGAGAGTTATCTCCTCACCCTACCTACTCCGGCGCTGTGGCGAGCAGGGAACGGTGCGGCGCGCGTCTGGCCATGGCGGCGCCGACACGAGGGGGAAGGAGTAGGTAGAGGAAGGGGAGACGGGCTGGGCCAGCTCCTGTAGATAGCTGGGCCTCAGCGCCCAACAGTTTTTCTCTTTCTCTTATTTCTATTCTGTTTTCATTCCTAGCCACTGTTCTGCCTTTAATCTTTGCACTGGATGACTTTTGTAAAATCTACAACTTGTCTCAATAATTACTTTGCAATATTATCCTCTGCCACAAAAAGTTTAGGATTTAAATGAATTCATTGGATTATAAATAATTGACAAATGGATTAAAGGGGCGGTTTTGGTCACTGTTGTAAATGGGTTAGGGCCAATTAAATGATTCAAAAATGTTGATTTTATTTTTATAATTACTTTTGGATTATTTACAACATTATGAACATTTTTGTTTTGCTGTTTGAAGAATAATTATTTGACTTGCATTTTGAATTTTGAATTGAAGTTGAATTACTTCCTAATGCAATTTCATGAAGATGATCATGATGACAAGGCAATTTAATGAGCTTGACAACAGGGTGAAGATCTGGGGATGTTACAGATTTACCTTCAGTGGAAGAGGTGCTTTGTAATGGGTTCGATCTTGCGGTGTCCTCACCTCGTGACAGAAGGGGTAGCGAGACACATATTGTATTGTTGCCATTAAGGATAAAATGATGAGATTTATTTATATTGCTTGAGTTCTTTGTCTACATCATGTCATCTTACTTAAGGCGTTACCCTGTTTGTCATGAGCGTAATACTATAGATGCATGTTGGATAGCGGTCGATTGGTGGAGTAATAGTAGTAGATGCAGGAAGGAGTCGGTCTACTTGTCACGGACGTGATGCCTATATGTGTGATCATTGCCATGAATATCGTCATAACTATGCACTTTTCTATCAATTGTCCAGCAGTAATTTGTTTACCCACCGTATGCTATGTGTTCGAGAGAGAAGCCTCTAGTGAATACTATGTCCCCCGGGTATACTTTTATCATGTTATTAAAACCAAAAATACCTTACTGCAATTTATACTTTTTTATTTTACTTTTATTTTTATCTATCTCACTATAATTAATTCTTGCAAGTAACGGGTTCACGGGGATTGACAACCCTCTTGCCCGCGTTGGGTGCAAGTATTTGCTTTTGTGTGTAGGTGCTGCTAACGAAGATTTGCGTGGTTCTTCTATTGGTTTGATAACCTTGGTTCTCACTGAGGGATATACTTATCTCTATTGTACTGCTTCACCCCTCCTCTTCGGGAAAAATCCAACACAGTTTACAAGTGGCAACGACATGACTATTTAAGCCGGTCACGTTGTTTCTTGCGTGGCGAGGTGGTACTAAACCCCCAACCCCGCTAGCCCAACACATAGGTTACATCCACACTGGAAATCTTAAGTACAAACAATTTGTATCTGTGTGCATTGAACTATGTTTGACCAAAATGATTGACGCGCATATGTTTGTGAGTATTTGGTGTTTATAAAATTGTGTTTGTGGTTGCAAATGATAAAATTTGAGACCCGCCCGATCACTATACGTGTGCGCATTCGGACTCGTCCGACGACATATAGGGTCTCGGATTTGCCTAGCCTCTAAGACCATGTCCACCCAATCCACATCCTTGTATACTCAAGCTATTTTTCCCTTTTCTCTTTACGCACCTAATACATAGTTAGGATGGAATATGTCTACATTCAGTATTTGAATGAACTTATTGCATGAATAAGTCTACATTCAGTTTTGGCTGGACCCATGGATGGGTACCGAGCCTCGGAGGGTGGGATTCCCTGTCCTGTTCTCTATCTGCGCGGACCCATCACTTGTCTCCACGGCTTCCCGATCTGGGCAGTGGGATATTCGGTTTCGCCGGACGTTTGGGAAGGTGGAGAATGTCGAGTGGACTAGATTGCGGGCACCCTTACTGTCGGTGTTGCTGGACTATCCGGACACCTATCCAGGCGGCTCTCACCGTCGGGTGAGTTCTCCATCAACTCGGCATACCAGGCATTATGTCGGTCTCCCACCATCCCCTGGCTCTCTCCCTTGTGGAAGGCCCCTTTGCCCTTAAAGATCAAGATTTTTGTTTGGTAACTTCTTAGAAATCGCATCCCTTCGGGGACCGACGTGCTTAAGCGGCATGGTCCGGGGGATGGCTTGTGCCCCTTATGCACGGTGCCTGAGACTGGGACCCATATCCTATTCTCATGTACGGTGGCTCGGGTCCTATGAACGCTCATCCGTGAAGCTTTTGGGCCCGACTAGGAGGCCCTAAACCTTGCTGAGTTCCTCCAGACCAGGGCTATCCAACCTGGACGACATCACCGCTCATTCTGGCTTATCTTTGCGGCGATGTCGTGGACTCTTTGGACAATGTGTAATAAAATGGTAATCGAGCGGGTGTTTTCGAGGCAAGCGTCTGACTCCTTCAAATTCCTTCCTTTTCTGCTGCACCAGCACTTGCTTTCTAGGCAGCACGACCGCGATCATTTTGGTCTCATGTTTGATGCGCTTCTGGCTACAGCGCGTCGACTATCGTCCTCGTAGGGCCGCTTGTCCGCATCCACTAGATGTCTTTTTTTCTTATTTCTCTTGTGTTTATTGGGCATGATTGTGTTGTTCTCTCGATTTAAATACTAATCATACATTGCTTTAGTTATAAGGGGGGACGAAAGTCTATTTCAAAGAATCATACATTCCGTGGAGTCTATTATCCCGCCTTCCTTCCGAGTCACGAATCTTCGACTAATCACGCATTTTCCCCTGTACTCGCGGCCTCGTCTATCTCCACTTCACTGCACTTTTCCATTTTTTATTTTCTCAGAAAACCACTACATTCTGCCTCTCCGTTCTGTTCTTGCCTTGTTCTATTTTTCCGCTCTGCTGTACATGGCGTCGGCTGCAGGTGAGGGGAGGAGCCGGGTGCTGGTGATAGGCGGCACAGGCTACATCGGCCGCTTCATCGTCGCGGCCAGCGCACGGGAGGGCCACCCCACCGCCGTCCTCGTCCGCGACGCCGCGCCCGCTGACTCAGCCAAGGCCGCCGTCCTCCAGGGATTCCGGGATGCCGGCGTCACCATGGTCAAGGTCAGCAGCCGTCGTGCTCTTCTTTGCTATTCTTATCCAGATCCTTCCGCTGTTTTTATCTCTCTTTTTATGAAAGTTGGTGGGTCTAACCTCTATCTAAGGATGGTGCCATTTTGGGTCAAAATGATAGCAGAAACAGTGATAAGAAATTCTCTGGATTGCTTCATGGTTGCTTTCTCTTCTTGTCCCTTGTGCGGTGCGCGAGTGCTAAACAAAGCAGCGAACTTGGTTTCTGTTGTGGCATGTCTATGAACAAGACAGAAATGAGAGTAATGGAAAGGGGATTAGCCCGGTTAAACTAAATAAATTCAGCAAGACAGAAATCAAGGAATTTCGACGTTTCGGACGAAAAAACAAAATCTTAGAAATATGCTAGGGCAAAGAGCCCTTTCATTCTGTTCGATTCAATCAATCAAATAAACAGTCATATAAGACGACTTCAAGGAAGTAAAGATTAGGTGCTTTGCTTGGATTGTGTACAGAATTTATCTTTTATCAATTCTGCTAGGCTTTTTAAGATTCTTCAGTGTTCAAGCCCCAATTTGCTGGGGACAAAAGGCATATTTTGTAGCAGTCGTTGTTCTGTTTGATAAAATACTGAAATGTGTTCACAAGGCGGTGGCAAGTCAGCAACCTTTCATGCCATTCAAGACTAAACTATAATGTTGGCAAGGATGAGAGCCATTCCTGATTGCGTTGTTACCCTGTGTTGATTACTAAAATAATGACCTCAAGATATAAGTTTGATTGGATAGTGATGTATAACTGTTATATTACTGTTGGATCATTAGGGTGATATGTATGATCATGAGAGCCTGGTGACAGCCATTAAATCAGCAGATGTTGTGATCTCGGCCGTGGGTTATCAACAGCTACCGGATCAAACTCTCATTATCTCGGCAATTAAGGAAGTTGGGCATGTAAAGGTAATTTCCAAAGTCCCAATCATCAATATCAAATTGTTATGTGTGCACACCTTATGGCTTACTGTGAATACTTTAGCTGATGATATAGTTCAAAATTTCTTTGTTATTGATGGTTATGCAAAACTGTTAAACGATGGCCTGTAAATTGCAGCGAACTGTGGACCCTAAACTCTTTTATGTGAAACAATTTGTGAATTGCATTTTCTTCAAGTATTCGTATTTTGCTGATGAGAACACTAGTCATTTTGATACTAAGAAACTGGTTTGACAACTTAGGCTGTTCCCTGCCTTCCACAACATGGTGAACAAAAAAATCATTGAGATGGATGGGAATTAGTTGTGGTTATTTTGTTCAAAACATGTTGAATGTGCCTCTTTTCATATCTGATAGACTGATACCATGCATTCCTGGTGTCATTATTATTTTTCTACAGCAGTTCTTACTGAACTCTGATATTGATGAGCTTCTTGCAGAGATTCTTCCCATCAGAGTATGGTAATGATGTGGATCGTAACCATGCAGTTGAACCTGCAAAGTCAGTATTCTGTGGGAAAGCTCGTATAAGGCGTGCCATTGAGGCTGAGGGGATTCCCTACACATATGTCTCTTCCAACTTCTTTGCTGGTCGTTTCTTGCGAAGCCTTGCACAGATTGGGGTCACGGAGCCTCCAACTGAGAAGGTTCTCATTATGGGTGATGGAAATGTAAAAGGTAGATCTGATCAAGATGCCCTTAATATGATTGTACAGTTTTACGATATGAGCAATAATCTCTATTTTGAGAATGGAATTTAAATCAAACAAGGAATGGGATTATGGCTGCAATCTTATGTGTGTATTTTCGACAATAGGAGTCTTTGTGGCGGAAGAAGACGTGGGAACCTACACTATTAAAGCTGTAGATGACCCAAGGACCCTGAACAAAATCCTGTATCTGAGGCCACCAAGCAACACTTTGTCCCATAATGAGCTTGTCTCACTCTGGGAGAAGAAACTTGGTAAGACACTTGAGAGGGTGTACCTCCCAGAAGAGGAACTTCTGAAGAAGATTCAAGGTCAGAGTAAAAGCCTTGTTTTGCTCTTATAATGTTTGTAGTTGCCGTCTATACTTATCTTTTGTACTGATTTTGCCCTCTCGGGTATGTCTCAGAGTCGTCAGGGCCGCTGAATGTAGCACTGGCAATCAGCCACTCTGTCTGGTTGAAGGGGGACCACACTAACTTTGAGATTGACCCATCATTTGGAGTTGAAGCCACTGCGCTTTACCCTGATGTGCATTACATTACCGTGGATGAATACCTAAATAGGTTCCTTTAAACTCCTAAATCCTATCGTCCCCAATATTCATGTACTTTGAATAAATGTTGGAGGTTATGTATTTTTATTAGAATGGCACATGAATTATGTAATTAGAGTGTGAGACCTCAATCATGTGAGGAATGCATCTCATGCTGGCTATGCATTCCCTTGAGCTTAGAATATATAAACTGAGGTTGTATAAATTTGGAAATTTTAGCTTGATGGAACAGCCCGGGGATTTATGCCAAATTAGAAATTGTTTGTTATTTTGTTTTTTGCATCATAAGCATTATTGCATTAATTAAATAATTAATTTGGATATTTTACTTCGCCATTTTGTTAAATGATGAATAAGTGTCACACGCCAAAAAGCTGAATTGAGATTTTTTTACTCTGTTCTGTCTTTTTTGGGATCTATTTGAAACTTACTTGGACTTTGGTATGAGATGAAACTTGAGCTTGCCATTGTTGATCCTACATCCAAGGAATATTGTTGCCCATATTCCAATGCCTGGAATTCATCAAATCTGTATTCCTTCTTTGTTCAAACCTAATTTTCATTTTTGTGAATGATTCTTTTCTTCCTAGCATTACAAAGGAGCTACCATTTCTAGACATGAGATGATTCCACCAAAATTCTTAGACACTCACTGGGACTTGCAAAGTCCAGATATATAAATATATTGGCCAGCCTTGATCAATATATTTCGTTTTTTAATTCTTTTTTTCCTGCCCTTTTTGGGGAAAAAATTATAAACCATATTTATGGCCCTGTCAAAATTCTCATAATTCAGTATAGCATTTTTATACCAATGTTGATCTTTGGTAGAAGTTTCAGCCCCAAGAACATCCTATAAAATGCCCTTCCTTTATAACCTTCCAAATCGGCCAAAACATACCTTTTTTACTGGAGCTTACATTTCTAGACCAGATCAAACCCCCATAAAATTATGGTAGCTTTCATATGCCATATAAGAACTCTGTACAAATTTCAGCCCTATCCTTGATGCCTAAAATTGTTTTTCTTCATAACCTATGTAAAGTGCATTTTTGTCACTTGCACTACCAACCATATTTCTAGCCATGTTAAAATCCTAAGAAATTCAGATTAGCCTTATGATGCCAAATGTGATCGATGGTAGGAAGCTCGTCCATGTTTTCTTCCGATTCGTGAGAATTCGGACGTGCAAACAGGTCCGTGGATGTTTGATGGACGACGTTGAAGGACTCAAAGTGTTCGGACCACGCGGTCCGGACGTTTACGAGCGATTTGATGAACGGCGTTAGAGATACCCTTATTGTTAATATAAACGATAATGCTTCATACCACCCAATCTCATTGAAATAATTGCAACCGATTCCGCAACAACGTGCGAGGCATAAATAAAAAAAAAATTATATATTATTATGTAAATAGATGAATATGAATAGAAAAAAAAATTCAATGATAATTTGATGGTAAAAAGGTTTTGGGAGTAAAGTTTTGCAAGCCTGTCAATATATACTAGAAAAAATAAGGGAAATGTTTGCCTTTAGCCGGCCGATCCCGTGCGAGCGTCCGCTGCCTCCGTGTTCGTCGGATGCAGTCTTAATCAGACGGATGAGAGCAACCCTTCCGTCTCCACGTTTCTGCAACTAGTCCTTTTGAAACTAGTCCTTTTGGTTCAGGAAGTGAGTTTGCAACTAGGCAACTAGCCTTTTGTTACAAACCGAACAGGGATAGATCCCGCAGCACACGGACTAGGGAGGGCGACTTCGGCCAAGCCGAGCACCGCCGCCTATAGGTCGTTGTCGCTGAGCACATCCATGTCAGATCTCTGCCACCAAACGCCTCCCCGCTGAGATCCGCCACGCCGGAGAGATCCGCTATGCCGATCGTGGAGTGCCATCAACCTCGCCTTCGTCACCGCGCGCGTACATCAACGTCAACTACTAGAGCTCGGCCCCGCATCGTTGTTTGCAACAATACCTTTGTGACATGTTTCTGCAGCAATGGCGTTGTTGCATAACGGCGACAGTGACTGTTGTGCAAGCGCGCAACGCGGTCGGAGATCCTGTTTCATTTTTGCAACAAGGATCTTGTTGTAGAAAATTAGACACGACGGCGGAAAATGTTGTTGCAATTTTTTTCACAAAGGTTTTGTTGCTGGAAATTAGAGAAGAGGTTCTGCAACATTGGTCGTGTTGCAGAAAATTAGAGAAGAGAACGGTTTGCAACAATGGCTTTGTTGTAGAAACTAAAGAAGGAAAGGAAAAAAGAAATAATATGAGACTAGTCGCATCATAAAATCGGACGGCTCGCTAGGCGAAGATTCGCGGGCCGACGTGTAGCACGCTCAAAAATATACTTCCTCCGTCCCAAATTAAATGACTCAATTTTACATTAACTTTGTACTAAAATTAGTATAAAGTTAAGTCACTTATTTTAGGACGGAGGGAGTACTAATTAGGAATTTAGGGGAAAGGCAGAGATGATCTACCACGCAGCAAATCGCCAGCCGTGGAGGTCGGAGAATCGCAATCCGATCTCAAATCTGTCCCCGCCGTGCCCAACGGCGCCGGTAGCGGGGCACGCGACACCGCTATGGAATGGAAGTCAAACGCACCTCATCTGTGTTCAAAAAAAAAAAAAAACACCTCATTTCCACTGTTTGCCCGTCCCCCCTACCAGCCTACCTATATTATACACACACCAACCCACGGGCTATGATCCACCCATCCCTCCATCCGTCGCGGCCCCCCCTGCTGAGCTCCCGATCTCTGCTCTGCTCTGCTCCGCTCCGAGGCGTCGGCAATGGAGGTGCTCTGCATCGGGACGGCCGACACCAAGCTGGAGGAGCTGCTCTTCCTCGCCACTCGCCTCCGCTCCAGCCTCGCCGCCTCCGCCTCCGCCTCCGCCCCAAAGGTACTGCCACACTTACACTGTCCGCCTATCTTCTCGTCCCGCGTGCAACTAGGTGAGGAGTTCGGCTATCCATTCGTATGCTTGAAGCGATCATCGGTTCTCAATCCAGAAAAGAGTGAACACGCATTCATTCTATTCATTTGTTCCCACAAGGTTTGGCGTCACCTATTTAGAAATTAGAACTGCAGTGGGAGTATTCCTTCACTGAACGCAGAAACTGGAGTTCCTTCTCTGAACGTGCAAACTGCGTCATAGCATTGGGAACTACAGTAGCAGGGTAACATATGGATTATGCTATTTGTCATCTTGTGTTCTTGGAACTAGTTATTATATTTCCGGTTGGTAATTCTAGATTGCCATGTCATAAAAAGAGCGATGCTTCTAGGTTTGAGACAAGTTTAACGAAATCATGTGACCATACGCTCTTCCGGTTTAGCAATTGTGTTGCGTTTTTAGCCTATGGAAATTCACTGTGGCTGCTTATTGAACAGGTGACAACAGATGCCATGTCTAATGTTCTGCTCAAGGAGTTCTTATACAACTTTCACCAAAGTACATTTCCTGCTTAAGGCTCAGAGTACATGAGTCCTTCATTAATTTGTGTTATCCGCATACAATAGCCTTAAATATCGATCGTCTACTCTCAGTAATAGACAATCATTCGCCAAGTATCAACAATTGCTACTCCCTCCGTTCCATAATTCTTGTCGTGGTTAAACATTGGAGCATCCAAACTTCTGAAGCAGGACACATCTTTATGTGCACCTGTGTGTAGTGCACCCTTGGAGTTGTCCTGTAGATTTAGTATTTTCTTCGCTAACTCGGGCATAACATGTGGTCTATTGAAATGGTAGGTTAAAGTGAGCATAGTGGATGTCTCCACAACTAAAACAGTACCAACACAAGATTCTAAAGACATTGCAGTTATTGCAAGAGATACAGTTCTCTCATGCTATCCGGATTCCAGCCAACAAGGTCTTCCAGATGACAGAGGTGAAGCGATTGCGCTTATGTCAAAGGCCCTTCAGAGCTTTCTGAAAAACAGATATGAGGCCGGCACCCTGGTTGCTGCTGTTGGCCTAGGAGGAAGTGGAGGAACCGCACTAATTGCTCCTGCTCTAAGATCCCTACCACTCGGAGTGCCTAAGCTTATTGTATCCACTGTTGCTAGTGGCAATACTGCACCCTATGTTGGAACATCTGACTTGGTATTGTTTCCTTCAGTTGTTGACATATGTGGAATAAACAGTGTCAGCCGTGTTATATTGTCGAATGCTGCTTCAGCTGTTGCCGGAATGGTATGTGGGATATTAATGGCTTCCAGTGAATCAGATGTAACACACACAAAGCTGACTGTTGGAATTACTATGTTTGGTGTTACCACACAATGTGCAAATGCGGTCAAAGATAGACTGAACAAAGAAGGGTATGAGACGCTTGTATTCCATGCCACTGGTGTCGGAGGCAAAGCAATGGAAGAACTAGTTAGAGGTGGTTTCATACAGGTAATTAATACTTTCATGTGGTTTTGTACATTTTTGTCCTTGTCTATTTTTCTGTAAGATTTTGTTCTTGTGGAAACTATGTTTTTCAGCTCATGAACTCTGATGGTAAACTCATTGCCAGACACAAACCCACTGGTGTTAATTTACTGTCTGCAGAGTTTTTCATCTTACTTCAATTTGGTTGCATGTAGGGCGTATTGGACATAACAACAACAGAAGTTGCGGATTACATTGTTGGAGGTATCATGGCATGTGATGAGACTAGGTTTGATGCGGCTATAGATAAAAAGATCCCTCTGGTTCTCAGTGTTGGGGCCTTGGATATGGTTAACTTTGGAGCTCATGATACAATACCTGCTGCTTTCTCAGACAGAAAGATCCACATACATAATGAACAGGTTACACATAGCATTATTTTCCTATTTTGGACCTTTTTTTGCTTCCTAAATTTACTTGGTCTTTGCCAAATTTTATTTATGATGTATATATTCGCTATGAATACTGAATCATAAATATATTGTTAGGTTAGTACAGTGATATGTTTACCAGATTGATACGCTAGGATATCATTACAGACAATGCTATTATGGTACCAAGAGTAAGGTTGTGGATATATGTACATAGATTGATAGATATATAGGAGAGGGATAGGATGAAGGAAGAATTCGCTTTTTTTGTTTTTGCGTAGTCCGAACCACACAACACTTGTCCTTCCAAACAGGAGTCTCTAAGAGCATCTCCAGCTGCGCCCCCAACAGCCCCCCCAGGCCCCTTTTTTGGCGCCGGCGCCAAAAAACGGCCCAGTCGCGCCCCAGGAGCCCATTTTTCGCCGGTTAGGCCCGAAACTGGCGCCGGCGGACCCAGGCCGAACCCGGCGCGCTGGGGGCGCCGGGGCAATCGTTTTGGCGCGAAAGAACGGCGGCCCGTCGAGTCAGCGACCCCCGCACCTCGTCGTCCTCATCGCCTCGGTTTCCCGCGGGGAATCAATGCCAAGGCTGCCGCCGGTCAGCCTTCCATTGATTCCTCACGGGCGGCGCGGTGCGGCGACGCGCCCCCTCTCGCCACGCGTACACACGCGTTGCCGCCCCCCGGCCGCTATAAAACCGCCCCCTCCCTCGCCGGTGGAATCACCCGCCCGCAGCCCCCCTTCTCTCGCCGCCAATGCCCTCTCTTCCCGTCTAGCCACCGCGTGCACGCACACCCTCGATGGGTGAACGGTTCCCCGGCGACGCGGCGGCGGCCAACGGCTTCGGCCGCCGCTCTCTTCACGAGTGGGAAGCTCACCTCCTCTACGAGGCGAACTACCCGGCGCCCCCCGACATGCGCGCGCCGGGACGGTGGAGGCTCAGCGTCGGGGGCGTCCCAGTCCCCCCTCTGCCCGACGTCGAACACCCCGGATACTTCCACACCGAGATTGAGCGTGTGCGGGCCTCCCTGTCGGAGGAGGAGCGCGCCCTCCCGGAGTACGACGCCGGCAACCATGAGGCGTGGGCGGCGTACTTCGAACACCGGCAGGCGGAGCGGCTCGCCTCCGTCAACAACGTACCGGTGGTCAGGAGGCGCAACAACAGCAGCGGCCGCCGCCTGTGGTGGGGCGCTCCCGGCCGCACGCTGCACGCCGTCCTCGAGTACCTCGAGGGCGGCAACGATCCGCCGCTACAGTACCCAGCGGCCCCGGCCCCCCGTCGGAGTGTCGGCCCGTGGCTGCTGCGGCGAATGCTGGGCGGGTCTTCCTCCTCCTCCTCCTCCCGATCCTCCTCCCACTCCTCCGGGACGCCGGCGCTCGTCAGCGTCAAGCCCGAGCCCGTGGAAACGCCGCTCGGCAGGCGCACCCGCAGCGCCGGCATCGTCATCAACGAGGGCGGCCGTGCCTCCTCCTCGGCTACTCCCCGCCTCGTCAAGCCGAAGACGGAGCCGGGGCTCGCCGCCGTGAAGAGCGAGCACGATGGCGCGCTCGACGACGAGGCGGCCATGAAGTGGGCGCGGGAAGATTGGGCCAGGCTGGAGATGGAGCGCCAGCGTCGCGCCCTGGAGGAGATCGCCGCGCGCCGCTGTGGGCGCGACGAGGGGGGCATCATTGTGCTTGAGGACAGCGACGACGACGCGCCGCCGCCGGCCAAACCAGTCCGCCAGGGGACCCCGGGCAGGGGTCCAGCAGGGACGGCCGCATGAAGAAGGAGAAGGACGACGACGACGGCGGCGACTACGCCGCGTTCAGCAAGTTCTTCGGCCTGTAGGCGCGGCCCTTTGTTTTTTTTAGTAAATTTTATGTTTTCTATGTAAAAAACTATGGAACGCCGAATTTATGTCGTGTTTGCTGAATCTATGTCCTGTTTGCCGAATTTTGGCCGAATATCTTTTACAAAATGTTTCAAAAAGGGCGTCTGGGGGCGGCGGCTGGCAACCCGATCGCCCCCACGGCGAAAATATCGCCGGTTCGCCCCCAAGCGGCGCTTTTTCTAGCCCCTGGTGCTAGATACATTCATTTGAGGGACAAGTTTTTTCGGACGGAGGGAGTAAATCCATAGACGAGACATAGTCTAGTCAAACACTATTTCTAACAACCCAACCTATACCTAAAACAGTATCTTATCTTTAAAGAAACATCTATTGTTATACTTGAATACTCTTCTTATGCACTGCCCACGAATGTGATCCAAATTTGTGAGATTCGGCATGAGCGTGCACAGGGTACATGAATGTGATAGAGCATGCGGAAATATTAACCACAGCCAAATTATGCAAACGAGAAAAATTGGCAAAGCCAGCCGCGAATTTTTCAAGCACAAGAACATGACCTCAGAAGAGTACAACGGATTGTCACTCTCCATTCTCCACAACCCTCTCAGACCTTTTGGGACCCTTGGATCCTGTCTCTATAAAAGAATATTGAGCAAATGGAACATAGCATCTAATTCTCTCTTTCTTGGACCTTGATCTGATTTGCGCAATTGCTTGCATTGAGATCATCTGGCCATCTCCTCAAGAGTTTATATAGGTTCCCACTTGTCCTCTTCTAAAGCAAGTGGACTACATGTCCTAGTAGGATTCCTCGGGGTACCACACCTGTTTGAGTCCTAATAAGATTAGGATTAGAATCGCCATATTCAGTTTAGAAAATCCATCTGTTACATGCAAGTTGTAATTACTACCTTACAAGTATGTACTTTATGTGCCGCTATTTATGAGGATTTCACATTTCCTAGTTTTCTTGCGGTGAGTAAAAGACCATGTAATTCTTTCAGATTTCGTTGATGCGGACGACCGTGGAGGAGAACAAGAAATTTGCTCAGTTTATTGCTGACAAGCTGAACAAATCTTTATCTACAGTTACTGTTTGCCTTCCACAGAAGGGCATCTCTGCAATTGATGCACCTGGAATGCCGTTTTATGATCCTGAGGCTACATCTGCACTCTTGGATGAGTTAAATACTCGTCTTGTCAAAAATGAGAACAGACAGGTTTCTTCATGTTACATAATATGTTAGTTGCATCACTAGAATATGAATACAAAGGGTCGTCGAATGAACTAAGCTGATTGGCTTGTTGACAGGTGAAGCTGCTTTCTTATCATATAAACGATCCTGAATTTGCCAATGCCTTGGTGGATGCATTCTTGAGTATGGATATAAAGGCCTCTAGTGCCTTAACTCAGAAAAACAACATGGTCCTACCAAAGCAAGACACAAATGAGAAAGAATCTTCTTCAGGACAGAAGACTTCAGATAGTTCTATCATATGGAGACCCCCCGTGGATTTCCCTGATGCAAGACCAGGTTAGCGGTGATTCTGTTCCCATCTTATGCGCCCAAATTTTATTATGCCCACACAAACAGACTGTTTATTGAATCACTTGTTTTTGTTTGTTGTGAAAAAAAATGTGGAAGGTTATCTGGTATGTACCTTGTTATCTGCTATGCCACCTTACAGAAAATCCTTCAGGGTGAAGTTCTTATTTCGTTTTTATTCTCATGCTTCATACCTAGGCTTTTGTCACAATTTTTGTGTCTCCGATAATCCAAGAGGTCAAGATAGTTGTGAGTGACAACTCCTTTGGGGCTGTGCTTCAAGAATCTGTAGTACGCTTCACCGTTTGATGTTGTCCACCTTTCTCTAGTCTTAGTATCATGTAATTATTATGGGGTTGTCTTGGGGAAGACCGCAGGCACTGGCCCAAGGACGCACAGAAATGGTGCCAGCACTTGGGCACAGTTCTGACTTGGGAACAGAAGTCTCTATAAAGAGATTCCATTGTGTTTCAAAGGAATCATGTAGTCCCCAAGAAACTTAGCTGGGGATGAGCTCAACATGCACATGGGACAAGCTGGCGCCACATGGCTAACCTTTATGATATCAATCACAAAATACTTGATGCTATTGCCACTCTACTGTGCCGGATGATAAATGTTCGGTGTCACCTCACGTGTTTGCAGACAAATTAGGATTAACTTCAGCTGCTACTAAGTGCACTAAGTTTTAGTCTATTTGCAGTACAGTATGATTTTACAAAGGGGCAATGTCAAAACTAATGATTTTACACATTGTAGTACCGGTGTGCACGGATGAAATAACTGTGAAAGGTCAGAAGTTCGGCATTAGATTATAGGGCATAATAAGCATTCCGAACCCTCACGTGATACCACACAAGTTACATAAATTTCATAATTTTATTTTTAGCTCATTGTCTCCTTGTTTGGCACGACATGTTAAAGGCTGTTCGTCATTCATTTCAGTTCTTGAGATCTATTGACACGATTCTATACCCTAATGATTCTAATTGCTTACTCTTCAATGCTGACAGAAACTTTGCAAAAGACAAAGTCAACACTACATAAGTTAAAGCAACAAATCTGTGAGGGTATTCCTGTTATTGGAGCCGGTGCTGGCACGGGCATATCTGCAAAGTTTGAAGAAGCTGGTGGGGTTGACCTGATTGTGTTGTACAATTCCGGGAGGTTCCGTATGGCTGGAAGGGGCTCATTAGCAGGGCTCCTACCATTTGCTGACGCAAATGCAATTGTACTTGAGATGGCCAATGAAGTGTTGCCTGTAAGTTTTTTTTAGTAACGGGGTTCATTTTTTTGTTTTTCTGATATCTGACTTGAGTATAGCTGGATGTTAATGAGGTGCTAATTTAGGTCGTTAAGGAAGCCCCTGTTCTTGCTGGGGTTTGCGCTACCGATCCATTTCGTAGAATGGACTACTTTCTTAAACAGCTAGAAGCCATTGGATTTTGTGGTGTCCAAAATTTCCCTACGGTTGGTCTGTTTGATGGGAACTTCAGACAGAACTTGGAAGAAACTGGAATGGGCTACAGGTATCGATTCACCACATCCTTATTTTTCAGATACATGTTCTATCCATGCCATGGCATGGACATATAATGTGCACATGAAAAATTCCGTACTGAATTTTGGATGTAGTTTCTGTTTTCAGTGACTTCGTGATGGTTAGTTTTCGTTATTTATTTTTCTGCTGAAGGGAAGATTTGCATGTCTGAATTCTGAAATTATGCTAACTTCCGCATTTGAGTGTGTGTTCAAGGAAGTTATGTTAAATTGATCTTGGTCTTTTGCCAGCATGGAAGTGGAGATGATCTCGAGAGCTCACAGCATGGGTTTCCTGACGACCCCGTATGCTTTCAATCCAGAAGAAGGCGCTGCCATGGCCAAGGCCGGAGCGCACATCGTAGTCGCGCATATGGGCCTCACAACAGCTGGGTCGATCGGCGCAAAGACGGCTGCCACTTTGGATGACAGCGTTGCCCGGGTTCAAGCCATTGCGGATGCCGCGGTTGGCGTTAACCCTGACATCATTGTTCTCTGCCATGGAGGTAAGCAAGTAGTCTCTGCTTCATGCAGGCCTCAAGCAACAGATGGCGTCTTGATAAATCATGTGATTCTGATGCGCAATTCCACCACCAGGTCCCATATCAGGGCCCCGAGAGGCGGAGTTTGTCCTGAAGAACACGAACCGGGTCCATGGATTCTACGGCGCCTCGAGCATGGAGAGGCTGCCGGTTGAGCAGGCCATCACAAACACCATGAGGGAGTACAAACGCATGTCTCTGAAATGAGGTTCGGTAGCTTTACCAGGTGGGCGGATGAAGCGCGCCCGGCGTTCGTCAGGTTGTTGTCACATGTAAATTGTTGAGAGAATTCCTTATTTGGTCCTTTCTTAAAATTTGATTTTCTTTTTGGCCCTAGTAAAAAATGTCTTCCTATTTTGACACTCAAACTTCATTTTGTTCCCTCTATGACATTTCCGTCAGTTTTGGCAACTAACACCGTTAAATACAACATGAAAAGTCCATTTTACCCCTGATGTATTTTGGGACCAAAATTATGAACTGAAAGTCGAAAGCAATGGCGACGGCGGCGCGCGGACAAAATGCGTCGGCGCATTGTAGTTGCAACAAAATTATATTACAAGATTGTACTGAGAAACCCATATTAATATGAACCAGTGCACTAACATGTATGAGCAGTACACACACGCACAACAATCTCACGGTTTCTCTTTTAACGCACAACACACGGAAGAAATCCATCTCTCAATTATTCTAAAAAAAAAAACCATCTCTATATTTCTCTCTTTGCACACAACACACACATCACATCACGCACACACTCAAGCATGGAAAGCACACACCCACAGCGACCCAGCTAGCACGCCCATCACTGACGCACGGCAAGCACGTGTATCATGTGGGAAGCCGCACTCACTTGGGCACCACGGCCGGGGGAAGCTGGTCGGGCAAGGCGGGTGTCCAGCTGGCAGCGGGAGAAGGTCACCGCTTCACCCCTGCCACCAACGGACCTCCGGTGCCGCGACTTGCCCTGCACAGCGCCGCCGCGATTTTTCTGTTTTTTTTAACCTGCTAAAGCAAGGGTAAATAAGACTTTTCAAGTCGCATTTGATGGTGTTAACAGCAAAAAGTGACCGTAATGTCCTGTAAGGAATAAAATGAATTTATGGTGTCAAAAAGGGAAAAATAAAATTTGTAGGGCCAAATAGGGAACTAGATTTTAAGAAAGGGTCAAATAAGGATTTCTCTCTAAATTGTTACTGAAGGTGCCTTGTGCGTTTTTTGAACATATAATAAAAGATATCTACGAAACTATAGTGTGGGTGATGTGGCATGCCGTCTCGTTGGTCCAAGGCATCACATAGTTCACTCTTGGGCTGGGGGGAGGATTTGTGATCCGAGACATTTTACTTCGCTATGGATTTTCGTTCACTACGTTCATATATAGGCACACGCTGCTTTGGATCGCCAGTGTGTACTGACTGGAGGAAGGGCAGCTGCAAAGCAAGCTTGCCGGCCTGTTGCAGTGAGACAGACAGGCTTTGGATCGAATGCACCGTAGATCGTACTACTATATAAGTTGAGCAAGAGAACCTCAGGCCATAAATACCACCTGCTTCGTCATAGGTTCACCGGGCTCGGGCTGTACCTGTCGTCCGACAGTTTCCCTGCGCGAAGAAGATTCTGATGGATGACGGCTACGAGGGGTTGCAAGTAGTCCTAAAGTTACTTTAAGTTGGATCATTTATTTTGAAACGGAGGGAGTAGCAATGAGATATGATCTTTTTCAGGCGATCATAAATTACAGGATGCCCATCAATGTTTTTCCCAAATGATAACGCCCACACGCTGTGGCATGTTTGCACATCGCCCACACGTCTTGATCCACGTTGATTCTGTTTTGCACGAATCCTAAAAGAATCTATTAGAATCTGAGTGCCACGTGGCATCATCGTGTGTGTGGGCGTTGGAGAGTTCGCCCACACGCCACACAGCACACGGTTTGCCAGCTGCGCTGTGTGGGCGAACTAGTTTCTGCCCACACAACTACCACCTAGTCCATGCGCGTGTGGGCAAACTGCTTTTCGCCAACACGACACTCGTACGTTGTTGGATGACAACTGCAGTTGCGTGTACGTGGCACCTAGGTAAACACATATGGCAACTATGATTCGTTGCTAGACGGCAACTGCACGTGGCAACCAGAATAAACACACATGGCAACTGTGATTAACCATACATGGCAACTATGGTTGGACCACACGTGACAACTAGGTAAACACACATAGCAATTATTGTTTGACCATATGTGACAAGTAGTTAATCACACACGGCAACTATGGTTTGATTACACGCGGCAACTACCATAAATTAGACATGTCAACTATAGTTAACCAAAACAGAGAGAGTTGCCATGCTTTTACAACTGCATTTGCCATCCCGGATAACTACGTCTGCCATCCCAGATGACAACTAAATCGTCATCCCGTGGATACCTAACGTAGCTGCGCTAGAACATGTGGGCATATTTGCTTCATGCCACACGCGCGGGATGAAGATGAGTAGTATTTGTTAGGCGTGTGGCACGAAGTAGCTGCGCCCACACGTGTGGGCAATTCTAATGTTCGCCCACACACGAGCTGTCTCCTGCTCACGTCACATACGATGTGTGGGCAGATGTCTAGTGTGCCACACGTGTGGGCGTTATCAGCACCCATGTTTTTCACTAACCCAGTTAACCGAATAACCTTTTGCACTTCCTTAGACCGGCTAATGAGCCCATGTGTTTCATGCTAAACAAAATCGCTCCAATAACATTGGGTAATAAGCAGCTATGAGAAGCTCTACCCTAAAAAAATTAAAAATATGAAAGGCTCCCCATAAGTCCAGGAATTCCGTACTCAGGCACACATAAAAGCAACAGCATGACAGAACGCGCGACACGGATACACAAAGAGCGTACCCTCAATTTGAAATAGCAAGCCTACAGGAACAGTCAAGGACGCCCAGGTCTAAAGCTTCTGGATTAATAATTCGTCAACTGTCGAAGGACGACCATGCTACGTGCTACATTGGAGAAAGCATAGGCATATTGCTTGCTAATCCCACAATGCTATCATCTGGACTGTAGCTATAAAGGATAGTCTTAAGTGTTTCTTTTAGGAGCAGACCTGACACGGATACTAGGCATACTAGGCGAACTACCATTACATTTGTACGTATTGTCAGAGGCAAGTACGGCCTTTCAGCGGCGTTCAAGAGGCAAGCAACATGTCACCACCCAGTTCGTCAATGGCTTTGTCGAGCTTGGACAGCATATCTAGGGAAAGCAAGAGTAGTACAAGTGTGTGAAACGAGGTTTAGTTAACATAATTAATTCCTCGCAAAAAAAAGTTAACATAAATAAAAATACATGGAATAGGTTTTCAAATTGGCATGTGTCAGTAACAGCCTAAGAAAGGCAGTTATTTATCAAGCATCTACGTACTCCCTCTGTAAACAAATATAAGAGCGTTTAGATCACTAAAGTAGTGATCTAAATGCTCTTATATTTCTTTACGGAGGGAGTACTGTGCAAGGATATTCCCATAGGAAGAGGGATAGAAAACATACCATGAAAAGAGTCGTCCCCCACATATGTCTACAGCAGTAAAAGTAAAACAGAACATGTTAGGACATACAAGTTAGTTTGGGGGCTTTAAGAATAATCAAGGCAGAACAATTTTGACAAGCAAGATACCTCTATCCCTGCCAAAATATCACGTGTTACGTCACTAACATCAATCTCTTTACCAGCACCCTTTCCTTTATCAGCAACCGAATTTCTACCAGCAGCTGCAGTTGCAAGAATCATTGTTGACAGGTCAGAAAAAGATGGAATGAAACCATCGCAAAAAAAAAGTAGCAATGTAATAAAATTATCTGTACCATCAAGACAAGTATCCAGTATGTAGGCCTGCAAAAATTGCAAATATTAAGAAAATTTCCTTAAGAGACCATTTGTGGGATTTACAAATAACCAAGCATTACCATTTCAGGAGCATGATCAGTTATAGTTGCTGGAAAGGGTCCTTCTCCATCTGTGTTACATGTGTGAACAGTTATTGATAATGGACCAGCAAAAATCAAAATGAAGATATTTGTGGTTTCAATGTCAATTTATCCTATCATGATTTGCCGACCTCTCTCAATTTTAACTGAACCAGAGTAACCCTCAGGGAAACCAGAGTAGCCCTCAGGGAAGCCAGAGTAGATGCCATTGATATTTGTAGCAATGGGAGATTGAAGAACAGGCTGATCTGGTTCCATGTGGTAGCCAACAGCAGGTGCATCTGTCCTGTGATCAGAAGTTGGCTCCTCAAAGCTTACCGCTTCATCAGGCCTAGGCATAGAATATGATGTTAGCAAAGGAAGTATTCCCGCAAGCTACAGATGTGATCATTTTCTTTACTTATTACCTGTATTGAAGTCCATTAGAAGGAATATATTCAGATGATGATGAATCTTCATGCTCACCCATATAGTCGCTTCCAGATGGCATGATATCCATGGTGTTGCTTGAGAATTCCTTTAAAGTCCATCAAACAAATGCATTTAGTGTTTGAGAGAACATAATACTTTACAAAGTGAAAGGAAAATCATGCCTAATACAGTAAAACTCATTTTTACTTGCTCTATCACTCTTAAGAAAATCTAAGCTAACACGGTAGTAAATACTCCCTCTGTCCCAAAATTCTTGTCTTAGATTTGTCTAAATACGGATGTATCAAGTCACGTTTTAGTATTAGATACATCCGTATCTAGACAAATATAAGACAAGAATTTTGGGACGGAGGGAGTATTATTACTCGACTCCAATGTAAGCAAACTTGCACCAATGCATTCTAAATTGGGCAGAGATAGTAACTAGCACCACTGTTATTGCATAAGTAAAGTACCACACAACAAAGTGATCAAAAAAAGTAAGCGAAATTCAGCAACACGTAGTCAGTATGTGAAAATCTGAAAATCATCCTAAATAGTCTTATCCAGTCCATTATGGTACTCCTGTTCACACATTAAAGCAGGCAAGCAGGGAGGTGCTGTCTACCATCGATAAAGAAATAAATAAAATCCTTCAAGAACAGTGCAAATTAAATACTTAAGAAATGGTCGTGAGCATTTTCAAGGTTGTTGATCAACCTCTACTAGTATTTTATTTATTGTGAATCTAAAACTGCTTCAGATTTTTTTTTATGTACAAGATAAAACATGTTTATCTTATACAGTAAGTTCACATGCAAAATAAGCACATAAAATGAAAAGGTGTCACAACAGTACTACAAAAAGCAGTCAACAGTACTACAGTATTAGCAAGTCACTGGATACAGAGACAGAAATCATAAAACACAAGAGAGCATTCCAATGAACACAAATAAAAGAAAGAAGTTTGTATGAATAGCATGCGGAATTGTCTCCAGAGACCTACATAACTGTGCTGAGCCACATATGAACAGCATCTGAAGATAACAGAAGGATAGAAAATTGCACCTTCACACTATTCAAGAATGATTCTGCATCACTGAGGCGAGGGAAACGTACAGCAAACTTCTGGATCTGCAGAGAAATCAGTGGTATATAAATTTTGCCAATAGAAATGTGTTCATATAAGTATTTTGCGTGTAGAAACATCCCATGTGAGCAATTTGCAACAAAGAAATTCCTTTTCATTCAACTAATCAGTCATCAGAATCACATTTAGCGATGCAAGGAAACATGCCTGTTTGGACCTATCACAAAAGCTCACGAACACCACCCTGCTCCCTCTAACTGGGCACTCTGTCACGCATGCAACCTGTGGCCATGAGAAGTTGAGGATAGACACATAGTGCTCCTCCTGTGCCATGAAAATAGACCTCAGCGTTGAGTTGTTCGGACAGAAAAGAGAATGTATGACGAAACAGAAATGAACATTGTGTTCAAGTTTGCAGCGTATCCTCATTTCTCCAACCTTCATAACTTCTATCAAATAATATTAGATCAAGAATTGTAAAAAATTTAATTATAGCAGTGGGAGAATTTGTGGGCAGATGAGCAGTACTAGGTATGAACACAATACGTCTATACCACATGCAACCATGAAATTTGTTCAGCCGACACAATTCAGTTCAGACTTTCAACTTAAGGAATCTCCAGGGTTGCCCCTTGTATACATTATTAGGGACCATAATGCAATGAATATCAATCTTGCTGTGACCAAGGCCCATAAATGATTCAAGGTAGTATGTGTTTTCCTCCATGCGTAGCAGTTCGGTGACATGAAGTGAGAACTACTGGGTATCACCCATGCAGAGAGTTCTTCCACCTTTGTGAGCATCCATTGTTGGCCTTCCACTCGCATCACCTTTCTACCATTGTGGAGTAATTCATTCTTTCCAAATAGAACTATAAGATGCAGCACATTTGTAGGTTTCCGTGTAGAATCAAAAGGTCCTAAACTAAAATAGTAAAACTGATGCACAACGAATATAATTGCGCATAATACAATGATCGATGCAGTTATACGAAAATATGACAAAAAACTATACTACATGAAAAGATGCAGCATCATGGTTGGCTACAACAAAATAAACAAATATGAACAGCAATAATTGAGGAGAACGACATTAAATCGAACAAAATACAACACAGCATAATCTCACAAACACTGAATTAATTGTTTGGGCAACATTTGGGGCATCAATCAGTTCTACATGCATATTTTATCTCAAACGTGAGGAAAATCAACTGAGAGCCAGAGGTGGTTAACTGGCTATGATCCTGTCTAGCAATGTTGTGACAATCAAAGTGCTAGCCAACAAACAAACATGATTAATAGTATTATTTAGGCTCCAACACAATGCACAGACACACAGTCCATAACGCAAACTCTTGAAACAATCAATATCAGAGCAATGCTGGGTGCCTGGGTCACCAACCGCTCGATCTAATGCAACAATCTTAGAGCTGCCAAATTACACATGTGCACAGGTCGACCATTGCGTGCGCTCGGAACCAGCATCCTCTAAGTTTTAGAACCAAATCAACTAAGAGCAGAAAGTTCTAGAACCAACTAATTCAGCAGAAATGGGTTGGCGCACGGAAAAAACCTTAACCCCAGCAGTAACAAGCATTTTTCAAATGCGATCATCAAACATGCTTAGATAGAGGGCAAGCAAACAAACATGTAGCAACGCATTCGAAAATGAAAGAGGAGGGGGGAAGGGGGTCGGCGAGGTACGGACGTAGACGACGTCGCCGATGGAGACGGTGAGGACGCGGGCGGCGAAGGAGTGGGTGGGGCGAGAGATGCAGAGGGCGGCGGGGGAGGCGGCCAGGAGCCAGGTGCCCTGGTGGAGTTGCTTGCCGCGGGATATGTAGCGGAGGCCGGGAGGCGGCGGCGTCGAGGGGGCGCGCCGCGGCTTCGCGAAGTAGCGCGCGAACTCCACCTCCCACCTCTGCCTCCGCCACTTGCCCCCCGCGGCCTCCTCCGCGCGCGACGTGAGCCGCTCCCTGCTCCTGCCGCCGGCGCCCGCCATGGCGACGACGATGACGCCGAGAATGCGGTACGGAGTGTTTGCCGTTTTGGGGGCGTTGGGGTTTTGAGAGCAGAATTCGGTGTTGAATGGTGAAGGTGGATGTAGCAATTAGCTTGGGTTTGCGGCAGGTGGTTTTTACAATAGAGTCCTAAACCAAATGAAAATTACACAATGTGCTAAAATGGATATGAACATAGGGTTGGAACTAGCGGAAATTCAATTCGACTCCCGGGAGCACGTGCTCCCGGGCCCAAAAATAATTTTTGCAATGTCAAAAAATCAAGACAAATTTTTTATGTGTTGTTAGTCACATCCAAATGCTACCTGCAAATTTTGAGACAAAAAGGTTAAGCATTTTGGCCTGTGCAAAAAAAAAATGAACATCAAATGTTACCCTCAAATTTGTTTTTTTACAGACGAAACACTGGTGCTCCGTTTCACATGAAAATTCTCAAGCATACTTGCGACAGTAACACTAACATCCACAAAAAAATTCAGAATTTTTTGAAAACATTTACTATTTTTTTCATGTTACTGTTCACCCGGGAGCACAGGGCTCCCGGAAGGCAAAATGCCCCTCCCTGGAACTAGTTTTTAGAGAAAATTTTAGTCTTTTTAAGAAAAGAAAAAAGTATGTTTGTATCCAAATCATTAAATAATACAAAGTCCTTCGCATGGCATCTGGGAACACGCTAGTAGAAATTCTTACATGACAGGTTCTCTAGGGACCGAAGAAGATGTTGGACTTATCAACATTTACCATTTGCCCCAAAGCGGCACAGTAAAAATCCAAAATTGACTTCAAAGACTCGGCATCATAAATATTAGCTCTCATGAGGATAACGAGTCATCAGAAAAGAGAAGATTGGTGATAGCAGGGGCATCTCTGCAAACATTCGCTCTAGTAATATTTTCATTCTCATCTGCATGCGTCAAGAGAGTAGTCCGATCCTCCGTACATAACAAATATAAATAAGGAAATAAAGGATTTCCATGCATTAAACCTCTTGTAGGTTTGAAACTCTCACTTTGTTGCATGTTAAATCGGACTCGGTATTTAACTGTGGATACACATTGCATAATAAAATTGACTCAATTCTCCTGGAACCAAGTTTCAACATAATCCCCTTCAAGAAAGACCACTCAACCATATCAACAATGCATATCAAGTTTGATAGCACACAAACTCTTGGCCTTCTCTCTTGTTTTTAATTGTATGAAAGCACTCATAAGCCAGTAGCATTGTTTGTAATTATTCTTCCAGTCACAAAGCACTTTGAGTTGGAGTAATAATCTCTAGCAGAAAAATCCTTCAAAAGAGTAGCCACTTTTTTTGCAATAATCTTGTACACCACATTACACAAATTGATCGGTCTAAATTGAGAGATCCTTGATGTGTACCACCCAGAATATCACAAGTAAAGCCCTTAATGACAGATATTTAGGTTTGCCAACTAATATGGTTTGGACAAAATTGATTGTTTCCAGCATCTAATTGATCGTATTATCATGAAAACAATGATTGGAAGGAAAAAATATTATCCGTTGGAGCAAATAAAATACAACCCCGTATCCCCTTGAAGAAAACCTCATCTTCTAGTGGAAATCAATACAGTGCAAAAAAACTAGTATATTAGGGGAAGAGGTTGATGGAAAAGGGGTTTCTGATGAGTGAAGGGACTGCGCGACGGGGAGGGGATCACCAAATCCCTCCTCCAATCCAAACCCCTTTGGGGCGGAAAAACACTTGTACCAAACTAGGGTTAATTTTGTGTTTCGAGAGTGTCTACGGTCTAAACTTTATTTGGTCGTCGTATAGTACCTACATGGCCATTCCATATGGGAAAGGTGCATGCAAGTTGGCATGTGCGTCGCACATGATGTGGTTATAAATATCCCCTAGTGAAAATTTGAAAATATAAAATACTCGTCCATGTCTCTAATCCGAATTACATAGTTAAGGAAAGGTGAAGTGGCAGTGACTGACCGCTAGGGGCAAATAACCTTCGCGTGTTTTTTATGTCGGTGACCATGTTGGCGACGTGGATGGAACCGGACTATCATCAAGCTAGCATTATCACTATCAACAGCAATGAGTTCTCGAACCGTCAATGGGTACCGTCTACATCTATTCGTCCTCCATCATGTGGAGGACACTAAGCCCGCAAATCTCTCTCAACATTCTTTTTTCTCGAATACGCACGAGTGTGCGTATCATATTATATAGAAAGGGGATGGGTACAGAACCCTAGTCCACAGCTGATGTTACAACAAAACAAGAACATCAACCAACGCCACACCCTAAGCATATAGCTTACAAGTCCACTCTAGTTGCCTACAAGGTACTACTCATGTCTCGCCCACCAGTAGAGCTCCGCCGCTATCCTGTCCCAGTCACCCTTGAGCCGTCCAGCCCGGTACCAAGCTGATCCTTCGTCTGCAATCCTCTTGATGACAGCCTCGAGCGAGGGGGAGACACCCTCGAAGACTATGGAATTCCTATGCTTCCATAATTCCCATAGCGTTAGCGTGGCGAAGGTCCGAAGCTCCTTTGACTTGCTTGCACACCAATCCGCTAGTCTGTCCTGTGTCGTCGGTGTCCACTCTGGTTTAGCAATGGTCGTGCATAGAGTCCGCCAATTGGTCCTTGCAAAGCCACATGTCAACAATATGTGCTCAATGGTTTCTTCCTCCTGTGCGCAAAACGGGCAGGTGTCATGATGCGGGAGGCCCATATGTGCAAGGCGATCCGAAGTCCAACACCGGTTTTTTCATGGCAGTCCACAGAAAGAACCGACATCGAAGGGGAGCTCTCGACTTCCACGTGAAGTCCGCGGTTGGCATCACCTCTCTCCCCGCGAACTGGGAGGCATATGCCGATCGAACTGAGTATTTGCCATCCCTTTCCCACGCCCAAGACAACACGTCCGGCGTTCCAGCTGGACAGCTTGTAGCTGCTGCCATAGGTGCAAGTATTGTTGTAGAGCCTCGAAATTTAGGTTAGGGCGCACATCGCTCACCCAAGATCCTGTAAACAACACATCTTGGAGCCTCATGCCTTCCCTTGCTCGTTGTGGGACTCCAGCATATATTAGTGGCACTACATCTTCCACTCGCATTCCATCCATCCAACGGTCCTCTCAAAAGATGATGAGTGACCATCACCGACCGTAGCTCGAGTAGCCACACGAAATAGTGCCCTGGATACCTTTGGCACACCGATCCTAAAGTCCTTCCATGGTCTTTCCTCGTCCACTCGTTGTAGCCATGGTCAGGATGGGAATGGGCCGGGTCGGCCCGCTGGGTCACTGACCCGGCCCGAAAAATCGAGGCCAATGGGCCGTGTGGATCGGCCTCGAACCCATAGTTGGGTCAATGGAGCCGGCACAACCCATTGGGTCAGCAGGGTCGACCCACCTACGAGGTCTAGTACGGCTGGTTGCGTATGCATGCACCCGTAGCTGCAACATATTTGATTACCTTTTTTAGGTAAACATATCTGATTACCTGCTATACTAGATAACAACTAGAATTTGGGCCGACCCGAGATGCCCATCGGGCCAGCAAGGCCATAGGCATTTTAGAAATGGGTCGACCCGTGGCCCCATAAATTGGCCTTGAGACCATGAGGGCCAGGTCCAAGGCCAGGGCCGGGTCGGCCCATTCCCATCCTGAAGCCATGGCCAACCTTCTGACGGGGAATTTGAAAGGGAATATCCATATAACTTTTATTTTATGATGAAAGTATCTATATAACTTACGTGTTTGCTATTTGTAAGTTGTATGAAAATGGCCGAGGTGTAGGTTTATATTCCTTGGTGAAGAAGGGTGAGGTAGTGCGGAGCTTTCAAAACAGAGGCGACGGTCGACTGCGGCGTCTTGACGATGATGAGCCAGGAACGAGTGGAAGATGAGGACATCGGCGCCGGAGAAGAAGCGTATTGATGGGGAAAGGGTAAAAGAGATGGCATGGAATTGTTGTAGCATGGTGGAGGGGGCAGCTTTGGCATGGCGGGTAGCGAGGCACACGTGGCATGGTGAAGAGGAAGACGACAGGAGGAGTGGGAATCGACTTTATGCCAAACAAAAATTAGGCGACTTACGTATGTAGTAGGTCACTATAACTTTGATGTTAACTTAACTTTCTTGACACCTCCCATTTATGTACGAAACATTGGGACACACGTCAAATTTTGTACTCAGCCCGTACCTCCAGTTTGATCCGTTGTGCCCTCCCAAACTAGTAAATACATTGAGCATCTCGGAAACAGCCTACGGGTCTCTGCCCCATTGCACTCGGATTGGGAAAAAAAGAACTTAAAATATCAAAAGGAGTCGAAAAATTCTAAAACTTTTTTGTTACAAATATGGCTTAGTGTAATGCTCGTGTGAAAAGTTTCGCGAAAGAATGATTACCGTTGTATTCTGGACAGAAAAACAAAATTGATACTATTCATATTTTTTCGGACTTGCGATTTTGCTTCTTCTATTTTTTGGCCGAGGATACCACGACAGTCATTCATCTGTGAAACTGATGACACGAGTAATACGCTAGGCCATCTTTGGTAAAAAAAAGGTTTCAGAAAGTTTTGACACTTTAAAAAAAAATGTTTTCCAATTCAGGTGCATTGGCTCCATGTTCCAAAGGTCCGCACCGGTGAGGATCTTCCCTTCACTGTTTCTGCTCTCTCCGTGCCTTCTTTACAAACACAATAACCAGCACAAGATGCGTGTGGAGGTCGCTCGCTCGGTGAGACGAATTCTTAGTGCACTACTATGAATCCTTTTTTTTTATGAGATGACTATATGAATCTACTCCCTCCGTCCCATAATATAAGAACGTTTTTCAAACTAACAAAGCTTGAAAAACGTTCTTATATCATGGGACAGAGGGAGTATTTTTCAACTTATATATAACTTAAAAAAAATCTACGTTCGCAAGTTTCCATGGAGAAGTATGATCATCTGCCACCTGGGGCAGATACTCTATACATACGTGCAGCAATAACCAAAACAAAGAGAAGAGAATCTGCACATCCGAGGACATCTTTCGGATTATCGGGAGCTGCTGCACCTTTCACGGTGTTCACAGACAAAAAAGACAACGAGCAGACGACAGACGAACGAAATGTAAACCACAATGTGCAGTTATACTTTTTAAGTCAACTCACAGAACTCACAGTCAACCGTTTATAGTCAACTCACAGGACTCAAGTTCATATGGACACTGGATCACTAAACTCCTAGTTCATATGGACACTGGATCACTAAACTCCTAAAGATCCGCAGGACAACACTTAGTAACAGACTCAACCGTTTAGTTTGACAACTCTATGCAGACAACCTTCATCTTCATGGACAGTATGATTTCTATAAACCAAAGAATACACTACCTGTTGCTGGCAGACCCTCCTCTGCTGAGGCGGCCAATCCAGATGGAGCCGGGGACTGAAGCGGAGGTGGTTGTTGAAGCTGAAGCGGTGGCTGTTGAAGCGCTATAGTGGTCTCAGGTGATTTGGGACGGTCCGAAACGGGGGCGGCGACATGGATAGCACCCATCTCGGGCATGTCGGCAGAAAGTACAGCGGGCATGGTAACATCCTCGCTGGAGGGACCAGCTGGATCAACCGTCTTCTTTGCCCTCTTGGCCTTCTCAGCCTTCTTCGTCCCAGACTTCTTGGCCCGACGTTTCTGCTTTGGTGCTCCATCGGCAGTATCACCATCGCCCAGCATGCTCTTCCTGTGTGCAGAGCAGAAATCCACACCCCATTTTGCGCTGGTGCTGCATCCTTCAAACTTGCAGCGTCTGCCACCACCATGTTTGATGCAGTTATCACTCCGCCCTTGTGCACTCTTTCTGCATCCTTCAAACTTGCACCGCCTCCCCCCACCGTGTCCAATGCAAAAATCTGTGTTCCCTTGAGCACCCTTTCCACATCCATCATGTTTGCACCTCTTGCCACCACCGTGCCTCACGCAGCAGTCGGTGCGACCTTGACTGCTTCCACATGCAGCATTGCGGCATCCAGCGACGGAACAGCGCTTGCCTCCTCCATGAGCAATGCACATAGGAGTGCCTCCATGTGCTCCCTTGGTACAACCTTGAACCATACAGGCCTTTGAACCACCACTGTGGACCTTGCAATACACAGTATTTCCCTGGGATCGTTTGCTACATCCTTCGTACTTGCACATCACAACTTCGCCATCAGGATTAGGTATAACTCTGCTACCCATAGCATTTTCCATCACTCTAAATTGACCATCTCCTTCGTACTTCATTGAACCTTCAGATTCAGTGAGTGGTACTGCACTGGAACCAGGATGGCCTCCACCATGGGACATGCACAAAGCTACGCCATTTGGTGGGATCTGAGGGCAGCCAATCATCTGGCATTGTTGGCCTAAACGGTGGCTTTTGCAGAACGCTGTCTGGCCTTCAACAACTTCATTACACCCAAGTCTCTGGCAGCGGTTTCCAGCTGTTCAATAAGAAAAAAAAATGAGCCTGAGAAAGATTACACACGCTACAGAAGTATAGATTTTCATCCCAGAATGAATTTCAATTAGCCAATTGTTTGTGCCGATGCATGCAGTCTGATCTTATCCAAACTGCCAAAATATATTGGTTTAGCACCAATAGATATATCTAAAACCCATTTCCGTACAATGAGAAGACATCAAGATAACTTTGAGCAAATAGAAATTTACGAAGAAATGGTGGAAGTTTCCAACATAATTGCAGAAAAGGACTACTCATATTTCTTTTCTTTTTTGAGAATAATGGACTCTGGAAAAAAAGGGCATGTTTGGACAAGTGTATAAAATTTGGAAGCAATGTGTTTATATAGAAGAAAACATACCAGGTGAAGAATTGTCTGCCATGAAGTTCTGTATAGAAAAAAAAACACAAAACATCTCAGAAAATACTTTTTAGACTGGATAACATTATTGAGGAGACAGGGCAGCTTACATTTAACTGTATCATATTGGCACACTCTGCGAAACTGCTTTGCTTCTCAGCATAAATACCTAGACCAAGCACACCATGGTCAGTGAAACATATATAGCAGTTTATGTTATCAGAAAGTTATGTCAAGGGCTGTGGAGTACCTTGGTTAAAAGAAGAAGGGTCCATGACATACACCTGCATGTAACATTTAATATGTTAACACCAACAAAAAGGTAATTTGTGAATATTAAATTATATGAAGACCATCAGGCATTACCCCTTGCTGAAAAGAATGACCATTCCCAATCATTGAGATTTGTTGCCCTGAAACATATATGCATACATATTAAAGCATACTGTCTGTTAAAAGCCATAAATTTCAGCTTCGCTGCTGCGAGAAGGCTTGATAAATAGCATTTAGCTAACCTTTTATGCTGTGGGTTGTATTGCTACCCTGTAACACAGAAAAAACAGGTGGGCCAGACATCAGCTATACACTCCAGCTGTTCCTTGTTGTAATCAAGTACCGATATCTGTATTGGCTACAAGGAAGTTTCCAAGGGTTTGCAGCTCATTAAATCTACATAAAGTGAAATCCATTAGTTAGCGATACATATTGCATCACATTACAAACTACTCCCTCTGTAAACTTTTATAAGATCTTTTAGATCACTAAAGTAGTGATCTAAAAGATAAAGTTTACAGAAGGAGTATCAAGTTTGAATCTACAAGTTAGCAAACCCCCTGGTTTCGTTTAACATTTCTGGCAGGAACAAGTGGTATGCGAATGTTGACACGAGTATATCATATATCAAGGAGAAAAACAATATTATAGTACTACAAAAAGTGAAAGCCTTAAAGACATAGACAGTACACATTACTCCTTCTGATCGCCAAAGAAGGGCATGGATAAAATCATCTGTTTTGCCCAAAAGAAGGGCGCCGGGAGGAAGTTTAGGGGTGGAGTGACGAAAATGCTTAGCAGGTTCTCTCTCCAAAAAACGCAGTGCAGTTAATTTCTTCCCCCAAATCAAGGAGTTCTTTTTGCTATTGGCTGCATGCAGCATGTAGTTAATTCCTTCCTCCAAATCAAGGAGTTCTTTTTGCTATTGGCTGCATGCAGCATGAGCGTGGTGGAGGGAGATGAAGCGCTGTTGGCCATTGACTTGCCGCGTGCATGGTGGACTCAAGATTAGGGATAGAATTGGAAAGAAATCTCTCCCGATGGCCTTCCTTGGTCTAAGCACAAAGAAAGTACGCCCTTCTTTGGCGATCAGAGGTGTATCTTTTACTTTCATAGAGAAGTCAGCATTCAGCATTCTAGCATGTTCAAGGCTAAGCATGGACAGACAGACAGCACTGTACATCATAGATTATGAACCCCAAAAAAAAATCCTCGTCTAAAAGGACAAAAGAAGTTAAAGACCAAGGGTAGTTTAATCACATAGTTAAAATTGATAAGATTCCTTCAATAGTAGAAAACAGAACGGATAGATTATTATGGGGTAAGGACATAATAACCATAAAAGAAGGCATCTGTTTATTACAAAAAAATAGACAAGCGTGCATCCGATCTTTATATCTTGCAGAATCTAATAAATCTTCCACAAAGATAATGACTGATTAATCAAACCATCAACAGTGTACTTTGGTTGTTTGTGCTTTGTATATAAAAAAAGGTGGGGCAAGAGCCTGTTTCGAGGAACAGTGAGCCACAAATTGACATCAAGAACTCCCTCTTGAGATAAACAGGGGCTAGACCCACCACCTTCAATGTTAGGGAATTTTGGTTAAATTATGCCAAACCACCAGTATCCTAAAGGATTGAGCCAAAGCACCACCATCCAAACAAGCTTAATCTTGCGGAAGGCAAGGAAACTACATTCAGTATGCCAGTTTACTTGAGCAACAAAACGAGAACTGGTCCAGCTCCAACTCTAGAAGAATGTTCATGCGTTCAAAGCTAAATAAGCAAGCGAAAGAAGCATCGCATATAACCCTAAATCGCAAAATTGACTTTGATCGCTGCAGTAATAATCAAAACCCTAGCTCTTACAGAAAAATAAATGGTTAGCTTCGGAGAACGTATGCAACATCTGATTCCAAAAGATGGCAAGATCATCAATCGATTAATATATTAGATGACGATTCTCAGGTTCTACCAAGCTCGATGTGTCGTGCGATAGCAGCGAAATCTTGCTCGCTCGGCCCTCCATCCATACCGGAGGCGGATCTAGATGGTGCGCAGCGGGATTCAACTAATCGGTGGATAAAACAACTTCATACCTCAAAACCAATGCCCAAAGACTGCGGACGGGGCGGAGACAGCAGGGACCCGATGTTGCTGATGAGGAAGAACGGGAACGGCGATCGCGGCGACGCGTGAGAGGCGGGGGCGTTCGGAGCCGAGGGAGTGGGGGTGGGGGTGGGGGTGGCGGTGGGGGGATGGGGGGCGTGGGGCGTCGGCGTCGGCAGGCAGGATCGAGGCGCCGCCGGTGACGCTAAGGTACAGCACGGCGGCAGATATAGGGCACGGTGGTTGACTATGAGGAGAGATTTAGAGCCGCTTTTCTTTTGAGAGAGAAAGAGAGAGAGAGAGAGATTTTAGAGCCGCCTCGGTAAGTCAGGACTCGGGGAGGGAGAGAAAAGGTAGGTACACCTCGTGTGATGAATTTGTTGCCCTAGTTTTTTACCTAAAAGATATGCCCTATTTTTGTTGTCTCAGTTATTTGGCCTTTTGAAATTTGAAGAAGAGCCCACAATCAAAGAGCAAAGTACCCCTCTCCGTTTGTTGTTCTCTTGTCTTTCTCTCTCCGGGCATATGCTCGGAGAGGGGCCATATGGGTTTGTGCGACCAGCTGTAAGGGGTCACACTTCAGGCGTTGTGCGATCAACATGAGGGGACGTACTTCAGGCGTTATGTGATCAACGTAGGGGTCACACTTTCAGGTGTTGTGCGACCAACATAAGGAGGGAGGGGCGCACTTCGTTTTTGCCACGGAAAACAATTAGGAGGAGCAGCACCTTAACCACTTCCTCTTTAATTGTGACACTCTCCTTGAGTCTGGTTTAGGTGGAATTTGTCCTCCAGTTGGTCTATTTGATAGTCGGTGCTCGATGACATCTACATGCTTGTAAATGAGAGTCAAGTTACAACAACATATCATGCCCGCTTCCATTCTCCCGCCTTAGACATCCCAATGCAACATTTGTGCTGCAAGGCAGCCATCACAATCCCTTCGACCGAGCTTTTGTCCCTGCAATCTCTATTGGTATTTTGTATTTACTTTTAACCACGACTTGATATGTAAAAAAACTAACATATGTAAATATATCACTTAAAAATATGAAAAAATACACGGGTATTAATAGGCTTGATAAAACCACACAACAAAAGTTACCATTTTAATTAATTTTAATCCCCTTTGTAGGTAGTATATATGGTACTTTTGTGATTTGAACATGTTAATACTATAGGTAAGATCATACAAAATAAGTTGCATGAAACAAAATTACTCCCTCTGATCCATAATAAGTGTTGCATTTCTGAACTAAGGTTGAACTAATCTTAGTTCAAAACTGTGACACTTATTTTGGATCGGAGGGAGCACAAGCGAGTTCATATGTTTTTAGTATATTTTTAAAAGTAACTTCATATTTGTATATAAAGGAGTATGTTAAATAATACAATGTACTCCTTTTGTAAACTAATATAAGATCTTTTAGGTCACTAAAGTAGTGATCTAAAAGATCTTATATTAGTTTACAGAGGAAGTACTATCTAGAAGGTGGTATATATACTACCTAAGAGTCTTATGATGGGGAACGTTGCATAAAAATCAAAAAAATCCTACGAACACCCAAGATCTAATCTAGGAGATGCATAACAACGAGAGAGGGAGTGTGTCTACGTACCCTTGTAGACCGAGAACGGAAGCGTATATATCTCATCCGGGACTCCGAACAACCTTCGGTCACCATTGTACATATCCCAATACTACTCTAGCGTCAACGAACGTTAAGCGTGCGACCCTACGGGTTCGAGAATCATGCCGACATGACTGAGACTCCTCTCTGGTCAATAACCAATAGCGAGATCTGGATGCCCATATTGGTTCCCACATATTCAACGAAGATCTTTATCGGTTGAACCACGATGTTTAGGATTCGGGTAATCCCATATGCAATTCCCTTCGTCCGACGATATGTTACTTGCCCGAGATTCGATCGTCGGTATCTCCATACCTAGTTCAATCTCGTTACCGGCAAGTCTCTTTACTCGTTCCGTAATACAAGATCTCGTGACTAAACTCATTAGCCACATGAAGCTTCTTGTGATGTTGTATTACCGAGAGGGCCCAGAGATATCTCTCCGTCACACGGAGCTACAAATCCCAGTCTCGATCCATGCAACCCAACAGACACCTTCGGGGATACCTGTAGAGCAACTTTATGATCACCCAGTTATAAAGTGACGTTTGATAGCACACAAAGTATTCCTTTGGTATCCGGGAGTGGCATGATCTCATGGTCTAAGGAACTGATACTTGACATGAAGAAAGTTGTAACAAAATAACTAAACGATCTGATGCTAAGTTTACGGTTGGGTCTGTCCATCACATCATTCTTCTAATGATGTGATCCCATTATCAAATGACAACTCATGTCTATGGTTAGGAAATATTAACCATCTTTGATCAATGAGCTAGTCTAGTAGACCCTTACTAGGGACACGGTGTTGTCTATGTATTCACACATATATTTAAGTTTCCGATCAATACAATTCTAGCATGAATAATAAACATTTATCATGAACGGGAAATATGATAACAACCATTTTATTATTGCCTCTAGGGCATATTTCCAACACCCTATACCGCATATTATAGTTACATAGTCTCCAGCACGACAGATACTATCAAAACTATCACGAAATATACGTTCAAGTAATTACACCCAATAGTAGGAAAGTTGTTCACACGCGCGTGAGCACACACCAATAATAGGCAACAACAATTTGAGGGAACAATGAAAATTTACATATTATGACCCTACTAAGATCTCCTACGAAAAACAATGTGGACAAAACCATTAACCATTCAACTACAAGGTTACAACCTTCCGAGTAAAGTAATGAAATAATATCTACTTTAATACATTTTGATACATCTTACGTACTAAATTAATAACATAATAATGTTTTGTGCATGTGATGTAAATTGATAAATTGAATTGATAGTTATGCACACCCAAAAAAATAATTCTAGATCTGCAACTAGTCCGAACATGTCTAAAAGGAGAAAAAAATTATTAATCTATACATTTTATCCACTAGATGACGATAAACAGGCGAGCATAAGATAAAGCATGTATGACATTCCCTGGCAGTGAAAAATACGTATTACCAAAAAATGGCAGTATAGAGCAAAAGAGAAACCACACGACCAAACAATCCAACGATTACTAAAGCGATATTATGGATGGTTCTGTGAGGTTGGGATTCCAGTCAGAAATGAAGGTATTCGAGGAAGAAATAGGAGATTGTGAGATTGCTTACTCCCATATGGCGGGCTATACACTCTTCTCCTACATTTATGTCGCTCTCTCGCGCCACTACGCCAGGATCGATCATTTGTACTAGTGCAACGCTCTCAAAGGGAATACACAAGGGGAGAGGAGAACGGGTTAGTTTGGAGCCCTTTGACTCATGTGGAGCATAATAGTTTGTGTCGTAGTAAACCAGGTTATGTTAACACGTGTGGGAATACTTCCATTCGGTCTCCGAACGTCCAATTGGACTTTCTACCAGACAAGCGATACATTCAACAACATCTATCTACTCTATATTTTTCTAGTACACCTCTTTGTACATCACTAAATCCTAGCATTATCATTAGTCACCACTGTTTATGTTGATTGGACATTTGACATAACTAATAGCATGAACTTACAATGTATCTAACTCCTAACTAATTAAACCCAAATCTCTAAGATCTATCTAAAGGAAGGGGAAATCCATGAGAGAGGGAGGAGCAACCAAAATGTAGAGTTAGGTTTTATCTATGTCCTAAGGCTTAAATTTACCCATGAAACTGTATGGACTTCAACCTTGATAAGGGTAAATCAACATGAATAATACGGTTGATCAAAACCAGTCTAAGAATGGTTATCCAACTATGTAACATCGTAACGTTCGTGGTGGATTCATCTTGTAGTCGAGGGAAATTAAGTCCAAATCATCTTCGTGTGCTTCTCCTAATTGCCTTGACAACCTTAAGCTCTGTCCTCCATTGCCTACCATGCATGCTGATCTTGATCACCATGATGCTCCCCTTGATATTGTACTTGTACTTTTCTAGCAAGTGTTGTATAGAAGTATGTGAAGTTGTGTATGTATCGATGGTGGTCATGTTCTTATTGAGTTTGCTCGTCAATTCTTGTTGATGCATGTAAGTTTTGTTGTTTCCACACTAAAAATAGATGCAATGTCATACAAAATCTTCTTGCATATGAGCATGTTATACTCATTGAACATGCGTACAAAATACTGAACCAAATCTTTAATAATGGTTTTGAGTTTTTTGTGATGATCAATCCTGCAGTAGTTTTAGGAGCCCTTGGTTGGACTCTTCTGTAGGAATCTATGATTGTCGGGTTCTCCATATGACATGTTAATTGTTAGCTTCTCCGCGGGACATATTATACATATGAAAGAACAATTGATGTGCATGGAAGAACGAGATTTAGCCTTAGTGACGCAGGTCACTAAAAAAGAGCATATAGTGGAGTGATACTGACGGTAGCCACTGAAATGATAAGGTATTTACAGAGACAAGTGAAAGAGTAGAATAAATAGTTTTCTACAACATACAAGAAGGAAGGAGAAGAGAAGGGGGCAGGAGCTAGCAACGTTGTCCTATTTCAACCAACATAGCACATTAAATACATTAGGGACTTTTCACATTTTTGCACTATACTACGTACTACACGAAAAGTGAATGTGGCCCAACCGACAATAAATAGTGTACATGCAATAATATCGAAAAGTTGCGCTGGAAAACCTATAAAAAACTTCCAAACAAAAGTACTTGTGCAAAGCACACTCAACTAACATAACCGAAGTATGCAGGGAAATTATAGTCCACTTACATTTATAGCTATAGTAACCATCCATGTACAATAATAGTTGACATGCCAAAATATATAGTACGAAAATGTGCAGGGAAATAATATTATATTTCATCCACTAACATAAGTGAAGTATGCAGGGAAATAATGTACAATAATAGTTGACATGCCAAAATATATTTACTCATAACATTCACACACTTTCTTACCTCTTACATTCATTTGGAATAACATTATTATAATCAGTAATTGTGCATGCTTTTAATAAAACTAATCTATATTGACTTGGTCATGTTACAAAGCATAAGAAAAAAAATTGAGTTCATACATACTCATCATCAACCTAAAGGTACATATTAAACTTTAAAACATTGTAATAACATGCGCATCTTGAGAGCATGTACTTTTCTAACTAAATGTCACAAATAATATGTAAATCTCGTGTATATAAAGAATATAAAATTAGGAATAAGAACCAAGGATCATAAACACATGAGCGATTACAGGAGGGTTATTACATTTATGCACAACCACTAGATTGATAAGTGTGAAGTTTTGTTCAAACTTTCACATGACTCGGCTAACTCATGCCTCTTATGTTGGTATATCTACTACCTGTGTGGGTTGCGACACAAGAGTGGGTGAAGGTGGCGGACTGTAATAGCCCAAAGCTAATTTGTGGAGCCAATGACCTATTTGTGTTCTACTTTATATTTATGAATGTGTGGTTTTCTTTTTCTTTTACTCTTGGCCATGTTGGTTCAAATCTAAACTCAACATTTCAACCCTTGCTCACTTCCATCAAGCCATGCACATTTTTCCATCTTTTGCAAATATCAACTTTATTTAAAATGGAAATAGGATATTTGAGTCACAATTTAAGTTGCTCAATAAATGTCCAACTTTTTCCTATAAATCAAATGTAATGTGTAGGGTCACCTCCTAATATTCCACCCATTTGGAGTTCACCTTAATTGGTTCAAAATTCCAAACAGTTCGAATAAATTCAAACTTGTTTTTTCAACTTATCTAAAAATTATCAAGCCATTTTTTTTATCAAATTCCTAATATTTCTCTGAGTCGAGAGAAATATCCTTCCAACCCAAACTCCTGTTATACCCCTCTCATTCTTTTTCTCAAAGTTCCTGTTTTAGTGAAATAGGGAACGAGAAAAAGAAGGTGGAGGGAGCGAGAGAAATGGCGCAACATGCCAGCGCAACCCGATTACTCCCTCTGAAACCCTTTTACACCAGGAAACCCACTTACCCTCTTTCTCACTCGTCCGACGTGGCATTGCAGGTCCCAGCAGTCAGTGTCTGGGTGAACAGCGCCAGCCACCCGCCTTATCCTTCATCCCGCGCACGCTTTCCACCTCGGCCACATGAACACGACTGAGAGCACGCCACCCGCGCCTGGATCGCCTCACCCTTATCTCCCCACCATCTTGCGCCGGCCACACACCCTACATCTTCTTTCATTTTCCCTTACCCACGCAAACCCTAGGCGCCCTCTGGATAGAGATCCATAGAGACCACCGAGAGCTCTGAGCTCATGGTCATGGCGGGATCATGGCAAATGCCCTTCCCCGTCACTGTCATCGTGTTTGGGAGGTTCGCCAATGTCTAGTCCTTCGCATACGACCATTGCATCACCGCTGACGCCAAGAGCACGACTTCTCCTTCCTCTTCTTCGTCTTCGGCCGCCGCCACATCTTCTTCGATTCCGAAGAGTTCCGTCAACATCTAGGCCAACTGAGCATCTCTAGGTGCTTGTGGTGAGACACCGCTCCTCCCCATGCCCTTTTCTTCCTTGTTTCTATCCTCTATTGATGGATTCGATGAGCACCCGTAGCGGGCCGCCGTGGATCCACGTCGTCGGCCATGCCCTGGTGGCCCCTGTCTTCCTCCCATAGCACTTCACACTCACGCTCACACGTATATCGTTTTTGTCTTCGTTGTTCACTTGGTTGCTTGCTCCACACCGATGAATGATGTCGTTTGAAACTGCGTCGGTATTTCCCCAAAGAGGAAGGGATGATGCAGTACAGCTACGGTAGGTATTTCCCTCAGTTGTGAAACCAAGGTATCAATCCAGTAGGAGAACCAAGCAACACTATGTAAACGGTACCTGCACACAAAGAACAAATACTTACAACCCGACGCGTACGAGGGGTTGTCAATCCCTCCACGGTAAAAAGATAGATAAATTTGTGGTAGATTGGATAAATAGCTCTCGATAAAACACGAAATAAAATAAGTAATAAAGAAGTGCAGCATGGTATTTTTGGGTTTTTGGAATAATAGATCTTAAAATAAAAGCGAATAAAAATATATCTCAAAGCAAATATGATAAAAGATAGACCCGGGGACCGTAGATTTCACTAGTGGCTTCTCTCGAGAAATAGCACACGGTGGGTAAACAAATTACTGTTGGGCAATTGATAGAAGATCGAATAATTATGACGATATCCAAGGCAATGATCAATATATAGGCATCATGTCCAAGATTAGTAGACCGACTCCTGCCTGTATCTACTACTATTACTCCACACATCGACCGCTATCCAGCATGCATCTAGTGTATTAAGTTCATGGAGAAACGGAGTAATGCAATAAGAACGATGACATGATGTAGAAGAGATCTATTCATGTAGAAATAGCCCCCATCTTGTTATCCTTAATAGCAACGATACATGCGTGTCTTGCTGCCCCTTCTGTCACTAGGAAAGAACACCGCAAGATCGAACCCATCACAAAGCACCTCTTCCCATGGCAAGAAAAATTGATCTAGTTGGCCTAACTAAACCAAAGATTCGAAGAAGAAATATGAGGCTATAAATAATCATGCATATAAGAGATCAAAGAAGACTCAAATAATATTCATGGATATAGATCTGATCATAAACTCAAAGTTCATCGGATCCCAACAAGCACACCGCAAAAAGAGTTACATCAAATAGATCTTCAAGAGACCATTGTATTGAGAATCAAAAGAGAGAGAGAGGAAGCCATCTAGCTACTGCCTACGGACCCGTAGGTCTATGGTGGACTACTCACGCATCATCGGAGAGGCACCAATGAGGATGATGAAACCCTCCTAATGGTGTTAGATTGGATCTCGTGGTTCTGGAACTTGCGGCGGCTGGAATTGTGTTTCGTCGACTCCTCTAGGGTTTCTGGAATATTTGGGAATTTATAGGGCGAAGAGGCGGTGCGGGGGACCTCCGTGGGGGCCACAACCCACCTGGGCGCCCAGGGCGCGCCCAGGTGTCTTGTGGTCTCCACGGGGATCTTTCTTCGGTGCTTTCTTGGTCCCCAAGGTGTCTTCTTGTCCAAAAAAAATCTCCAAAAAGTTTCGTTGCATTTGGACTCCGTTTGGTACTGATATTCTGCGAAGTAAAAAATAAGCAAAAACAACAACTGGCAATGGGCACTATGTCAATAGGTTACTCCAAAAAATGATATAAAGTTGCTATAAAATGATTGTAAAACATTCAAGAATGATAATATAACAGCATGGAACAATAAAAAATTATAGATACGTTGGAGACGTATCAATGAACCGTGCACACGCGTAGCTTCTCCGCCGTTACTCGTCACCGGCGTCGCACTCGTCGATGTCTGGAGACGTGCGGCACATGAGGGAGTGCAGAATCACTCTCTAAACACGTTGCACACACCCGCGCAACACTAGCTTGTTGGAGTCCATCTCCGGCGAGGCCTATGCCGCAAGTTTGATCGCCGATGGCGTCTGACTCTGTTTACTCTGTTCCTATCACACACTTGCACATCGACCCTTGGATCAAAAATTAATGCATGAGATTATAACTTGCTTACCGTTTCACCTGAGATCATTGTTGTCTCACTGCCATGTTGGCCCCACCTGTCGGGTCCCGGGTCGACTACTTAACGAGCCGTGCTTGTGTTCTGTCGAACACACGAATCCATCCGAGCTGGTTGAACGAGCTACCTCCCACTGCATCGGTGAGGGTTTGAATTCCCGTAGGCACAAGTGAAGACGCACACCCATTTTTGCCATTTATTCCATCCTGACAGGTGGACCCCACCTGTGAGGGACACAACTTCGATGCACACGTCACTGCCACGTAAGCCTCCACTGGCCTCACCTGTAATACACATGGGTGGTGATACGGCCATTAACACACTTGCTACTGCTGTCTTTCCTCAAGATGTTACTGGTATGGTCGTTCAAAAATATGTGCTGGAGACAGATATACTTGAGGTCAGAGACTTGTACGTAAAATCTGATAATACATACATGGACGTACATGTTGAAGATACTAGTTCTGTGCATGAATATGCCTTGAACGCTAGTGGAGACAAAGGATACCAACTAAACGCTATTTCTTTGGAGACGTGTCAATGGAGGACAGTAGGATATCTATATGAGAAAACTATCTCAAGAAATCAAGCGTTCTTTATGCATCTGCACGTTGATCTGGTCAATGGAAAAAGAAAAACTAAATTGATTTTTAGTTGGTATTTATGCAAGCAATTTCCATGGGATCCCGGGAAAGGAGATTTGCCGGTTGGAGATAAATGGAAAGGACACAAAACAAAGGATTTTTCTCCAACTAATTTTATTTGCCCGGCTGCTATGAGGATATGTCTACTTGATTTCCTCTCATTGTGTGCATTAGGGTGGGGTCCACCTACATACATGTCACGTAATGTGGTGTAGAGATTTACCTTTGTATTAGGAAGAGTCCAAAGCTGAGTTTGTTTACTTTATTTAAATCTAGTGGGTTTGTTTAGTTCGGTTCAGATTGTAAGGGTCGACTATATATAGCCATATGTGTGCGTCATGTAAGGCTAGGTTATTTTTGAGATGAATTAGACACCGTGTGTGTTCCGGCCGACGGCCATTATCGAGTTTAGAGAATTCTTGTCCAAAATCTCTACTGGCGTGTGAGTTCTTGCGACGCGACGCGTAGGGGATTACAAGCTGAGCCTATACGGTTCGTCCACGTTATTCCTTCAGATCGAGGGGTTGGCGTGTTGTTTCTGCGGAGTTTGTGATCATCTTCGCAAACCCGCAACTAGTTCTTTCTGCGATGGAGTTTTGTGCCGGGAAAGATCGGGCCAACAACGGATCGACCCTCGCCTCGAGGTTCGCTCCTCATCAAGTGGTATCAGAGACCGGCATTTCTCACGGCACTTCGCTTGATGTGGAGCGAACCTCGAGGCGAGGGTCGATCCGTTGTTGGCCCAATCTTTCATGGCACAAAACACCATCGCAGCAAGAACTAGTTGCGGGTTTGCGAATATGATCACAAACTCCACAGAAACAACACGCCAACCCCTCGATCTGAAGGAATAACGTGGACGAACCGTATAGGCTCAGCTTGTAATCCCCTACGCGTCGCGTCGCAAGAACTCACACGCCAGTAGAGATTTTGGACAAGAATTCTCTAAACTCGATAATGGCCGTCGGCCGGAACACACATGGTGTCTAATTCATCTAAAAAATAACCTAGCCTTACATGATGCACACATATGGCTATATATAGTCGTCCCTTACAATCTGAACCGAACTAAACAAACCCACTAGATTTAAATAAAGTAAACAAACTCAGCTTTGGACTCTTCCTAATACAAAGGTAAATCTCTACACCACATTACGTGACATGTATGTAGGTGGACCCCACCCTAATGCACACAATGAGAGGAAATCACGTAGACATATCCTCATAGCAGCCGGGCAAATAAAATTAGTTGGAGAAAAATCCTTTGTTTTGTGTCCTTTCCATTTATCTCCAACCGGCAAATCTCCTTTCCTGGGATCCCATGGAAATTGCTTGCATAAATACCAACTAAAAATCAATTTAGTTTTTCTTTTTCCATTGACCAGATCAACGTGCAGATGCATAAAGAACGCTTGATTTCTTGAGATAGTTTTCTCATATAGATATCCTACTGTCCTCCATCGACACGTCTCCAAAGAAATAGCGTTTAGTTGGTATCCTTTGTCTCCACTAGCATTCAAGGCATATTCATGCACAGAACTAGTATCTTCAACATGTATGTCCATGTATGTGTCATCAGATTTTACGTACAAGTCTCTGACCTCAAGCATATCTGTCTCCAGCACATAATTTTGAACGACCATACCAGTAACATCTTGAGGAAAGACAGTAGTAGCAAGTGTGTTAATGGCCGTATCAGGTGGACTTGTCTTGAGTAGCTATAGCATTTTGTTCTTTTCTATTTTATTTTATCTGCTTTCAAATTAAATCTTTTCTGTGTTTTCTAAATCCAACTAAATTGCTTAAAACTTGAACATAGGCATATTGTATATGATTTTGGGGTAGTTTTTTCCCTCTAAATCCAAATATGAGCTTTATTTCTTCTTTTCAGCTCACTAAAATTCCATCACTAGGCATATTTGCATTTAGGCCCTTTAACTTTGTTAGTTTCACAAGTTCCTCATACTTGTTTGAGAATTGACAAATGCTACTTGTTTTTGGTCCATAATCTTGCAAGGATTCTTTTGGTGATCTTTGTTTTCAAATTTGAGCAAACCTTGTGCGTGTTTGTCTCAAATTTGCACCTAGGTCCCATATCCTACAAACACCATAAACTAGTTGCAATTCCTGGACAGAGATCAAGGCGATCAATAAGTCGAGAGGGGTCATTGGTTTTGAGCCCAATGCATGGTAGTAGCTGTCTTGGATCATAAACACAAAACTCAGTTCCTGAGGACGGTTTCAATGAGACAACCCACCATGTACTCCTACATGGCCTCTCATCGCTACCTTTACCAAATCGTGTTCACACACTTAGCTCTCAACGGTAGGACATGTTCACCACCATCCTGATCCATCCCAGATGAATCAGGCCTGACACAACTCTAAGCATAGCAGGCATAACAAGCAAGCATGAATGAGTAGGCACATCATGGCTCAAACAACTCCTACTCATGCTAGTGGGTTTTAGTTATTTACTGTGGCAAAGATAGGTCATGCAGAGGAATGGGTTCAACTACCGCAACATGTAACAGTTGAATCATTGTTGTCCTAATGCAGTAAAAGAGAGCAGGAGCGAGAGTGTGGGATTGTAATGGAGTGATCAAGGGGGTTTGCTTGCCTATCACTTCTGAAGATGATATAGCTCTTCATCGGTGTCATCGATCTCAATGTCGAAACAAGGTCTACCGAGAGGGAACAAACACCGGCAAACAAGGAACAACATTCAATTCATGGATATGCAACAATATGATGCATGATCATGACATGGCAACTTGATGTGATTTTGGCTAATGCAACTAGCAACAGTTTAAATGAAGTTGGTCTGAACCCAAGGTTCAAATTCAAACTCCATGTAAGGCATTTCAAATGCCATTTATGCATATTGTCATATACAATAGCTTTAAGTTGTTCAACCATGCATGGAAATGCCATAAACAGATTCTTTAGATTTTTCTGATCATTTTTCATATATAATTTATTTCATTTGGAGCTGCGGTTGAATTTCTATGATTTTTGGAAATTTAGGACATTTTATGAAAATAAATAAATCATTTTTGACTTATTTAAAATTCAGAAGATGTTTATGAGGTGAGCCTTGTCAAAAATGATGTTAGCGAGTCAATTCTGTTGACCACAGAGGCTGACCAGTGGGACTAGTCAACTGCTGACTGGACCTGGTCAACCTGACACCTGGGACCCACATGTCATTGACTCAGCCATTTGACAGGGTTTATTTAAGCCTAACTATCGGATTAGCCAAGTTAATTAATCTTGCGGGACCCATTGTCAGTGACACAGTGGTGTGATTGGTGCTAACTTAACCCGCGCCACATCAGCGAATGGCGTTTAGCCGCCGGTGACCATATCCCGCGGCGATGGCTCGCCGGCGTTGCTCAGGACGGCGCTACAGAGCATCATTTCGTGTGCGGTTTGCGGCTACGGCAAGCTAGCAGTGCGGCGCATCCAGTGGTGGCCGCGTGGTGCGCTGGGGCAGCGTGTAACCGTGGGAGCGACTGCTACTTCTTGAGCTTGCGTTGGTTTTTCCCTTGAAGAGGAAAGGGTGATGCAGCAAAGTAGAGATAAGTATTTCCCTCAGTTAAGAACCAAGGTATCAATCCAGTAGGAGAAACACGCAAGTCCCCAATATATACACCTACACAAACAGTCAAACACTTGCACCCAACGTGATAAAGGGGTTGTCAATCCCTTAACGGTCACTTGCAAAGGTGAGATCTGATAAAGATAGATATAAAAGATTACTAAAACGTAAAACAAAATAAAAGTAAATAAATTGCAGCAAGGTATTTTTGGTATATAGACTGAAAATATAAGAAGAAAAATAGACCCGGGGACCATAGGTTTCACTAGAGGCTTCTCTCTTGAAGGCAAATAATACGCTGGGTGAACAAATTACTGTCGAGCAATTGATAGAAAATCGCAAAGTTATGACGATATCCAAGGCAATGATTATGAATATAGGCATCACATCCGTGTCAAGTAGGCCGACTCCTGCATGCATCTACTACTATTACTCCACACATCGACCGCTATCCAGCATGCATCTAGAGTATTAAGTTCAAAAGAACGGAGTAACGCCTTAAGCAAGATGACATGATGTAGAGGTATAAACTCAAGCAATATGATGAAAACCCCATCTTTTTACCCTTGATGGCAACAATACAAATACGTGCCTCGCTACCCCTACTTTGTCACTAGGTGAGGACACCGCAAGATTGAACCCAAAACTAAGCACCTCTCCCATTGCAAGAAGAACCAATCTAGTTGGCCAAACCAAACCGATAATTCAAAGAGAAATACAAAGATATCAAATCATGCATATAAGAATTCATAGAAGATTCAAATAATATTCATAGATAAGCTGATCATAAATCCACAATTCATCGATCTCGACAAACACACCGCAAAAGAAGATTACATCAGATATATCTCCAAGAACATCAAGGAGAACATGGTATTGAGAATCAAAGAGAGAGAAGAAGCCATCTAACTACTAGCTATGGACCCGTAGGTCTGTGGTAAACTACTCACGCTTCATCGGAGGGGCAATAGAGTTGATGTAGATGCCCTCCGTGATCGAATTCCCCTCCGGCAGGATGCCGAAAAAGGCCCCAAGATGGGATCTCACGGGAACAGAAGGTTACGGCGTCGGAAAAGTATTTTGGTGGACGCCTCTGGTCGTTTGGGAATATCTGGGGATTTATAGAACTCAGAGGGAGGTCGGTGGACTCCCAAGGGGCCCACAAGCCAGGGGGAAGCCCCCCCTAGGGCGCGCCCTGGAGGCTTGTGGAGTCCTTGGGACTCTTCTGACTTGGCCTCCAAGCTCCGTGGGTGTCTTCTGGTCCAAGAAAAATCATCGTAAAGTTTTATTCCGTTTGGACTCCGTTTGATATTCTTTTTCTGTAAAACTCAAAAACAAGGAAAAAACAAAAACTGGCACTGGGCTCTAGGTTAATAAGTTAGTCCCAAAAATAATATAAAATAGCATATTAATGCATATAAAACATCCAAAACAGATAATATAATAGCATGGAACAATAAAAAATTATAGATACGTGCTACTTCTTGAGCTTGCGTTGGTTTTTCCCTTGAAGAGGAAAGGGTGATGCAGCACAGTAGAGGTAAGTATTTCCCTCAGTTAAGAACCAAGGTATCAATCCAGTAGGAGAAGAATGCGCAAATCACCAATACCTGCATAAACAATCAAACACTTCCACCCAACACGATAAAGGGGTTGTCAATCCCTTCACGGTCACTTGCAAAGGTGAGATCTGATAGAGATAGATAAATAAAAGATAAAATATTTTTGGGTTTTTTGGTATATAAATCTGGAAATAAAAGATTGCAAAATAGTAGATAGGAAACTAATATGATGGAAAATAGACCCGGGGGTCATAGGTTTCACTAGAGGCTTCTCTCATGAAGGCAAATAATACGGTGGGTGAACAAATTACTGTCGAGCAATTGATAGAAAAGCGCAAAGTTATGACGATATCCAAGGCAATGCTTATGCATATAGGCATCACGTCCGTGTCAAGTAGACCGACTCCTGCCTGCATCTACTACTATTACTCCACGCATCGACCGCTATCCAGCATGCATTTAGAGTATTAAGTTCATAAAGAACGGAGTAACGCCTTAAGTAAGATGACATGATGTAGAGGACTAAACTCAAGCAATATGATGAAAACCCCATCTTTTTATCCTCGATAGCAACAATGCAATACGTGTCTTGCTACCCCTACTTTGTCACTAGGTGAAATCACGCAAGATTGAACCCAAAGCTAAGCACCTCTCCCATTGCAAGAAAAACCAATCTAGTTGGCCAAACCAAACCAATAATTCGAAGAGAAATACAAAGATATCAAATCATGCATAAAAGAATTCAGAGAAGATTCAAATAATATTCATAGATAAGCTGATCATAAATCCACAATTCATCGGATCTCGGCAAACACACCGCAAAAGAAGATTACATCGGATAGATCTCCAAGAACATCGAGGAGAACGTGGTATTGAGAATCAAAGAGAGAGAAGAAGCCATCTAGCTACTAGCTATGGACCCGTAGGTCTGAGGTAAACTACTCACGCTTCATCGGAAGGGCAATAGGGTTGATGTAGAAGCCCTCCATGATCGATTCCCCCTCCGGCAGGATGCTGGAAAAGGCCCCAAGGTGGGATCTCACAGGAACAGAAGGTTGCGGCGGTGGAAAAGTGTTTTCGTATGCCTCTGGTGGTTCTGGAATATATGTGAATATATAGGATGAAGAGCTAGGTCAGGGGAGTCCCGAGGGGCCCACAAGGTAGGGGGCGCGCCCTCCACCCTTGCCGCCGCCTCGTGGCTCTTCTGACTTGGACTCCAAGTCCCTTGGGTTTCTTTTGGTCCAAGAAAAATCATCGTGAAGTTTTATTCCGTTTGGACTCCATTTGGTATTCCTTTTTTGCGAGGCTCAAAAACAAGGAAAAAACAGAAACTAGCACTAGGCTCTAGGTTAATAAGTTAGTCCCAAAAATAATATAAAATAGCATATTAATGCATATAAAACATCCAAAACAGATAATATAATAGCATGGAACAATCAAAAACTATAGATACATTGGAGACGTATCCAGCATCCCCAAGCTTAATTCCTGCTCGTCCTCGAGTAGGTAAATGATAAAAATAGAATTTTTGATGTGGAATGCTACCTAACATATTTATCCATGTAATTTTCTTTATTGTGGCATGAATGTTCAGATCCATAAGATTCAAAACAAAAGTTTAATATTGACATAAAAACAACAATACTTCAAGCATACTAATAAAGCAATCATGTCTTCTCAAAATAACATGGCCAAAGAAAGTTATCCCTACAAAATCATATAGTCTGGCTATGCTCCATCTTCGTCACACAAAGTATTCAAATCATGCACAACCCCGATGACAAGCCAAGCAATCGTTTCATACTTTTGATGTTCTCAAACCTTTTCAACTTTCACGCAATACATGAGCGTGAGCCATGGACATAGCACTATAGGTGGAATAGAATATGGTGGTTGTGGAGAAGACAAAAAGAAGAAGATTGTCTCACATCAACTAGGCGTATCAACGGGCTATGGAGATGCCCATCAATAGATATCAATGTGAGTGAGTAGGGATTGCCATGCAACGGATACACTCGAGCTATAAGTTTATGAAAGCTCAAAAAGATACTAAGTGGGTGTGCATCCAACTTGCTTGCTCACGAAGACCTAGGGCAATTTGAGGAAGCCCATCGTTGGAATATACAAGCCAAGTTCTATAATGAAAAATTCCCACTAGTATATGAAAGTGATAACATAGGAGACTCTCTATCATGAAGATCATGGTGCTACTTTGAAGCACAAGTGTGGAAAAAGGATAGTAACATTGCCCCTTCTCTCTTTTCTCTCTCTCTCTTTTTTGTTTGTCTTCTTTGGCCTCCTTTTTTTTGTTGGCTTCTTTGGCCTCTTTTATTTTTCCTGGCATGGGGCAATGCTCTAATAATGAAGATCATCACACTTTTATTTACTACAACTCAAGAATTACAACTCGATACTTAGAACAAAATATGACTCTATATGAATGCCTCCGGCGGTGTACTGGGATGTGCAATGATCTAGCGTAGCAAATGACATCAAAAAACGGACAAGCCATGTAAACATCATGCTAGCTATCTTACGATCATGCAAAGCAGTATGACAATGATGGAGCGTGTCATAATAAAACGGAACTGTGGAAAGTTGCATGGAAATATATCTCGGAATGGCTATGGAAATGCCATAATAGGTAGGTATGGTGGCTGTTTTCAGGAAGGTAAAAGGTGGGTGTATGGCACCGGCGAAAGTTGCGCGGTACTAGAGAGGCTAGCAAAGGTGGAAGGGTGAGAGTGCGTATAATCCATGGACTCAACATTAGTCATAAAGAACTCACATACTTATTGAAAAAATCTATTAGTCATCGAAACAAAGTACTACACGCATGCTCCTAGGGGGATAGATTGGTAGGAAAAGACCATCGCTCGTCCCCGACCGCCACTCATAAGGAAGACAATCAATAAATACCTCATGCTCCAACTTCGTTACATAACGGTTCACCATGCGTGCATGCTACGGGAATCACAAACTTCAACACAAGTATTTCTACAATCCACAATTACTCACTAGCATGACTCTAATGTCACCATATTTATATCTCAAAACAATCATAAGGAATCAAACTTCTCATAGTATTCAATGCACTTTATATGAAAGTTTTTATTATATCCCTCTTGGATGCCTATCATATTAGGACTAAATTCATAACCAAAGCAAATTACCATGCTGTTTAGAAAGACTCTCAAAATAATATAAGTTAAGCATGAGAGTTCAACAATTTCTATAAAATAAAACCACCTCTGTGCTCTAAAAAGATATAAGTGAAGCACTAGAGCAAAATTGCCTAGCTCAAAAGATATAAGTGAATCACATAGAGTATTCTAATAAATCATGATTCATGCGTGTCCCTCTCAAAAGGTGTGTACAGAAAGGATGATTGTGGCAAACTAAAAAGCAAAGACTCATATCATACAAGACGCTCCAAGCAAAACACATATCATGTGGTGAATAAAATATGGCCTCAAGTAAATTTACCGATAGACGAAGACGAAAGAGGGGATGCCTTCCGGGGCATCCCCAAGCTTAGGCTCTTGGTTGTCCTTGAATATTACCTTGGGGTGCCTTGGGCATCCCCAAGCTTAGGCTCTTGCCACTCCTTATTCTATAGTCCATCAAATCTTTGCCCAAAACTTGAAAACTTCACAACACAAAACTCAATAGAAAACTCGTGAAGTCCGTTAGTATAAGAAAATAAAATCACCACTTTTGGTACCATTGTGAACTCATTATTTATTTATATTGGTGTAATATATACTTTATTCCAACTTTTCCATGGTTCATACCCCCCGATACTACCCATAGATTCATCAAAATAAGCAAACAACACAAAGAAAATAGAATCTGTCAAAAACAGAACAGTCTGCGAAGATCTGAATTGTTCTAATACTTATGTAACTCCAAAAAATTTCTGAAAATTTAGGAAATCATAGGAAATTTGTATATAAATATTTTGTAAAATATTTAGGGCTTTTCCACGCTCCAGTGAATTATTAAAATTCTGTGACTCGACGCAAAAGTTTCTGTTTTTCAGCAAGATCAAATCAACTATCACCGTAAGCCATCCCAAAGGTCTTACTTGGCACAAACACTAATTAAAACACCAAAACACAATTATTACAGAGGTAATAATGTCTACTTTATTCAAAAACAGAAGCAAAACAAAAAGCTCAAAAAAAATTGGGTTGCCTCCCAACAAGTGCTATTGTTTAACGCCCTTAGCTAGGCATAAAAACACGTAGATCTAGGTATTGTCATCTTTGGTATGCAATCCATAAGTAGCTCTCATAATAGATTCATATGGCAACTTAATTTTCTTTCTAGGAAAGTGTTCCATGCCCTTCCTTAACGGAAATTGAAATCTAATGTTTTCTTCTTTCATATCAATAATTGCACCAATCGTTCTAAGGGAAGGTCTACCAAGAATAATAGGACATGTAGGATTGCAATCTATATCAAGAACAATGAAATCTACGGGCACATAATTTCTATTTGCAACAATAATAACATCATTAATACTTCCCATAGGTTTCTTAATAGTGGAATCCGCAAGATGCAAATTTAAAGAACAATCATCCAATTCACGGAAACCTAACACATCACATAAAGTTTTTGGAATTGTGGAAACACTAGCACCCAAATCGCACAAAGCATGGCACTCATAATATTTAATCTTAATCTTAATAGTAGGTTCCCACTCATCATAAAGTTATCTAGGGATAGAAACTTCCAATTCAAGCTTTTCTTCAAAAGATTTCATTAAAGCATCAACGATATGTTTGGTAAAAGCTTTATTTTGATTATAAGCATGAGGAGAATTCAAGATGGATTGCAACAAGGAAATACAATCTATCAAAGAACAATTATCATAATTAAAGTCCTTGAAATCCAAAAGAGTGGGTTCATCGCTACTTAACGTTTTGACCTCTCCAATCCCACTTTTATCAATTTTTGCATCAAGATCTATAAACTCCGAATCATTGGGACGCCTTTTAACTAAAGTTGACTCATCTCCAGTCCCATATTTATCAAGATTTTTTTTAGAAAACAAAGATTAAATAGGAATCACATCAATCACTTTAAGATCTTCATCATTATTTACACAAAAATTAGAAGAACACGCTTTCACAAACCAATCTCGCTTAGCATGAATCCTAGCGGTTCTTTCTTTACATTCATAAATAGAAATTCTCATAGCTTTTAAAGACTCATTAATATCATGCTTGGGTGGAATAGATATAATTTTCAAAGAATCAATCTCAAGAGAAATTCTATCCATGTTCCTAGCCAAATCATCAATCTTAAGCAATTTTTCTTCAATCCTAGCATTGAAATTCTTTTGCGAACTAATAAATTCTTTAATGTTATTCTCAAGATCAGAGAGCATCTTATTATAATTTCCATAATAATTTTTGTAGGAATTACCATAATTATTAGAGGAATTACTAGGAAACGGCCTAGGATTAAAATTACCTCTATACGCGTTATTACCAAAGTTGTTCCTACCAACAAAATTCACATCCATAGATTCATTATTATTATCAATCAAAGTAGACAAAGGCATATCATTAGGATCAATAGGAGCACTCTTGCTAGCAAATAATTTCATAAGTTCGTCCATCTTTCCACTCAAAACATTAATCTCTTCAATCGCATACACTTTTTTACTAGTAGAAGATCTTTCGGTATGCCATTGCGAATAATTAACCATAATATTATCTAGGAGTTTAGTAGCTTCTCCTAAAGTAATTTCCATAAAAGTACCTCCCACAGCCGAATCTAAAAGATTTCTAGAAGCAAAATTCAATCCGGCATAAATTTTTTGTATGATCATCCAAAGATTTAAACCATGAGTGGGGCAATTTCGTATCATCAATTTCATCCTCTACCAAGATTGTGCAACATGTTCATGATCAAGTTGCTTAAAATTCATAATATCGTTCCTAAGGGAGATGATCTTAGCGCGAGGAAAATACTTGGAAATAAAAGCATCTTTACACTTGTTCCATGAATCAATACTATTTTTAGGCAAAGATGAACACCAAGTTTTAGCACGATCTCGTAGTGAGAACAAAAATAGCTTCAATTTAGCAATATCATTATCCACATCTTTCTTCTTTTGCATATCACACAACTCAACGAAATTATTTAGATGGGATGCGGCATCTTCACTAGGAAGGCCGGAAAATTGATCTTTCATAACAAGATTCAGCAAAGCGGCATTAATTTCATAAGATTCCGCACTAGTGGCGGGAGCAATCGGAGTACTAATAAAATCATTATTATTAGTATTGGAAAAGTCACACAATTTGGTATTCTCTTGAGCCATCATGACAAAGCAAGCAATCTAACACACGAGCAAACAACAAGCAAACGAAAAAGACGAACGGAAGAAGGGCGAATAAAAAGGAAAATCTTTTCAAAAATCGTTTAAGAAGTGGGGGAGAGGAAAACGAGAGGCAAATGGCGAATAATGTAATGCAAGAGATGAGAGTTTTATGATGGGTACTTGGTATGCTCGACGTAGATCCCTCCAACAACGAAGCCAGAAATTGGCAAGTCGATGAGAGACTAGTCTTGACTTGGCGTAGATCTCCCCGGCAACGGCGCCAGAAATTCTTCCTGCCACTTCTTGAGCTTGTGTTGGTTTTTCCCTTGAAGAGGAAAGGGTGATGCAGCACGGTAGAGGTAAGTATTTCCCTCAGTTAAGAACCAAGATATCAATCCAGTAGGAGAAGAACGCGCAAATCACCAATACCTGCACAAACAATCAAACACTTGCACCCAACGCGATAAAGGAGTTGTCAATCCCTTCACGGTCACTTGCAAAGGTGAGATCTGATAGAGATAGATAAATAAAAGATAAAATATTTTTGGGTTTTTTGGTATATAGATCTAGAAATAAAAGATTGCAAAATAGTAGATAGGAAACTAATATGATGGAAAATAGACCCGGGGGTCATAGGTTTCACTAGAGGCTTCTCTCATGAAGGCAAATAATACGGTGGATGAACAAATTACTGTCGAGCAATTGATAGAAAAGCGCAAAGTTATGACGATATCCAAGGCAATGATTATGCATATAGGCATCACGTCCGTGTCAAGTAGACCGACTCCTGCCTGCATCTACTACTATTACTCCACGCATCGACCGCTATCCAGCATGCATTTAGAGTATTAAGTTCATAAAGAACGAAGTAATGCCTTAAGTAAGATGACATGATGTAGAGGACTAAACTCAAGCAATATGATGAAAACCCCATCTTTTTATCCTCGATGGCAACAATGCAATACGTGTCTCGCTACCCCTACTTTGTCACTAGGTGAAATCACGCAAGATTGAACCCAAAGCTAAGCACCTCTCCCATTGCAAGAAAAACCAATCTAGTTGGCCAAACCAAACCAATAATTCGAAGAGAAATACAAAGATATCAAATCATGCATAAAAGAATTCAGAGAAGATTCAAATAATATTCATAGATAAGCTGATCATAAATCCACAATTCATCGGATCTCGACAAACACACCGCAAAAGAAGATTACATCGGATAGATCTCCAAGAACATCGAGGAGAACGTGGTATTGAGAATCAAAGAGAGAGAAGAAGCAATCTAGCTACTAGCTATGGACCCGTAGGTCTGAGGTAAACTACTCACGCTTCATCGGAAGGGCAATAGGTTGATGTAGAAGCCCTCCGTGATCGATTCCCCCTCCGGCAGTGTAACACCCCAAAAATTTAACCACATTTTTTATTAAGTAAAATTTGGCCAGAAATGAAATTTTGATTTATAACAGGTCCTTTAATAATTATAGAGCCTTTTCTGTTTCTGACTTTCAAAATTCTTCCCTCCATATAGAAATCTTTGGAAATAATATTTTGGGCTTTGGTAGTTTTCGTAAACCTTTTCTTTTATACTTTAATAACAATAGGAATTCTTTTCATAATAAATTTTTTCCCCAAAACATTCTTCCTGGATTTAAAAAAAATCTTTTCTTTAAAATGAAATTCTTGAAAACCATTTTGATCTTATTTTCACTCTTCTGTTTTGAAAACCTTTTCAAATTTTAACTGGGTTTCAAATTTTCTTAAATGGTTCTGTTTTAGATGGTTTTGTTTGGGAATCTATTTTGGAGGATAAAAAATATTTCAGAAAAGTTTTCAATGATTAAATCATTTCAATAAAATGATTCCTTCCACCTCTTTCAAACCCTTCTAAAATTCACTCAATATTTTTCTACCACTTCTAAAATTTTCTCTCAAGTCATACACACCTTCTAGGGCTGAAACCAATCCTTTCCACCCCACAAAAATATTTCTCATATTTTAGATAAATTCCAAAGTTGGAATTTACAATATTTATGGTTTCTTTGAATTACAAAGGAACTATATTTTCTACAACTATTCTGCATCCACAAAAATTATCTTAGCAACTAGATAGTACCCACAACCCATTTCACCAAAAACATTGGGTTCCATAGTTCAAAAAGTTCAAATGCCATTCAAATCAAATTTGGACTAGAAATAATATTTCTGATACAAACCTACTTTTAATAACTCCAAAAATTCTGAAACTTTGCCAAACTCATTTTTGAGCATCAACACCTTACCACAAAAATCCACACAAATTCCTAAGATGCCTAGACCTCTCTGTCATTTGATCAAGCAGTTGATGGGCACACTGTTCACTGCTGTCGAAATTCAGTTAACTGAATTTGGTCAATGGCAGAGGCGATCGACGCCGTGCCTCTCACTCCACCGTCTCTCCTACTCCTCCACGCCACCTCTCGCCTTAACTGAGCTCGCCGGGACCCTCCTCGTCAGTGCCTCACCACCGACAGCACAGGAGGAGGCCGGTGCACCTGCCTCCGTCCTCGGCGGCGGCAAGCCGAACTGATCAGCTCGATCATCGGCCACCATCACTGTTCCCAACGCCCTCCCCACCTACCTGCTCCACGCGGCACCCTCTCCCCTCCTCTCCGCGCTGACCGCACCGCCCAGGACCCCGCTGGCAGTCGCCGGAGCCAGGCAGTGCCGTCGTACCCATACGAGAGCTCCGCTTCGGGATAAGCTCGAGGAGCTCGAGCTCGTCCACGCCGATCCTTCTGGAGCTCTCCACCGTCCTCATTACTCCCGCACCGCCTTTGATCACCGTCCAAACCAACCCCGGCGGCCGGAGTAACTCCGGCGTCCGCCGCAGTCCACTGACCCTCCCAATAGCCTATAAATAGAGGCTCCCGAGCTCCATTCGCTCCACCCATCGCCTCCACCACCTCCCAATCGACCCCCATGCCACTCCTCTGACCTTGAGGAGGTCGTCTTCCTCCTCTCCGATCACCGCCCCGCCGCCACTGTCCCCGATCCATTCATCGTTGTTACTCCACCACCACCTCCAAAACCTTGCCAGTAACCCTCTTATCCACCAAGAGATCGATCCCACGCTCCAATTCCGCTCCTCAAGCTCTCTCCGGCGAGTCCCAACTCCACCCGAACCACCGTCCGCCGCCGTCGACCTCGCCGGCGTTCTGTCGCTCTCCAGCGACCTTCACCGCCACCCACTGACGCGGTAGTCTACCCCGAGCATGATCCGATCATCGCCGTCGCTCAAAACCCTGGCGATCATCGCCGCACCTCTTCTGCCTTCGCGCACGAGCATGTTTGGGTTTGAACCTGACAGGTGGGGCCCATCCGTCAGCGTTTTATTCTTTTATGTTTAAAACGAAAGCGTACACCAGCGCTTTACGTTTTCTGCTCTGGGGAAACGTATTTCTCCCCGAAGCGTTTTCTATTGAAATAGCTCAGGGACTGCTGTTTTACAGATAAGCCCCTGGTTTTAAAACTTTAATAACTTTCAAACCACAACTCTGATTGAGTTGATTCTTTTTTTGAAATTCTTATTTCTCTCTCTAGTTTTTTAGTATTTATTTAAAAATATATTTTGAGACAAGTTTTTGTGCCATGATGAAATTTTTTATTTGAATTCAAATTTGCGTTTTTCAGAAAAAGAAGAGGGGAACTTTGCCGGGAATTTCGAAGGGTTTTCTACTGACTACTTTGGACAAGGCAAGCATATTTGAACTTGGGATATGGTGATTGCATTTGCATTGCATGATTGCAACGGTTTGGAGTTGCACCATATATGTAGTATATCACAGGTGCATGCATGCATGGTCATATCATTTCTTTCTCATGGCTTGCACTTCACTCAAGTTCAAGAATCTTTCTAACATGGTTAAAGGCTGTGAGAATTCAGGAGCGTGTCCCCTGCCTTGGACGTGCCGGTGGGCACGGGCCATTTTTTCTGACATGGTGGTGTCACATGACGTATGTGGAACATACCGGTGATAATAAGTAATACCTCTTGAGTCGGCCTAGATCGAGTCTTGTTCCGTTACACCTAGCTGGATACCGTGTTGCCACGGGTCCTTCCGCAAGGAAGGTACGGCTTAGTAAGTTGTTAACCCCTGTCCGGGTACACACCACATAGAGGGCCACGATGAGGGTTTCCACGGCCATGGACTAAATCCTGTCATCGTGTCAGGGGGCATGGGTGTTACCGGTTGTAGCCGAGAGGGGGTCCCCCCTTGTAATCCGCGTGTATAAATAGTGATCCCATGCTAGTCGAGACGATGGTCTCCCCGACTTAGAGTTTTTCTGGAAAGATGCTTTGGGTGATTCCTGGCATCCGGACGGTTAATCTGGTGTGTGCTGGTCAGGCGTGTTTTCAACCGAAAGACCGTAATGGGAATTAGTCAGTGTCACGGTGCTGACTAAAGAAACCTCATACACGTGGGTAAAGAGTACACCCTCTGTAGAGTATATCTATTCGAATAGCCGTTGTCCACGGTCAAGGGCGTTAGCTAGGTGGGTCAAGTGTCGGTCCCAGTGTCGGTCTTTGGAGGAAACATTTAACATCAAGCATGAATATTTTTGTAGAATGAATTTTGTCGCTACTAATATTATCATGAATTTATTATTGATGAGATGAATATTATTGTGGACTAACCTGTTTCTCTTATTTTATTTCCTGAATGTCTCAGGGGCTGGCTAGACTACCCCGGACATTCAATTTTATTTTCAAGACCTCTCGTGGCGTCCCTCGAGTTCTCAGGCGGTTTTATCTCGCCACTACTCTTGTGGATACCCGACTGGCATTTATTTTCAAGACCTTTCGTGGCGTCCCTCGAGTTCTCAGGCGGTTCTGTCTCGCCACTACTCTTGTGGATACCCGATTGGCATTTCTTCTCAAGACCTCTCGCGGCGTCGCTTGAGTTCTCAGATGGTCCTGTCTCGTCCGATTTCTCTTTTAGACACCCATTTGGCATTTCTCTTCAAGACGTACCGTGGTGTCACTTGACATCCGACCGGCATTTCTTTTATTTATTTTCCTTGGTCACTAACAAGTTATATACCCATTTTGCTGCTCATGCCCATTTTTATGCACATATCAATAATAGTCATGTCATGTTAAAATTTTGATCAACACCTGCATATCACTTAGTCCAACATGAGCATATGCACTCGTTATATCTTTTGTTCATTATGTTTGCGAGTACATTCCAACGTACTCACAGGCTTGTCCCTGGCTATTGTCTTGGCCAGATCATGTTTCAGAGAGGAGCACCACGAAGCCCCCGCAACCTAGGAATTGGAGATAGCAGCCACGCAAGATAGGAGTTACCCAGCTATTCCTGTGGGAATGGAGTCCCATCAGCGTTGGAGATCCACGAGTCGCTTCCGTCATCCACCACTAGAGATCCCTGTTATATTCATTGGACCTTTATGGTCTTGTTCTCGATTTCTTGTATTGCCTGGAATTCTGTATCAAGAAGGTGTCCACCAGCAACAGTAATCCTGGGGCTGGTGATAACACGAGGGTCATTTGCTGGGATTTTATGTCCCAGTAAATCCAGCCCCGACAGGCAGGATGCCGGAAAAGGCCCCAAGATGGGATCTCACGGGAACAGAAGGTTGCGGTGGTGGAAAAGTGTTTTCGTGGATGCCTCGGTGGTTCTGGAATATATATGTGAATATATAGGATGAAGAGCTAGGTCAGGGGAGTCCCGAGGGGCCCACAAGGTAGGGGGGCGCGCCCTCCACCCTTGCCGCCGCCTCGTGGCTCTTCTGACTTGGACTCCAAGTCCCCTGGGTGTCTTCTAGTCCAAGAAAAACCATCGTGAAGTTTTATTCCGTTTGGACTCCGTTTGGTATTCCTTTTCTGCGAGGCTCAAAAACAAGGAAAAACAGAAACTGGCACTGGGCTCTAGGTTAATAAGTTAGTCCCAAAAATAATATAAAATAGCATATAAATGCATATAAAACATCCAAAACAGATAATATAATAGCATGGAACAATAAAAAATTATAGATACGTTGGAGACGTATCAATACGTTGGAGACGTATCAAGCATCCCCAAGCTTAATTCCTACTCGTCCTCGAGTAGGTAAATGATAAAAACAGAATTTTTTGATGTGGAATGCTACCTAACATATTTATCCATGTAATTTTCTTTATTGTGGCATGAATGTTCAGATCCAAAAGATTCAAAACAAAAGTTTAATGTTGACATAAAAACAATAATACTTCAAGCATACTAATAAAGCAATCATGTCTTCTCAAAATAACATGGCCAAAGAAAGTTATCCCTACAAAATCATATAGTCTGGCTATGCTCCATCTTCATCACACAAAGTATTAAATCATCCACAACCCCGATGACAAGCCAAGCAATTGTTTCATACTTTTAATGTTCTCAAACTTTTTCAAATTTCACGCAATACATGAGCATGAGCCATGGATATAGCACTATAGGTGGAATAGAATATGGTGGTTGTGGAGAAGACAAAAAGAAGGAGATAGTCTCACATCAACTTGGCGTATCGACGGGCTATGTAGATGCCCATCAATAGATATCAATGTGAGTGAGTAGGGATTGCCATGCAAAGGATGCACTAGAGCTATAAGTTTATGAAATCTCAAAAAGAAACTAAGTGGGTGTGCATCCAACTCGCTTGCTCACGAAGACCTAGGGCGATTTGAGGAAGCCCATCATTGGAATATACAATCCAAGTTATATAATGAAAAATTCCCACTAGTATATGAAAGTGACAATATATGAGACTCTCTATCATGAAGATCATGGTGCTATTTTGAAGCACAAGTGTGGAAAAAGGATACACTATAAAAAAAGACACATCCGTGATATTTTGGGCCGAACGAATTTTTTCTGTCATGCTTATGACACTTCTATGACGATAATTGTGACAAAAGCACGTATCATCATAGATGTGGTGGGCTCCTACTTCTATGACAGAAATCATGACAGAAAATGGGCTTTTTGTCCTGGGTGGGCCGGAGACATAGCTGCATGACATTCTTTGGGTCGTCCATGACGAAAAAAATCATGGTAGAAGTGAGGGCAAGGAAAATATCGGGGAGTTCCCGGTTACGGTGGGTCGTCGGGGCCGAGCGATGCACGAAGGTTTGCGCGTTTCTCTCGTGTACACGCGTGTGTGCGAGGCGTTGGCTAACTGAACCTGAGCGATCGCACATTACTAAACTCGAGCGATCGATCCCTTGGCTATTAACTGAACCCGAGCGATTCATTCGCTGCTGACTGAACCCGAGTGATTCCTTCGCTGCTGCTGCTAACTGAACCCGAGCGATCGATCACTGCTGCTGCTTACTGAAGCCGATCGAGCCCCCGTGCGAGATGTAGCCAGCCGGTGTTGGGTTGCCTCTCGATGAGCAGTGACCGTTGCTACCGTGCGCGCGGTATGTAGAACGAGTCCAGGCATGGTGAGTCAAGTCGGTTGGTTGGCTGTGGATGAACAGTTCCTAGTGGGGGTTGGATGAACAGGACCCCGTGGTAGTAGGCCGTTGCCGCTGGATGAACAGGACCCCGAGGAGGCCGCCGCACCCCAGCCGGTTGGGGGTGGATGAACAGGACCCCGTGGAGGCTCTATGAACAGCAGCCGGTGGAGGCTGGATGAACAGTAGCCCCGTGGATGAACAGTGGCCGTGGAGGCAGGGGGAGGTCGACGGTGGATGAACAGTAGCCCGTGGAGGCTGGAGCGAGGCAGTAGATGGTGGATGAACAGGACCCCGTTTCGACCGTAGGCGCTCCAACACAAGTCCATTTCCTCCGTTTTGCGGTACGCCACACCCCTCCCGATCAACAGGACCCCGTTTCGACCGTAGGCACTCGAACACAAGTTCGCTTCCTCCGTTTTGCGGTACGCCAGACCCTTCCCGATGAACAGGGCACCGTTTCGACCGTACGCGGTCGAACAGAAGGCCCGTTTCCTCCGTTCTATGGTACGCCAGACCTTGTTTCGGCTGTTCCGTCCAAGCCGGTTGGCTCCCGATGAACACGACGTATTCCGTTGCCTCCCGATGAACACGACGCTGTTTCCTCCGTTGCGACGCAGCCGGTTGGCTGCCAATGAACAGGACGACGTCGTTGTATGCGTTTGAGACCCCGCCCGTATGTACGTACGTAGCCGTGTTTACTTTCTTGCAGCGTGGTTGTACGTACGTGTACACGATATAGACGGGACTGCGTGACATGCTATGTCCGCGACTCTACTACGACATGTGCCGCTCCTTACTCGGCCACAGTTCATCGCTGCAGAGAGACCGATCGACCAGTATGTACATACACGTTCATGACAACATTACATACGCTTCGACCGGGTGGGTCCCAGCTGTCAGGGAGGATAAGGACGCACTTCCTTGTGTGCGAAGATATAGCTGATGGGTCCCAGCTATCAGGGGGAAGAATCATTTTTTTTCCTGTAGTATGGACGCACTTCCTTGCGTGCGAAGATGTAGCTGGTGGGTCCCAGCTATCAGGGGGGAAACATTTTTTTCCGCAAAATACAGAGTCCCTTCTGGTGTGTCCCTGCTGTCTGGTGGAGGAATAATTATTTTACGCGTAATAGGAGGCACTTCCTTGCTGCAGCCGTGGACCCAACTGTCAGCCTCTCCACGTACAGTCCTCTTCCGATGGAAGTCATTCCTTGACCACGTTGACCACGCCACACCGAGAGCACCAAGGCGGTGGACGAAGGCGAGGCCTATGAAGGGGACGACGCGGAGCCAGGGAAGACGCGGCAGTGGATGCCCACGCGGAGAGGAGTACGAGGGTTGACTGGTTCGGCTGTGGTGTGAGGCTGCCGTCGCCGTAGAATAACAGGGGTTGTGGGTGAGCAGAGGGATGGCCTGGCCAGAGGTTGGAGTAGGAGGGGGCGGTGAGACCTGCGCGGCAGCACAGCCGGCCACGAGAGGCAGGAGTAGGTACAACGGCCCGCGATGGTTTGGGCGGCTGGAGCAAGAAGACCAGAGGTTGAAGAAGCATGACAGCCGTTGGATGGACATCATACGGTCACCGCAGCTAGAATCGTTTATATTGACTAAGTTCACAAAGCCCTGCTTCCGCGTCAACTTAGTAGGCCCACAAGTCAGCCTTCAAATATGGTGGGTCCCACCTAGCAGCTGGGGTATTCATTTTTTTTGTGCGTAATAGGGAGGCACATCCTTGCGTTCGAAGATATAGTTGGTGGGTCCAAGCTGCCAGCGGGGGGAATGTTTTTTTCATGAAATACAGAGGCCCTTCCGGTGGGTCCCCGCTGTCAGGTGGAGGAATCATTATTTTGCGCATAATAAGGAGGCACTTCCTTGCTGCGGCCGTGGACCCAGCTGTCAGCCTCTCCACGTACAGTCCTCTTCCGATGGAAGTCGTTCCTTGACCACGCCGCGTCGAGAGCACCAAGGCGGGGACGACGGCGAGGCCTAGGAAGGGAATGACCAGGAGCCAGGGAAGACTCGACAGTTGTTTCCCACGCGGAGGGGAGTACGAGGGTTTACCGCTTCAGCTGCAGTGTGAGACTGTCGTCGCCGGAGAATAACAGGAGGTCTGGGTGAGTATAGGGATGGCTAGGCCAGCGATGGGAGTATGGTGGGGTGGTGAGGCTTGCGTGGCAGCACAGCCGGCCGCGGGAGGAGGGAGCAGGCAGTCCCGCCGGCGCTTGTTTGAGCGGCTGGAGCAGGAAGAGCAGAGATTGAAGAAGCACGACGGCCGTTGGATGGACATCCAACAGTCACTGCTCTCGTGTGTTGACTATGTTGACACGGCGTTGCGTGTGCGTCAACCTTTTTTTTAGGAAAGCGTACGCGTCAACCTATAGTAGGCGCACAAGTCAGCCTCAAATGTGTGGAAAACAGCATACAACCCATCTGCCATTATTTTTAATAATTTACATCCCATTTGCTAATTCTTAAGGATTTTTTTGGAGCCCATATTCTTTTTGTTAGCATTACAACCCATATTGTGGCCACGGTTAAAAAATTATACAAAATTTTGCATATTTTGGTGCGGTCCCAACTGTTTTTTATCTCGAAATTTCGAGTCACATTCAAACCAATTTGAAAAATAAATTTATATCAATATAATATCCAAATAATTGTCCACGCATGAAAATCAATGGAATTTAAAATCTTGAAATGAAAAAAAAAGAAATTTGAAAATAATTTCCGGTTTGATGTGTTTTAAAATGTACAACCCATTTATCATTACTGATAGCCCATTTTCTGGGCAAGCCAAATGAAACTCTCCTCGTCTTGAAAGATTTGCAGCCCAGCAGGACTGACAAAGCAAGTAGGCCTCAGTTGGGTATTCTGCAAAAGAACAAAAAAACTGGGCTAGCCATTTTTAGAAAGAAAAAAAATTATTGGGTTGGTCTTGTGGTAAACATAAAATAAAAGGCTGGCTAGACAGGCCAGAGTGCCCCGCATAGCCTAGTTGACACCCTGCTTCCGTCTCAAAAACAAAAAGAACTAGGCGAGCTACTGGGTCCCTGGTGTTAGCCGCTCGTTGTGCAATTCTCTCGTTTATTGACTATGTTGACAATGGCATGGGACCCAGATGTCAGAAATCCATTAGGAGGAACCATTTTTTTGGCTTGAAATAAGGAGGCAATTGCTTGCGTACTGCCATGACCCTGGTGGGTCCCTGCTGTCATCCTCTCCACGTACAATCATCTCCTGATTGTGTACGCGTCAACCTAGTAGGCCCACAAGTCAGCTTCTAAACCCGTGGTGGACAAATACAACCCATCTAAAAAAATAACAGCCCATTCCATACATTCAAACGGAAAGTTCAACATTCAGAGCAAAGTAACAGGTATGATCCAGATATAGAGTACTGAACTTCCACGTTGACAACCATCATAGCCAGGTTAACTATCTACTCCCACTAATACTCTAGTAGTGTACAAGTACTAACTTACTCTTAGCTAACTAGACGATGCCGGCAGCCATGTGCGGTTCACACTAAACGCCGGCACCGACGTCCTCCTCCTCGCCTTGGACTTGCCAGAGGTGCGATAGGGCGCGTTGCTCGCGCGCGTTGGCCCTTTTCATGCTCGCGTGGTCCACCGAAGCTTCGGCTTCTAAGAGGGAAACCCACTTGACGAGCTGGTAGTAAAATTCGGCGTCGTGAACGCGTGCGTGCCCGACAGCCTCCAGGGCTATTTTCCAGGCGCCGGCCTCCACGTAGTCGGCCCAGTTGCGGGCGCCTTGCTCGCGACTCAGAGCGTTGGTGCGCTACTGCTCGATGCCCCGCTGGCGGTGCAAATCGGCGATACGCTGCTCCTTCGCCAGGCAGTCGCGCTCCAACAAGTCCTCATACTCCGCATTGCCATCTAAAGACCGATAGAATGCCTCCTCCCTCCGTCTGCCTTCCGGTGAAAAACCGAACACTAGTTTCGGTGGTGACCGCCTCCGACGTCGCCTATTGCGGATGGGCGGGGGCATGACGGACGTGGCGAGAGCGAGGGCAAGTGGCGAGCGACGTCGGGCCGATGGGGGCTTATGAGGATAGGGCGAGTTGGGTGATGGTACCACCGGAGAACGCTGGGAACCAGTAATTATATGCGAAAGGTAGGTGAACCAGCGTGTCGTGGGAAACACGACGGTCATTGCGGTCATCGGAATTCAATGCATAAGCAGGCATGGCTTAGCGCGCCAGCTTGCCATGGAAAACTAGAAAAACTGAAATTATGACTGTGCCGTCCCATCCCGTCCCGTCCTGTCAGTGGTGCATCCCGTCCGTGCTGGGTCGCACGTCGGCATGACGGTCAAATGAGTGCGCTCGATTCATCCAGATGAGGTACATGCGTGATCCACTGGTTAATCACGTAGGATCGAGTCGGTCGGATAGTGTACCTGTAGGATCGCAATAGCTGATGAACGTTCGCTGGGAGATAAGGCATTTGCGAACGTTTTTGCTGGCAGTTTCTTCAGATTCGCATGGCATTTTCTTCAGAACAGCATGTCAGTTTCTTCAGAGGTAGGCATTTTTATTCAAAAAACTAACACCTTCGGATCTTGCGTCAAAACTAAAACTGCCAGTAGCGTATTAGTAGGCTAGCTAGTGATCGATCAGGAACTTGTAAACACTGAGCGAACAGAAATAAGGAACTGCTAGTAACTTGTAAACACTGAGCACACAGAAATAAGGATCATGCTTTGCACAGTAGTAAGAGCCGATCCGTTCGAAATGTTCACATGAGACTCACAGGCCTGGCATTGTAATATGTTCACATTAGTAGCCCAAGTTCACAACCAACTAGTATGATTCCCATACATAAGATCAACATGTTAATGCATCTCAATGATTCACAGATCATATACAAATATGTAGCTCCAAAAGCAAAGATCTAGAAAAAACAACTGTTCTTGCTACTAACATGGATGCTTCTCTAGGCCAATATTCAGTACAGAGTGAAAGACAAATTTGTTTGTGAAGTCTACAATTCCTCTTGCAAACATAAGTGGTTTCACTAATAGCTGGAACCATGAGAATGAACCACACATGATGGAGGAACATCCACTGCAATATGATCTGGTCTTCTCTCGATCACACGGCAAGACTATTTTTGGAATACAAACTTTAACTTAGGCAAAATGATGCCCATTGTATAATCAAACCAAAGCAATGAAGCACCTAGTGTTGGCCAATAAATAGTACAATACTACTTTTGTGCAGTCCATGAAGTGACTATCCAATCTTTCTGTGTCTATTTTCAAATTACACTGCATGCAGTGACTATACTATTCTCTTGTGCAGTTCCACCAAAATTGAGGTCACTTTGTTTGTTTGCCAAATAGCAACGGGTAGACATCTGTCTGCACAAATATCAAGCAGCTAGTAAACATATACCGCACCTTGTATTTTCGGTTTAAACATGTCTCTTCTAGTCGTTTCCCCTTACCATCTGTCATGTTTTGCACTGGACAATTTGATACTGTCATGTTTTGCCCTGGACAATTTCATACTGAATTGATTTGCTGGTACAGAGCAGAAATATAGCGCCTATTCTTCATCAGACCAAGGATATCCATGTTCGCAGTGATGGAAGAGGTGAAATTGATACAACCAAAATTGAGCATCCTATCATTAAATCATGTCCTGCACCTCCAATGTAGGTCCACCCTGCCAATAAATTCACATGCAAACCACTAATATTACTATCTAATGACAGTACAAAAAGAGTAGCAAGATAGTAGCAAACCATGTACCTTCGTAATGAACAGCTCATAGTGCCACCAATTGGATATACCGGTTTGGAAGAAAACATGCTCATAATGTTGAACCATTTGGACTTTTTGTGTAGTTCCACTAAAATCGAGCATCCCTGTTTGCACAGATATTGAAAGTGTGATTACTATAAAAGTGGCACTAGTTGAAGCATAGACTCACAAATATAAGCATTCCAATTTCTTAATGGGAAAAGGTAGCTAGACTATTTCTAACCACCTTTTTGAAGGAATAAATAAGGCAACAGCGGCTGATGTTAGGAAGGAAAACATAGTATTTTCTAAAAGATTGAGCCATTCCTGACCTTTCCTCTTCTTCTAAGCATATTTTGTGCAGTTCAACTAAAATAAAATGCCATCATCACCTTGAAAATTCAGTGACACTGTACAAAAATCAATGACTTACCATTACATCATGATGTCAGATATGTGATCGACAGGCATTAGAGACAAACATGCAGACCTGCTCCGATAACATAATGAACATTAATTTTAACAAAGGTGTGACTAGCTTTACCGGCATAATTTGAGTGAACTCTACACCCTCTGTTCCTTAATATAAGACGTTTTCGCAGTTCAATTTAAAGTACCCAAACGTCTAGTATTTAGAAAAACAGGTAGTAGTTTTCTTTAGCACATATCTGGGAAAGCTTGACACACCTTATATATGTCCATACGCTAATGCAACACCATTCACTACAAAAAAAAAGACACATCCGTGACATTTTGGGCCAAACGAAATTTTTTTATGTCATGCTTATGAAACTTCTATGACGATAATTGTGACAAAACCCGGTATCATCATAGATGTGGTGGGCTCCTACTTCTATGACAAAAAATCATGACAGAAAATGGGCTTTTTGTCCTGGGCGGGCCGGAGACGCACCTGCATGATATTCTTTGGGCTGTCCATGACGGAAAAAATCATGGTAGAAGCGAGGGCGAGGAAAATTTCGGGGAGTTCCCGGTTACGGTGGGTGGTCGGGGCCGAGCGATGCATGAAGGGATTGCGCGTTTCTCTCGTACACGTACGCGCGTGGGTGTGAGGCGTTGGGCTCTAATTGAACCCGAGCGAGGCGTTCGCTTACTGAACCCGAGCGATTGCACTGGCTACGCGTTACTGAACCCAAGCGATCGATCGATCCCTGGCTGTTAACTGAACCCGATCGAGCGATTCCTTCGCTACTGCTGCTAACTGAAGCCGATCGAACCTGCTACCTCTTGATGAATAGTGAACATGTGGGTTGGTTGAACGAGTCGAGACGTATGTGGTTGGGGTTGGATGAACAGTTCCCGGTGGGGGTTGGATGAACAGGACCCCGTGGTAGTAGTAGTAGTAGTAGTAGGCCATTGCCGCTGGATGAACAGGACCCCGAGAGGAGGCCGCCACAGCCGAGCTGGTTGGGGGTGGATGAACAGGATCCTATGGAGGGCTGGTTGAACAGTAGCCGGTGGAGGACTGGATGAACAGTAACCCGTGGATGAACAGTAGCTGGTGAAGGCAGGAGGAAGATGCGGTGGATGAACAGTGCATGTGGATGCTGAAGGAAGTCGACGGTGGGTGAACAGTAGCCCATGGAGTCCCGTTTTGCGGTACGCCACACCCCTCCGATGAATAGGACCCCCGTTTCGACTGTAGCACTCCAACACAAGTCCGTTTCCTGCGTTTTGCGTTACGTCACACCCCTCCCGATGAACAGGACCCCCGTTTCGACCGTAGCGCTCCAACACAAGTCCGTTTCCTCCGTTTTGCGGTACGCCACACCCCTCCCGATGAATAGGACCCCCGTTTCGACCGTAGCCGGTCGAACAGAAGGCCCTTTCCTCCGTACTGCGGTACGCCAAACCCCGTTTCGGCTGTTCTGTCCAAGCCGGTTGGCTCCCATTGAACAGGACGCATTCCGACCCAGTCTGTTGCCTCCCGATGAACAGGACGCTGTTTCTCCGTTCCAACCCAGCCGGTTGGCTGCCCGATGAATAGGACACCGTTGCTGCTGTCTGTTGCTTCTCCATGTACACGAGCCCTGGCCGTACGTATGCGCGAGTACGCGTTTGAGACCCCGCCCGTATGTACGTACGTGGCCGTATTTTTTGGCATGTGGCTATACGTACGTGTACATGGTTTAGAAGGGACTGCCTGAACTGCTACGTAGGGGGCTCTACTACTACACGTGCCGCTGCTTGCTCGGCCACAGTTCCGATCGACCAATATGTATGTACACATTCGCGACAACGCGATGTACGCTTCGACTAGGTGGGTCTCAGCTGTCAGGGAGGATAAGGACGCACTTCCTTGCGTGCCAAGTTATTGATGGTGGGTCCGAGCTGTCAGGGGAAGGATTCATTTTTTTTCGCGCCTAATATGGAGGCGCTTCCTTGCGTGCGAAGATGTAGCTGGTGGGTCCATCTATCAGCCTCACCGCGTACACTACTCTTTTGATGGCTGTAGTTCGTTGACCATGTTGACCATGCCGTGCGGACAACACCCAGGTGGTGGACGACGGCGAGGCCTAGGAATGAACGACGCTGAGCCAGGGATGGATGCCCACGCAGAGGGGAGTATGAGGGTTCACTAGTTCAGCTGCGGTGTAAGGCTGTCATCGCCGGAGAATAACAGGGGGTGTGGGTGAGTTGAGGGAAGGCCTGGCCAGTAGTAGTATGGTCGGGCGGTGAGGCCTGCGCGGCAGCACAGCCGGCCACGGGAAGCTGGAGCAGGCGGTACGGCGGGCGCAGGTTTGGGCGGCTGGAGCAAGAAGACCAGAGGTTGAAGACGCAGCTTGGCCGTTGGATTAACATCCAACGGTCAGTGCAGCTAGAATCATTTATTAACTAAGTTGACAAAGCCCTGCGTACGCGTTAACTTAGTAGGCCCACAAGTCAGCCTCCAAATATGGTGGGTCCCAGCTAGCAGGGGAATCATTTTTTTTCCGCGTAATAAGGTGGCACTTCCTTGCGTGCGAAGATGTTTTCTGGTTTTTTTAATTACTTCTTTTTCGAGTTAGAATAAAAAGAAAACAATTTAACATCTTCGGTACAATCTATATTTTCACGAAAAGGATCATAATAAAGCTGGTGGGTCCCAGCTGTCAGGGAGAGGAAACTTTTTATTTACGCGTAATAAAGGAAGCACTTCCTTGCGTGCGAAGATGTAGCTGGTGGGTCAAACCTGTTAGGGGGAGAAATTATTTGTTTTTGCATAATACAGGGGCACTTGCTCCGTGCGGCCATGGCCATGTGGGTCCCTACTGCCAGCCACTCCATATACATGCCTCTTCCGATGGCTGTCATTTGTTGACAAAGTTGACCACGCCGCGCCGAGAGAACCAACGCAGTGAACGATGGCGAGTCCTAAGAAGGGAACGACCCGGAGCCGGTGAAGACACAACAGTGGATGCCCACGCGGAGGGGAGTATGAGGGTTCACTGGTTTGGCTGCGGTGTGAGGCTGCCGTCGCCGGAGAAGAACAGGAGGTGTTGTTGAGTAGAGGAATGGCCTGGACGGCGTTTGGGAGTAGGGTGAGCCGGTGAAGCCTGCGCGGCAGCACATCCGGCCATGGGAGGCGGTAGCAGGCGGTACCGCCGGCGGTGGTTGATGTCTGCTAGAACTACGTCGGTTTTTCCCCAGAGAGGGAGGGATGATGCAGCACAGCGACGGTAGGTATTTCCCTCAGTGATGAGACCAAGGTTATCAAACCAGCAGGAGAACCACGCAACACCACGTAAACAGCTCCTGTACACAAAGAACAAATACTTGCAACCCGACGTGTTAAAGGGGTTGGCAATCCCTTTCTGGTAACGAGATAAAAAAAATTGTAGTAGATTGAAAGATGCAAATAAAAGCAAATAAAATTCAGTGAGGTATTTTTGGGTTTTTGGATTAATAGATCTGAAAATAAAAGTTGCAAATAAATAAAAGAGCGAATAGCAAAATAGATCTTGAAGGCAAATATATTAAAGAAGAGACCCCGGGGCCGTAGTTTTCACTAGTGGCTTCTCTCGAGAAAAATAGCAAACGGTGGATACAAATTATTGTTGGGCAATTGATAGAACTTCAAATACTCATGACGATATCCAGGTAATGATCATTATATAGGCATCACGTCCAAGATTAGTAGACCGACTCCTGCCTGCATCTACTACTATTACTCCACACATCGATCGCTATCCAGCATGCATCTAGTGTATTAAGTTCATGGAGAAACGAAGTAATGCAATAAGAACGATGACATGATGTAGACAAGATCTATTTATGTAGAAATAGACCCCATCTTGTTATCCTTAATGGCAACAATACATACGTGTCGTTTCCGTTTCTGTCACTGGGATCAAGCACTGTAAGATCGAACCCATCACAAAGCACCTCTTCCCATTGCAAGATAAATAGATCAAGTTGGCAAAAAAAAACCCAAATATCGGAGAAGAAATACGAGGCTATAAGCAATCATGCATATAAGAGATCAAAGAAGACTCAAATAACTTTCATGGATAAAAAGATAGATCTGATCATAAACTTAAAGTTCATCGGATCCCAACAAACACACCGCAAAAAAGAGTTACATCATATGGATCTCCAAGAGGCCATTGTATTGAAAATCAAACAAGAGAGAGAAAGCCATCTAGCTACTAACTACGGGCCCGAAGGTCTACAATGAACTACTCACGCATCATTGGAGAGGCACCAATGAGGATGATGAACCCCTCCGTGATGGTGTCTAGATTGGATCTGTGGTTTCTGGAACTTGCGGCGGCTGGAATTGATTTTCGTCGACTCCCCTAGGGTTTCTGGAATATTGGGGTATTTATAGAGCAAAGAGGCGGTGCGGGAGGCCCCCGAGGTGGGCATAACCCACCTGGGCGCGCCTGGGCCTCCAGGCGCGCCCTGGTGGGTTGTGCTCCCCTCGGAGCACCCCCCAGGTGCTTCTCCGGCCCACTAGATGTCTTCTGGTCCAAAAAAGTCCACAAAAAGTTTCACTGCGTTTGGACTCCATTTGGTATTGATTTCCTGCGATGTAAAAAATATGCAGAAAACAGCAACTGGCACTGGGCCCTATGTCAATAGGTTAGTACCAAAAAATGATATAAAATGATTGTAAAACATCCAAGAATGATAATATAACAGCATGGAACAATAAAAAATTATAGATACGTTGGAGACGTATCAGCATCCCCAAGCTTAATTCCTGCTCGTCCTCGAGTAGGTAAATGATAAAAATAGAATTTTTGATGTGGAATGTTGCCTAACATGTTCATCACATATTCTTTTCTTAATAGCATGGACATTTGGACTTTTATATGGTTCAAAGCAATAGTCTAGTTTTGACATGATAACTTAAATACTCAAGCATATCAACAAGCAACCATGTCTTTCAAAATATCAACGCTAAAGCAAGTTATCCCTAGCCCGTCATGCTCAATCATTGATCTATTCATGAAACACACTCGAATATTAGCTACACCCAATGCTCAAGTACGATCATAGTGCCCCTTAGTTGGTGCTTTGTAAGAGAAGATGGAGACTCAAATTAAAAATAAAAATTGCATAAAGTAAAAGAAAGGCCCTTCGCGGAGGGAAGTAGGGATTTGTAGAGGTGCCAGAGCTCAAAGCTTAAATTGAGAGATAAAAACATTTTGAGAGGCATACTTTTCCCACCAACGAAAATGACTTAGAGCTCCCAACACTTTCCATGCTAGATATATCATAGACGGTTCCCAAACAGAAAATAAAGTTTATTCCTTTTTCCACCATTTCTTTCACTTTCCATGGCTAGCCGTATCCACGGGTGCCCTCCATACCAACACTTTCCAAGGAATTTATTATTTGACAACATAAAGTAAATTCATTTTTCATTTCAGGACTGGACATCCCTAATACCTTTGCCGTACTCTCATGCAATGACAAGTGGATAAACACTCATCATGAGAATAACACATCTAGCATGGAAAATATCGGCCACCCCTCACCGCCTCGCGAGCGGTACGAGCACACAAAAGAGAAATTTATTTTGAAAATTAGAGATGGCACATACAAATTTTCTTAGAACGGCACGAAAATACCGCATATAGGTAGGTATAGTGGACTCATATGGCAAAACTGGTTTAAAGGGTTTTGGATGCACAAGTAGTGATCATACTTGGTGCAAATGAAGGCTAGGAAAAAGATTGAGAAGCGCCCAACCAAGAAACGAATAATCTCGTAAGCAAGCATTAAGCATAAGTAACACCAAATAATGCACCATAAGTAAGATATAATTTCATTGCATAACTATTGACTTTCGTACTTGCATAGGGAATCACAAACCTTAACACCAATATTCTTACGAAAGCATAATTACTCATCAACATGACTCACATATCACATCATCATATCTCAAAACTATTACAAGGAATCAAGTTTATTTTGTCCAATTATCTTCATGAAAGTTTTTATTATATCCTTCTTGGATATCTATCACTTTGGGACTAGTTTCATATGTTGCTTTTAATAAGCTCAAACAAATATAAGTGAAGAACATGAGCATAATATTTCTTTCTCTCAAATTAATCTAAGTGAAGCAAGAGAGAATTTCTTCAAAATTTTACTAACTCCCAAATAAATCTAAGTGAAGCATGAGAGCATTTCTTCAAAAATAACAAAGCACACCGTGCTCAAAAAGATATAAGTGAAGCACTAGAGCAATTCCAAGGCTCTAAAAATTTAAGTGAAGCATAGGAGCAAGCATAGCATAGTTTTTGGCTCTCTCAAAAAGGTGTGTCCAGCAAGGATTCAAGACTTAAAATAAAAAGCAAAACAAGAAAAGAAAAGACTCAAATCATACAAGACACTCCAAGCAAAACTCATAATATTTGACGAATAAAAATATAGCTCCAAGTAAAATACCGATGGTCGTTAGAAGAAAGAGGGGATGCCACTCGGGGGCATCCCCAAGCTTAGTTGCTTGATACTTCTTGAATATTATCTTGGGGTGCCTCGGGCATCCCCAAGCTTAGCCTTTTTCTAATCCTTATTCCTTCATCATTGTAATATCACCCAAAACTTGAAAACTTCAATCACACAAAACTCAACAAAACCTTCGTGAGATCAGTTAGTATAAGAAAACAAATCACTACTTTAAGTACTGTTGCAAACCCATTCATATTTTATTTTTGCATTATATATACTGTATTCCAACTTTTCTATGGCAAAAACTCTTCAAAGAAAACCATAGAATCATCAAAACAAGCACACAACGCAAAGAAAACAGAATCTGTCAAAAACAGAGCAGTCTGTAGAAATCTGGATATTTAGAATACTTCTGTAACTCCAAAAATTCTTAAAAATTAGGACAACGTAAGAAATTTGTTTATTAATCTTCTGCAAAAATAATAAACTCAAAATCACTCTTCTGTAAAAAATAAAAAATATTTTCGTGAGCCCAAAAGTTTCTGTTTTTCAGCAAGATCAAATCAACTATCACTCAAATCACCCCAAAGGCTTTGCTTGGCACAAACACTAATTTAAACCACAAAAACACATCTAACCAGAGGCATAATTGGGTATTTTATTGAAAACAGCAAGAAAACAAAAAAGCAAAAAGATACAAGTTGGGTTGCCTCCCAACGAGCGCTATCGTTTTACGCCCCTAGCTAGGCATAACGCAAAAGATCTACGTGTTGTCAACTTTGTTTCGAGATCCATAAGATGCCCTCATGATTGATTCATATGGTGGCCTAATTATTGTCCTAGGGAAGTGCTCCATACCCTTCCTTAGTGGAAATTGAAATTTAATATTGCCTTCTTTCATATCAATCACGGCACCAATAGTACGTAAAAATGGTCTACCAAGAATAATTGGGCAAGACGGATTGCAATCAATATCAAGAACAATAAAATCTATGGGCACATAATTCCTATTTGCAAGAATAAGAACATCATTAATTCTTCCCATAGGCTTTTTAATAGTAGAATCCGCCAAGTGCAAATTTAAAGAGCATTCTTCAATATCGGTAAGACCAAGCACATCACACAAAGATTTAGGAATTGTAGAAACACTAGCATCCAAGTCACATAAAGCAAAACACTCATAATTTTTAATCTTGAATTTGAAAGTAGGTTCCCATTCATCATGTAGTTTTCTAGGAATTGAAACTTCTAATTCCAACTTTTCTTCAAAAGCTTTCATCATAGCATCAACAATATGTTTAGTAAAAGCTTTATTTTGTTCATAGGCATGGGGTGAATTTATCATGGATTGCAACAAAGAAATACAATCAACCAAAGAGAAACTATCATAATTAAAGTCTTTGTAATCCAAAATAGTGGGCACATCACTAGTTAAAGTCTTGACCTCTTCAAACCCACTTTTATCAAAATTTTCAACAAGATTTTCACCCTCCAAATTATCGGGACGCCTTCTAGCTAAAGTTGACTCTTCTCTAGTCCCTTTATCATCAATATTAATTTTACTAAATAAGGAATCAATAGAAGAAACACCAATCATTTTAAGATCTTCATCACTTTTATGAAAGCAATCACTAGAAAACGCTTTTTCTAAAAATTCTCGCCTAGCTCTAAGCATAGCGGTTCTTTTCTTACTTTCATTCATAGAAACATAAAGAGCTTCAATAGATTCCTCAACCTTAGGCACAAAAATTTTCATCTTGAGATTTTCCACATCATGAGAAATTCTATCAATACTTCTAGACAGATCATCAATCGTATGTTCAGCCTTTCTTCGTTATAGCATTGAAAAATTTTGAGTATTGATAAATTCTTTAATATTATTCTCAAGGTCAGAGGTATTCCTATTATTATTATAAGAAGGATTACCATAGGAATTACCATAATTATTAGAGGAATTACTAGGAAAAGGCCTAGGATTAAAATTACCTCTATAAGCATTGTTATTAAAATTGTTTCGCAAAATAAAGTTCACATCTATGGCATCACTATTTTGCTCAATCAAAGTAGACAAAGGCATATCATTAAAATCAATAGGAGCATTTTTATTAGCAACCAACTTCATAAGAGCATCAACTTTTTCACTCAAAGAATTTATTTCTTCTACCGAATTAACTTTTTTACTAGTAGGAGCTCTTTCGGTATGCCATTGTGAATAATTTGCCACAATGTTATCTAGCCATTTAGTAGCTTCACCCAAAGTAATTTCCATAAAAGTACCCCCCGCGGCGGAATCTAAAAGATTACAAGAAACAAAATTCAATCCCGCATAAATTTTTTGTATGATTATCCAAAGATTTAACCCATGAGTTGGGCAATTCCTTAGCATCATTTTCATCCTTTCCCAAGATTGTGCAACATGCTCATGCTCAAGTTGCTTGAAATTCATGATCTAGGTTCTAAGGGAAATGATTTTCGCAGGCGGAAAAAACTTAGTGATAAAAGCTTTCTTGCACTTATTCCAAGAATCGATACTATTGCGAGGCAAAGAGCAAAACCAAATTTTTGCGTGATCTCGCAAAGAAAATGGAAATAATTTCAACTTCACAACATCATTGTCCACATCTTTTTTCTTTTGCATATCATATAATTCCACGAATGTGTTAAGATGGGACGCGGCATCCTTATTAAGAGTACCGGAAAACAGATCTTTCATAACAAGGTTCAACAAAACAGTATTAATATCACAAGTCTCCGTGCTAGTGGCAGGAGGAGCAATCGGAGTGCTAATAAAATCATTGTTGTTGGTATTTGAGAAATCACACAACTTGGTGTTCTCTTGAGTCATGGTGACTTCGCAACAAGATTGCACTCAAAAACAGATCTGACGAGAAAACGGCGAACGAAAAAGAGGGCAAATAAAACGACAAATTTTTGGGAAGTGGGGGAGAGAAAAACGAGAGGCAAATGGCAAATAATGTAAATTGCAAGGAGATGAGATTTGTGATTAGGAACCTGGTTGATGTTGATGATGTCTCCCCGGCAACGAAACTCCTCTTGATGTCTGCTAGAACTACGTCAGTTTTTCCCCAGAGAGGGAGGGATGATGCAGCACAGCGACGGTAAGTATTTCCCTCAGTGATGAGACCAAGGTTATCGAACCAGTAGGAGAACCATGCAACACCACGTAAATAGCTCCTGCACACAAAGAACAAATACTTGCAACCCGACTTGTTAAAGGGGTTGTCAATCCCTTTCGGGTAACGAGATAGATAAAATTGTAGTAGATTGAAAGACGCAAATAAAAGCAAATAAAATTCAGCGAGGTATTTTTGGGTTTTTGGATTAATAAATCTGAAAATAAAAGTTGCAAATAAATATTAGAGTGAATAGCAAAATAGATCTTGAAGGCAAATATATTAAAGAAGAGACCCGGGGGCCGTAGTTTTCACTAGTGGCTTCTCTCGAGAAAAATAGCAAACGGTGAAAACAAATTACTGTTGGGCAATTGATAGAACTTCAAATACTCATGACGATATCCAGGCAATGATCATTATATAGGCATCACGTCCAAGATTAGTAAACCGACTCCTGCCTGCATCTACTACTATTACTCCACACATCGACCGCTATCCAGCATGGATCTAGTGTATTAAGTTCATGGAGAAACGGAGTAATGCAATAAGAACGATGACATGATGTAGACAAGATCTATTTATGTAGAAATAGACCCCATCTTGTTATCCTTAATGGCAACGATACATACGTGTCGTTTCCCTTTCTGTCACTGGGATCAAGCACTGTAAGATCGAACCCATCACAAAGCACCTCTTCCCATTGCAAGATAAATAGATCAAGTTGGCAAAAAAAAAACCCAAATATCTGAGAAGAAATACGAGGCTATAAGCAATCATGCATATAAGAGATCAAAGAAGACTCAAATAACTTTCATGGATAAAAAGATAGATCTGATCATAAACTCAAAGTTCATCGGATCCCAACAAACACACCGCAAAAAAGAGTTACATCATATGGATCTCCAAGAGACCATTGTATTGAAAATCAAACGAGAGAGAGAAAGCCATCTAGCTACTAACTACGGACCCGAAGGTCTACAATGAACTACTCACGCATCATCGAAGAGGCACCAATGAGGATGATGAACCCCTCCGTGATGGTGTCTAGATTGGATCTGTGGTTTCTGGAATTTGCGGCAGCTGGAATTGATTTTCGTCGACTCCCCTAGGGTTTCTGGAATATTGGGGTATTTATAGAGCAAAGAGGCGGTGCGGGAGGCCCCCGAGGTGGGCATAACCCACCTGGGCGCGCCTGGGCCTCCAAGCGCACCCTGGTGGGTTGTGCTCCCCTCGGAGCACCCCCCCAGGTGCTTCTCCGGCCCACTGGATGTCTTCTGGTCCAAAAAAATCCACAAAAAGTTTCGCTGCGTTTGGACTCCATTTGGTATTGATTTCCTATGATGTAAAAAATATGCAGAAAACAACAACTGGCACTGGGCACTATGTCAATAGGTTAGTACCAGAAAATGATATAAAATGATTGTAAAACATCCAAGAATGATAATATAACAGCATGAAACAATAAAAAATTATAGATACGTTGGAGACGTATCAGTGGTTTGGGCGGCTGAAGTAAGAATATCCGAGATTGAAGAAGCACTAGAGCCATTGGATGGACATCCAACGACCACTGCAGCTAGAATCGTGTCTTGACTATAAGTTGACAAAGCCTTCCGTACGCGTCACTGATTATAATTCTCAAAAAAAAATAGTAGGCCCACAAGTGAGCATCACATCTGTGGTAGAGAACATATAGCCCATTTGCGATTTGTAATAATGTACAACCATTTTTGAATTCTAATGGAATTTACTACAACCCATTTACAGTATGTTAAAATTACAGCTCATTTTCTAGCCAGGACAACGACTAATAATTTCAACCAACCGCTCAAAACAGAATTCAACCAAAAATCCCACATTTTGATGGGATCCGAAATATTTTTATCCCGAAATTTCGAGTCAGATTAAATATAATATCAAAATGAATTTGTATTAGGTAAAAATCTAACGAAATATTACGCGCGCAATAAGTAATGAAATTAAAATTTTCAAATTCAAAAAATAATATTTTTGAAACTAATTACCTGTTTGGTGCATTTTTGTATATTTACAGCCCAGTTTTTATAATTACATCCCATTTATTATTTCTTAAAGGCCATTTTCTTGTTAGGCCTAATGCATCCCTCCTAGGAAAGATTTACAGCCCAGCGGGGCGGAGAATAACAAGTTGACCTGGGTTGGGTATTCTGTAAAAAAAAGTATAGCTGGGCTAGCCATTTTCACCTTGAAAAATTAATATCTGGGCTGGATATTTGGTCGACATAAAATAATAGCCTGGGCTAGATGGGCCACAGCCCGCCCAGTTGATACCCTGCTCCTCTGAACAACAACAAAAACATCGCTCAAGAAAAACTCCGCTTACACCTAAAAAAACAAATACTGCTCGAGCTGCTGGGTCCCAGCTGTCGGCCGCTCCTTGTGCAATTCTCTTGTTTATTGACTATATAGGTTGACAATGGTGTGAGACTGTGATGTCAGGAAACCAGGAGGAAGCAAAAAAAATTATAGTTGTATATAATAAGGAGGAACTTGCGTACGTGTGCGGCTATGGCCCTGGTGGGTCCCTAATGTCATCCTCTCCAAGTAAAGTCATCTCCTGATTCCTCATGTTTGTTGACCATGTTGACAACGCTCGGCGCCACGACGAGTGCAACAACTCGAAGGACGACGGAGAGGGCCTCGCGGGCCCTACGGATGGTCTGATACAGCACCCGATGCTCATTCAGGAAGCCAGGATCATCGGACACCTATGAGCACCTTCGAGAGACTGAGCCGGCATGAAACGGTAAGGCTGCGCTTGGGAGCTCTGGATTGTTTCACACCTGTATTAAGATACAAGTGTAATTTACTCATCACCAAAAACAACGCGTAAAATACAGGCGTAATGAAACCGATGGCCCGAGGTCTGTAACGAAAACCGGCGAGTTACGCGTGTAATTTCAGAGACCAATGTATATTTTACCAGTCAAAATCGACCAACCAAGCGCTTCGCCCAAGACCGACTGCTTTTATTTACAAGCGTCAGTTTTACAAGCGGTTTTGGTTGGAAAACGACGATCCAATCATGGCCTAAGATGATGAGTTGGTCGGAAGATCATATGGTTTCACCTCTAACCTACCCGAGTTGTCGTATAGGCTATGAATGAAACATAAGACAATGAACTTCTTAAGCACAGAAACAACATAAGAGGATGATCTTCTTAACATGCAAATCACTGGCATTAGCAAAACAATATGAAGCATTATTCTCAGGAGGCACGGTGAACAGCACGTGATGCCGCATGCCACAGCATTCCAAGCTCTTTGCAATCAAACTCACAAGGCCTGGCATTACATAGACAACATTCAGAACAAACTCTTAAAATACCTTACATAAGTCAACATTCATGTGACTATGCATCTCTGCAGAGTAAATATTTACTTCTGAACTGAACACAGGAATAGGAAAAAATGATCGACGCTACTCACAGCAAAGGGCGTCCCACTACAAAATATCATATGCATGTCTTCTGGCTAACATCAATGAGCAAAATTTGACAAGGTTTTCCAATTCCAATATATTAAACTAATTTCTTCTTGCTAACATCAATGATTAAACTTTGACAAGCTTTTCCCATTCAAAATATGTAATGCCTATGATTGTGGAACGGGCAGGGTTTGTCATCAGTTTGCACATTGAAATGGCACATGGAGCTGGATTAACCAGCGTATCTTTTTGTGCGGTTCCACTGAAATCAAACAATGTCTTGCGTAGCATGGTGGATTTTGTATTTATATGTTGCAAGGCGTTGAACACATTGGCAGCTCCATTCAAGTAGATAGTCCGGTGGCTCAAGGTGACGACGAATGATTAGAGAACCATTCGATGTATTGTGCATGATGAAGTATTATGGAGGACACGAACCATCTGAACATTTTGTGCAGTTCCACTGAAATCAAGCTGAGCATCCCTGTCTGCATAAATACAGAAAAAGCGTGATGAATATAATAGTGGTACTAGTTGATTAAAGATACGCTTACAACTATCTCAACAGGAAAAGACAGACACTTAATGGGAAAAGACAACAATTCAATAGCTTCAATTCAACATTTATTTAAAACAGTACCAATACAAGTAGCACAACATCTCAAAGCACACTGCACGATCAAGTGGACGAAGGCCGGTACTGACCTTTCTTGACGCAGTCAAGATCACCTACGAATCTGCCAACACGAATAGGAAATCCAATCTCGTTTTGTGTAGTTCAACTAAATCAAGCAAAGTCGCTGGTGTGACAATTAAGTTCGCTATAGCAACAAGTTGAATAGATATCCCTGTTTTAACAGAGGCAAAAAAGGAAACAATTACTGGACAATAAAGGAGGATGAAACATAAGGCGACAAAAAGAAGCATCTACCTTATCTTGATGGAAAACAAAGTAGGACAGTAGCATTTCTAAAACGGTTGCATTGATTCATATTAATAGATACATTCTCTTAAAACAACATTCGTTAAAAATGCAATTTACTTTTAACAGTGGCATTGCTTCAATTTTCCAGCGGCATTCTTAGATTAACTACAGCAAAATAGTTGTATGGGATATGGGACATGCCAGCAACATGGCGTCCACACGTATAAATGGGTGATGCAGAGTATGTTGCCAAGCAGCATATCTGCGTTGGTCCCATATTTGTTCTCTTTGAACCTTTTTCGTATGTGAGGGCAGCAAATCTAGTCATGCACAAACTACCCGACCCCCTAGTTTCTTTCCTTTTTCAACAAAGAGATCGGTTCCTTACAGATGTGTGTACTGGGTTACCCCCTTTTTCCCTTTTCGACCAACAAAGCGGCTGGATAGCCAGTCTATACTACTTTACCTCCCTCCTTTCCTCATTGAACCACGTCCTAGATTCATGCTCCACCCCACCCCACCCTTTTTTCCTCTTTGAACCAATACCTAGATTCGACTACAAAATCGAAAAAGATCCGCATGCAGCTAGAGCAATGACGGTTTCAAAGAAAGTTATACCTTAGGGTCGTCGGGATGTGGCTAGGCGTGCGGCAGGAGGCCGGATCTGCCCACACTACGTATGGTAGCAAGGAAGAAGGGGTCGGAGGCCCTCCCACACAGGCGCTGGGTGAAAGAGAACAGCACAGCCGGCAGTGGATTGCCTCCCTCGCCGAAGGCGACAGAGTGAACGCTGCACCTCCTCCCCTTCCCGGTGCGACGGGATCCGGACGGCTCCTTCACCAGCTATGAGGGGGGAGAGAGAGAGACAGAGGCCAATGCAGTCTTGTTTAGATCTGGTGAAGAGGGTGAGAGACTGTGAATATAGCAAACCCTAGCAAAGGAACGCTGAGCCTCCAGCGTGTAAATATATATATGTAATGCAGTGAGAGTGTGGAGAGTGCAAACCCTAGCAAACAAGCGCTGAGGCTCCAGCTTATATAGTACTCATGTATACTACTAATATAGTGGAGTGGTTTTATTTTTCTCTCCATAACAATCATTTTAAATTGTGTAAGTACGAAACGAAACTCTTTATTTAACGTACCAGTGAAGAAAACTACTTACGATCAACTAACGATCCACGCGTCCTGGTCGCACTTCTTGTCCTTCACGTGCGGTACACTACCCTCCGTTAAGTGAACAACCACACACGCGCCAAATTATCGGAAAGGTGTGAGAGTGTGTACAAATAAAGAATTTTAATTTCAATTATCAGAAAGGTTTGAGAGTATGTACAGTTTGCCCTCTCTCAATAATTATGGTTTGTTGTGCTCGGCCTAAACTTGGTCAAACTTTACAAAGTTTGACTTCAGTCAAATCTAAAATGTAGAGTAAATAAAAATGGAGGGGTACTACGTCCATCCGGGTTTTTAGTCCACACCATATTTTTAATCAAAGTCTGACCACATATTTACTTAATAGCTGGACAAATAAAATTACAGGGGAGCTGAAGACAAAGTTGTGAGAAGGCTTAGAAATCAATACAAAACTTATGCTCTTAGTACCAACGTTGATGCTTCTTCAAGGAAACATTTGGTTCATAGCCAATTGTGTGATAAAATTGCACCAACGTGAAAGATGACTGCGTCTCCAACGCAACCAAGGTGAACTGATGAAGGATATCATGTTTGTGGATAACAAGCAAAGAGCACTGATGGAAGACAGCTTGTTTTTCATCGAAAATCGATCAGCTTCTCCAGCCGATGCAACCATGAGACGCAACCATGAGCATCGATAGGTCATCATGGTGATGCATCATCCATTTGGCATCAAGTTTGGGTGAGGCACCAATGAAGTTCGACAAATCCTCACTGTGGTCTGTTTCTTCTCGGTAATCAAGCTCGAGGAAGGAAGAACCACGTGGCAAAGGACAGTGAGGCGGAACAACAATGGCCATCCAATTTTGTGCAGTTCCACTAAAATTGAGGGAGACATGCCCAGGTATGGAGATACGCATCGCTGTTTGCAAAAATATAAAAAAGGGATATAATGTTGTTACTTTGTTTTGGCAGTGGTACAAGATTAACAGCGACATCTCAATTGTCAATAAGAATTAATGAAAAGTACACCAACAAACAGAAGCATCATGATTACCTTGATGGGAACTAAACCAGGATACCCGAGAAAAAAAAGTAGGACAGAAGCATTTATCGACGCCTCTGGATTGACATCAGCATTACTTAAAAGGGACACCACTTTAACATGGGCATTGCTTCATTTAACAAGTGATAGTATTAGATTAGCAGCAGCAATAGAAGCATATGGACAATGACCGCACAACCACCATGTACTTTTTGTCGAAAAAACATGTATACCTCCACCGAGGCATAAACTAGGACAACTTTTCGAGTGGCCTTTCCTCTATAATAGTAAAAAATAGATGATGTTGGACCAGCCAACGAACCCTAGCTACTGTACATGGGGAGCTGGGGAGTAGTGGTATAGAATAAAACTCGCATGCAGTGACCTGGGGAGCTGGACCAGTACAATGAAGCATGAAATCCAAAAGAAGTTATACCTCAGGTGGGCGAGATGTCGCTTAGGCGGGCGGGCGGGATCTGCTCACACGACAGCAGCGAACAAGGGCGCGGAGGACCTTCGTCCGCACCAGGGCCGGCTCAGAGAGGACGATGCGCATTGGCTTCCTCCATTGCCGACGGCGACAACGTCAACACTGCACCTCCTCACCTCCCGCAGGGGACGGGATTCGGCCGGATCAGTGACTACCGGTGAGGAGAGAGATAGAGTGGATACTGTCATCTTGTTTAGATATGGAGAGGGTGAGAGAGTGAGACGCGAGAAACCCTATCAAACAAGAGGCTGCATATATAATGGAGTAAAAAAATCTCTCCATAGCAGTGGTTTTAAATAGAATACGCGTGTTCCCGGAACAAATAAACGAAAACTATTGGACAAATCTTTTTTTAACATACCAAGAAAGAAAACTCGATCAATAACACGCCCCCGCTTCCAGGTCGCAGTTTGTATCGCTCACATGTGGTCCCCGACCCTCCATTATTAAGTGAACAAATTAGAGGGTCGAATTATTACGTACGTAAGCTGCCTCTTCGTGTACAAATGCGCTCCATCGTGTACTCGCGGGTATGTCGGAGGCAGAGTGAGTGCATGTACATTTCTTCTTGTACGTAGTGCTCCATTTATCTCACTTCATATTGTTTCCCACTCCTATGATATTCCTATCCTAGGAACAAAATGAGGCGGTACTAAGTTTGTGTGTGTAGGGAGAACGAGACATCGATGTTGTGTACGAGTAGTCGCGAGAGTCAACACATAGACATGCATATCCATGTTTACGTAAACTTCTTACTTTCATCTCCATCTCCATCTCCAATCATATTTGTCCAACTGGCACATTGTTTACGTTATTAATTACGCAGCAATATTTACGTACGTCCAGCTTGACCGCCCTGGCCAACCCGAACCCTCTTCATCACCCACGCGTGGTTCCCGCCCGAAACAGTCAGTGCCGCATTCATGCCCGGCCAGAGCGGACGCGACCTCTCACTGGCGTCGGCATTGAAGCGGCGCGCCGGTCGAGGGAGCGCCGCCCGCGCCGCTTCCCGGTGCACGCGACTGCTCCACGTTCAAATGTCACCACGGCCGGCCACAACATGCATGTAAAAAAGTTCTTGGGAGTCCGTGCTACAACTAGCTGTCCTCCCCCTCCTCATCTATCTCTTCTAGTAGTGAAAATAATTAATACTTATAATATGGTATAAAACTAAGAAATTGAGATGAGCCCAATAAACCAAAAAGGAGGAAGTACATTTTACCACATGACACACCAGGCCACCATACACTCTCACATACTACCTCCGTCCTGGTTTATTAGTCCCCTATGTAATTTATGCATGATACTAGTATATGATACTCCCCACTATGAGTAGCCTTATATGCATACAAAAAAGGACTGGAGGAAGTACGAAGCTTTATGATTTTGTTTCATGTATGTATCCTGACTCCAAGGTTGCCCCGTTACAACATTCCATCAAATACAAAGGAAAACTAACACGCATGCTGATGCATCTCAATGATTCACAGATCATAGCCAATATTTACTTCACAACTAAAGACAAAAGTTGTGAGAGTGTGTACAAAAAAAACCACTGATGGGGTCACTACGCCGTAAACCCTAAACCCTAAACATGATTTAATTTCTTGGCTAGGTAGAACCTGTCGAAGGAAAGACACCTGGCACCCTCGGATCATACGATGCTTTTGTGCAGTCCCACTAAAATCGAGCTGAGCATCCCTGTTGGCAAAGATATTGAAGAAGTGTGATTAGAATAATAGTACTAGCACTAGTTCATGAGACATAAACTCGTCACAAATAGAAGCCGGTAGAAGTAGAGAAAGATCCACATGGAGATGGAGCTACGTGGGGAGCTGCGGCAGTGGAGCAAGCCGGCTCCAAAAGGAAGTTGTACCTGGGATGTCGGGGTGTAGCTAGAAGGGCGGTTGGGAGGCGGCATCAGCCCATACATCGGGGACCCCCGATCGGGATGCATCGACAGTGGGTTTTCTCCCTCGCCCCTGTCGATCGCGTTTACGCAGAACATCGTCCCCTTCCCCCAGCGGCGGGATCTGTGACCAGCGGTGTGGCCACCGTCGTTCTATGCTTGTGAAGAGAGCAACCCAAGCAAGCAGGCTTGTAGCTTGGGCTCCTGCTAGTGTATATATAGTGGGGCGGTTTTCTTTTTCTCTCCATATCAACCATTTTATATTGCGTACGTGTCATTGAAGAGTGAAATGATGGTTGCTTCGTCCGACTAAGTTACTGTGTGATTTGACTGCTCCTGAGTGGCCCCTACACGTACTCCCCCTACGTGTATGACCGTTCCTGAGTCTCACTTGTACTTATCTCTATTTTCTTGCATGACACGTAGACAGGATGCGCATAGAGGAATTTCGTTACTGCACGTTGTTACGTACTACTACTAGTACCTACTCCCTCCTTCCGGTTCACTACTAGTACTCCCTCCGCCCTGGCTTATTGGTCCCCTTTGTACTCAATTCATGGGCTCGTTTTCCTCAAGAAATTGTCTTTACCAACGTATTAATATCGGGAATGCATGCGTGAACAACGAATGATTAAACCTTGCATGCAACGTTTTGACAAAGTATTGACTTATGAACATGTGAATGTGAGGGACTACAACTCGTGCATGCATGCAACAGTCACACGTACACATGGACGCAAAAATGCGCACGACGCCCTAATGCATGCATGTCCGAGCACACGACGGAACACACACGGTCACGCTCAAGTGCTCAACCTACACGTGCATGCACACACATACTCAGCCAGGGTGAGCTAGTGACCGTATAAACACCGAAAAATGTATATATTGACCGCAATGAGCCTATTATGAAGTCCATTGACCGTATTTTTACAAATATATAGTGACAGACAGTGTATTTATCTCGTTTCAAATTAAGCCATATTAACCAGAAAGGAGGCAGTATGGACTAGCATTACTTTGTTGTGTCCTGTCAACTTGCTGAACGAGGAGAAGCTTGCAGGACAGGAGAAGCTTGCGCGCGGTGGCTCGCAGGACAAGGAGAAACTTTTGACTAATGCAGGCTCTCCCTCGCTCAGGCGGTGGACGTGCAACAGTTAATTCGGTGTCGGATTGCCAGAAGCATACATTGTACTAGTACCATTATTGTTCGACTTCCCGAAGAGGTGAACAGCCGAGCGCAAAGTTTACTACTCCGAGTACTAGTAGTACATAGTATTACTAGTACTAGTACTATACAGGTATGTACTACTAGGAACCGCATGGTGGAGCGTCTGCACTCTTATTTCATTTTAATCTGTGATAAAGCAATCTTCAACACATTTGGTTCTCTTCGAGGGTTCTCGCATGTGATAATGGAAGTTGATTGCATGGAACACTCGCCACAATTCTCGCTTAATTCTGGCTCCTATCCTGTTAGAAATAGGAGCGCTCAGTAATATTTTCTCTTTTTTTGTTATTCAGCATGTAAACAGGTCAGCAAAACTTGCGGCACATCTTTGTGTGAACCGTGCTTCTGCACTTTGAATGTGACCGAGAGCTGGCTTGATGAAACACCTCGCTTCCTTCTTCTTTTTTTGCGGGGTACCTCGCTTCCTAGTGACCAGTCTCTTGGCTGATTGTCCTAAGAATGCTTATATATGAATAAAGCTCTCTCATTTACCCGCAAAAAATATTAAGCCATATTAACCGGAAAGGAGGGAGTATGGACTAGCACTACTTTTTGGTGTGTCCCGTCAACTCGCAGAACGAGGAGAAGCTTGCAGGACAAGGCGAAGCTCGCTTACGCCCTCTCCGTCTACCTCAAGCTCGGTGGCTCGCAGGGCAAGGAGAAGCTTTTGACTTATGCAACCTACCCTCGCCCAGGCGGTGGACATGTAGCAGTTCATTCGGTGTCAGATTGCCAGAGGCATACACTGTAGTACCATAATTGTTCGACTTCCCGAAGAGGCAAAGAGCCAAGCGCAAGGTTTAGTAGTACAAGTAATACTACTACTACTACCTCTGTCTCGGTGAACAAGTCATTCGCGTAGTTCTAGGTCTTCAATTTGAGGAATTAAATATGTGTTATATGTCATGAAAAATATATCACTAGATTCCTATACACGGATGTAGTTTCTAAATATATATTTTTTGTCACATATAATACATATTTAGATAGTTGAATTGTCGACCTAGAACTACGTGAATCACTTATACACCGGGATGGAGGTAGTAGTATACAGGTACTAGGAACCGCATGGTGGAGCGTCTGTAATCTTATTTTATTTTAATCTCTGATAAAGTACACATTTATTCGGGAGAAGTACGGAAAACGGCAGCCTAATAGTACTATTAAAAAACATCGAACATGTAATGATGATATCGATCAACCATGCTCGAATATATCTTGGCCTCCGTGCGAGCCCGTCTGTGTGTTCTCGCTCCTCGTCTCTCTCAAGGAACGGCGGGTTGGCCATTTTGCCGTCAATTGAGATCGGTTTGCTCACCCTCCGGTCCCACATGTCAGTGATATGCCAAGAGGAAGTGCGTTGACCGATAGGCCATACGCATACTTGGTTTTGCACCTTCATACTACTCCCTCCGTCACAGTTTACAGGGCGCACTTCATTCTCATGCATTTCCACCACCAGAGAGATTTTAGACGCGTTTGGTTTAATGCTCAATTAATTAGGGCGTGCTAGCCACAATCAAGTCCACAATTTTGTCTCGATGTAGGTGTGTACGCGGAGTGGAGTAAGTGCATGCATGTGTGTACCCGGGGTGGAAGCATTGCATGCATGTATGTACGCATTATTTCCTCTAGTAATAAACGCCGTGCTATAACTACCAATGCTATTTTTCAGGCCGATCACTAGTCGCCTTGGTCCCAGAGATTGTTGAAGCGCGCTCTATAAACAGTGACGGAGGGAGTAGTATGAGCGGATTCAAAGAAGAGCATATTGATGGTTGCTTCTTCCGAGCAACTTACAGTGGGAAAGGTGGGGCTTATGATTTGACTACTCATTACTCACTATTAGTGCGGCGCAACGCCCGGGCTGAGTCTCCCATGCGGTTGTGCACTACTCCCTCCGTTCTTAAATATTTGTCTTTCTAGAGATTTCAATGAGTGACTACATACGAAGCAAAATGAGTGAATCTACACTCTAAAATATGTCTATATACATCTGTATGTGGTAGTCCATTCGAAATTTCTAAAAAGACAAATATTTAGGAACGGAGGGAGTATAATTTGGTGCATGGCACATGGACCCGGATGCTGAAGAGGCTTCTGGCAATGCTATCAAGCTTCCAGCATTTGTTTACATAATTGATGTACTAAACAAATAATTTTTCAGCGACATGAAATTGTACAATGCTCTAAGCTTTCAGCTTTTGTTTCGTGTGTCTTGCCATCCATGCTCTTTCGGAAAAATAAAAAAACTAACTTCCTTGCTAATGCATCTCAATGATTAGCAGATCAGAGCTAATATTTACATCACAACTGAAGACAAAGTTGTGAGAAGGTGTTAAATTAAAATTGATCCATGCTTTCATTGGCAGCAACTTCCCCCCAGCTCTGTCTAAATCAACAAGGCATGTTGGGAAAAAAGTAGCTGTCAGGAGCATGTAACATTCCGATCATTTTGTGCAGTTCCACTAAAATAGAGCTAAGCGTCCCTGTTCCAAAGATATTAAGTGTCATTACAATAATAGAGGACTGTTGATGAAACAATAAACACACAAATAGAAGCCGTTCACCTTTGCAGTCTCTCTTAAGACTAACTAGTAGGAGAAGATTAAGCAAATAGTTGGAGAAGATTAGGCTCGGAGTTGGATGAGGAGGATAGAGCAAAACCAATCTCCCTTTGTGCAGTCGCACTGAAATGTAGAGACGTTGCCCGTGTGCCATTTTAGTAGAACTGCACAAAACACTCTTAAGAAAAAAGTGATTTGTGCAGTTCACCAAAAGGTTGCAATAGCAATGAGGTGAAATGGATAGCCATGTTTGCAAAAAAGAGGTAGAAAGGAAACAATTACTGGCCAATAACAATTGATGACACATACGACGACAAAAAAGAAGCATATTCCTTGTCCTAAGGGAAGATAACAGCACATTTGTGTTTATCTAAAACGGTGTGAGGACGAGATTACAATATGGAATGTACGCAAGACGAGCTACGTTTTGGGCAAAGAACTAGGGAAGATCCACATGCAAGATTTTCCACATGCAGCGACGTGGGAAGATGGGTAGTGGAGCAAGACCGGAGGGGATACCTGGGGGTCGTCGGGATGTAACTAGGAGGGCGGCAGCGGGCGGGATCTGCCGATACTACGGCAGCGAGCAAGTGGCGTAGGCCCTACCGCGCCGGAGCTTGGTCAGAGAGAACGGCGGGTACCGTAGATCGGGACGTGCTGCCTCGGCGCCGTCGAACGGAGAAACGATGCACATCCTCCCTTTCCGCCGGCGGACGGGATGCGGCCGGATCAGTGATGAACGATGAGAGAGAGAGGCCACCGCCGCCTTGTGTGAGATACTCTGAAGAGAGACAAACCACGGTAGGCAGGCTCCATTGTATATAGTGGAGCGGACTACCTTTTTCTCAATAAAAATTGTTTTATATTCTGTGTATGTGCCATTGAGCAATATAACTTTATTTAAAAATAACGCGCCAACGCATCAAGTCGAACTTTGTTCCGTGCACGCGTGGTACACGACCTCCGTGGGTAAACAACCGCTACACGCGCTCAAATTAGCACGTGGGCTGCCATTTCGTACGGAAATGAGCTCCACCGTGTACCCGCGCGGGTGTGGCTGGGCACGAAGCGTGAGTACGTGCACCTATTCTCTTCGTGTACGTAAACCACCTACGTGGGTTTGTGTGAGAGAGATACAAACATAGAGAGATATAGTGTGTGGGTTCGTGAGTGTTTTTTTGGGGTGGGGGAGGGGGGGGGTGTGAGAGATAGACAGGGAATATGTGTCAATGATATTTCAATCAAAAAATGTAACATATGCAATGTGTGTGAAATAGAGGCCTGGATATATCATATATATAGAGGGCGCGATCCACGAGAAGAGAGTGGAGGTATCATTGGCGTGAGGTATCCATAGAATCGAAGAGAGGGATGATGTGTGTGTGTGTGTGCGATCAATAAAGAGTGCCATCGAATTTGTGTGTGCCCACGTCAAAGATATAGGGTGGCTGGCCTACCGAAACGTGAGAGGGGACAGGTGCAGTTTGTCTCTATGGCATGGATACCTACCTACAACGCTCGACTATCAGTGTGTGTGTGGGGTGGGGGGGGTGGGGGGGGGGCAGAGACCTAACTATAGAGGTACAATGGCTGGTATATGTGTGGAGGAGGAGAGAGACCTACCTTATGTATTGAGGGAGATTGATCGGCATCCATGCATATGTGTAGGAGAGGAATAAGGTTGGGAAAGAGACAGAGCTAGGGTGCCAGAGGGGTTGGTGGTGGAGTTGCTTCTCACAAATGGTGGGAGAGGCCTGCTAGACAAACGGAGGGCACGCCTGCAATATCAATAAGAGAGGGGATGCCTGCCTCTCTGTGCACGTGCGTGTGAGAGATGGGTCGGGAGGCATGCATGAATGATGAGGGGGGACGATATGGCTGTGGTAAGCAGACGTAACTATATAGGAAGATCAATCGTCCTTTATCGGAGAAAGGGAGAGACATAACTTGTGAGGTACATCGATCGATGCGTGGGGAAAAAGAGTTATAGTCGACCTAGGTATATGTAGGGAGATCGATCGGTATACATGCATGCATGTGTAAGAAGCAAATAAGGCCTGGAGAGAAGGATAGAGAGAGGGGGATGCAGCTAGGAGGTGGTGCGAGAGGCATACTATATCGAGGGGGGAAGGAGTGTGCGAGTACAAGATCAATGAAAAGAGGGGCGGGAGAGGCATGGACGGTTAGAAGAGAAGAGGGAAAGCTTGTGTTTGTGATAGGCACACCTGGCTAGAGAGGCATATCGATCGGTGTGTGCCGGAAAGAAGGAGCTGGGGGGCCTACACACACCATGGGTGAACGACCTAAAGTGAAAAGACGAATGTGTGCGATGGAGCTAGAGAATGCTGAGGGAGGGTGAGAGGGAGGCGGGCGTGTGCATGCACGAGAGAAAGTTAGCGCTAGCTACAAAGATATGAGGATTGTGTGGGTGTAAAAGATGAATAGAAATCATAATTCATTATAAAAGTGGATTCGGATATTTGAAGAATATATCATAGTGTTTTAAACCGACGCATGCATGAATATATATAATGGTGATACACATGGTGTGGTTATGAACATGTTATACTACATATAATATATAGAACATTTATTTGAATTTGTGATAATGTGTGGCTTTTGCAGCTCAGGGCTAAATACATGTCATAATGTAGGGGGCGGGGCACTATACTTTGTGTGATAAACACAGTGTACATATGAAACATGGTTTAGATTATGAAGATCTAGTTAGTACATCAAATGTACTATTATTTGGAATCAACATCAAGTGTATTCAAAATTTTGAATTCGAGTTCATATAGTACACATAGTTCATATCTATCTCTATAGTAATCATGTGGTGTGTTGTTAAGATAATACACGAATGATGGTTTAAGTTGGCAACAATCATGATTGTAGATTCTTATTCAAATAGAGAAATGAATTCAAATTTAGTTCGAATTGAAGCGGTAGTATAGACATTTGGAATGCACTAAAATGTTGGTATGAGTAGGTTACATGCATTATACAGCCAGCGAAAAAATTTAATTGGACATAACATGGATTCATAGCTTTGAATAGCATTTGTACAGTAAAACGGGACAAGACTCTCTCTTTGTGTGGTGCGAATAGTTTTATTTTTTTTCGTTTTTTCGTTGAGGGAAGTGCGAATTGATTTTTTTTTGAGGATCCAGTGTGGATTGATTTGGTACGTACAATATTACACGTTAGGCTTGTCCCTCAAATTCAACCCGCGCCTTGTTATATCCCGAAAATTCAGATATCGTGCTCCCAAAACTCGCGCCTTCACAACCCGCGCCTTGCTATCCCGAAATTACAACGTGCGAGAAAACTCCCTCCAGCTGCCAAATCCTGACACGCGAAATCCCCCTTCTAACCCTGAGCCGAAAGGGCCGCTAGCTCAAATCGATGGGGGTACTTTTGTAACACACCCTACATTTTGGACAAGCGCGTCCCTAAGTCATGGTTTCCCCCCTCCCCATCACCTCCTTTTTGCCATTCGAAATCCCCATTCGAAATCCCAGGCCGCCATAACCTCTCTGCTCCAGCCGCGAAACCCCACCCTCCTCCGTCCGCCACCCCACCGCTGCCCAGCCGGAGCCTCTTCCCCGACGACGTCGTCCATCGCAACAGCCTGACGTCCCTCATCCACCTCCCCGGATGAGGATCCGTTGTCGATCTCGTCGTCCTTCCGGTTCAGCCGCCCCGTCCTCCACCTCCAAGGAGCTGCTCCGATGATCGCCTCATCTATCGCGGCTGATCCATCCCCACAGCACCGCCTTAACCTGCTCCACCGGAACCGCAGCATCCTCACCGACTCCTCGGACGAAGCCGAGGCCTACTCGGCGCCACCAAAGAGGTTGTACACTCATTGCATCGCACCTTCTCCTTAACTCGACCTCCCGGCGCCGACGGTGCTCCATCCCGCACCCCCATGGCGCGGCTACCTCGAAGCCGGCGCCACGGGCGACATCTCCACGGCGGCTCTCCCCCAGTGTGAGGCCCCTTCGGCGGCGGCGTCCATACCAGCTGGATCTGCTGCTGCTGCTCCGGCTCTCGCTCGCGCTGCTGCTGCTACTCCGGCTCTCACTCGCTCACTCGCGCTGCTGCTACTGCTCCGGCTCTCGCTCGCTCGCGCTGCTGCTCTGCTCTCCCCCTCGCTCGTGCTGCTGCTCTGCTCTCCCCCTCTGTAACACCCCCTGTAATGAACAACAGTGATCACCCTTAGTTAATGCCATGTCAGCAGGGTTTAACAGTGCCTAATCATCATTTGCATCATATTGCATTTCAACTCCTACTTCAAACTTCAAATTAAATCAAAGTAGAAAATAAAAGTTATTCAAAACAGAAACTAAGATGTTCAATAAATAACAAATATTCCAGAGACAATGCTAAAATTGTAAACAACATTTAATAAGTTAATTAAGTGACTCAAACATCCTCTAACAGTGGCTAAAATCAATATTTAATAACCTTTTTATTATTCCAAAATTAATATGAAATAGTAATTGCCCCAAACTAGTTTTTGGTGCCAGGATATATTACGCTGTGATTTATGGGCTAGGTCTCATATTTTACAAAAACCATTTAGTGCCCAAACAATTTACAAAACAGAAAAGAAAAGAAAATAGAAAAAGGGAAAATAACAAAAGGCCTAAAACTACTGTGCACTTAGGCCTGCTGGCTACAGCGCCGGCCCAGCCCACTCCGCGCCGTCCCCCACCTCCCGCACTGTTCCTCGCCTCGTTGTCGAACACCCCGTGCGCGCCGCGCGCTCGCACCCGGCCCCCCCTTGCTCGCTGCTCGACAGCGCGTCGCCGCTCGCGCTGGAGGATAAGAGCAACCCCGCACCCCCCTGGCGAACCCTAGCCGCTCCATTTTCCTCTCCCTCGCTCCCCCGTCACAGCCGAATGCCGCCGCCGCCATGGACGCCGACTAGCCGCGACCACAGCCCGCCTCTCACCTCCGTAGCCTGTCCAGCAGCTCCGCCGCGTCGAGGCCGTCCTCCTCGACCACAAGCCCGAGCCCCGGGAGCTCTGCATCGCCCCACGCCGCCGTCTTCTTCCTCGGATTGCCGCCGCACGTCGTCGCCGATTTCGTCGCCATCGAGCCGTCCTCACGCACGCTTTGCTCGGCTACACCTCGCTGTGAGCCTCTCCTCCCTCCCCTGGCCCTTCTCTTGCTCGCTAGCCCATCGTAGCCACTGCTCCGACGAGGCCCGAACCCACCGCCGCCTCGTTTGCTCGCCGACGTGGCCACGGTGACCTTTTGGTCCCGTGCGTGCCACTGCCGCACTCACCGCATCGCGTAGGCCTCGCTTCGCCCTTTAGATCGCTCGGGCGCGCGCTGTTTTGCCGTTCCCGTGCCTCGCCCGGAGAACCTCACCGCCGACGAGCTCGTGCCGCTTGACTCCGGCCTCCCCAGCACCCCGCACCGCCGCCATTCAACGCGTGACGTCGAGCCGCGTTGAACGAGCCCAGCCACGCCCCCGGAGACGCCCTGTGGACGAAATCCGAGCCCAGCCCGACGCGCACCGCTGCGTTTTGGCTCGCCGGAGCCAACTCCGGCGCGTCGCCGGCCGTCGCTGACCTGGCCTGGGTGGGCCCCGCCCCGTGCCACTGACCCTTGGGCCCCAGTTGACCTGTTGACCAGGTCAACTGCTGACATGGCCTCCCTGTGTCTATGACATATGGGCCCCACCCCATTAAATGAATTAAATAAAAAGAATAATTAGTTAATTAATTAGTTAGTTAATTAAATCACTAATTAGCCACTGACTGTTGGGCCCCACCTGCTAATTAGTTTAGTTAAATTAAATTAACCCTGTTTAATTAGCTCTGTCAATGACATGTGGGTCCCACTGGACCCACCTGTCAGGTTTGACCCTGGTCAGCCGGGTTTGACCTGCTGATGTCATGGTGATGTCATGCTGACGTCATCAGACACTGTTTTGGATAATGTTGATTTAAAATAATTAAATAAATTCCAAAAAATGATTAAAACTTTAGAAAATCATATAAAATAATTCGTAACTCCGATGAAAATAATTTATATATGAAAGTCGCTCAGAATTTCGATACAAATCTAAATACGCCCTCCGTATTCCTGTCAGATGCTCCTAGCTAGATGAACATGGAACTTTTAGACCGATTTCGGTAAATGAATAGTGCCCAACTTTAATTAAATAAATCCGAATAAATTCCTAAATTAACTAACTCATTTAGTTAGGCAGTAGAACACCCCGGTATATCATTTAGGCATGTCATACATATTGTTTGCATTATTGCCTTGAATTTATTGTTTCTCTCCCCTTCCTTCTCTCTCGATAGACGCCGAGACCGACGACGTTGCAGCCGGGTACGACTACGCTCCAGACGAGCAGCCCGTTGACGATCCCTCTTTCTTGCCAGAGCAACCAGGCAAGCCCCCCCCCTTGAGCATCCAGATATCACCCATTCCCTTTCTCCTGCTTGCATTAGATTTTGCTACTATTAATGTTTGCTCCTATTCTGATGCATAGCCTGCTTTTGTAACCTGTTTATTATTACCTCACCTGCCTATGTTAAACTGCTTAGTATAGGTTGGTAGTGAACCATCAGTGACCCCCACCACCTTACCCTTGTTGCCCCTGCTTGATCATCGACGACTCGACCAGTGTGATCGTCGACCAGAGACCGACACATCACTTCACCCCCTTAGTTGTACGACTCTGCATAGTTACTATCGAGTGCCGAGGGTGATACCTCGTAATGCACTCCTGATGAATACTCTGCAGTTTAGCTGTTCGGTCATGGTCATCGAGGGTGATTCCTCCTTCTCCACTTCTGATACGACTCTGTCGTACAACCCCTCAATGTGAACCTCGAGGGTAATACCTCATATGTTCACCCTGATGATCTCGTCGAGTGGAATCCGCCGAGGGTGATTCCTCGGGTTTCCCCCCTTGATGTTATGACCACACGGTTACTTTGACCTTTGTTATAGGCGGGTCGACCCTGATGGGTACCCGCAGGGGATCTATGTTGTCGGGTGTGCCGGAAGGGCACTCGAGTGTGATATTGTGGCGGAGCTTCAGAAACTCTGATTGTCTCCGCGTGTTATTAAATGAGCCTATTGGATTTGGGTATTTGATCTGAGTGGGTCGACGTGCCCTATACGCACTACCACCACGCGGGATTATGGTTTATGGGGCCCTCTACGTCGTACGTTTCTCCCGAAAGCTCCTCAAACGTCACGGTTCACCGTGCGGGCTGATTGTCGGGATTGGGCTGGATACTTCACTGACGAGTTCATTGTCACGCCTGCACCCCAGCCAGTCTCGCAACGCGCAGGGTGCCCAGGGCGATGGCCCAAGACCTCTGGGTGCATAGGTTAGTCCGGCGTGCTGACCTCTCTGCTAAGCCTAGGTAGGGCGCTGCTTCGTGTTGATCTCCCGAGGCCGGGCATTACCCAGCAAGTGTGTCCGGCCAGAGTTGATCGAGCGTGTTGGGTAATAGTAGTGCACCCCTGCAGGGATGAATAATCTATCGATAGCCGGTCCTACGGTAAAGGACGCTCAGTTTGGTATCCCGGTCTATTACTTGAACTGGATACTTGTTTAATTAATTGAAGCTCTGGGATCGCTTTCTCGCAGGGAGTCGAGGAAGGATCTCTAGGCTTTGCCTCAACATGTTTGCTTAATAAAATGCTATTCTACTCTCCTCTATTATTGCAAGATGGTGGCTCATGAAGATGTGTTGAAGATGCTAGTCTTCAATAGGACTAGGCCTTCTCTCTATTCTGGTAATTCTGCAGCCCAGTCCACATATACAGCCTTTCCTCTTTGATAATGTTGCATATGTAGTGTAGATCCTTGCTTGCTGAGTACTTCGGATGAGTACTCACGGTTGCTTTGTTACCTCTTTTTCCCCCATACCCCCTTTGATGATACATCAGATGATGGGGCCCCGGAGCCAGATGCCACCTCAGGAGCTTACTACCAGGAGGGTCCAGATGGCACGTACTACTGGACCGAGCCAGCCGACCAGGAGTAGGATCGGAGGCTCCCAGGCAGGAGGCCTACGCCTTTCGATCTAGAGTCATTGTTTTTTCTAGCCTTCTTAAGGAAAAACTTGTCTAACTATGTCTGTACTCAGATAATATTTGTATGACTGACTTATGTATTCGGATCTTCGTGATCCCTAGTCTATAATATTGTGGATCTCCATTTATTTGTGTTAGAGTTGTGTTGTGATATCTTCCCGTGAGTCCCTGTGCTTGATCGTGCATGTTTGCGTGTATGATTAGTGCACGATTGAGTCGGGGGAGTCACACCCTCGCTTGTGCTACTGCTCTGCTCTTGCTCTCGCTCGCGCTGCTGATGCTGGTACACGGGCTGCTGCAGCTACTCGAGTTGCTGCTCTGGCTCTAGTTCGCGCTGCTCCTCCAGGCGCTGCTGCTCCGGCTGCTATCTGCTACTGTGTTCTCCGTCGATCGCCTGCTGATTTAGATCACTGTTTCTCTACTACTAGTGCTCGAGCCGCCTAAACTACATGTGAAGTACCTCTCTGCTACCAGTGCGTTCAGTTTCGACAGTAACATTTAGATTCCACAGTAAATTTCAGTTTTGACAGTTAAGTTCAGAGTCAACAGTTTTTTCCTCACCTGTTGTAGTCAGGTGTTTTTTGGTGATGTAAATTTTATCTATCACTTTTTGGCAATGTATTTTACATCATCTATTGGAGATGCTATTAGAATCCCACTTGAGATTAACGATGTTTGTGTTGTACTGCTTCAGCCTCGACGTCTTACGGCTCGTCAGAGCTGCTCCAACGATGGAACCATCCATCACAACAGAGCAGTGCCCTGGACACCGTCTACAGATTCCTCAGATCTTCCTCCACACCTCCGTTAGCCACCTCTGCCGCAACTTCTTCAGCAACCAACCCAATAATGCTGAGGTCGACACGGCTACGACAAAGAGGTTGTACACTTGTCGCATCACTTATTACTCTACATTCATGTCAATCCATTAGGGCTATTTTGGTTCAAAGGAAAAAGTGAAGGAAAACATAGCAATAGGAAATTTTCCTATGGCACTCTACTATTCAATTATTCATGCATTTTGTTGAAAGGAATGGAGCAAAACATCCACTTGGACCTGCTACTTTATCGTCCTGTTCACCTCTTAGACTCCAAGTCAGGTCCAAATTAATGTTCAAACTTGAGTTTTAAAATTACTTGTGGGGCACATATCGAGGCAGCAATGAATAGTATCTCTGTCTATTATCTGGTTCACCTAGGGTATGCCTATGTTGTTCATGTTGGGTGGGAAACAAATAGTAAAGCAATCGTCATCTGTCTTTTTATTAAATTAAAGCTATCATCAGCCTGCTATCACTATTTTTGGATCCATCCACATGTTGTTACCATCACTCTAGATTTCTGCATGCTCTCCTTACATAATCTCACTATAATTTTTTGTATGCATGTCAGATATTGTACACAGTCATGCTGTAACATGTAGAGAAAAAGAGAAGAGTTTTGCGTGGCAATACAATGTCATGCAGACATCGCTCCATGGTGGGTTCAATGGCAAACCCTCCCCCCTCTCCAGATTGTAATCCAGAGGAAGATATCTGTTCTGAGGCGAATTCAGACGCAGCTAACCACTCCTATTTACCCCCAAGGTGTTTTCTCTAACTTGGCATGATGATGTTGGTCATATCATGCATATGTTGCCTTGCAGTGCCCACTTTCGACATCATATATGTCATCTGCTTAGTTTAGACATGTTCTGTAATGCCACCTGTTTAGTTTCTATATCATATATGAGAATTATGCAGTCTCATCTCTTTTAGCCAGCCATAATATATGTGAAATATGCAATGCCATCCTATTTAACTAGGCATCATATATTTGAATGATATCTTGCCAATCCTTTTCTTCATTACATTTCCATTTGTTGACAATGTTTGTACATTAAACTACTCTTCCTGTGAATCAGCCATTTGAGTGGGTGATGGAAAAATCTGGAGTGAAAACAAGGTCTTCAGAGCAGACAGTGCTACCTATCGAAGCAGATCTCTTCCTGGGTCCCGATATCTCCTCAGAGATGGATTCAGAGATAGATGACCAGTCCTATTCCCCCACCGAGGTGTATGCTCTAACTTGGCACAGTTATACTGCTCATATCATGCATATGGTGTCTTGCATTGCATAGTTTAGACATCATATACACAATATTCAACACCATGTTCTTAGTTCAGACATCATATATACGAATGCCCTCTGCTTAGTATATAAATCACATATGTGAATTAAATCATGCGATCCTGATTACTTAGATAACATGTATGTGAATTATGTCATGCGAACCTGTTTACTAAAAACATCATATAATTATCTCATGCCATCCTGTTTAGTTAGTCATCATATCTTTGAATTATGTCATGCTATGCTATCCAGTTTAGATAGACATCATATATGTGAAATTATGTCATGCTATCCTTTTTAGTTAAACAATATACGTGTCAACTATTTCATGCCCTTTTTTTCCACACTATATATTGCATCTGTCTCTCATACAAGGTCTGTACATTCAACTATGTTTCCTGTTTATCAGCCATTTGAATTGGAGCGGTTGATGGCAGTATCTAGCGGAGTAAAAAAATGATCTTCAAATAAAGTAGTGCTACCTCTTGGTGGAGATAGCACCCGGTTGTACATGCACGAGAACCAGCCCTACCACACATAACCCAGACTCTCGCAGATTGTACCCCTACTGCGATGGACAGAGAACCAGCTTCACCCAATCTAACCCCAACCCCAACAGATAGTAACCCAGTTCCTGTTGACATATCACCATCTCCACCACAGAGCTCCCAAACAAGAGCAGTTAGTAAGGCAGCTCCAGTGCCCAAAGCGCCAGTACTACCACGGCGAACCCAAACTCTACCAGTTAGTACACCTATTCCTGTGGAGGAAGCACAACCAGCCATTCATAGTTTAGCATCTATCGTATTTGATGTTGTTAAATCCTATGTGCGTATCTTCCCATCATGGAAATATTATACGGAAGATGAAGGAAAATGCCAGTTGCAGGTGTTCGTCCAGGAGTTATGTGTAAGTAATGTTATTCATGGCAATTACTTTGCTTTGTCCCATACATTCTACCTCCATGATGGTTATAATACAACAAATTTTCCCATTTTTCTCTATAGAGAAGGACCGATTTGGAAACTCGGGATGAGGTAACCTGTGCTAATACCTCTGCTATCTTCAAGAATGCTTGGTGGCAGCATCGGAATTACCTGAAGAAAACGTACTTCACTGGCAAAGAAACTCATCAAATTCCCTTATGTTCTCCTGACACACATTTACGGGACGATGACTGGGAACGCCTTGTTCTGTACTGGTCCCGAACCAAGAATGTGGTAAGGTCTATGAGCTCATTTTTTATTTTTAAGTACTATATGCCTACGTCTTACTGTACTCTATTCATGTATAACAAGTGCTTAAACCTAAAGAACAACTGTTCTCATTTAAGATTCCATTGCTATCGTGCATACTGCTTTGCTCTTGTATCACTGTATTTACTCATACAAACTTATTTTTAAATTGAAGGATCCAATCAAAACTCCAATGGCACAACAGGTATGTATAAGCATGTTTCTTTAACAGGTTTGCTCTTATAAATAGCTCTGTTGATTTCAATTTCAATTGTGTATATAGTTGACTTTTCATATCATGCATATTACTAGCATCACAACAAAGCCAATAGTGTTGTTGTACATGTAGACCCGTGGTACCCATCTGAAATCTTGTTGTGCCGTGTAGTTTCCCACGCTTTGTATTCTTTCAATGTTGCTTTGTCTTGAACTGATATGATTTGAACTGTGTCTCTATTTTGATTTGGCAAGACAATGCAGTGACCATAGGACATAGATATATGTTTGTTTGATGCTTTTATTATGTACTACTTGGCAATAGAAGACTTGGTAGTTTAATCCTGTCCACCTTACTAATGAATTGGTTCACCGAAATGAGTTTCATATACTACATGCTAAATCTGTGATGTGTCTGCTTGTTTCTTCTTTTAGAATGCTGACAGAATATTGGGGAAGAGTGCCTTATTAAGCAATGGTAAAGGAAGTAATGCAGATAAGGTTCAGGATAGTGAGACATCCTTGTTGGTCTCCAACAAAGCTGATAAAACAGCTAAGGAAAACTAGCTTGAAGACAGTGAGACAACCCCAAAGTCCTGTCTTGGTGTAGTGTTCGAGTTACTGGCCACTACCACTAGCACAAGCTATTCGAACTCACTGTCTGAATCAGTTCGGTTTCTTGAGTCTCAACTACAAGCTGAAAGACATCGATCAGCTGTGCTACGACAAGAAGCCAAAGGACTACGGAAGTCCTTGGAAAATTCAGATGCATAGTTTCTGGTGCAACAACAAGCGTTGGAGGATTTTAGTGCCAAACAGGAGAAAGCTAATAAGCTTGCTAAGCTTATTGCCAGCATGGTGGATCCCAGAATAACGTTTCTTGAGCTCTTTTGAAGTTGTTTCAATTATGGACTTGTTTTGCTGCCGCTTTTATTTGCACTGGTGGCCAATTTAGACGCCAGTGTATGTAATATGCTGCTTTGTTCCCTATATTTGCACTGGTGGTGAACTTTGATGCCCAGTGGATGTAATATGTGTAATAGCTTGCTTATTTATTTCCTTATTGTCTTGTTTAGTTGTTTGCTTGTAGTCACTACAGTTCTTTTTCCGCGTTTTTCTAGTGGCCACAATAACCTATTTTTATAACTAGGCCACAATAACCATGGCAAAACACGGACCATTGTAACCATGGTCCTGCTACCTGCTGTAGTGACCATGGGCCTCTTACGGGCCGTAGGATCCATGGGCCTTCTATGGGCCGTAGGATCCATGGGCCTTCTACGGGCCGTATAATCGATGGGCCTTCTACGGGCCGAATAATCATTTGGCCACACATGGGCTGTACTATTCGTGGACCAATAACGGTCCGCAAAATGGGCCGAAAACGGGCTAGAGTGGAAATCGTCTGTTTATGGCGCTATGAAAACAACCCAACGGGTTAACATGCCACAATCGGGCCAACTGTAACGACGGGCCAAATTTGGCCCACAAGCGGAACAGGCCAGTAACGGACCGTAAGTAACCAAATTCTGGAAATTAGCCCAAGAATAAATGGGCCCTTAGAAGGCCGAAAGGTTTCACAGGCTGGAGACGGCCTACGGAATAATGACCCGTTAATGGGTATAAAGTGATACACTGTTCATTATGGGCCAGTTTCACCTCGGGCCTTTAATGGGCCCAGAGTTACAAAGGGTCTCGTATGGGCCGAAAGACGTCATGGGCCGTACATGGGCTGGAAGTTACAACGGGCTAGAATCATATTGGACGGCCCAGATGACGCTACTGGGCCCAATTCAGATAGGCCATAACGGGCCGTGAGTTAGTGGGCTGTAAATGGGCTATATGCGAACATGCCGTTAACAGGCTTTCCGTGGGCCGGCCTGCTACCTTTTGACCAAGTCAAACGGGCTGGCCTTTTCACCGGAATGGGCCTCTATTGGGCCGTGCCATGTGTCGACGTATCATAGGCGCCTGCGGTCCAATGAGTGGATGCCATCTGTCCCAACGGTGAGCCGACACGTGGTTCCTCTAGCCATTGAGAATTTTACATGTGGAAAATCCCCATTAGTCCAGGCTGTTAATGGGTTATCGGATCCAAACCGGAACCTAATAGCTTAACGGTGACCCGTTACGGTGGATGCCACATGTCGGTTACCCTTGACGAAAGCACTTCTACGACGCATGATTTATCGTCATGGAAGTGGACACTTCCGTGATGATAATTTTGGTAATGTCATGGAACACTTCTACGACAGCACATGTATGACTATCTTGATTCTGTCATAAAATTGTCATGGGTGTACATGCATGACAGAAAACGTGACCTACTGTGACAAACACGTATCATCACGGAAGTGTATTTTTTTGTAGTGATTCAAATAGTACAAATATACACTAATCCAGTGGCTAGTGCAACAGTAGAGTAGTTTTTTTATTACGGGGTACAGTACAATGGTTTTACTGAACATATTTCCATAAGCTAGCACTGGAAGATTTCTGTAAGCATTAACTATACAAAATGTAAAGGTAACAAGTTTCAGCATTGGTATACTAGCTGTGCAACAACATTAAACCAAATACAAAAGTCTAAAGGTAACTAGCATTATTAACTAATGGCAGTATAAAAAAAGTTTGCAAACCATGTACTTCAAGGTAAATATCATTTCGAACTCGAGGGGACTTAAAAAATTGCTATCCCAATCTTGATAATCGATCAAACATAAAAACGTGATCAACCGAATCAAGAAAACAACCGGAGGAGGAGGTGCCCACTCTTGACCTTTCCTCTTCTCTTCATAATTTTTTGTGCAGTTTAACCAAAATAAAATACATCAGCGCCTTGGCATTTTAGTGACACTGTACAAAAAAATTGACTTATCTCATGAAAGTGAGGTATGTAATCTATAAGCATTAACAGTGCAAAAATCTGAAGGTAGTAACAAGTTTCATCGTTGGTATACTGGCTGTGCAACAGCATTAGAATGCCTTAGCTGAAAAATCTTTAATACATCCACAATCAACAGCTAACCCTGAAATAATCCAGTGACATTAAATGGCATTGCTTAAATTTATCGGTGGCATAAGAGTGAGTGCGGCATTAGTTAAATGTGGCATCACTTTAGCAGTAGCATTGCTTGACTTTACCACTGGCATTATACTAACAGCAAAAAGGTGGCAATAGGAGCATGGGAGGCCCATTCGGATAGTGGGTGCACCAGTACGATGTACCTCCATGGACGCATAGAGTGGTGAGGGAGGGATGGTTGCCCAGAGCAACAAATATCCAGGCAACATATGTGGATTACGTCCCATTTTTGTTCTCTTTAGCTACCTTTTTCCTATGTGAGGACAACAAACCGATCGACCTGGCCATTCTCTATTGCGTTGTCATGCCTTTCTACCCTTTTTCAACCAAGAGACACGAGACTCGTTCCTTAGCTACCGATTTTCCCCTTTTCAACCTAGATGCGGGTTCGATGCCTAGTCTCTTCGACAGTACTTTCTCCCTTCCTTTCCTTATTCAACCCAGACATGGATTAGTCTGCATTAAGTAGGGTTTCCTTTAATAGTGCAAATTAAGGTTTTCGTCTGCGTGACCAACATAGTAGATGATAGCAAATTGGGGAGATGGTGGAGTGGAGAAAGATCCACATGCAGCGACGTGGCAGATGGGGCAATAGAACAAGGGTATGGTTCGAAAAGAGGTAGCATACCTGAGGGTCGGCGGGAAGTGGCTTCGCTCGTGGTCATCGTCCTCCGCACACACTACGGCAGCGAGGTTGGGGACGGTGGCCATCCCACGCGGGCGCTAGGTCTGAGAGGACGGCCTTGTCGTCAGTGCATGACCTCGCTCGCCGACGACGAGTGCGTCAATGTTGTGAAGGAAATATGCCCTAGAGGCAATAATAAAGTTGTTATTTTATATTTTCTTATTCTTGATAAAAGTTTAGTATTCATTCTAGAATTGTAATGATCGGAAACCTTAATACATGTGTGAATACATAAACAAACACCGTGTCCTTAGTGAGCCTCTACTAGACTAGCTCGTTGATCAAAGATGGTTAAGGTTTCCTAACCATTGTCATGAGTTGTCATTTGATAATGGGATCACATCATTAGGAGAATGATGTGATGGACAAGACCCATCCGTTAGCTTAGCATAATGATCGTTCAGTTTTATTGCTATTGCTTTCTTCATGTCAAATACATATTCCTTCGACTATGAGATTATGCAACTCCTGGATACCGGAGGAATGCCTTGTGTGCTATCAAATGTCACAACGTAACTAGGTGATTATAAAGATGCTCTACAGGTATCTCCGAAGGTGTTTGTTGAGTTGGCATAGATCGAGATTAGGATTTGTCACTCCGAGTATCGAAGAGGTATCTCTGGGCCCTCTCGGTAATACACATCATAAGCTTGCAAGCAAACGACTAAGGAGTTAGTCATGAGGTGATGTATTACAGAACGAGTAAAGAGACTTGCCTGTAATGAGATTGAACTAGGTATGAAGATACCGATGATCGAATCTCGGGCAAGTAACATACCGATGGACAAAGGGAATTAGGTATGTTGTCATAACAGTTCGACCGATAAAGATCTTTGTAGAATATGTAGGAGCCAATATGGGAATCCAGGTTCTGCTATTGGTTATTGACCGGAGAGGTGTCTCGGTCATGTCTACATAGTTCTCGAACCCGTAGGGTCCGCACGCTTAACGTTCGATGATGATATAGTATTATATGAGTTATGTGATTTGGTGACCGAATGTTTTTCGGAGTCCCGGATGAGATCACGAACATGAAGAGGAGTCTCGAAATGGTCGAGAGGTAAAGATTGATATATAGGACGATGGTATTCGGACACCGGAAGTGTTTCGGGGGATACCGGGTACTTATTGGGTCACCGGAAGGGGTTCCGGGCACCCCCGACAAAAGATATGGGCCTTATGGGCCAAGAGGGGAAACACACCAGCCACAAGGGGCTGGTGCACCCCCCATATGGGCTGGCCTAAGGAGGAGAAGGAAAGGGGAGAAGGGAAAGGAAATTGTGGATTCGGATTCCCACTTCCTTCCCTCTCCCCCCTCTTTCCTTCCCCCTCCGACAAACATGGCAGGGGGAGGGGGGCGGGGGGGCGGCCAAGGGCAGGAGCCCAAGTAGGGTTCGGTCCTACGTGGGGCGCCCCTTGGCCTCTCCCCTCCCCCTCCCACCTATATATATGTGGGAAGGCGGCACCTAGCACACCCCAGACAATTGCCTAGCCGTGTGCGGCACCCCCCTCCACCGTTTACAACCCCGGTCATATTCTCGTAGTGCTTAGGCGAAGCCCTGCGGAGATCACTTCACCATCACCGTCACCACGCCGTCGTGCTAACGGGACTCATCTACTACCTCGACGTCTTGCTGGATTAAGAAGGCGAGGGACGTTACCGAGCTGAACGTGTGCAGAACATGGAGGTGCCGTGCGTTCGGTACTTGATCGGTTGAAGCGCGAAGTAAGTTCGACTACATCAACCGCGTTGTGAAACGCTTCCGCTTACGGTCTACGAGGGTACGTAGACACACTCTCCCCCTCGTTGCTATGCATCTCCATGGATAGATCATTGCATGTGCGTAGAAATTTTTTGTTTTCCATGCAACGATTCCCAACAGTGGCAACCGAGCCAGGTCTATGCGTAGATGATATGCACGAGTAGAACACAAAGAGTTGTGGGCAGTGATAGTCATACTGCTTACCACCAACGTCTTATTTTGATTCGGCGGTATTGTGGGATGAAGCGGCCCGGATCAACTTTACATGTCCATGCACATGAGACCGGTTCCACCAACTGACATGCAACTAGTTTTGAATAAAGGTGGCTGGCAGGTGTCTGTTTCTCCTACTTTAGTTGAATCGAATTTGACTGCGGCCGGTCCTTGAAGAAGGTTAAAACAACAAACTTGACGAATAACCGTTGTGGTTTTTGCCATAGGTAAGAATGGTTCTTGCTAGAAACCCATAGCAGCCACGGAAAACTTGCAACAACAAAGTAGAGGACGTCTAACTTGTTTTTGCAGGGTATGCTGTGATGTGATATGGTCAAGACATGATGTGATATACGTTATTGTATGAGATGATCATGTTTTGTAAGATATCAGTCAACCGGCAGGAGCCTTATGGTTGTCTCTTTATTGTATGAAATGCAAACGCCATGTAATTGCTTTACTTTATCGCTGTGCGTTAGCAATAGTTGGCGAGACGACCACGACGCAATGATGGAGATCAAGGTGTCGAGCCGGTGACGATGGAGATCATGATGATGGAGATGGAGATCAAAAGCACGAGATGATGATGGCCATATCATGTCACATATTTTGATTGCATGTGATGTTTATCTTTTATGCATCTTATTTTGCTTAGTACGGCGGTAGCATTATAAGATGATCCCTTCACTAAATTTCAAGGTAAAAGTGTTCTCCCTGAGTATGCACTGTTGCTACAGTTTGTCATTTCGAGATAGCACGTGATGATCGGGTGTGATAGACTCTATGTTCACATACAACGGGTGTAAGCCCGATTTACACACGTGGAATACTTGGGTTAAACTTGACGGGCCTAGCATGTACAGACATGGCCTCAGAACACTGGAGACCGAAAGGTCGAACATGAGTCATATAGTAGATATGATTAGCATAGAGATGTTCACCATTGATGACTACCCCATCTCACGTGATGATCGGACATGTGTTAGTTGATATGGATCATGTATCACTTAGACAACTTGAGGGATGTTGATTTAAGTGGGAGTTCATTAGTAATTTGATTAATTGAACTTAATTTATCATGAACTTAGTCCTGATAGTATTTGCAAATCTATGTTGTAGATCAATAGCTCGCTATATAGTTCCCTTATTTATTTATTTTGATATGTTCTTAGAGAAAAATAAGTTGAAAGATGATAGTAGCAATGATGCGGACTGGGTCCGTGATCTGAGGATTGTCCTCATTGCTGCATAGAAGAATTATGTCCTTGATGCACCGCTAGGTGACAGACCTATTGCAGGAGCAGATGCAGACATTATGAACGTTTGGCAAGCTCGATATGATGACTACTTAATAGTTTAGTGCACCATGCTTTACGGCTTAGAATCGGGACTTCAAAAACGTTTTGAACGCCACAGAGCATATGAGATGTTCTAAGAGCTGAAATTGGTATTTCAGACTCATGCCCGTGTCAAGAGGTATGAGACCCCTGACAAGTACTTTGCCTACAAGATGGAGGAGAATAGCTCAACCAGTGAGCATGTGCTCAGAATGTCTGGGTACTACAATCGCTTGAATCAAGTGAGAGTTAATCTTCCAGATAAGATATTGATTGACAAAGTTCTCTAGTCACTATCACCAAGCTACTAGAACTTCGTGATGAACTATAATATGCAAGGGATAATGAAAATGATTCCCGAGCTCTTTGCGATGCTGACATCAGCGAAGGTAGAAATCAAGAAACAGCTTCAAGTGTTGATGGTTAACAAGACCACTAGTTTCAAGAAAAAGGGCAAGGGAAAGAAAGGGAACTTCAAGAAGAATGGCAAGCAAGTTGCCACTCCCGTGAAGAAGCCCAAAGCTGGACCCAAGCCTGAAGCTGAGTGCCTCTACTGCAAAGGAAATGGTCACTGAAAGCAGAACTGCCCCAAATACTTGGCTGATAAGAAGGATGGAAAGTGAACAAAGGCATATTTGATATACATGTTATTGATGTGTACCTTACTAGTATTCATAGGAGCCCCTGGGTATTTGATACCGGTTCAGTTGCTAAGATTAGTAACTCAAAACAGGAGTTACAGAATAAATAGAGACTAGTTAAGGACGAGGTGATGATGTGTGTTGGAAATGATTCCAAGGTTGATATGATCACCATCGCACACTCCCTCCACCTTGGGATTAGTGTTGAACCTAAATAAATGTTATTTGGTGTTTGCGTTGAGCATGAATATGATTAGATCATGTTTATTGCAATACATTTATTCATTTAAGTCAGAGAATAATTGTTGTTCTGTTTACATGAATAAAACCTTCTATGGTCATACACCCAATGTGAATGGTTTATTGAATCTCGATCGTAGTGATACACATATTCATAATATTAATGCCAAAAGATGCAAAGTTGATAATGATAGTGCAACATACTTGTGGCACTACCGTTTAGGTCATATTGGTGTAAAGCGCATGAAGAAACTCCGTGCAGATGGACTTTTGGAATCACTTGATTATGAATCATTTGATACTTGCGAACCATGCCTCATGGGCAAGATGACTAAAACTCCGTTCTCCAGAACAATGGAGCGAGCTAATGACTTATTAGAAATAATACATACCGATGTATGCGGTTCGATGAGTATTCAAGCACGCGGCGGGTATCATTATTTTTTGACCTTCACAGATGATTTGAGCAGATATGGGTATATCTACTTAATGAAACAAAAGTTTGAAACATTTGAAAAGTTCAAAGAATTTCAGAGTAAAGTGGAGAATCATCGTAACAAGAAAATAAAGTTTCTACGATCTGATCACGGAGGCAAATATTTGAGTTACGAGTTTGGCCTTCATATAAAACAATGTGGAATAGTTTCACAACTCACGCCACCTGGAACACCATAGCGTAATGGTGTGTCCAAACATCGTAACCGTACTTTATTAGATATGGTGCGTTCTATGGTGTCTCTTACCGATTTGCCACTATCATTTTGGGGTTATGCATTAGAGACAGCCGAATTCGCGTTAAATAGGGCGCCGTCTAAATCCGTTGAGATGACACCGTATGAACTGTGGTTTGGCAAGAAACCTAAGCTGTAATTTCTTAAAAGTTTGGGGAAGCGACGCTTATGTCAAAAGGTTTCAGCCTGATAAGCTCGATCCCAAAGTGGAGAAGTACGTCTTCATAGGATACCCTAAGGAAACCTTTAGGTACACCTTCTACCACAGATCCAAAGGCAAGATCTTTGTTGCTAAGAATGGATCCTTTCTAGATAAGGAGTTTCTATCGAAAGAAGTGAGTGGGAGGAAAGTAGAACTTGATGTGGTAATTGTACCTTCTCTCGAATTGGAAAGTAGCACATCAGAGAAAACCGTTCCCATGATGCCTACACTAACGACAGAGGAAGCGAATGATAATGATCATGAAACTTCAGATCAAGTTACTACTGAACCTCATAGGTCAACCAGAGCACGATCCGCACCAGAGTGGTACGGTAATCCTGTCCTGGAAGTCATGTTACTAGACCATGGCAAACCTACGAACTATGAAGAAGCTATGATGAGCCCAGATTCTGACAGATGGCTTGAGGCCATGAAATCTAAGATAGGATCCATGTATGAGAACAAAGTGTGGACTTTGGTGGACTTGCCCAATGATCGGCAAACCATTGAGAATAAATGGATCTTCAAGAAGAAGACTGACGCTGATAGTAATGTCACTATCTACAAAGCTCGAGTTGTCGCAAAAGGTTTTCGATAAGTTCAAGGAGTTGACTACGATGAGGCTTTCCCACCCATAGCGATGCTTAAGTCTATCCGAATCATGTTAGCAATTGCCACATTTTATGATTATGAAATCTGGCAAATGGACGTCAAAACTGCATTCCTTAATGGATATCTTAAAGAAGAGTTGTATATGATGCAACCAGAAGGTTTTGTCGATCCTAAAGGTGCTGACAAAGTGTGCAAGCTCCAGCGATCCATCTATGGACTGGTGCAAGCATCTCGGAGTTGGAATATACGGTTTGATGAGGTGATCAAAGCATATGGTTTTATACAGACTTACTGTGAAGCCTGTATTTACAAGAAAGTGAGTGGGAGCTCTGTAACATTTCTGATATTATATGTGGATGGCATATTATTGATTGGGAATGATATAGAATTTCTGGATAGCATAAAAGGATACTTGAATAAGAATTTTTCAATAAAAGACCTCGGTGAAGCTACTTGCATATTGAGCATCAAGATCTATAGGGATAGATCAAGACGCTTAATAGAACTTTCACAAAACACATACGTTGATAAGATTTGAAGAAGTTCAAAATGGTTCAGTCCAAGAAGGTGTTCTTGCCTGTATTACAAGGTGTGAAATTGAGTAAGACTCAAAGCCCGACCACGGCAAAAGATAGAGAGAGAATGAAAGTCATTCCCTATGCCTCAGCCATAGGTTCTATACAATATGCCATGCTGTGTACCACACCTGATGTGTGTCTTGCCACTTATCTGGCAAAGTGGGTACAAGAGTGATCCAGGAGTGGACTACTGCACAGCGGTCAAAATTATCCTTAGGTGCCTTAAAGAGGACTAAGGAAATGTTTCTCGGTTATGGAGGTGATAAAGAGTTCATCGTAAAGAGTTACATCGATGCAAGCTTTAACACTAATCTAGATGACTCTAAGTCTCAATCTAGATACATATTGAACATGGGAGCAATTAGCTAGAGTAGCTCCATGCAGAGCATTGTAGACATAGAAATTTGCAAAATACATATAGATCTGAATGTGACAGACCCGTTGACTAAACTTCTCTCACAATCAAAACATGATCACATCTTATTACTCTTTAGGTGTTAATCACATGGTGATGCGAACTATGGGTGTTATTCACATGGCGATGTGAACTAGATTATTGACTCTAGTGCAAGTGGGAGACTGAAGAAAATATGCCCTAGAGGCAATAATAAAGTTGTTATTTTATATTTCTTTATTCATGATAAAAGTTTATTATTCATGCTAGAATTGTATTGATCGGAAACCTTAATACATGTGTGAATACATAAACAAACACCGTGTCCCTAGTGAGCTTCTACTAGACTAGCTCGTTGATCAAAGATGGTTCAAGTTTCCTAACCATTGACATGATTTGTCGTTTGATAACGGGATCACATCATTAGGAGAATGATGTGATGGACAAGACCCATCCGTTAGCTTAGCATAATGATCGTTCAGTTTTATTGCTATTGCTTTCTTCATGTCAAATACATATTCCTTCGACTATGAGATTATGCAACTCCCGGATACCGAAGGAATGCCTTGTGTGCTATCAAATGTCACAACATAACTGGGTGATTATAAAGATGCTCTACAGGTATCTCCGAAGGTGTTTGTTGAGTTGGCATAGATCGAGATTAGGATTTGTCACTCCGAGTATCGGAGAGGTATCTCTGGGCCCTCTCGGTAATACACATCATAAGCTTGCAAGCAAACGACTAAGGAGTTAGTCACTAGGTGATGTATTACGGAATGAGTAAAGAGACTTGCCGGTAACGAGATTAAATTAGGTATGTGTGACGCCCCCGGTTCAATCGTACACTAATCATACACGCAAACGTGTACGATCAAGCCCAGGGACTCACGGGAAGATATCACAACACAACTCTAAACACAAATAAACGGAGGTCCACAATATTACGGACCAGGGATCCGAAGATCCGAATACATAAGTCAGTCATACAAATAATATCTGGGTACAGACATAGTTAGACAAGTTCTGCCTTAAGAAGGCTAGCACAAACAGCGACACTAGATCGAAAGGCGTTGGCCTCCTGCCTGGGAGCCTCCGATCCTACTCCTGGTCAGATGGCTCGATCCAGTAGTACGTGCCCTCTGGACCCGCCTGGTAGTAGGCTCCGGTGGTGGCGTCAGGCTCCTGGACTCCATCGTCTGGTATATCATCAAGGTGGGGTATATGGGGGAAAAGAGAAAATAAAGCAACCGTGAGTACTCATCCGAAGTACTCAGCAAGCAAGGATCTATACTACATATGCAACATTATCAATGGAGAAAAGGCTGTATATGTGGACTGGGCTGCAGAAATGCCAGAATAGAGAGAAAGGCCTAGTCCTATCGAAGACTAGCATCTTCAAACATCTTCTCAAAGCCATCATCTTGCAGCAGTAGAAGAGAGTAGAATAGCATTTTATTTAGCAAACATGTTGAAGTACAGCTCAAAGATCCTTCCTCGACTCCCAGCGAGAAAGTAATCCCGAAGCTTCAATTAAGTAACAAGTATCCATTTTAAGTAGTAGATCGGGATACACAAACTGAGCGTCCTTTACCGTAGGACCGGCTATCGATAGAAGATTCATCCCTGCAGGGGTGCACTACTGTTACCCAACACGCTCGATCAACTCTGGCCGGACATACTTGCTGGGTAATGCCCGTCCTCGGAAGATCAACACGAAGCAGCGCTCTACCTAGGCTCAGCAGAGAGGTCAGCACGCCGGACTAACCTATGCACCCAGGGGTCTCGGGCCATCGCCCTGGGCACCCTGCGCGTTGCGTGGCTGGCCGGGGTGCGGGCGCGACACTGAACTCGCCAGTGAAGTATCCAGCCCAATCCCGACGATCAGCCCGCACGGTGAATCGTGACGTCTGATAAGCTTTCGGCGAAACGTACATCGCAGAGGGCCCCATAACCATTATCCCGCGTGGTGGCAGTGCGTATAGGGCACGTCGACCCACTCAGATCACACACCCAAATCCAATAGGCTCAATTAGTATCAAGCGGAGACAATCAGAGTCTCTGATGCTCCGCCACAATGTCACACTCGAGTGCCCTTCCGGCACACCCGAAATCATAGATCCCCAGCGGGTACCCACCAGGGTGGACCCGCCTGTGAAAAAGGTCAAGTAACCGTGTGGTCATAATCATCAGGGTGAACGTATGAGGTATCACCCTCGAGGTTCACACTGAGGGGTTGCACGACAGAGTCGTATCGGACATGGAGAAGGAGGAATCACCCTCGATGACCACGACCGTACAGCTATGCTGCAGAGTATTCATCAGGAGTGTGTTACGAGGTATCACCCTCGGCACTCGATAGTTACTACGCAGAGTCGTACAACTAAGGGGGTGTGAAGTGAGGCGTCTGTCTCTGATCGACGATCACGTTGATCGAGTCGTCGATGAACAAGCAGGGGCGACCAAGTAAGGTGGTGGGGTCACAGATGGTTCATACCAACCTATACTAAACAGTTTATCATAGGCAGGTAAGGTAGCAATGAACAGGTTACAACAGCAGGCTATGCATCAGAATAGGAGCATACATTAACAGTAGCGAAATCTAATGCAAGCAGGAGAATAGAATGGGCGATATCTGGAATGCTCAAGGGGGGGGGGGCTTGCCTGGTTGCTCTGGCAAGAGGGGAAGGTCGTCAACGGGCTGCTCGTCGGTAGAGTAGTCGTAACCTGGTGCAGCGTCGTCGGTCTCGGCGTCTATCGAGAGAGAAGGAGGGGGAGAGAAACAATAAATTCCACGGCAAATATGCAAACAATATGTATGACATGTCTAAATGATATGCCGGGGTGTTCTACTGCCTAACTAAATGATTTAGTTAATTTAGGAATTTATTCGGATTTATTTAATTAAAGTTGGACACTATTCATTTATCGAAATCGGTCTAATTGTTCAACGTTCTTATAGTTGCGGGCATCTGACGGAGATACCGAGGGCGTATCCGGGTTCGTATCGTCGTTCTGAGCAAGTTTCATGTACAAAGTATTTTCATCGGAGTTACGGTTTATTTAATATGATTTTCTAAAGTTTTTATTAATTTCTGAAATTTAATTAATTATTTAATTCAACATTATCCGAAACAGTGCTGATGATGACATCAGCATGACCTCATGCTGATGTCAGCGGTTAATTAAGTTAATTACTAATTACTGTTTAATTAACACTAATTAGTTAACTAGATTAACCTAATCAGGATTAATTAACTAATTAATTAATTATTATTTTTTATTATTTTTTATTTTTTTATTTTTATTTGGGTCATGGGCCCCACTGGTCAGTGGACCAGGGGCGGACACGTCCGGGGCGTGCCCCTTTTGGGACCGGACATGTCCGGTGCCCAAAGGGGACGCACGGGCGGGCGCGGGCGGTCGGGGGCGCGGCGAAGTGTGGGCGCAGGCGAGCGCACGCGGGGCCGGAGGCGGGGCGGCGGCGCGGTGGCTGGAGCGGCCGCGGGCGGCAGCGCGGTGGCTGGAGCGGCAGCGGGCGGCGGTCGCGCGGAGGCGAAGCGGGGCAAGATCCGCGAGCAGTAGCGAGGCAGGGCACGCGCGCGCGTGTGCGAGGCCCGGCGAGGCTGCGGTGCGCGCGGGCGCGTGCGCGAGCCGGCGAGCGCGGGCGGAGCGGCGGCACGGGGGCGCGGTGCGCGCGGCGAGGTGCGGGAGCAGAGAGGGGGAGGAGAGGCCCGAGGCCTCACCGTGATCCGTAGGGACGGGGCAGCGGGGGTCGGGGTGGTCGACGGGGACGACGGCGATGGGGAGGCAGGCCGGCGGGGACGAAGCGGCGACGTGCGGCGTCGGCGGCGAGATGGAGACGGGGCTGAGCAGACTTCAAATGTTCACGAACAATACGGACTTGTTCTTCAGCTTGCCGAATAATGTCCGGTCCGACGAGTGAGCGTTCCCCAGTTTCTGACCAATTCAGAGGGGTTCGACACTTACGACCGTATAGAACTTCAAACGGTGCCATCTTCAGACTAGCTTGATAGCTATTGTTGTAAGAGAATTCGGCATACGGGAGAGATTCCTCCCATTTCTTACCGAAGGAGATGACGCAAGCTCGAAGCATATCTTCGAGCACTTGATTCACTCGTTCAACTTGACCCTGTGACTGAGGGTGAAAAGCGGTACTGAACGACAGATGTGTTCCCATAGCTTCTTGGAAACTATTCCAGAATCTGGAGGTGAAGAGGCTGCCACGATCAGAACTGATCTCCAACGGAACACCGTGGAGTGACACAATTCGGGAAACATACAAGTCTGCTAACTGGCTAGCAGTGATTGTCTCCTTAACAGGCAGAAAGTGGGCAACCTTAGAGAATCGGTCAATGACAACAAATATAGCATCATTACCCTTCTGGGATTTGGGAAAACCAGTAATGAAATCCATTTGGACCTTGTCCCATTTCCATTCAGGAATTTCCAGGGGTTGCAGAGTTCCTGCGGGCCTTTGATGTTGGGCTTTAACGCGGCGGCAAACGTCACACTCAGAAACATAACGAGCAATGTCTCGCTTCATATTAGGCCACCAGAATCTTTGACAAATGTCACGGTACATCTTTGTGCTACCAGGGTGAATGGACAAGGGAGTGTCATGAGGTTCCTTCATAACGTTTTCCCTCTCATTCTTGAACTTGGGTACGAAGAGACGGTGTTGGAAAAATAGGATCCCATCTGCATCAAGATGGAATTCCGACGGCTTTCCTTTCTCGAGGTATCGCTTGATCTTTTCAACTTCAGTGTCATACCTTTGCATAACCTTAATGCCGTGTTCTAAATCTGGTTCGACAACCAGGGTATTGAGATAACCCTGTGGGACAATATGGAGGTTCAACTTGCAAAGCTCTTCATGGAGAAGAGGTTGTGTTTCTTGAACCATAAGATTGTTGCTATAGGACTTGCGACTCAAAGCATCGGCCATTACATTAGCCTTGCCGGGGGTATATGAAATATTCATATCATAATCGGCAATTGTTTCGAGCCATCTTTGTTGACGAAGGTTCAGATCTGGTTGAGTATATAAATACTTCAAGCTTTGGTGATCCGTGTATATCTCGCAACGGTTACCGAGAAGGTAATGTTGCCATAGCTTCAAGGCATAGATAACCGCAGAAAGTTCAAGATCATGCACGGGATAATTTTCTTCATGAGGACGCAATTGTCGGGAGGCATAAGCAATCACTTTGCGCTCTTGCATTAGGACACAGCCTAATCCTTGACGAGATGCATCACAGTATATCACGAAATCATTTTGGGAATCCGGGGGTGCTAGTACTGGGGCAGATGTCAATTTATCTTTTAGTGTCTGAAAGCTTTCTTGACATTTTTCTGTCCACTCAAATTTAACACCTTTGTGAAGCAGATATGTCAATGGTTTTGCAATCTTGGAAAAGTTCTCAACGAATCGACGGCAATAACTAGCGAGTCCGAGAAAACTTCTGACTTGCTTAACATTCTTTGGGGGAGTCCAGTCGAGAATAGCCTGAACTCGTTCGGGGTTAACAGCAATCCCATCCTTGGAAATCACATGTCCAAGGTAAGTTACTTCCGGAAGCCAAAATTCGCATTTGGAATACTTGGCATACAACTGGTGTTCTCGGAGCCTTTCTAGAACAAGGCGGAGATGTTCAGCATGTTCCTCTTTATTCTTAGAATAGACCAGAATATCATCTAGATATACCACGACGAATTTGTCGAGGTAATCCATGAATATATAATTCATCAGACGGGAGAACGTAGCTGGGGCATTCGTTAGGCCAAATGACATGACGGTGTATTCATAGGAGCCATAACGAGTGACGAATGCAGTCTTGGGAATGTCCTCTTCACGGACACGGATCTGGTGATAACCCAACCTCAAGTCGAGTTTAGAGAACACCGATGATCCGGCAATTGATCATAAAGATCATTGATACGGGGCAGTGGGTATTTATTCTGGATTGTGGCTTGGTTAATGGGCCGGTAATCCTGAACCAATCGGTTAGTTCCATCCTTCTTCTTAACGAAGAGTGAAGGTGCTCCCCAAGCAGAGGAACTGGGGCGGATGAAACCACTCTTAAGTGACTTGTCGATTTCTTCCTTAAGCTCAAGAAGGTGATGCGGAGGCATCTTATAAGGTCGCTTGGCAATAGGAACGGTGCCAGGCTTCAAGTCGATGACGAACTCGACAGCTCTAGCCGGGGGTATTCCTGGAAGTTCTTCTGGAAAGACGTCTGGAAAATCTCGAACGACAGGAACGTTCTCGATCCCTTCCAGAGGTGAGGCGTTCAAAGCATTCATAACATATATCTCAGCTTCAGCGTCTCGAGTAATGCGGGCGGTATAGTTCACTATCTCATCGGTGGGGTGAAGAAGTTGGACGACTTTAGTGGCACAATTGATCGAAGCAATGTGAGCTTTCAACCAATCCATTCCGAGTATGAGGTCTATGGTGGAAGACTTCAGGATAATAGGGGAAGCTAGGAATTCAAATTCCTCGATTTCAACAGGGACATTATGTGCCATCATAGTGGTTTGACATTGGCCTCCAGGGGTATGGACAACTATTGGCAGGTTCATCTTTTCGAATGCAATGTCATGAGATAATGCAAATGCTTCAGACATGAATGAATGCGATGCTCCTGAATCAAATAATACAGAAGCAGGTACTGAGTCGACAAGAAGGGTACCCATCACAGTAGCAGGTTGATCCTGGACTTCTTCAATGTCAATGTTGTAAGCCTGACCACGACCACGTGAAGCAGACCCAGTATTATAGTTGCGGGTCTGATTGTTGCCACAGCCATATCCACGGCCAGCACGAGGAAAATCTAACTGATTCTGAGTCTGGCGGCAGTCTTTAGCCTGGTGGCCTGGTTTGCGGCACTTGAAACACAAACCATCTTCAGGACGAAGAGGGGCATGGTTCTGAATAGCTTGAGCCTTTGACGGCCTCGGTGGTGGAGGAGGCAGACGTGGTGCAGCATTGTTCTTTGGCGCAGAGGTATTGGGACGAAACGCGTTGTTGGGAATCCAAACTCTACGCTTCGGTGCTGAGCCCGAAGATGAGCCAGCATCACGATAGCGCTTCTGCGAGTCCTTGTGTTCCATCTGAGCGGTCTCAATGAGAATAGCCTTGTTCACTAGAGTTGAGAAGTCATTGATGTCTTGAGCAGCTAGTGCAAGCTTGAGGTCAGGGTGTAGTCCATTACGGAACTTCTCCTGTCTGCGAGCATCTGTGGTGATGTCTTCTTCAGCATAGCGGGAGAGATCAATAAATTCCCGCTGATAAGCTTCGACGGTTTTATTGCCCTGGGTGAGGTTGCGGAACTGGGTCTTCATGCGTTCCATAATTGCTTGAGGGATGTAACGTGTACGGAAAGCAGCCTGGAACTCATACCAGGTGATGACTGTTCCAACAGGCAGAGTACGCTTGTGTGTGTCCCACCATTGAGCAGCGGGGCCTTTTAAGAAAAAGGCCGCGAAGGTGACAAAGTTGGCGGGGGCGACATTAGCAGACTCCATCTCGTGAGTGATGTCGCGGAGCCAGTCATCGGCATCCAGGGGCTTGTCAGAGTTGCGAAACTGCGTTGGGTTGAGTCGCGTAAACTCTGTCAAAGTTACTGAAGCTGGGTTCTGGTTCTGGTTGTTCTGATGCGGAAACTGAGCCATGATTCCAATCATGAACTGGCGGTTAAGCTCGAACTGTTGCATCATAGCCGCCATATAGTCTGGCGGTGGTGGACGTTCAGGGGCACGACCACGTCCACGACCACCTGGTCTAACCATCCTGCTACGTATCAACAGGGGGTAGTTTAGTAAAAGCAATTGCGAGTGTTTAGCGACAAGTATGATGTAACACGACAATACCTTAAGCAGTGTAATAGATACATAACAGTAGTCGATTAAGACATACAGATCCATACACAAAGTCGGGTACATGCGGACAGCATAACAGCGCAAATTAAAAGCTAGACATACTAGGCGGCGCGCAGGCACGCGGTAAGGAAGTACACAACGAGACATAGCAAAGGCTACATCAACGTCGGAGAAAACCACTGTAACGGGGTAACTGCGAGTGCGGACGACGAATATTCGTCGCGGAAGGATCCTGTGCTCCATGTGCACTCTGATGCAGAACCCGGTCTCGAACTGTAAGAAGAGGTCCACGTGTAGGTGTGTGACCTCCAACAGCAGGCCAGTCAATACCAGCATACATCTGAGTCCTGCGCGGGTAAAGGATGTGCTCCGGATGTATCCCTGCACGAACAGCGGGCATCAATTGCGTCATAGCATCGTAGAGACGTGCTCGAGTGGCAACCAACTCGACGGCAAGAGCCCGAACAGTGCGATCCAGAGCCTGAGTGCACTGAATCAGAACGCGGTGGTCATATCGGCGAGGCTCGTACGGGGCACAGATAGCTGTGTAGTATCCGGTAGCATCTCCAGCAGGGGCATACGGAATGTATCGGAACTCAGAGTCATCCAAGATATCACTGAACTGTCCTCGAAGACGTGCGACAGCAGAGTAGGCGGCATCATGTACTGCCATCTCAATCGTCACGCCGATACCGTGGAAAAGGTGCAGCTCGGTGTCTGAGTCATTCTGCCGATCATAGATACGAACATCAGCATGGTACTGCTCCTGATTAAACTCGCGGTAATCCTCGTAAACCATGTACTCAGGGTACCAGCGGTAGCCAAGTCTGGTCATGAGAGCGATCAGGACAGCTGGAAAACCAGGGGCATCACGAGGACCCAAGTGCGAAGCAAAGCTGTACGTAGACGCTTGGGTGGAAACAAAAGGTCCATCTTGAAACAGAGGAAATTCAGATTGTGCAAATGACAACGAGAAGTTTAAACACAACTCGGAGAGAGAGAGAAGGTTAAACAAAACAATGGAAGGAAAATGATTATCCGACATAATCAGATCAATGACTGGGAAATCGCACAGATATCCAGCTCTCCGGGTAGTAGGGATTTACGAGATCCTAGTGTCGGGTTAGTTAAAATTTTATTTACCCGAATAGAAGAGATATTAGAGTCCCAGAGTATAGACGAGAATAAAAGTCCTAATACCACCCAGTTGGCGACGTGGGCCCGTAAGCCCACAGCCAAGTTAGTAAATTAGTTTCTCGGTTTCTAGACTCAACTTCGGCCAAGGAATTTGGAGGGGGGCTTCTACAGGCAGTCGGCTCTGATACCAACTTGTGACGCCCCCTGGTTCAAATCATACACTAATCATACACGCAAACGTGTACGACAAGCCCAGGGACTCACGGGAAGATATCACAACACAACCTTAACACAAATAAACGGAGGTCCACAATATACGGACCAGGGATCCGAAGATCCGAATACATAAGTCGTCATACAAATAATATCTGGGTACAAGCATAGTTAGACAAGTTCTGCCTTAAGAAGGTCTAGTCACAAATAGCGACACTAAGATGAAAGGCGTTGGCCTCCTGCCTGGGAGCCTCCGATCCTACTCTGGTCAGATGGCCGCATCCAGTAGTACGTGCCCTCTGGAACCCGCCTGGTAGTAGGCTCCGGTGGTGGCGTCAGGCTCCTGGACTCCATCGTCTGGTATATCATCAAGGTGGGGTATATGGGGAAAAGAGAAAATAAAGCAACCGTGAGTAATCATCGAAGTACTCAGCAAGCAGGATCTATACTACATATGCAACATTATCAATGGAGAAAGGCTGTATATGTGGACTGGGCTGCAGAAAATGCAGAATAGAGAGAAAGGCCTAGTCCTACGAAGAATAGCATCTTCAAAACATTCTCAAAAGCCAATCATCTGAGCAGAGAGTAGAGAGAGTAGAATGCATTTTATTTAGCAAACAGTTGAAGTACAGCTCAAAGATCCTTCCTCGACTCCCAGCGAGAAAGTAATCCCGAAGCTTCAATTAAGTAACAAGTATCCATTTTAAGTAGTAGATCGGGATACACAAACTGAGCGTCCTTTACCGTAGGACCGGCTATCGATAGAAGATTCATCCCTGCAGGGGTGCACTACTGTTACCCAACACGCTCGATCAACTCTGGCCAGACATACTTGATGGGTAATGGCCCGTCCGAAGATCAAAACGAAAGAGCGCTCTACCTAGGCTCAGCAGAGAGGTCAGCACGGCGGGGACTAACCTTGCACCCAGGGGTCTCGGGCCATCGCCCTGGGCACCCTGCGCGTGCGTGGCTGGCCGGGGTGCAGGCGCGACACTTAACTCGCCAGTGAAGTATCCAGCCAATCCCGACGATCAGCCCGCACGTGATCTGATGGAGTTCTGATAAGCTTTCGGCGAAACGTACATCGCAGAGGGCCCCATAACCATTATCCCGCAGTGGTGGTAGTGCGTATAGGGCACGTCGACCCACTCAGATAAACACACCCAAATCAATAGGCTCAATTAGTATCAAGCGGAGACATCAGAGTCTCTGATGCTCCGCCACAAGTCACACTCGAGTGCCCTTCCGGCACACCCGAATCATAGATCCCCAGCGGGTACACCACCAGGGGGGACCCGCCTGTGAAAAGTCAAGTAACCGTGTTGTGGTCATAATCATCAGGGTGAACGTAAGAGGTATCACCCTCGAGGTCACACTGAGGGGTTGCTTGACGACAGAGTCGTATCGGACAGGAGAAGGAGGAATCACCCTCGATGACCACGACCCTACAGCTATGCTGCAGAGTATTCATCAGGAGTGCGTACGAGGTTATCACCTCGGCACACCGATAGTTACTACGCAGAGTCGTACAACTAAGGGGGGGGTGAAGTGAGAGCTTCTGTCTCTGATACGACGATCACGTTGATCGAGTCGTCGATGAACAAAGCAGGGTGCGACAAAGTAAGGTGGTGGGGTCACAGAGGTTCATACCACCTATATACAGTTAATCAAGGCAGTTTAAGGTAGCAATGAACAGGTTTACAACAGCAGGCTATGCATCAGAATAGGAGCACATTAACAGTAGCGAAATTAATGCCAAGCAGGAGAATAGAATGGGCGAATCTGGAATGCTCAAGGGGGGGGCTGCCTGGTTGCTCTGGCAAGAGGGGAAGGTCGTCAACGGGCTGCTGTCGGTAGGTTAAGTAGTCGTCCTGGTGCAGCGTCGTCGGTCTCGGCGTCTACGAGAGAGAGAGGAAGGAGGGGGAGAGAAACAAAAATTCCACGGCAAAATATGCAAACAATATGTATGACATGTCTAAAGATATGCGGGGTGTCTACTGCCTAACTAAATGATTTAGTTAATTAGGAATTTCGGATTTATTTAATTAAAGTGGACACTATTCATTTATCGAAATCGGTCTAATGTTCAACTTTTATAGTGTGCGGCATCTGACGGAGATACGAGGGCGTATCCGGGGCGTATCGGCGTTTCTGAGCAAGTTTCATGTACAAAGTATTTTCATCGGAGTTACGGTTTATTTAATATGATTTTCTAAAGTTTTTTTATTAATTCTAAATTTAATTAATTATTAATTCACATTATCCGAAACAGTGCTGATGATGACATCAGCATGACCTCATGCTGATGTCAGCGGTTAATTAAGTTAATTACTAATTATGTTAATTAACACTAATTAGTAACTAGATTAACCTAATCAGGATTAATTAACTAATTAATTAATTATTATTTTATTTTTTATTTTTTATTTTTATTGGGTCATGGGCCACACTGGTCAGGGGATACCAGGGGCGGACACGTCCGGGCGTGCCCCTTTTTGGGATACCGGACATGTCCGGTGCACAAGGGACGCAAGGGCGGAGCGGGAGGTAGGGGGCCCTAACACGGGAACCAGCGGAGCAAACCACAAAGATGTTAGTGCGGAAGAAGGAGAACCCCCCGAGATAGAGGGGACACGGCAGGACCCAGGACGGAGTTAGGAGAAGAGATGGAGGGGCACTGACGGAAAGGAAGGGATCCACCCAAGAAGAGATAGGTGGAAATCGGCCCGTAGAGGGTTATGGAGGAAGAGTGGACGGAGGGTAGATAGAGGAGGAGGCGAAGAGGGGCAAAAGATAAGAGATGATAGAAAGTAGAGCACTGGAGAGGCACAGAGAGAGAGCTTCGTGACGAGGAAAGAGAGGTAGACGAGTGAGATGGAGGGAGGATAGTGAGAGAGAGGAGAGAAGGAGGGAGGTAGCGGCGGCAAGGCGTGGGAGAGGTGCGCGCGGAGAGTGCTGGGAGCAGAGAGCGGGGGGGGGAGAGGCCCGAGCCTCACGCTGATCGTAGGGACGGGGAGACAGCGGGGTGGGGTGGTCGGCGATGGGGATGGGGAGGCAAGTAAGGGGGGGACGAAAGCGGCGCGTGAAGCGTCTGGCGGAGAGCGAGATGGAGAGAACGGGGGGGGGGGGGGGGGGCGGTCGGGCGCGTCGGGGCGCGAGCGGTAAGGAGCCCCAGGCTCGGCGAGGGAGAAGGGCTCCGGGCGGCGGCGTCCAACGGCGACGGCGACAGCGATAGCGGGGACGGCACGTCGCCCCGTCGATCTGGATCGGGGGGGGGAGGGGGGGGGGGAGCGAGGGGGGAACGTGAGCACCGGTGGGGTTAGGTTTGGTCTCCGGGGGAGGCCATATAGAGAGGGGGGCGCAGTGGGGCCGGGCGGCTGGGCTTCGGCCCAGTTGTTTGGCCGGGGGTGGGGGGTGTTGCTCTTTTTTTTTCCTTTTCTGTTTCTTTTTCCTTTTCTTTATTCTCTTTTCTCCACTGTTAAATGTTTAGGCCCCAAATGGTTTTTTGTAAAAAGTGTGACCTATTTCATAAATACCAGTGCATTATTCCCTAACACCTAAAATTAGTTTGGGCAAAACATAATTCCATATTTATTTCAGATTTAATAAATGGTTACTAAATATTATCTTTATCCACTGTTTGAGGTTGTTCGAGTCACTTATCCAATTCCAATGATGTTGGTTTCAATTTTAGAATAGCCTCTGGAATATTTGTTATTTATCTGACATTTTAGCTCCTATGTTGGACAACTTTTATATTCCACTTTCATTTAAATTTGAATTTGACTTAGGAGTTGAAATGCAATATGATGCTAATGATGATTATGCACTGTTGATCATGCTAACATGTCATTATCAAAAGTGATTACTGTTGCTAATCACCGGGGGTGTTACAGTATGAAGATACCGACGATCGAATCTCGGGCAAGTAACATACCGATGGACAAAGGGAATTACGTATGTTGTCATAATGGTTCGACCGATAAAGGTCTTCGTAGAATATGTAGGAGCCAATATGGGCATCCAGGTTCCGCTATTGGTTATTGACTGGAGAGGTGCCTCAGTCATGTCTACGTAGTTCTTGAACCCGTAGGGTCCACACGCTTAACGTTCGATGACGATATAGTATTATATGAGTTATGTGATTTGGTGACCGAATGTTGTTTGGAGTCCCGAATGTGATCACGGACATGACGAGGAGTCTCGAAATGGTCGAGAGGTAAAGATTGATAGATAGGACGATGGTATTCGGACACCGGAAGTGTTTCGGGGGATACCAGGTATTTATTGGGTCACCGGAAGGGGTTCCGGGCACCCCCGGCAAAAGATATGGGCCTTATGGGCCAAGAGGGTAAACGCACCAGCCACAAGGGGCTGGTGCGCCCCCCATATGGGCTGGCCTAAGGAGGAGAAGGAAAGGGGGGAAGGGAAAGGAAATTGTGGATTAGGATTCCCACTTCCTTCCCTCTCCCCCCCTCTTTCCTTCCCCCTCCGACAAACATGGCAGGGGGCGCGGCCAAGGGTAGGAGCCCAAGTAGGATTCGGTCCTACTTGGGGCGCCCCTTGGCCTCTCCCCTCCCCTCCCACCTATATATATGTGGAAGGGGGGCGCCTAGCACACCCCAGACAATTGCCTAGCCATGTGCGGCGCCCCCTCCACCGTTTACAACCCCGGTCATATTTTCTTAGTGCTTAGGCGAAGCCCTCCTGAGATCACTTCACCATCACCGTCACCACGTCGTCGTGCTGACAGAACTCATCTACTACCTCGACGTCTTGCTGGATCAAGAAGGCGAGGGACATCACCGAGCTGAACGTGTGCAGAACACGGAGGTGCCGTGCGTTTGGTACTTGATCGGTTGAAGCACGAAGAAAGTTCGACTACATCAACCGCGTTGTGAAACGCTTCCGCTTACGGTCTATGAGGGTACGTAGACACACTCTCCCCTGATATGTCTCCAACGTATCTCTAATTTATGAAGTATTCATGCTGTTATATTATCATTCTTGGATGTTTTACAATCATTTTATAGCAACTTTATATCATTTTTTGGGACTAACCTATTGACATAGTGCCCAGTGCTAGTTGCTGTTTTTTGCTTGTTTTTTACATCGCATAAAATCAATACCAAACAGAGTCCAAACGCAGCAAAACTTTTTGGAGATTTTTTCTGGACCAGAAGACACCCGGTGGGCCAAAGAAGTACCAAAGGGGAGCTCTGAGGAGAGCACAACTCACTAGGGCGCGCCTGGGGGCCCAGGCGCGCCCAGGTGGGTTGTGCCCACCTCGGTGGCCTCCCGCACCGCCTCTTCGCCCTATAAATTGCCAAATATTCCAAAAACCCTCGAGATAACCCTAGATCAGAAGTTCCGCCGCCGCAAGCCTCTGCACGCACGAAAAACCAATCTAGACCCTGTTCCGGCACCCTGCCGGAGGGGGAAATCATCACCGGTGGCCATCTTCATCATCCCGGCGGCCACCATGATGAGGAGGGAGTAGTCCACACTCGGGGATGATGGTTTGTACCAGTAGCTATGTGTTTAATCTCTCTATCTCTCATGTTCTTGAGATGGCACAATCTTGATATATCGCGGGCTTTGTTAATATAGTTGGATCATATGGTGTTTTCCCCTCTCTATCTTGTTGTGATGAATTGAGTTTTCCCTTTTAGATTTCGTTTTATCGGATTGAATATTTTTATGGATTTGAGAGCACTTGATATATGTCTTGCATATGAATACCCGTGGTGACAATGGGGTATTATATTGATTCACTTGATATATGTTTTGGCACTCAACTCGCGGATTCCCGAGGTGACATTGGGGTAATCTATGCATAGGGGTTGATGCATGTTTTCATCCTACTTTCTCCAGTAGAAATCTTGGGGCACTCTTTGAGGTTCTTTGTGTTGGATTGAGTATTATGAATCTGAAATTGTTTGATGCGTATCGTATAATTAACTCATGGATACTTGTGGTGACATTGGAGTATCTAGGTGACATTAGAGTTGGTTGATGCGTATCATATGGTGTTATTTTAGTACGAACTCTTGGATAGATCAAACGGAAAGAATAGCTTTGTGTTATTTTAATACGAACTCTTGAATAGATCGAACAGAAAGAATAACTTTAAGGTTGTTTCATACCCTACAAACAATTTCTTCTTATGTTCTCCGCTAGATAAGAACTTTGGAGTGATTCTTCATCGCATGTTGAAGGATGGTTATATGATCCAATTAGATTAGCATTGTTGAGAGATTGCACTAGCGAAAGTACGGACCCTAGGCCTCATTTTCAAGCATTGCAATACCGTTTGTGCTCACTTTTGTTACTTGCTACCTTGCTGTTTTTTATTGTTACTATTACAAAAATCAATATCTACTATCATTACTACGCTTTTATTACCATCTCTTCGCCGAACTAGTGCACCTATACAATTTTCCATTGTATTTGGTGTGTTGGGGACACAAGAGACTCTTTGTTATTTGGTTGCAGGGTTGTTTGAGAGAGACCATCTTCATCCCATGCCTCCCACGGATTGATAAACCTTAGGTCATCCACTTGAGGGAAAATTGCTACTGTCCTACAAAACTCTGCGCTTGGAGGCCCAACACGAGTCTACAAGAATAAAGTTTCGTAGTAGACATCAAGCTCTTTTCTGGCGCCGTTTCCGGGGAGGTGAGTGCTTGAAGGTATATCTTTAGATCTTGCAATTGAATCTTTTAGTTTCTTGTTTTATCACTAGTTTGGTTCATAAAAGAAAACTACAAAAAATGGATTTGAGGTTGCATCATATTATTCATCTTTATAATATCTTTATGAAAATGATGGAAAGGAAAATTGTGCCCAATTGATAGAAGAAGAATTCTATAAAATGTTTGACAAAAAATCTTTGAATGATGAGCATGATTGCAATGTTATTGGTATGAATTCTTTGAATATCCAAAATGCTAATGATGATTGCACAAGTCATGACAAAAATGTTTCTTATAAGTATGTCAATTTTTGTGGAGTGGAAGGACTTTGTGAAGACGTGCCTTTAGGGAAGATAGATTTTGTAAGAAGCATAAACATGATAGAACCAATTTTTTGCTCAAAGTGATAGATGAATTTGCTACAAAATTATGTTCTCTTTGTCCTATTACTTGTGAACTTTGCAATATGGATGGTCATCTTAATTTCCAATGCAAACTTTTTCATGATTGAATCATGGCCAAATATTGTAATGACTTGATCACCCTTGAACTTTATAATGAGCTTTGTCTATTTTTGGGGAGTGAAGAATTGACACATAAAAATAGTTGGTTTGAAGTATTCATTCTCACGGACGACATTGAAACTAATCTAAAAAAGTATCTATATGTTTTGCATGGTAAATTGCAATGAGAATGCTTATATTGCCAACTATAGAAAGATGGGAAAACCAATAGAATATAAAAGGAATACTAATGAAAGGGTAAAGATTTCTACTTTCCCTCCTATTGTCTCTCATGATGAAATAGGTGACGAGGAGGAGCTCCCTATTCAACCAATCTCATCAATAAGAAGCTTGAAAAATTTAATTAAACCCACACATGATGTGGTGAAGAAGAAGAAAAGAAGAAAGAATGGAGGTAAAAAGGTATCTCTCCCAAATAATGTTGCTCCTATTATTGTTGTGCCTCATGAAAATGAATCAAAAATAATTGTGGAAGATGATGCACTTGATGATGATTTTGTTATGCCTATTGCTTGTTGTGATGACTATGATTGGGAAGATAATGATACTTCTTATAATCTTGGAAATCTTTTTGACACCAACTTGGAAATTATGATGATAGCAATTGTTATACCGTTGGTGCTGTTCATACTATTAATGATGAGAATAATTATGCTTATGATATGCCAAGCCACAAGCTTGGGGATGCTATGTTCGATGAGAATGACATGTTTGAAAATTTATTTGCTGCAATTATTGTTTGTCCCAAGCTTGGGGGTGATATGCTTAATGAAGATGATCTTTTTAGTCCCCCTACTTTGAATGATCAAATTTGCTATGATGATTGCATGCCTCCTATCTATGATGCGAACAAAGTTGCTACTTATGATGATTATTGTGATGATACTTATGTTATAAAAAGTAGTAATGATTATATTTATAAAACTTGTCATAGTTATGATTACCCTTTTTCTGAACATTACTCTTTTAATGTGGAAACAATTTATAGTCTTCGAGTTTCATATGATACTCCCACCATTGTGAATGAGAAGAAAATTTCTTATGTGGAGAGTAATAAAATTTCTATGCTTGTGGATCATGAAAATAATGCTTTATGTGATGGTTATATTGATGGATCTATTCATGATGCTACTAAAAATTTGTAACATCCCAAAATTCTAAATTTTGGAATGTTATATTAAATAAAAAGCTTTGATTGATTGTTTGATTGTGGTGTGGTTGCTTGTGTGAAATTGAGTGAAATTTGAAAACTTTTTGAAAGTTGAATGAGAGGGAATAAAATGACTTTCCCAAAACTTTCACCTTGCATTTATGATCTCCATGAATTCATATTCATTTCATCACAAACCCTAGAGTGAAGATAACATGACTTCTTCTATTTTAAAAAGGGGGTTTTGAAAAGATTTGAATTCCATTTGGAAATATTCCAAATTCGAAAACTTTATGCAACTCAATGATTTTCATGAGAGGAGATAAAATGACTTCTTCAAATTATATGAAATATGAGTTGGAAGTTTAAAACAATCGAATTTAAAGTCCCTTTGAAATTATTTTCAATTTGGAGTTATTTGGTTTTTATTCAAATTGTTTTTATCCAAAAATAAAATATATGGAAATTAGGGTAAAATGATTCCCTTCAATATAAAATTAGAGGGAAATAAATTTGAAATCATTTTGGTATTTTTAAAATGATTTTTATTAGGTTTTATTGCAGCAGTAGCACTGTTTGCTTTATTTAAATTTTTGTGAAATTTATTTGCCGCTGAAAATATGTTCATCTTTTAGGAAATCTTTTTCTGAAAATTTTGATATATAATATGCCTATGGAAATTTTCTTATTTTCCGTTTACCTTTTTTTGTTTTTATTCTAAAAAAAAAACTGTACGAGCGACCGACTGCTATCCTTCGCCAGCGTGCGCAACATAGCTAGCAGGTCGGACTATATTATTTTTCCAGTTGTCCTTTAATTTATTTATTTTCTGTTAAAAAAAAAAACTCCGCGCACGCACACATGCGCGCACACGCGCAGGCCGGCCGAAGGCCCATGCGGCGTCGTTTCTTTTCTTTGTTTTTCCTATATCTTTCGTCTGCCTTTTGTTTACGTTTAGTCCCACATTGCCTAACTTTTGACCTCTAAGCCTCCTTTCCACCTATAAATATAGACCCATAGAGCCTCCAAAAATCATCCGATTCGGGTTAAATCAATATATTTTGGTTTGACTAGATTCACTAAATAAAAATATTTTTCTTCTCTCCGGCGGGACTTCTGAAAGTTGTCTTCTCTCTCGGAAGTCATCTTTTCTCTACCTTATAAAGGTATCTTTCTTCGTATTTTTTTATATACTCCCGTAGCTTATTATTTCTAGACTAGTACGGTAGAATAATTAGATTTATAAATTAGTCCTTGTATTTACATTTTAGGACTAGAATTCTTTTAGCCATAACTCTTTTTCTTCCGTAAAACAGCTTGGCCCTGATTTTTCAAATAGCCATAACTTTTTACTCGTTCATCCAAATTAGACGAGACCAACGCCAATATTTTTGTCTTGATTCCACCTTTCTAGTGAATCTATCAAATAAACTTTTTGCAACTTTCAAATTTCGAAATTTGTTCAGATTCATATTCAAACTTGTTTTGGCTATAACTTGAGTTTCGTAACTCCGATTTAATTGATTCTTTTTGCTAATTGAAGCTCTTGACCTAAACTTTCTGATAAGACCAAATCCACCCAATTTTGGTACTGTTAGAAATTGTTTTCTGTTGCAAGAGTTAATTGCTAGTTTTCGAAGTTTTTCGAGATCTTTTCTTCGATTCTTTTGCATGAGTGCTTATGTATGCAATTGCTTGCTCACGTTAGATTGAACGGAGTGTGACGAGTAGAACTATCAGGAATTATGAGTGCGAAGGATCTTCATCAACAGTGCAAGGCAAGTAACACATTGATCATACTTCTTCGTTACCCAGTTTTTATGCATTAGTTTCGACCCTCAAACATTGCATGATTAGGATGTGATTAACTTGTGGGTATTGGGAAGTAGATGATGAGGTAGAACCTATTGCCCTTTTATTATAAAACCCTTGGGAGTTACTTCTACGCTATGCTTATATTGCCATGCTATGCTCGTAGACGTGGATTGGGTTTTGAGTGTATCCATGACAGATGTGAGATTGTTAATTAATGGTTAACTTAAGGTGGCTACTTTAATACACATCTGGGTGGATTGGTTGGGGCACCCTGGGGATATACCAGTGGCTTGCCCGGACACCTGGGGATATACCAGTGTTGTCCTAGGAGATCCCGGGGTTATACCGTGTGATCCTCCTATGGTTCGCCACCCAGGCTCAAAGGGATCATAAGATTATTCATGCTAGAAACTTCCGTGTGCAGCCACAAGCTATTATGGGCTCTAGCATAGTTGAGTATGTTACATGACCTCTTTCAGTGGTAGGCTAGCAGATGTAGGGGAAAGTAGGTGTAACTGTCTACCCAGAGTAAGGAGTAAATGTTTCTGAAAGACTGTGTCTCGGTCATCCGTTTCTCAAACACCATGAAGTGCGAGAAATCCAACGGAGGAGATCGAGTCTTGTGGGGAAAAGTGCACAAACCTCTGCAGAGTGTACAAACTAATCATGATTAGCCGTGTCCCCGGTTATGGACATCTTGAGTATCTGGTTCTTGGATTATCATATTGATCTCATCACTCTAAATTAATTTGTCGGGTTTAACGATTACTTTTAATTGGGATTGAGAGGGGGATTTACCTTCTCAATGTTCAACAACCACCATGATAGTTAAATAAAATATATTCCTTTGTTGTAGGAAAAAATTGGCTTTTCGCAAAACATATTAACCGTAGAGCCTCCACCAGCCATATATGCATGTAGTGATAGCATTTATTCTGTTCATTGCTCTACTGTGTTATCTTGCCAGTACATTCAATGTACTGACCCATTTCGGGCTGCAACGTCTCATGTTGCAGGATTCTTACGACGAGTAAGTGATACGTTAGGGTTACGATTTCTACACTCAACTTTGCCGTTGGTGTTGATGGGAATCCACAGCCTTGTTGTTACTTCCGCTATATGGATTGAGGTAATAGTATTTACGTTACTTTATACATGTGATTTACCTCTGTTATAAATCCTCGAGTACTGTGTGTGTCAGCATACCGATCCAGGGATGGCACTTAAGCACAGAGACTTTGATCCATTCGGGTCGGGTCGCTACAAGATGGTATCAGAGCACATGTTGACTGTAGGACGTGACCCTAGAAACTGGCGAGCCCATAGGAAAGATTTTTCTCTACAACTTTCTTTTCAAAAGGATCTCTTACCTCTCTTCTTTTCTAAGCTTTATCAAATTTCCTTTTAGTTAGACTATACCCCTTTGCCCTTTTGACCACTCGAAGGTTCAACTGATGAGACCAATCCAAGAAGTACAAGATATCGGACAACTAAGACCACTTCGGAATGAAGAGGATTTTACCGTGCATTATAATAATGGAAACTACAACAGTTGAAGACTCCGAAGACTAGGAGAATTTGAAGTTTCTGAAGAATTTCCAGATTGGTATGACCTAGGAAGGCTACCCTTATGGAATTTGTCAGACTATTGAAGCTGTCAATACCCGAGATCAAGGTGTGTCGGAGAAAGACCGGAACATGGAGCGTTAAAACTCAAAGTTTTTGTCAAGAAAACCCTAAGGCAGGAGATATCAACTATGGAATGATAGCTCATGGCAATGACAAGGGCAGAAACACTGCTATCCATGATGTTATCGCCCGCTTATGCTATTGTCGTCGTGCTGAGTTAAGCGTGCATTTCATCGGAAGGATTGGATGACAAAAGGGCTAATGGAGCATCTATCAGCAAAAGATGAAGTTTAACCTTAGCTGGTGTATCGACAGGATCTGGAGTATTACATCGAGAATTTTAAGATGGACCTTCAGGAAGCCGTATTTGACAAGGAAGCATTTCGTGAAGAACTCAGGACCCAGAAGCTGAAAGTAGCCAAGCTGGAGGAGAAAAACCTCGAGATACCAGAGATTCGTCAGGAACTGAAGGACAGTAGGACCATGGTTCATTGCCAAGGATGTTGAAACCCAGAAGTTTGGAATGCAACTCTAGAATATTAAAGGACGTCACGAGAGACTTCGCGTCAACAAAGATGATCTGGCAAAAGAACTTGAGAAGGTCAAGCACGATCGGAAGAAGCCCATCGGATACATGAACAAGACTTGAAGAGTTTGGCGACTTTGAAGATTTATTGACCATTAGAAGACCAAACCCCTGTTATACCTACGTTAGATGCGACGATTGTGAGCTGTCATTTGTTTGATGTTTTTCCGACAGCCACAAAATAAAAATCTGTCTCTTCAAAACCTTTGTTTGTATTGTGTGTATCCCTCTCTATCTCTCTTGTCTCACCCCAAAAAACCCCTTGGAACCAATAGAGGATGAATGGAGATGAACTCATATTTTATGGACCGATGACTCAATTGGAGACGGACCGATGGATTCAAAACATGGAAGATCACATGAAGAATAACACTATAGCCGGAAAGGATATGACCCAGCATGCTCTTCAGTGCTTTGAAAGAGGTGCTGCTACTTGGTGGAGGATGTACCAAACCATCAATGGATGGCAAAGAGTAACCACTTGGAAAGAATTTAAGATGACTCTGCTAAAGTCTCGGCTTGTGTCCTAGAAGTTGAAGCCTTATGGAAATGATATGAAGAAACCTTGTGCATGCAAGTTCTGTGGAGAAATAGGACACAACCATAAAGAACACAAGGATGAATGCCCTCATTGTGAAGAGAGTCACCCAGCTGAAGAAAGCCCAACTAGGCAGATTACTTGTTTCTTGTGTGAAGGGACTACCCACTACCCTGCTCAGTGTCACATTTACCCCATAGTACAAAGAACCATCCAGCAGAAGAAAGAAGAAATGAAAGGAGCCCTCATGGAAATTTTAGAAGAACCTGTGATGAAGGAAGAGGTGGAGGACACACCCGAAGAAGACCCAATTAAACTCTGCACCAAGTCATGCTATTCATGTGGAGAAGAAGGACACATCTCCCAGAATTGTCTGAAGGGGGATCTAGTAGCATTTCCGACAGTAGAAGTAGAGTATGACCCACAGGAAATAGAAGCCCTGAATGGCACGGAAAAGTCCAGGAAGAGAAATAGATTGGATTCCAAGAACAACCAAATTTCTACAAAGAAGGACCTGAGTCATATCATATGTTTTAGGTGCAAAGATTCAGGACACAACTTTAGCGAATGCCCAAAAAGGAAGCCGAGGACCCAAGGAGGCTATGTAATCACTAGGAAACCACGAGACTTGTCAGAAGTAATATGTTTCTGCTGTAATGAAGCATGTCACTTTGCCAGAGAATGCCCCAAGGAGAAGGAGATTTGTGATAATTAGTTGTGTCCGTGAGAAGTATAGTAGTAGTAGTGAGAACATTTCCTTTATATTGAGGTGTTGAGTTGAGGCATGTAATGGAAATGCAGGAGATTGTAATAATTGGAGAATCAATAAAGTTAGCCTCGTTGGTACTGATTTGGATTTTATGAGTTGTTACTCTATGAAGAAAGATTTTGACCATTTTCGAGGATATGAGAAATATGGTCTACGGATAAATTTGTGCAGTTCAAGGGTGGTAGTAACTGTGAGGACCCTTGACCCCTAGAAAAGATAATGATATTCCACGGAGTGGATTTCGGACGAAATAAGTATGAGTTTTGTCTCGATAGGTGGGATATCCCAAGAATATGAAGGGATGAAGTGCTATTGGATATAAAGGAGGTATAATGTTGGTAATATGGAGCAATTGTAACTCCATGATGAGTCTGAGTAATCACGTCTTAGTACCAATAGAAGGAGGGGAGACAGTATAATTGGATGGATTTAAGAATGCTGGGAAGCTCAAGGTTGGAATAAGGATCCGTTGCCCCGATGTTGAGCTCAAGGTTGCAAGTGATGAGATGGGCCATAACCCACAGGCCCCAGGACCTGCCAAGAAGCAAGCACACTCTTGCTGAAGGAAAAACCCTGGAAGAAGATACGACTTTATCAACAGACGATCTTATAGGAGTTAACGCAAAACCTGAGAGAGGTGAAGAAACGATAGATGTTCGTTTGGCTCGCAGAATCAATGGATTTATCCGAACTTGGTTCGTCGACAAGAGAAATTCTGCAATGCTTGTGAGGATGACCAAGTGTTAGAATGCGAGATTCGCTAAACCGTATACAAGGTAATGATTTGGGTGCGGGATGGATTGATCACCATACCGACTTACTCTTATTATTCGCCTTGCTATATGGGATGGTAAATCTGAGTGACTTACCCATAGTAGAGCGACGACGATCAAAACCTTGTTTAAACCATAGAATGGTGTGACAATTTTTCCCCTTGTACACGGCAGTTGTTGCCAACCGTAGGTTATGCGGTGAGGTTCAACCCAGACCCATTTTCTGCAGGAGAAACCATAAATTGTTGACCACCATGAGATATCGATAGTTGTTTAGTATTGGCGCCAGACCCGTCAGCTAAGAAGACCCGGTAACAGAAGAACCTTACCAAGATGAAAGGACACGGGAATTGAGGAAAATAGTTATGCCCCTACCGGAAGAGCCAGAGTAGGATTTTTCCCGAGGATCTCAGAGGACTGACCCTGTCAACAATAAGGATGGAGTATATAAGTTTTGATGGAACCGTAACAATGCTTCTAAGGGTAGTAGCACCCAAGACCCCCTGTGACGATCGATGGATTTTGAGAAGACCCCAAACCTAACCTATTTCTTTCTAGCCTCTCCGAATCTCGAGGACGAGATTCATTTTAAGGGTGGTAGGTTTGTAACATCCCAAAATTCTAAATTTTGGAATGTTATATTAAATAAAAAGCTTTGATTGATTGTTTGATTGTGGTGTGGTTGCTTGTGTGAAATTGAGTGAAATTTGAAAACTTTTTGAAAGTTGAATGAGAGGGAATAAAATGACTTTCCCAAAACTTTCACCTTGCATTTATGATCTCCATGAATTCATATTCATTTCATCACAAACCCTAGAGTGAAGATAACATGACTTCTTCTATTTTAAAAAGGGGGTTTTGAAAAGATTTGAATTCCATTTGGAAATATTCCAAATTCGAAAACTTTATGCAACTCAATGATTTTCATGAGAGGAGATAAAATGACTTCTTCAAATTATATGAAATATGAGTTGGAAGTTTAAAACAATCGAATTTAAAGTCCCTTTGAAATTATTTTCAATTTGGAGTTATTTGGTTTTTATTCAAATTGTTTTTATCCAAAAATAAAATATATGGAAATTAGGGTAAAATGATTCCCTTCAATATAAAATTAGAGGGAAATAAATTTGAAATCATTTTGGTATTTTTAAAATGATTTTTATTAGGTTTTATTGCAGCAGTAGCACTGTTTGCTTTATTTAAATTTTTGTGAAATTTATTTGCCGCTGAAAATATGTTCATCTTTTAGGAAATCTTTTTCTGAAAATTTTGATATATAATATGCCTATGGAAATTTTTCTTATTTTCCGTTTACCTTTTTTTTTTGTTTTTATTCTAAAAAAAAAACTGTACGAGCGACTGACTGCTATCCTTCGCCAGCGTGCGCAACATAGCTAGCAGGTCGGACTATATTATTTTTCCAGTTGTCCTTTAATTTATTTATTTTCTGTTAAAAAAAAAACTCCGCGCACGCACACATGCGCGCACACGCGCAGGCCGGCCGAAGGCCCATGCGGCGTCGTTCCTTTTCTTTGTTTTTCCTATATCTTTCGTCTGCCTTTTGTTTACGTTTAGTCCCACATTGCCTAGCTTTTGACCTCTAAGCCTCCTTTCCACCTATAAATATAGACCCATAGAGCCTCCAAAAATCATCCGATTCGGGTTAAATCAATATATTTTGGTTTGACTAGATTCACTAAATAAAAATATTTTTCTTCTCTCCGGCGGGACTTCTGAAAGTTGTCTTCTCTCTCGGAAGTCATCTTTTCTCTACCTTATAAAGGTATCTTTCTTCGTATTTTTTTATATACTCCCGTAGCTTATTATTTCTAGACTAGTACGGTAGAATAATTAGATTTATAAATTAGTCCTTGTATTTACATTTTAGGACTAGAATTCTTTTAGCCATAACTCTTTCTCTTCCGTAAAACAGCTTGGCCCTGATTTTTCAAATAGCCATAACTTTTTACTCGTTCATCCAAATTAGACGAAACCAACGCCAATATTTTTGTCTTGATTCCACCTTTCTAGTGAATCTATCAAATAAACTTTTTGCAACTTTCAAATTTCGAAATTTGTTCAGATTCATATTCAAACTTGTTTTGGCTATAACTTGAGTTTCGTAACTCCGATTTAATTGATTCTTTTTGCTAATTGAAGCTCTTGACCTAAACTTTCTGATAAGACCAAATCCACCCAATTTTGGTACTGTTAGAAATTGTTTTCTGTTGCAAGAGTTAATTGCTAGTTTTCGAAGTTTTTCGAGATCTTTTCTTCGATTCTTTTGCATGAGTGCTTATGTATGCAATTGCTTGCTCACGTTAGATTGAACGGAGTGTGACGAGTAGAACTATCAGGAATTATGAGTGCGAAGGATCTTCATCAACAGTGCAAGGCAAGTAACACATTGATCATACTTCTTCGTTACCCAGTTTTTATGCATTAGTTTCGACCCTCAAACATTGCATGATTAGGATGTGATTAACTTGTGGGTATTGGGAAGTAGATGATGAGGTAGAACCTATTGCCCTTTTATTATAAAACCCTTGGGAGTTACTTCTACGCTATGCTTATATTGCCATGCTATGCTCGTAGACGTGGATTGGGTTTTGAGTGTATCCATGACAGATGTGAGATTGTTAATTAATGGTTAACTTAAGGTGGCTACTTTAATACACATCTGGGTGGATTGGTTGGGGCACCCTGGGGATATACCAGTGGCTTGCCCGGACACCTGGGGATATACCAGTGTTGTCCTAGGAGATCCCGGGGTTATACCGTGTGATCCTCCTATGGTTCGCCACCCAGGCTCAAAGGGATCATAAGATTATTCATGCTAGAAACTTCCGTGTGCAGCCACAAGCTATTATGGGCTCTAGCATAGTTGAGTATGTTACATGACCTCTTTCAGTGGTAGGCTAGCAGATGTAGGGGAAAGTAGGTGTAACTGTCTACCCAGAGTAAGGAGTAAATGTTTCTGAAAGACTGTGTCTCGGTCATCCGTTTCTCAAACACCATGAAGTGCGAGAAATCCAACGGAGGAGATCGAGTCTTGTGGGGAAAAGTGCACAAACCTCTGCAGAGTGTACAAACTAATCATGATTAGCCGTGTCCCCGGTTATGGACATCTTGAGTATCTGGTTCTTGGATTATCATATTGATCTCATCACTCTAAATTAATTTGTCGGGTTTAACGATTACTTTTAATTGGGATTGAGAGGGGGATTTACCTTCTCAATGTTCAACAACCACCATGATAGTTAAATAAAATATATTCCTTTGTTGTAGGAAAAAATTGGCTTTTCGCAAAACATATTAACCGTAGAGCCTCCACCAGCCATATATGCATGTAGTGATAGCATTTATTCTGTTCATTGCTCTACTGTGTTATCTTGCCAGTACATTCAATGTACTGACCCATTTCGGGCTGCAACGTCTCATGTTGCAGGATTCTTACGACGAGTAAGTGATACGTTAGGGTTACGATTTCTACACTCAACTTTGCCGTTGGTGTTGATGGGAATCCACAGCCTTGTTGTTACTTCCGCTATATGGATTGAGGTAATAGTATTTACGTTACTTTATACATGTGATTTACCTCTGTTATAAATCCTCGAGTACTGTGTGTGTCAGCATACCGATCCAGGGATGACACTTAAGCACAGAGACTTTGATCCATTCGGGTCGGGTCGCTACAAAATTATTATGAGAGAGGAACTTATGATTCATGATGCTCTCTTTATGTTTCAATCCTTATCTTTTATGCGAGCATCATTGAACTCATCATGCCTAGCTAAAAGGCATTAAAGAAAATCGCTTGTTGGGAGACAACCCAACACTTATATCTACTGTTTTTGTGTGTTCACATGGTTATGCTACTGTAGTAATCATGTTTTATTGCTTTTATTTCAATAAAGTACCAAGTAAAGCCTTTGGGATAGTGTGGATGATAGTTGACTTGATTCTGTGCAAAAACAGAAACTTTTGCGCCCAGTAACAGAATTGTTTAAATTCACTGGAGCGTCGTAAAACTCTGAATTTTTTACAGTTATTGGGTATACAAATTTTCTACGTTTTCCTAATTTTTCAGAGTTTTTTGATTTACATAAATAGGATTTTAATTCAGATCTTTACATACTATTCTGTTTTTGACAGATTCTGTTTTCAATGCATAGTTTGCTTGTTTTATGGTTTCTATGGCTTATATTGCTTAATATAAATTTTGGAAATTGTAGATTACAGTAGGAATTGTGTGATAACAATTATGAATCTTGTCTTGACAGTACCAAAGTGAATGATTTGTCTTTATCATACTAACCCATCTCATGAAGTTCCGTTAAGTTTTGTGTGATTGAAGTTTTCAAGTTTTGGGTGAGATATCGATATGAGGAGAATAAGGAGTGACAAGACCCTAAGCTTGGGGATTACCAAGGCACCCCCAAGGTAATATTCAAGGAAGATCCAAGCAACTAAGGTTGGGGATGCCCCGGAAGGCATCCCCTCTTTCGTCTCCGACATTATCGGTAACCTCACTTGGAGCTATAATTTTGTCCATCACATGATATGTGTTTTGCTTGGAGTGTCATTTTATTTTATTTGTATTTACTTGATGATATTTATAATAATGTTTTGCAACTTTCATTTCAATAAAAATGTCAAGGATAGTCTTTACCATGCTTATTTTGCAAGTCTATGAGTTGCTGTTTCAAAACAGAAAGTTTATCGCTGTTACAAAAATTCTCTAGAAAAGTCAGAATGTGATAAAAGGTTGAATTTTTTGAATATTAAGCTATAATAAATTTTCTACAGTGTGGTAATTTTTCAGATTTTTTGGAGTTAGGGAAGTATGAGGAATATTGCACTCTTTACAGACTGTTCTGTTTAGACAGATTGCTGTTATATTTGCATTGTTTGCATATGTTTGCTTGTTTAATGATTCTATTTGAGGATAGGAGTATTAAATATGCAGAGGCATTTAGTATGCAATGTTAAATTATAATTTTAGTGATTTTCTACAGTAAATAATGATAAGGTGTTGCATTGATTTATACTAACGTATCTCACGAGTTCTTGTTGAGTTTTGTGTGGATGATGTTTTTAAGAATTAGGGAAACCGTGTTATGAGAAGAATGAAGAAGACACAAGAGCTCAAGCTTGGGGATGCCCAAGGAATCCCAAGTTAATATTCCAAGAAGTCTCAAGCATCTAAGCTTGGGGATGCCCCGGTAGGCGTCCCACCTTTCTTCATCAACAATTATCGCTTAGCCTCGGTTGAGCCTAAGTTTTTGCTTCTTCACATGAGTTGTGCTTTTCTTAGAATGTCATTTTATTTTGTTTTGCTTGCTGTTTTAATAAAATACTTAGATCTGAAAGTTTTAAATAAGAGAGAGTCCTCAAATAGCTACCCATTTACATAATTACTCGCTTGATCTTCACTTATATCTTTTTGGAGTAGTTTGTCATTTACTCTTGTGCTTCACTTATATCCTATGAGTAAATTGTTGAATGAATTGAATATCAGGAAGGTGAAATTATATGCTCATATCATGCCTAGTGGTAGCTTCACATTGGGCTTAGAAAGTGAAATCTTTTGAAGCTTGACAATCACAATATTGGTCAGACAAGCAATTCATGAATGATTAGTAGAAGGAAGAGAACTTTCACATGCAAATATATTATCTTGGAAATCTTCTATGATTGTGAATACCCATTAATTATTTTCAAACTTGAGCAAATTAGTTGAAGTTGGACAAGGAAGACAACGTAATGAGTTATGGTTGTGTATATTTGCATAGAAGTTATATTGTCATGGATCCTCCAACATGTGGTGTTTGCCTAGGATCTTTTGCTAGCCAAAAATTCGTACTAAGTAGAGATACTACTTGTGCATCCAAAAACCCTTAAATCCAGTTTCTTGCCAGGAGTGTCGACCATACCGACCTATGGATTGAATAAGATCCTTCAAGTAAGTTGTCATCGGTGCATAAAGCAATAAAAATTGCTCCTAAATATGTTTGATCTTTTATTGTAAGGGAAAATTGAGCGTTGTACGAACTTGTGATGGCAAAGTAATAAAAGCGACGGACTGCATAATAAAGGTTGCTATCATAAGGGGCAATATAACGTGATGTTCCTTTGCATTAAGAGCTTGGGCATCCAAATAAAAAGCGCATGAAAACCTCTGCTTCCCTCTGCGAAGGGCCTATATTTTACTTTTCAGTATTTACTTTTATGCTAGAGTCAATAGTATGCATTCTCATTTCAACCTCAATTATTCTCTAGTTGGCAAGCATCATGTGGTGGGGAAGAATCTAGGCACATATGACCAGTCAAATATATTTGATCATGATTTATTATTGTTGACAATTATCTCTATGATAAATGAGTTGGGAGGCGAAATATTAAGCCCCTATCTTTCTCTGTGTTCGATGGATGCCATTTGTTCTAAGAATATGCTTTGAGTACTAGCAATCATAGAAGACTATATGATGATTGAGTATGTGGAGCTCTTACTTAGATTTTGTTGAATAAGTTGAATTGCAATTGTTTGGTGACTGAGAACATAGGTTGTTGAGTTTCAAGAGAATTCATTGCTTGAACCTTAACATGTGAATTGGTTGCTACTTTAACATGAGAAGTTTTATGAGAAAGAATTGCTGTTATGATGCTAGGAAAAGTGATTAAAATTATCATTGATCAAACTTATGCACTTTGCTAGCATTCACACTTCATAAATTATTTCTTTTATCATTTACCTACTCGAGGACGAGTAGGAATTAAGCTTGGGGATGCTGATACGTCTCCAACGTATCTCTAATTTATGAAGTATTCATGCTGTTATATTATCATTCTTGGATGTTTTACAATCATTTTATAGCAACTTTATATCATTTTTTGGGACTAACCTATTGACATAGTGCCTAGTGCCAGTTGCTGTTTTGTGCTTGTTTTTTACATCGCAGAAAATCAATACCAAACGGAGTCCAAACGCAGGGAAACTTTGTGGAGATTTTTTCTGGACCAGAAGACACCCGGTGGGCCAAAGATGTACCAGAGGGGAGCTTCGAGGAGAGCACAACCCACCAGGGCGCGCCTGGGGGCCCAGGCGCGCCCAGGTGGGTTGTGCCCACCTCGGTGGCCTCCCGCACTGCCTCTTCGCCCTATAAATTGCCAAATATTCCAAAAACCCTCGAGATAACCCTAGATTAGAATTTCCGCCGCCGCAAGCCTCTGTAGCCACGAAAAACCAATCTAGACCCTGTTCCGGCACCCTGCCGGAGGGGGAAATCATCACCGGTGGCCATCTTCATCATCCCGGCGGCCACCATGATGAGGAGGGAGTAGTCCACCCTCGGGGCTGATGATTTGTACCAGTAGCTATGTGTTTAATCTCTCTCTCTCATGTTCTTGAGATGGCACGATCTTGATGTATCGCGGGCTTTGTTAATATAGTTGGATCATATGGTGTTTTCCCCTCTCTATCTTGTTGTGATGAATTGAGTTTTCCCTTTTAGATTTTGTTTTATCGGATTGAATATTTTTATGGATTTGAGAGCACTTGATATATGTCTTGCATATGAATACCCGTGGTGACAATGGGGTATTATATTGATTCACTTGATATATGTTTTGGCACTCAACTCGCGGATTCCCGAGGTGACATTGGGGTAATCTATGCATAGGGGTTGATGCATGTTTTTGTCCTACTTTCTCCGGTAGAAATCTTGGGGCACTCTTTGAGGTTCTTTGTGTTTGATTGAGTATTATGAATCTGAAATTGTTTGATGCGTATCATATAATTAACTCATGGATACTTGTGGTGACATTGGAGTATCTAGGTGAAATTAGAGTTGGTTGATGCGTCTCATATGTTGTTATTTTAGTACTAACTCTTGGATAGATCGAACGGAAAGAATAGCTTTGTGTTATTTTAGTACGAACTCTTGAATAGGTCGAACGGAAAGAATAACTTTAAGGTGGTTTCATACCCTACAAACAATTTCTTCTTGTGTTCTCCGCTAGATAAGAACTTTGGAGTGATTCTTCATCGCACGTTGAGGGATGGTTATATGATCCAATTAGATTAGCATTGTTGAGAGATTGCACTAGCGAAAGTACGGACCCTAGGCCTCATTTTCAAGCATTGCAATACCGTTTGTGCTCACTTTTGTTACTTGCTACCTTGCTGTTTTTTATTGTTACTATTACAAAAATCAATATCTACTATCATTACTACGCTTTTATTACCATCTCTTCGCTAAACTAGTGCACCTATACAATTTTCCATTGTATTTGGTGTGTTGGGGACACAAGAGACTCTTTGTTGTTTGGTTGCAGGGTTGTTTGAGAGAGACCATCTTCATCCTACCCCTCCCACGGATTGATAAACCTTAGGTCATCCACTTGAGGGAAAATTGCTACTGTCCTACAAAACTCTGCGCTTGGAGGCCCAACACGAGTCTACAAGAATAAAGTTGCGTAGTAGACATCATCCCCCTCGTTCCTATGCATCTCCATGGATAGATCATTGCGTGTGCGTAGAATTTTTTTTTGTTTTCCATGCAACGATTCCCAACACGCTGCACGTCCTTTTCTTCCCTGGCGGATCTATGACCACCGGTGAGGAGGGGGAGAGAGGGGCACCGCCATCTTTTTTAGATCTGGAGAGAGGGTGATAGTGTGAGAAGCAAGTGGGCAGCCATTAGCAAGCAAGCGCTGAAGCTCCAGCCTATATATCTTTTTTGATACTAGTACTAGAGGTGGAGTAGTGGTAGAGTAGTTTATATTTTCTCTGCATACAGTACCAATTAGTCGTGCTTCAAAACTGAACGGCACGCCATTAAAAAAATAAAGTCGAGAAATAATGCGGCACCTCGGGCCAATGCGGCCAGATCGCATTTTGCACGAGAAATGACACACCATGTTTCGTTGACATGTGGTCCCGTTCCAACATGTCAGTGAGACGACGGCGAGTCCTTTTGTACAATTTCCGAACGGACATCTATGTAGGCCGGGGCACCTCTTCCTGTACCGTGGCAACCGTCCACCGCCTCTTCGCCTTTCCCTCTTGATTTGGAACTGCTGTCGCACGCTCTTCCTCCCTCCATTTGCCTTCACCCTTCCTTCTGCCATTGTTCGACCGTCTTCTCCATGGAGGGAACAGGCCGAAAACGACCCGTTATTCTTGCCCCAATCTGAAAGATGATGTGGTGGAGGAACTCATTTATCGGTGCGACATCATCACCTCGGCTAGCATGGCAGGTTCGTTCAAGACCATTCTCGACTCAACAAATAACATCATTACAAAGAACCCAAGGGTTCAGGAGCGGTTTGATCTCCCCTATCTTCTTCGCCATGACCCTGCTCGCTGGCGCGGGGACGATGGAAGCCTCGCCTTGTGCAAGTTGATGCCGCTTGATAATGATACGTGTGATGTTAAGATGCCATCGCTTAAGGTAAGGCCTGGGCAGGCGCAAATGGAGATTGGGTTGTTTATATTGGGTACAACTGCGAGTGGGAACTTGTGAATGTGTACACTCGTCACCGGGTTCCACTTCAAAAAATCTCAGAGTGCCCTGAGGTTGAGCACACAGATGATCTACGTAGGTTCAAATACGATCATGGTGACTGTCGTCTACAGAAGATAGCAATTTGTCGGGTTCCCAGCCGCTCTTGGGATTACACGAACTATCATGTTGTTGCTATCTTCGACAAGCTTGTTGCCGTCCTTACTTCCACGCCTCGATGGATATTGCTCAAAAATCAATTTCTGTACACGGGTGAGTACTATGATGCAATTCAATACGAGAGTCTTATGTTTGCTGCCACCACTCGTGGCACTGTTTTTGCATGGAATCCTTATTGTTTCGGTACGTTTGTCTTCCACCGTAATTAGAATTGTTTCATCCACGTGCATGCGATTTAGTATCCCCGTACTAATTAACCTTCTTTTGTTTCCAAGGTCCTGTGAACATTCCACCACCTATACTTGAAAAAGTTTATAACCAAGGGGGAGATGACGATGGTGATGATCACGAGCATGAGGACGAGCAGGACCTACATACTCAGTGGCGCCTGGCAACTTATTCCGATGGATCACCTCTTCTTGTATGTATACAGGGCACTGCTGATGTTACTAAGGAAGCAGGTGTTGTCTCCCATGGTCGCACTCTCCGGACCTATTCCAACATTCGTTGCAAGGTATTTGGGATGGATACTAGTGTGCTAGCGCCAGCACCTTCTGCCTGGTTCCGTATTGATAGTCTTGGAGAAAACTCGCTCTTCCTTGGACACAACTATCCAATGATGGTGAAAGGCGATCCAGCTGCTGTTGGCACAATGTCACTACCGTTTATGAGAAGCAACTGTATCTATACCTCGGACATTGCTATGGTTCCCTACCCAGGCTATCACAATATGCGTCCTGATATAGGCCGCTTCAGCCTGGATGATGAGTCTTGCGTTGGTCTCGATATTGACAATAGCTTCCCCTTCCCAGAGGCTTACTTATGGTTCAAAGCAAGCGTTTCCAACGCCGAGGATTGGTTGAGCTGAAGTTCATTTCATTGCTTGTTATTTGTTGTGTGATAAAAACTTTAGTATTTACTAGAATGTTTTGTTGGAAATAATCTATAATCCAACATGTATCCTCGTTGTCGTTGTGTGTTGATGACTTGTTGTATGTAATGAATGGTACATTTGCATATGCATGTCATAAACTCAATTTATGAATGGTTTTCGAGTCACTTCTTGGAGTGTGAGTACCGTAGTAGTATAGCCAGAATCCGGTTATATGAAGTTGCCACATCACATAGAGCCAACCTAATAGTGGAGTATGCTAGTGCAATAGTTAGTCCTAGTAGTAGTATACCATCAACTAGAGCTAGGTGTCGCACGGAGGCCGAGAAATATGGTGATAGCATGACTATGTGAGGTGGCCTTGTAGTATGTAGTATGATGTAGGCACAGGGCTTGCCGTGTTTCCTACTCCTCCGGTCTAAATGTGGAGAAGATTTGGTCGAGTTCTTCCTCCTTTTGCCGACACATGGGACATCCAACAACCAGGTCGTATCATGCAAGAAAATGGAGTGCTAGTTGAAGCCACGTGATGTGCATCTTGGGTTAAACTGTAAATAGAATCTTACTCTTGAGTAACTCCAAAAGCGGCCACCGAAGATCTTTATTGGATTTGTTTTTCATCACCATCACATCGAGGTGAAAGATGTGTAGGTTTAGTGGGTCGTCTTGCATTTTCAGTGACATGTGGGACCGCATGTGAGCAAACAGACGATGGGCACACTCCACGGGTCTGCTGGCTGGCTGAGAAGAGAGAGAGAGGAGGGCTGACCACGGACTCCAGGAAATTTCGCGACAATGTGAGTAGTACTAGTGATGTACCGTACTCTTGGAGAGATAATGTGTTCGGTCTATGTAACCAGCACCTCGATATAGTGGGGTGGCATGGGCCATAACTAGCATTCACGTCTAGCAGTACGGCACACGCCACCCACACGAGTCCCATCTGACACCAATTTTCTTGGAGTCCGTGCTACAGCTATATCTTCTCCCTCCTATTTTTTCTAACTCAGCAATCACGTGGTGGGCGGGGTGGGGGTTTCCCGATAGTCGGTTTGCTCAATTGCAGTCCCACTTGTAAGTGAAAATGCAACACAGCACGCATTCTCCCTTGAGTGGCGTGCCGGACCAACCGTGTGGGGGTGCGACGTGAACATGACAGGCTTTTCCTTTTGAACTTGTAACTTGTAAAATTTGGTTCTGCTCCATGGCGCGACCGATAGATAGAAATAACGATTTTCCCTAGTGTAAAGAGAAGTTTGGTTCTGGCGCGGTTCATGCATGGAGTACATACGAAAATTATGAAGTTGATGTGAAAGGTAAGATAATTACTAGTACAATATACTACTACATGGAATTGACGGAAAGATAAAGATACATACGGATCCATCAATGACATCCTCACGCCCTAGTGCACCGGGTCACCAACCGATGTGTGAGGAGCAGCGGCGTTGGCGGCGAGCTCAACGTACTTCTGAACAATGCCGTCCAAGGTTGCCCTGCGGTCCAAGAAGGCCAGCGTCCTATCATCCTCCTCTTGCACGTAGTAGTCCTTGTGGACGATTTGCGCGTAGACGTGGGTGATTATGTCTATGGTGTCTTGCTGCGCCAGGCGCTGCGCGGCGAGCGCGACCTCGAGGTGGACATTCTCCGGCGCGACGGCGGGCAGTCGCAGGGCCACCAGTGCGTCGAAGAGGTTGTCACCATAGAGGCCGTTGAGGGTGGCGAGCATCGCAGAGCCTGGGCTGGAGGCGTACGTCAAGGTCGTCCACGAGCTTCTTGACGACAGTGAACTTGTCGAGGAAGCCGACGAGGACCTCGTCAAACAAGGAGACGAAGGTGTCGTCCAAGAGGCCTCTCGCCCTGGCGGCCTCAAGCACGACCTGGAGACGTTCCTTGATGCCGGGCCGCAGGCCGGCGTCGTGGACCATCTGGCACAGCCGGCTGATGCTCGCGCTCATCGCCTCCATGGGTCTAGCTTCTAGTCAACTGATCTTGCGATTGGAGTGATCACTCTTGCCCTTGGTTAGGGTGCGTAGGTGCATAGGATTTCGTAGATTGGACTGGCGGGGAGCCTTTATATGAGAAGTGCAGACTGCGTTGCATTCACGTGTATGTTGGCCATCTACTCCTCGGCCCTCCCTCCGTGTCGGTGCAGTATAGTCATCTCACCGATACCAAGTTGGGGCAAAACAAGAGAACTTTGATGTTTACTGGTTTATTGGTCCCCTTGGCAGTTTGCTCCAAGTTTTGACCTTTGATTTAACTAATAAAATGTTAATGCATGTAACAAAAAATAATATCATTGGAAACTATGTTCAAATATGAATCCAATGATACAATTTTTGGTGACATGCATTATTATTATTTTAGTTAAATCTATGGTCAAAATTTGGCACAAAATACTAAGGGGACCAATAAACCAAGACGGAGGTAGGAGTAGTATTTTGTAATTAATGTCATTGCATAAAGAGAATTGAGCACTGCATGTTGTGCTAAGTAGTCTCAAGTCATTGAATGCATACACACCCCACGTCTCCTATTGGGTGATTTATTTTTTCGTGGCAAAAAACAGGGAACGAGGTGGGTAGTTAATGCACCACGCCTAAAAGTTTTGGGATTATTTGGTTTTCGTAACGTGACTAATGCACCAGTACGGAGGGAGTACAATAGTAGTATTTGATTGCAATTTTTTGTTGGTAGCTTACCAAGCTGACCGCTCGGTGAGTACAATAGTAGTTTGATTGATGAGATTTCAGATTTGAGCCATCTACCGGAAGGGAGAGTGTATAATATCATCGGGAACTACGTTGAAAACCGAATAAAACAATACTACATGTATTTATTTACAGAGGGAGTAGTATATTTTTTGTGACAAGCATTACTAGATATTGCTAGTCAAATACTAAATCCAGACGGACATGGTAGTACTACTAAATCTAGACAGTGGTGCTAGACTAGTAGTAGTACTACCAATGTAGTAGTACTGTACTACCCATTGCTCAAATTATTACGTGCTGCTCATCACAGTGAAGTGACAAGACCCTGCGCCAGAGATGACACCTGAGTGTAGGCGCCATGTTCGGCATACCAAAGTCAGCCTCACCGTGTGCAATCACTATCATCATGGCTGTAGAGCTAGCCTGCTTACAACTAGCCGTGTTCGACATAATTTCCTGTGCGTTGCCACGAGTATCTCTACTCTTTTCTTATACGAGTAAGATGCCCGTGCATTGCACGGAATACCAAGATTGGGGGTGGATGGCGCCGGCAGCGGCCATCACGCCAGATTGTTCCATGGCCTTCTGGATGTGGTGGGGAAGAGATAAGGCTGATTGTGAGAGACATGGGGTTGTTTGTAAATAGGGAACAAGTGCGGGCATCTTTTTGCAAAACTGTAGTAGTTTGCTTTGTATGCGTCGGATCTAGATTCGACGGCTATTGGTGAAAGATGGCAAGCACACCATCATCACCAACTCAGGACCTCTTTGATTAGCAGGATTTTGAATACGTAGGAATAGGAAAAGTATAGGATTGGAGTGTCCTGGCCACTTGAATCCTATAGGATTAGCAAGGAGCATTTGATATCACGGGAAAAGGAAAGGAATTGTAAAAAGAGGTTAGGGTGGATGTTAGATTTCCTATGAAATGTAGTACAAAACATTCCATTGGAAAAATTCCTATGGGATTCAATCCTATGAATCAAAGGACAAACATAGGAAAATTTTCAAAGGATTTCAATCCTCCAAAAATCCTATAGAATTCCCTTGAATCAAAGGAGCCCTCAGGTTTTTATAGGAGTAGTATAGAGAAATAGAGAGACTCTTATAAAAAACCGAGTTGGTGATGATGGTGTGCCTGCCATCCTGTAATATAGACCGTCCGATCTATATCTGACGGATAGAAAGCAAACTATGGCAATTTTGCAAAAAGATACCTGCACCCCTCTCCACATTTGCAGATAAGGCCTTCCCTCGTTCATCTTCGTCTCCCACAAGATAACAGCTCGTATAAATGCATCTTGATGTTCCGTGCAACGCATGGGCCTCTTGCTGGTAATAATAAATATTGTACTCGAGTAATGGGTATATCATTGCCGCACCTATGCACGCGAACATTTATCGTAACATAGTACCTCATGCTGGATAGTCTTACTATTACAAGTTTCAAACTGATATTACAAATGCTAGGAGTAATACTGCACCTACGAAGAGGGAATTATTAGGAAGTTTACGTAAGAACTTTCGTTACTTTAGGTGGATGCAGCATTATCGTACAAACTAAAATCCACCGCCCTGACAAGTCACTAATGGGCAAATAAATTGTTGAGTCTATGGCGACTTGATGTTTCAAAAACAAATTCAGCTTCTGCGGAGACTTTGTCATGTAGGCTTAGACGCTTGCGGTGATCAGCACGCCATTCATTGTTGCGCCAGAGAACACCAAACCTCATTACCTTGAGCACACTTGCCTCTAGAACAAAGAACCTGGCCAATTTAATCTCAGATGTGCTACCTCGGTAGTCGATCAAATCAATTTCTGTAAGATGGAGATCAAGGCATTCGATGAGATTGTTATAGTGCAGCACATTTTTCACTTTCGGGTCTTTTTTTATCTGCAAAAGAAGAGAACATATTAGAGCAGCTGGCTGTATAAGATTGCCTTGTCATCAAGAGGTACCAATATCATTCACTCATACGATAGGGTTGGCTATAGGGTTGGCTCTAAGGCTAGTGATATTTTTTCACTCTCTCTCTCTCTTTCTCTTTCCTCTCATTTACCTAGGAGCACGTGAAGAGCTTGGGCATTTGTTGCCTTCCACTATGTGGCCGATGCCATATTTCTCAAAAGTATGCCACATAATACACATCGATGCCAAATCAAAAGATTTTGGCACCGCTCTAGCGATGTGAGAGAGTTGGCACTGTTGTGCACACAGACCCACATGTATAAACAAATCAATCAAACCAACTACACCAGCCTCTCCCTCTCCCAAACAAGTGTTTTTTATTGCCTCAGTCCTCTCCCTCTCCCACACAAGTGTTTTTTTGTTGCGTGAGTTAATTTGGCACCGGAGCAAAGTAGGTGATCCAGATTGGGGCACCAGGTGAGCAATGGAGGGGCATCGATGCCAAATGCATCAGAAGTGAATTTGGCACGTGTTTTGGCCTACATAGTGGAGGGCCGTTATAGCCCACTTTTGTACTACCTCGTATTTAGTGTAAAATTTTGACCATAGATTTACCTAAGAAAATGCCAATGCATGTCACCAAAAATTATACCATTTGAAATTATGTTCAAATACAAATCCAACGATATAGTTTTTAGTGACATGCATTAACATTTTGTCAGTTAAATCTATGGTCAGATTTTGATACTACAAAACACGAAGAGTAAACCAAGACGGAGGTAGTACTTGCTCTTAGGCTAACCATAGATTTACTAGTCTAAGTTACTTGCCACTATGACTAGCCTAGGCTACTAGTAGTACAACAAAAAAACGATGCAGGTGATCACGTGAGAAAAAATACTAAAAACATTTCTTTCGGTGCAGTGCGTAGATGCAGTTTTGAACACTACACTTGTCATTGTAATTTGGGAAAATTATGAAAGAATTGAGCTACGTTGTGATTACTGTTTACTAATAGGAAAGAAGTTTTACCTCGATGAGTAGCTTCTCCATGCACGGAAAGCATGTAAGGGATCCAACAACTTGATCCAGATTGGGGCCGATAGATTTTATTGCCAAGATCTTCACTGTGCGCACAGACTGGGTCAAGCTTGTGGGAATCATTTTCTGGATGACAGTTGTAAATACATCAAGAAGAAATTTAAAAATGTGAATTTCAAGAAGACGGAGAAGAAGATGAGTGTTGTACCTGAACGATTACGGATCCAATAAAGAGTTCGGAGAATTTGGCAGACGAGTACACCAACGCTGTCAATTTCGGCGCGTCAATGACCCTGATTTTTGTTGGACCTTCTAGATCAGATACAAGCAATCTCTCAAGAAAAGGTGCATTCTCAATGACCATAACGTGGAACAGCTGGAGTGATCTCTTCCCAATTGATGTCCTGTTACGGGGCCAGCAAGACACATAAATCCATCAGAGATTCGTCGAGGCAATGTGGAGGCTAATGAACCCGTCGATCTGCCGAAGACGAAGGTATTCAAGCGCAGTACAGCTGCAGAGCAGGTGCTCCATAGCCTTCTTCGAGATGCCAACGTCGAAGAGGTCGAGCAGCTTGAGTTGAGGGAGAAGAAGGGCGGGCACGACATTAATCTGGGGAAAATAGCAGGAGCCGAAGCTGGCGCAGCGCAGCGTTGGTGTGAGGTGGAGCACGGATGGTGGCAGAGAGCGACATCGTCCAGCTTCAAACCTGAGCTCCTCGAGCTGATCTAGGGCGGGGGATAAGAACCACTCGTCGAACTTGGCTTGAACCTTGCAGTTGGTACTGAACATGCGGATGTCAAGCGTCTGGCTGGCCCAGGGGGCGATGAAAGGATCTTGGAGACTGCGGCCATGCGTTTGCAATGCCCGTCGTAGAGGCAGCTGTCGACGGTGAGGTTGAGGGGGACACGGCACCAGAGGGGGCGCCACCGCCGGGAGAGCAGGGTGGTCCACACGGTAGATTTGGTGGGGAGGAGGCCGATGATGACGAGCAGCATGTCATCGGGGAGGCTGCTGATGAAATCCAGGCTCGCCGGATGTGGTTTTGGCTGAAGCCGCCTCCGCTTGTTGGCTGCCTCGCCGTCTATCTCAGCCGGCGGCGACGCCGGTGTACACGTGTGCTTGGTGTGTATTGTGTGCTGGGTGTGCACGAGTGCGTCCTTTTGTGCATGCCGCCGCGCAGTGGTGAAGTGTGCGCGAGTGCGTCCTTCATGCGGAAGAAGTGTGCCCTCAATTTACTAGCGTGCGGGGTGCTACCGCAAGTGGTTTCAACTTTGTTTACTTCACCGCGTGTCAGATGGGCCTCTAGTTTACTTATTTTCACCCACTGCCACATGGGCCAGCACACGAAGATAGAGAACACGAGCTGACAAGGCAACATGTGGACTGGTTGACCGGTCAACTAAACAATATACGGAGCAATACGCTGACACAGTGACCGTATAATCCCTCGGTATAGAGAGATCGAGTGAGAGGGGAGGCCCGTGAGAGATAGTAGAGAAAGAGAGAAAGAGCTACTCCCTCCATTCGATAATGTAGTGCCTATATTTTTTTAAAGTCAAACTTTTGAAACTTTGACCAAGTTTATAAAGAAATTACTTATATCTACAATACCAAAGATAAATGATAGTATGAAGTAAGTACATGTTGTGATGAATCTAATGATCGTTCTAGATGTAATGTTTTTCTCCACATATATCTGGTCAAACTTTTCTGAGGTTTGACTTTTCAAAACATCCATATGTTTATGGACGTGAGAGAGTACCTAACTAGAGAGAGAGAGAGTGTGTGAAATAGAAAGAGTGAGTGAAAAAAGTGTGTGTGCGTGTGTGAAAGAGACATGGACAACACACAATAAAGTAGAGAAAAAGCGTGTGTGTCTTATGCAAACATATCACACATGCATCTTCGACAGCGGAAGCGAGGTGAAGAGATAGTGTGTGGTTGTTTGCAACTAAGAGAGAAAGACCCCTAGCACGTGGCCAAGAGAGGTCTGATAAACAAGGGAGAGAGGTCGAGAGAGACGTATGGAGAAAATGCAGACATGGGGAGGAGAGAGTGTATGTTTGTGATAGAGAGATCCCCTGGAGATCGTGATGGGACTACATGGGTGGGAGATCGAGTGACAAGGTGTGTGCGCGATAGAAGATACCCCGAGAGATATCGAGATAGATGTATGGATGGAAGGAGACAATACGTGTGTTCCTGATGGCTAGTGAGAGATAGTCATACTTAGGGGGGGAGTGCGTGTGCCTATGATGGAGTGATGGATTATGGTACTTAGGGGGGGGTGCGTGTCACATAGAGAGAGAACAAGGGCGGAGAGTGTTAGATGGGTCTATGTAGCGCGAGCGAGATATGTGTATGTGTGAACCAGGGAGATATAAAGTTTGAGAGAGATAGAGGAGCCCCGATACGGCTGAGTGGTGCGTCAGATAGCTGTGAGGGGGAAAGAGATACTCCATCCGTTCGATAATGCAGTGCATATAAATTTTTTAGAAGTCAAACTTTGTAAACTTTGACCAGGTTTACACAAATATTATTTATATCTACAATACCAAAGATACATCATACGAAACTACATCTCATGATGAATCTAATGATATATGTTTGCCATTCTAGATGTAAATGTTTTTCTCCACGTACATGGTCAAACTTTGTGATGTTTGACTTTTCAGTAAATCTATATGCTATGGACCGAAGAGAGTGCCTAAGTCGAGAGAGATCAAGTTCGTGTGAAGGAGAATGAGTTAGTGTGCAAAAAGAGTGTGTGTGTGAAAGAGAGAGGGACAACAAACGATAAAATAGAGAGAGAGAGAGAGAGTGTGTTCGTTTCTTATGCAAACATATCACGCATGCATCTCCGAGATAGAAAAGCGAGGTGAGGAGATACACGAAGATAGCTAGTGCGTGATTGTTTGCAACGGAGAGAGACACCCCTATGGCACATGTCCAATAGAGGTCTGGCCAACAAGGGACAAAGGTCGAGAGGGACGCATGGAGAAGATGGACGCATGGGGAGGGAGAGATGGTGTGTTTGTGATAGAGAGATCCCCTCGAGATCGTGAGGGGACTATATGGGTGGGAGATCGAGGGACGAGGTGTGTGTGCGATAGAAAGATGCCCCAAGAGAAATCGAGATAGACAAAGTTAGGGAAAGAGATAATGCACATGTTTGTGATGGAGACTAAGTATTAGTCATATACACAGGGGGGACTGCGTGTGCCTACAATTGAGTGAGAGACAATCATACTTAGCTAGGCGTGAGATTGTGTGTGTGTGCGTGTGAGATGGAGAGAGAACGAGGGAGAGAGAGAGAGAGTTTTAGATGGGTCTATAGAGTGCGAGTGAGATATGCATGTGTGACCCAGGGAGATGGAGAGTTTGAGAGAGAGAGGGAAGAGCTCTGAGATGGCAGAGTGGTGCGTGAGAGAGTTACGGGCAACGAGCTAGGGAATTTGTGTGCGTACGATGAGTGCACCCAAGATATTTAGCTTGTACTAGAGAATCATACATAGTGTGCTAGAGAGACCTATACATGGAGTGTGCATGCGAACTAGAAAGACCCCCTCCCCCCCCACACAGAGAGAGAGATAGAGAGAGAGGGAGAGGGACCGACAAGGTTTGTGTTTGGATGCGTGCGATAGAATTGAAGATTGTCGGCGAGAGAGAGAACATGAGTCCGGGAGAGGGGAAGGTCACGTTTATGCATCAAAGACTGATATAAACCATGTTTCGATATAAAATTGCATTCAAATATTTGAATTGGAGAACATGTTGTCTGCAATCCACACATGAACAGAGATATGCGTATCAAACAAGTTCATTAATTTGACTTTCAACATGCTCATGGAGTACTATAATACAGTACAACATGCTACTCAATTGAGGTGTTCAATTTTGGATTTAGTTCACTATTTTGACTTGGTGAACAAGCTATTTCATTGAATCGAGATATTTCATTTTGGGTTTGATTCCCGTTTTTGAGTGGGTCAACTATTTGTCATATAGTAAATCGTTAGCAACGAGCATGTAAAAACACATTAGTCCCGAGCATCATCTCACCATCTAAAAAAGAAGTGGCAAGCTAATATTTCAAAATTTGATTCGAATCGACTTGGTAAGGTAGACGTGGATGCTCGTTCTCCCAAAATTTGAACGAACCACTAAACACCCTCTGCTCGGTGGAATTCGCCCGAGCAAATAAATGGGACACGCAAAATTATCAGCCTATGTGGGACACACATCAATTGGCCCGTTGTACATCGAGGGTAGGTTCGTAACTTCATCCAAGCACGCCTTCTCCTTGGCCGAAATGACAGGTGCCGAATAATTCATAAACCATGGGCGGCAAAACACCCTCTCCTCGCCCGAAATCGCTCGCGCCGACTATTTCAAAACACGCCCTCCTCGCCCTCCTCGCTCGCGCCGACTATTTCAAAACACGCCCTCCTTGCCCGAAATCTCTCGCGCCCACTATTTCAAAACATGCCCTCCTCGCCCGAAATCACTCGCGCCCACTATTTCAAAACACGCCCTCCTCGCCCGAAATCGCTCGCGCCCACTATTTGGGAGAAGCAAAGTTACTCTACTATCCCCGACCCTCAATACACAAACCCAAGCCCAGAAGCCTAAAGGCAGGGGTAGAACTGTAACTCCCTCCCACATTTCAGACAAATGCGTCCGTAAGACATGGTTCCCCCTCCCAATTCCCTATTCATACATCATGGGCGCCAAATCACCTTCTCCTGGGAAGCTCCCTTCTCCCTAGCCGTGAAACCTCAGCCCCTCCTCCATGGCGCCCTCCACCACACCAAATTCACCGCCGCCCTGCTCCCCAATGCCGGAGACACTGTCCGTTTGCCGTCGTGCACTGGGCCATGTGCCTCTTAATCCGTGCTGCCGGAGCTGCCTCGACGATGGCCGCGTGAACCGTACCGGAGCTGATTCACCCCCGCCATTGTGCACGACACCGGAGCGGCTCCAACTTTGGATGCGTCCAGGGCCCCGGTGCTGCTTCCCCGTAGCCGTCGACCGTCGCGACATCTCTGCTTTCCTGCCGTCGGTAGCCACCGCAATCGCGCCGGCCTCACCGACTCGGCAGCTGGAGCTGCCTACTTCACCGGGCCGCAAGACAGGTCATACACTCATCTTAAATCACTTTATTTAGGTGTCAGTTGTCTGAATTTTTATTCTGGGCCAATCGATTCCCAATGGGAAGCAGCACCCCTCGAGGCGGCGGAGCTCCTAGGCTGCCGGTTGGCTGGTGTCTAACGTAAGGGTGCGGGGGCGCAAGTTCGCCGCGGAAGCAGCGCTTAGGTGGCTATCTTAGAGTTGCGTGGGTTGAAGGTACTGCCGTTGCCGGATCTGGATGACGGTGAGTCTTTGTGGATTAGCCGGGGGCGGTGCAACCATGACAGTGCGGTGGGGCGGGGAGCAGGGTTTTGGTCGGAGCTCTCACGACCAGGGACGATAGAGGCAGGTTGCTCTGCTGGTGGTCGCTGGCTCTTCTGGGAAGATTCTGAACAATGTTAGCCGGGAGGCACAACACGGCCATCAAGCCATCCGGTGTAGATCCGACAGTACCAAAATAAAATAAAATCATGTGACCCCAATTTAGTTTTCAGTCAACAGACGTGTGACCACTCTCGTACCTTACTGTTGATCTCTTAGGGTATTTCTTCAGATCAGAGATATATGTCATTCTTAACATTTTGCGTTTTCTGCATCTTCAGCCACACCGTCTTCCTTCTCACCGTAGCTGCTCCAACAAGGGAAGCATACACCAGAAGGGAGCTATAGTCCCCACTCAACAGTTCCCTGCATCGAATGTGCGTGCTCGACATGGACAACCACAACAACTGCAGGGCCATCGACAAGTCAGCACATGATGCTCACTCCTATGGATGGCGACCAGATAGGTTGTACCCTCATCTTACTTGTGTGCAACATTTATGGCTTTGTTATTCATCTAAGCATGGAAAATAGATTATCACATTTCACTGTATATTCATGCTGATCTCTTAAGAGTCTTGTTCAGGAGTTAACGCTGTTCCATAGTTCAGATAAGAGACTTGTTCTTTAGGTAACTATGTTCCATAGTTATCATCCATCAGCCAATGTTATCCCACAGGCTGGTGATTATACCACTTCTAGTATTACCTATGTTGTTCTTTAATACTTTTGTGTGCCATCTAGTTAATCTCGAGTACAAACGATACATATTCTATAGCTTTCATCTGTGTTCTCCCTTTAGTTTTTGAGACCTGTTGCTGCTAGTTAAGCCCAGTCCTACTATTTATGTCGTCTCCTACAGGCACTCATTACATAAATCTAACTACTAGTTGTCTTCCATGCATGTCAGGTATAATTGCAAACACAGATATATCCACAAGAACCTCACGGAGCAATGTAACGACCAACAAACTTGACGTCAATGATACCCAATATGATGGAACATGTAAAGGCAGTTCTTCAGAAGACTTGCAGAAAGATGTCAAATCCTATTCACCCCACAAGGTCCTTGCTCTAACTTGGCCCGTGATATGGGTACAGCATGCATATAATGTCCTGTAGTGCATCTACTCTGTTGCAATGCCATGTGCTTAGCCTGCTGATCATGCATGTAAATATGTCATGCCTTCCTGTTTTTAAGTACCTATTCCATTCATGATAACATGTTTTCAAATTCAAGTACTGTCATTCTACTCTGTCACAATGCCATCTGCTTAGTTTGGACATCATGCTTCTGAATATCTTATGCATTGTTATTCATCAGTATGTACTTCATCTGTCTACCATACCATGTCTTTTACATTGAAGTGCTGTTCTAGTGGTCTGTTGCAATGCCATCTTAGTTTCCCAATCATACACGCATATGTTCCCTTAGTGTTTTTCTATATGTATTCCACTATCATACAGTTTTACATTCAACTAGTGTTTTTTACTCTATTGTCCTGTCGTATCCCTAGCTCTTACATCATACTCCCTCCGTCCGGATTACATGTCGCAGAAATGGATAAAAATGGATGTACCTAGAACTGAAATGCGCCTACACACATCCATTTATTTCCGGATGGAGGGAATACATGTCAATATGTCATGACTTTCTATTCTTCAGTACCTATTCCATCTCTCTTCCGTAGCATGTTTTATAACTGAAGCACCATTCTTCTATATAAGGCATGCAAGGGGAAGACGGCTATGTTAGAATCTGAAGGGTTACAAACAAGGTCTTTGCAAAAGATCGAAATGCCAGGAGATAGTAAACCAACTCCAATGTTCATAGATACTTCTCCAGCACAGAGAAACCCAACTCCTACTGATAATAAGCAGATTCAAATGGCCAAAGAACTAGTCCACTCCAGTCCAGCAAAAATATGTCAACTCCATTCTAAAAAGCGTGTGCGTATCCTCACATCATGAAATTTTATAGCATTCAGATCATATTTTCTACATGTTTCTTACCCATCTCTCTTTTAGAAAATAAGCTTAAAGGATAGAAGACTTTCAAAACTGGGATCGTGTTCGAGGAAAGTATCTTGCGGGAATTCTCTGTGCTCCAATGCTGATGTAAGTACCTGTTGTATATCACTAAATTTTTACATTAGCATGTATTTTGTTAATCGACGTGAATCCAACCTTTATCTGATCTAAATTTACTTGTAGCAAAATGTATAATTAAAGGCGACAATGTTGATTTTTCTAAGGAAAACTGCCTGGTAGTTTTGCATACTGAGCTGCATGAGTGTACTATCTCATATCATGCACATTACTAAATTGTAGTGCTGTTCTGGTTGCCCAATCATTCATTGTGTTAATGTTGCTTTCCTATTACCTTACATGGCTGATGATAGCTGTGCCATATTGTGTTAATTTGGTGTAGGCTGGTGTGGTCTGGTTGCCCAAACGTTCGTTGTGTCAATGTTCCTTTCCTATTATCTGACCTGGCCAATGATAGCAATGCTAGTGTGTTAACTTGGTGCAGGCTGCTGAAGATAAGAAGACAAACTCTGAAAATAGCAAGGCAACCCCATTGTTTCTTTCCAATAAATCTAGGGCAGGTAATATGGCAATAACTCTTGATTAATCTGTTCGGTTCCCCTCCTAATTTATGTTATGATGCAGTGGTCGAGACACTCTCCACTATCAATAATACAAGCCTGCCAAAATCGCCATATGAATCTGTTGAGTTTCCTCTGTCTCGAATCCAACGGAAAAAATGTATGTTTGTGAACAAATTACTGGCTGAAGCAATCATGGAAATCATGGAGGAATCAGAGGTGCACATTCTTGTGCAACAACAACTGATCAATGTTTCTAGAGACAGTGTAGCAAAGAAGGAAGAACTTGCTCACATGCTTATGGGCGTCATCCGCGCTGAGGTTGCAGATTGTGAGGATGTAGATCGTTAAGTTCTGCTCATTTATTTGCACTAGCATCAATCTTTGATTGCCCAGTGGATGTAATTTCCTGTAATATATGCTGGATGTGCAACGTTTTTCCTTGTATGCCGTACGTTTGCTTATCGCGCCTCGCATTCCAGCTAACTGGTCGCTAGGAAGGCAAAAAAGCAGTGAAATTATTAGTTAGCATGAACAGTCGTGGGCCCTATATGAAGGAAGCGGCCCACTGCCCTTAATGGGCTCGCATGGGCCAAAATTCTCATAGGCCTTTAATTGATCAGTTTTTGTCCTGTCCATAATTGCTCGTCGTAATGAGCTCAAATTATAGCTGGGCCGGAATCGACGTTATCTAATTGGGCCTACTGACATGTTCAAACTTTAGCGGGCCCATTAAGTTAATGGGCCGTAAGCAGGCCGAAAGCACTATTGGGCCGCTATAATTGAAACGAGCCAACAGTTAATGCTCGGCCCTGTTACCTCCCGGGTCATTAACAAGCCGACATCGAAGTGGGCAATAAGTGGGCCCATTGGACTTCACAGGCCGTTAATAGGCTGATACTAAGGTCGGGCTATATATGGCCCAACTGTATTTTGGGCCTTTAGCAGGCCGAAAGAGACAGCGGGCTCGTACTGGACAATGAAGAGCATGGGTCGCTAAGAGGCCGAAAGTCAGGTCAGACTTTATATGGCCCAACTGTGTTGTGGGCCTTTAGCAGGCCGAAAGAGAAACCGGGCTGGTATTGGTCATGAAGAGCATGGGCCGTTAAGAGGCCAAAACTCAGGTCCGACTGCAAATTGCCCAACTCATTTATGGGCCGTTAACGGGCTGAAAGACACATCGGGCTAGAAATTGGCCCAACACTTTAATGGGTCGCTAAAAGGCCGAAAGACGTACATCCTGAAAATTGGCCCATCCCTTGAATGGGCCGTTAACAGGCTAAAAGCACATGGGGCCGATATTGAGCCCAAATATATAGCGGGCTGTTAATGGGCTTGAACTGACGATGGGCTGCAATGGTGTCAAATAGTTAACGGGCCGTTGACGGGCCGAATTGGCACATCTCGTATGGGCCGTGGGCTTAAATGGACCAGACACAAGTAGGTCCTATATGGACCGGCCTGCTAATTTTGACTGGGCCGGCCTCTTTCACCTAAATGGGCCACTGTTGGGCCTTGCCACCTGCCAACGTTTCATAGGCGCCTCCGTACAATGAGTGGATGACATCTGTCCCAACGCTGAGCCGACACGTGGATCCTCCGGCGAATGAGAATTTTACATGTGGAAAATCCCCATTGGTCGGGGCTATTAACGGGTTATCGGATCCAAACATGAACCCGATAGCTTAATGGTGACCCGTTACGGTGGATGTCACGTGTCAGTTACCCTTGACGAAAACACTTCCATGATGCGCCATTTATCGTCACGGAAGTGGACACTTCCGTGATGATAATTTTGGTATTGTCATGGAACACTTCTACGACAGCACAGGTATGACTATCTTGATTCTGTCATAAAATCGTCATGGATGTACATGCATGACAGAAAACATGACCTACTGTGACAAACACGTATCATCACGGAAGTGTTTTTTTTGTAGTGATAGTAACATTGTCCCTTCTCTCTTTTCTCTCATTTTTTTGTGGGCTTCTTTGGCCTCTTTTTTTTGTGGGCTTCTTTGGCCTCTTTTATTTTTTTATAAAGTCCGTAGACTCATCCCAACTTGTGAGGGAATCATAGCTTCCATCATCCTTTCCTCACATGGGACAATGCTCTAATAATGATGATCATCACACTTTTATTTACTTACAACTCGAAACTGAGAACAAAAATATGACGGAACGGTGGAAGTTGCATGGCAATATATCTCGGAATGGCTATGGAAATGCCATAATAGGTAGGTATGGTGGCTGTTTTGAGGAAGGGTATATGGTGGGTGTAGTGCACCGGCGAAAGTTGCGCGATACTAGAGAGGCTAGCAATGGTGGAAGGGTGAGAGTGCGTATAATCCATGGACTCAACATTAGTCATAAAGAACTCACATACTTATTGCAAAAGTCTATTATCTATCAAAACAAAGTAGTACGCGCATGCTCCTAGGGGGATAGATTGGTAGGAAAAGACCATCGCTCGTCCCCGACCGCCACTCATAAGGAAGACAATCAATAAATAAATAAATCATGCTCCGACTTCATCACATAACGGTTCATCATACGTGCATGCTATGAGAATCACAAACTTTAACACAAGTATTTCTACCAATCCACAATTTCTCACTAGCATGACTCTAATATCACCATATTTATATCTCAAAACAATCATAAGGAATCAAACTTCACATAGTATTCAATGCACTTTATATGAAAGTTTTTATTATATCCCTCTTGGATGCCCATCATATTGGGACTAAATTCATAACCAAAGCAAATTACCATGCTGTTTAGAAAGACTCTCAAAATAATATAAGTGAAGCATGAGAGTTCAACAATTTCTATAAAATAAATCCACTGCCGTTCTCTAAAAAGATATAAGTGAAGCACTAGAGCAAAATTGCCTAGCTCAAAAGATATAAGTGAAGCACATAGAGTATTCTAATAAATTCACGATTCATGCATGTCCCTCTAAAAAGGTGTGTACAGAAAGGATGATTGTGGCAAACTAAAAAGCAAAGACTCATATCATACAAGACACTCCAAGCAAAACATATGTCATGTGGTGAATAAAAATATAGCCTCAAGTAAATTTACCGATAGACGAAGACGAAAGAGGGGATGCCATCCGGGGCATCCCCAAGCTTAGATGCTTGGTTGTCCTTGAATATTACCTTGGGGTCCCTTGGGCATCCCAAAGCTTAGGCTCTTGCCACTCCTTATTCCATAGTCCATCAAATCTTTACCCAAAACTTGAAAACTTCACAACACAAAACTTAACAAGAAAACTCATGAGATCCATTAGTATAAGAAAATAAATCACCACTTTTTGGTACTGTTGTGAACTCATTCTTTATTTATATTGGTGTAATATCTACTGTATTCCAACTTCTCCATGGTTCATACCCCCCGATACTACCCATGGATTCATTAAAATAAGCAACCAAAACATAGAAAACAGAATCTGTCAAAAACAGAACAGCCTGCGAAGATCTGAATTTTTCTAATACTTATGTAACTCCAAAGATTAAGAAAAATAAGGACAGCAGAGGAAATTCGTATATAAATCTTCTGTAAAAAATTCAGGGTTTTTCCATGCCCCAGTGAATTTAAACAATTCTGTTACTGTACACAAAAGTTTCTGTTTTTCAGCAAGATCAAATCAACTATCACCGTAAGCCATCCCAAAGGTCTTACTTGGCTCAAACACTAATTAAAACACCAAAAAACAATTAATACAGAGGTAATAATGTGTATACTCCTAAAAACATAAAGGAAAAAAATATTGGGTTGTCTCCCAACAAGCGCTTTTCTTTAAAGCCTTTTAGCTAGGCGTTGATAATTTTAATGATGCTCACATGGAAGATAGCAATTGAAACACGAAGAGAGCATCATGTAGCATGTGGAAAAAAGTTTAAGTCTAACATACTTCCTATGCATAGGCATTTTATAAGCAAACAAATTATCAAGACAAGCAAAAACTAGCATATGCAAAGAAGAAGAAAGAAACAATAGCAATCTCAACATAACGAGAGGTAATTTAGTAATATGAAAATTTCTACGACCATAATTCCCTCTCTCATAATAACTACATTTGGGATCATATTCAAATTCAACAATATAGCTATCACATAAATTATTCTCTTCATGATCCACATGCATGCAAAGTTGACACTCTTCCAAAATAGTGGGATTAACATAAAATAAAGTCATTACTTCTCCAAGCCCACTTTTATCGAAAATTTCATAAGATTGATCAAACTCCAAAGTAGTGGGATCATTATTTCCTAAATTTGACACTCTTCCAAACCCACTGTCAATATTATTGCAAACATTATTACCATGAGGGTTAAATAAATTTTCAAGATCATAAGAAGCATTATCACCCCAATCATGATCATTTCAATAAGTGGTGGACATGGCAAAATTAGCATCCCCAGGCTTAGGGTTTTGCATATTATTAGCACAATTGACATTAATATAATTTATAATAATATCATTGCAATCATGCTTTTGATTCAAGGAACTATCAAGTATGGGTGCAATAGCAATAATCTCATGTTTAACATAAGGAACTATAGCAAATTCATCTCCACAAATATTGGCATCATGGCCATAAGAATAGCAAGCATCATGTTCATCAAGGGATGTTTCAATCAAATCAACGGAATCATAATTACCTATAGATTCATGCATATCATTATTTTCTTCCAAATTAGTGGACATTCTCTCAATAAATTCTTTAACATAGGCATTATGAGCATAGTTTTCATAGCAATATTTAAGTATGTCAAAATTTTCAGATTTGTAGAGAGTAATATCATACTTTTCAATCAAAGAAGCAACTTCATAAGCACCCTTAAAAGCAATAAATTCTTCAATTTGTCCGATATCATAATAACTATAAACACCCTTTTCATAAGAAGATAAGATTTCATTATCATTAAACTCACATAGGTAGGGAAGGTGTTTTTTAGGGTTCTTAGAGCAGCAAGTAAAATCACAAAGTTCACAAAGATTCCAAGCATAACATAGCTAACAATTTATTTGATTCCATAAGAGTCTCCCTTTTTCAGAAAAATGATAACACACAAAATGAGCATGCTCATCTAAAGATTTTCCCTCAACTAAACTAGTTGGGGTTTCAGCACGAGCACATATGGATCGAAGATGATCCTATTAGAAAACCTTAAGTGGATCCATAAACCTTTTTGCTTTCTGATTTCCAATAAATACACAATTATTCAAAGCGAACGAGTAAACAAACCAAGTAAGACAAAAAGGCAAACAAAAAGACGAACGGAAGAAGGGCAAATAAAAAGGCAAATCTTTTTGTGTTTTTCTGAAATCGTTTTAGAAGTGGGGTAGAGGAAAATGAGAGGCAAATGGCAAATAATGTAATGCAAGAGATGAGAGTTTATGGTGGGTACTTGGTAGGCTTGATGTAGATCTCCCCGGCAATGGCACCAGAAATTCTTCCTACTACTTCTTGAGCCTATGTTGGTTTTTCCCTTGAAGAGTAAAGGGTGATGCAGCAAAGTAGAGATAAGTATTTCCCTCAGTTAAGAACCAAGGTATCAATCCAGTAGGAGAAACACGCAAGTCCCCAATATATGCACCTACACAAACAATCAAACACTTGCACCCAACACGATAAAGGGGTTGTCAATCCCTTAACGGTCACTTGCAAAGGTGAGATCTGATAAAGATAGATATAAAAGATTACTAAAACGTAAAACAAAATAAAAGTAAATAAATTGCAGCAAGGTATTTTTGGTATATAGATCTGAAAATATAAGAAGAAAAATAGACCCCGGGGCCATAGGTTTCACTAGAGGCTTCTCTCTTGAAGGCAAATAATACGGTGGGTGAACAAATTAATGTCGAGCAATTGATAGAAAAGCGCAAAGTTATGACGATATCCAAGGCAATGATTATGAATATAAGCATCACGTCCGTGTCAAGTAGACCGACTCCTGCCTGCATCTACTACTATTACTCCACACATCGACCGCTATCCAGCACGCATCTAGAGTATTGAGTTCAAAAGAACGGAGTAACGCCTTAAGCAAGATGACATGATGTAGAGGGATAAACTCAAGCAATATGATGAAAACCCCATCTTTTTACCCTTGATGGCAACAATACAAATACGTGCCTCGCGACCCCTACTTTATCACTGGGTGAGGACACCGCAAGATTGAACCCCACACTAAGCACCTCTCCCATTGCAAGAACAACCAATCTAGTTGGCCAAACCAAACCGATAATTCGAAGAGAAATACAAAGATATCAAATCATGCATATAAGAATTCAGAGAAGATTCAAATAATATTCATAGTTAAGCTGATCATAAATCCACAATTCATCGATCTCGACAAACACACCGCAAAAGAAGATTACATCGGATAGATCTCCAAGAACATCGAGGAGAACATGGTATTGAGAATCAAAGAGAGAGAAGAAGCCATCTAGCTACTAGCTATGGATCGATAGGTCTGTGGTAAACTACTCACGCTTCATCGGAGGGGCAATAGAGTTGATGTAGTTGCCCTCTGTGATCGAATCTCCCTCCGACAGGATGCCGGAAAAGGCCCCAAGATGGGATCTCACGGGAACAGAAGGTTACGGCAGCGGAAAAGTATTTTGGTGACGCCTCTGGTTGTTTGGGAATATTTGGGGATTTATAGAACTCAGAGGGAGGTCGGTGGACTCCCGAGAGGCCCACAAGCCAGGGGGCCGCCCCGCGTAGGGCGCGCCCTGGAGGCTTGTGGAGTCCTCGGGACTCTTCTGACTTGGCCTCCAAGCTCCGTGGGTGTCTTCTGGTGCAAGAAAAATCATCGTAAAGTTTTATTCCGTTTGGACTCCGTTTGATATTCCTTTTCTGTAAAACTCAAAAACAAGGAAAAAATAGAAACTGGCACTGGGCTCTAGGTTAATAAGTTAGTCCCAAAAATAATATAAAATAGCATATTAATGCATATAAAACATGCAAAACAGATAATATAATAGCATGGAACAATCAAAAATTATAGATACATTGGAGACGTATCAGCGACGAGCCGGGCGGCTACCAGAATTTGAGCGTCCACGGTTTAGGTGTTACGGGGCACGGCGAGCGCGGCCGAAGGGCTCTACGGGTTCCTGGGTTCACTAGGAGCACACCAATGCAATGAACGCAAGTGGAGGGCTTGGGAGCACGGAGCTCACAGGCCATGGTGGCAGCGGAGATCGGGCATGCGGGCGGTGGCTAGAGGACGCGACGGATGATGGGGTAAGGGGGGATCGAGTCAGCGGCTCACCGCGGGTCTGTCAATGCTGCTGGAGAGGTTGGGGAAGGCCGGGAGCCGACAAATCAAACGGAGGCGACCATAGGGTCCCAAGGTTGAGAATGATGTGATGGCGACAGTGCAGGGCATCTGGGGACGCAGGCGTCGGCGCGATGGTGTTGTACATTGAGGCGGGGCTGCTGGACATGCTCGCACGGCTTTATGGCGTCATTGGTCGCGAAGGATGGCGATGACGCTCTCTGTGGCTCGCGGATGCCTGAAGGCATGAGCGCTAGAGGGAGGGAGAGTGACCAGAGAGAGGGGAGTGGACGAGGGGGTCGAGGGCATCTCCATGGCACGAGGGAGACACTCGGGGATGGCGTGAAGCAGGCAGGGAGGAGGTGGAGTCCTCGGGCGCGCGCGCGTCGACACGCCTCTTACAGTAGGCAGAGGTTGAAGACAGCGGTGCCCCTGGTGGGCTGTGCCAGGTAAGCTCTCTCTCTTCTCTGTTTTTCTAATTCTGTTCTGTTTTCTATTTTGTAGATTTGTTTTGAATTTGGTTTTGAAACCAATTCAATTTTGTTGCTTCTAAAAATATTTGTGGATGCAATACGGACTAATCCAAAGCCCCACATTGATTTCCAGAATTATTGGAGCTATGAATACTTTATAGACATTTATTTGCTCCAATTCAAACACTATATGAGTTAATTCAAAAATCCAGAAATGTCCTAGAAAAATGTGTTGGGAAACGTTGCATGGAAAACAAAAAAAATTCTACGCACACGCAAGATCTATCAATGGAGATGCATAGCAATGAGAGGGGAGAGTGTGTCTATGTACCCTCATAGACCGTAAGCAGAAGCGTTTGACAATGCGGTTGATGTAGTCAAATTTCTACACGTTCCAACTGATCGAGCACCGAACGTACGGCACCTCCGCGTTCAGCACACGTTCAACTCGATGACGTCCTCCGCCTTCTTGATCTAGCAAGACGGCAAGGTAGTGGATGAGTTCCGGCAGCACAACGGTGTGGTGACGGTGATGGTGAAGTGATCTTCGCAGGGCTTCGCCTAAGCACTACGAAAATATGACCGGGGGTGGAAACGGTGGCGGGGGGGGGGGGGGGGGGGGGGCGCCGCACATGGCTAAGACAATGTTGTGTTGTGCTAGGCGCCCCCCACATATATATAGGTGGGAGGGAGGGAGGAGCAGCCAAGGAGGTGCCCCAAGTAGGCTGAATCCTACTTGGGGTCCTCCCCTAGCCGCGCGCCCCCCCTTCCATATATAGGTGCGGGGAAAGGCAGGGGAGGGAGGCGCCCCCCCTTTCCTTTCTCCCATGAGAGGGGAAGGCAGGATGGGCTAGCCCTCCCCCTTTTCCTTCCCTAGGGCTGGCCAGCTAGGGAGAGGGGCGCACCAGCCCCCTGTGGGCTGGTCTGTCCCTCCCTTGGCCCATTAGGCCCATATACCTACCAGGGGGGGGGGGGGGTGTCCGGAACCCCTTCCGGTGACCCGATGGCTACCCGGTGCATCCCGAAACTCTTCTAGTGTCCGAATACCATCATCCTATATATCAATCTTTACCTCTCAACCATTTCGAGACTCCTCGTCATGTCTGTGATCTCATCCGGGACTCTGAACAACCTTCGGTCACCAAATCATATAACTCATATAACACTATATCATCAACGAACGTTAAGCGTGCGGACCCTACGGGTTCGAGAACTATGTAGACATGACTGGGACACTGCTCCGGTCAATAACCAATAGCGGAACCTGGATGCCCATATTGGCTCCTACATATTCTATGAAGATCTTTATCGGTCAAACCTTTATGACAACATACGTAATTCCTTTTGTCCATCAGTATGTTACTTGCCCGAGATTCGATCGTCGGTATCTTCATACCTAGTTCAATCTCGTTACCGGCAAGTCTCTTTACTCGTTCCATAATACATCATCCTGTAACTAACTCATTAGTCACTTTGCTTGCAAGGCTTCTTATGATGTGTATTACCGAGAGGGCCCAGAGATACCTCTCCGATACTCGGAGTGACAAATCCTAATCTTGATATATGCCAACTCAACAAACACCTTCGGAGATACTTGTAGAGCATCTTTATGATCACCCAATTATGTTGTGACGTTTGATAGAACACAAGGTATTCCTCTGGTATCTGAGAGTTGCATAATCTCATAGTCGGAGGAATATGTATTTGACATGAAGAAAGCAATAGCAATAAACTGAACAATCATTATGCTAAGCTAACGGATGGGTCTTGTCCATCACATCATTCTCCTAATGATGTGATCCCGTTATCAAATGACAACACATGTCTATGGTTAGGAAACCTTAACCATCTTTGATCAACGAGCTAGTCTAGTAGAGGCTTACTAGGGACACGGTATTTGTTTATGTATTCACACATGTATTTAAGTTTCCGATCAATACAATTCTAGCATGAATAATAAACCTTTATCATGAATAAGGAAATATAAAATAAAAACTTTATTATTGCCGCTAGGGCATATTTTCTTTCAAAATGTGCACCATTTTTGGCAGGGGTTTTCAACCCACTACTAGGAGAAAGCCTATAGATAGAATCTTAATAGTAGCATGGGCATGAGAGAGGCGCTACTGCTAATTAGTAGTAGCAAGGTGCAAGAACAGGCGCTACAGGTAGCAAAGTAGCAGTAGCGCGGGCCGGCTGTACCGTGCTACTGCTATGTGGTCCCACCGCCATCGATCGGGGCTGCCCATAGTAGTAGCGATGGGTAGAAAACCGCGCTACTACTATAGCCGTAGCAGTAGCGCGTGTCTGTTGCCACTGTTACCGCTATGTGTGCATGGTGCCAGTAGGTGGGCCCCACTTAGCAGCAACGATGGGCCACCGACACGCGCTACTCCTATGGAGATTAGCAGTAGCGCTGTAATCCATCCCTCGCTACTACTATGCATAGCAGCCACCTTTTCCCCACCTTCCCTCTCCCCCTCCCCCTTTCCCCTCTCCCTTCTCTACCTCCCTCCCTCACTTAGTTCTTCCTTCTCCTACCTGTCTTCTCTCCCCATTAATGCCTGATCCACCATTATCTCCTCCATTAATGACCTCTCTTTCTAGCTAGCTTCTTCCTCACTTTATTTGTCTCTCCCTCCTTCCCTTTCCCCACTCCTACCTTTGTCTCACTAGCTAGCTCTCCCTCCCTTCTGGGACTTGGAGTACTGGCCCAAACTCGACACGCCTCATTGCCTTGATCAAATGCATATCACGAAGAATGTCCTCGAGAGTTTGCTTGGGACACTGATGAACATGCCGGACAAGACCAAGGATGGGCCGAAGGCAAGAAAAGACTTAGAAGATTTGACAATCAGGGTGGATCTCCACATGCCCGGTAAAAATTCGTCGGAGGACACGGAGACGGAGACGGAGGCGGGGGTCAGGGACAAAAAAGTCAACAAGAAGGAAGAGAAATATTGCCCCCCTTCTTGCTTCACCTTAAATCCGAAGTAGATGGATCAATTCTTCAAGTTCCTCACCGGAATCAAAGTTAGCTCTGGTTACTGTGGGAAGATAAGCAGATTTGTAGACATGAAGAAGAAAGGGTTCAGCGGGATGAAGTCTCATGACTGTCACGCGATGATGACACAAATACTTCCTGTTGCCATTAGAGGGATAATCGGATAGCATGTTCGTGACACGCTTACTGGTCTCTACAACTTTTTCGATGTTATCTCTCGAAAGTCGATCAGTGTGAAGCAACTTCGAAGGCTATAGGAAGAGATCGTTGTCATACTAAATGAGCTTGAGATGTACTTCCCGCCCGCATTCTTTGACATCATGGTGCATCTGTGTGTCCACATGGTGGACGACATCATCGACCTCAGGCCGACATTCCTGCACAGCATGATGTCGTTCGAGAGGATGAATGGGGTCATCAAAGGACTCGTTCGTAACATGTCCCGTCCGGATGGAAGCATCGTCCAGGGCTTTCTTACCCAAGAGTGCATCTCCTTTTGCGAGAATTATATAGGCGTCGGAGACCCTGTTGTTGGTTTGCCGGTCAACAAGCACCTTGGGAGGCTCAAAGGTGAAGGTCACACCAACGACCGGAGGGAACTGCATGTGGACCACGAGGGTCGACGCAACGACTTTGACATAGCAAACTTAGTAGTGCTACAACACCTAGACATGGTAGATCCTTTCATGACACTGCACAAAGAAACAATGGCAAAGAAATACCATGACTAGGGGCTGTGCAGGATGGACGCCGAAGTTACTAGAGAGCACAACCTCACTTTCTTGACTTGGTTCAAAAAGCCTATTCTTGCTAACCCCTTGGAAGAGGGCTCTACCCCGGGAAATTTGAGCCACTATTGCCGGTTGAAGCTCGCATGAACTACGACAACCAACTCGGATGCATCCTACGGGAAGCCGCGAGCATCAGCGACAAGGAGTTAAGGGCTAAACCAAAAAATATGGAGCACCTCCTCCTAACGAACTTGCACCAGAGATACCATTTCCCCGGCCGGAATGACGCCAAAGATCCATGGAAAAATGATGCCATGAAGAAGAGAAACAACACCGCCATGGGGAAGTTCAGCGGTGCATTGTCCTCCTGGAAAGTCTGGGTGAAATGATCGATTGCCAAGAATGAACCATACTCCAAGATTTTTGAGGAAAATCCCACACTTTCGGAAGAGGACTACGAAAAATTCAAGGAAACTTGCGCTACCGAAGATGCCAAGCGTAAGTTTGAGAAATTCAAGGGGCTTCAGCTAAGGAACACTGGGAACCACCGCCTCAGAAGCCATGGTTACCTTGGCAAGAAACCCATATGGGATAAGGAGGACGCTGAACGTGAAGTTGCGGTGATCCCAAACCCCTTGGCAGAGTTCACCGACCAGCTGGAGCATGACTTCATCAGAGCTCGGTACAAGTGGGACAGAGTAAAAAAAGGCTTTCTACACTAACGAGCCCACGAGGAAGTTGATGAGAATACTGGTAATTACCACCTTAATTATATTAGTTCTGATCAATTCGACTACACATTGTAGTAACATTTCTAAATGGTCAACGTTCCTTTTGCAGAAAGATCAACACAACAAGCTTGCGGCCGAAAGTGACTCGTCATCTTAGTCATCGGCGAGGCCCAAGTGGAACACCCCTCTCAACCGGGCCTTGAACATACTGAAGGGACTTCCTGAGGGCCAGCGGCCACAGTATGGACGTGTGCACGGTGTCGGAGACGACGCCACATGGAAGTACTACTACAATGAGGACCCGGAGGCCAGAAGGCAAAGAAGGAAGTTTAGTCAGGTGAACATCAATGAGAAGGTGGCAGTTGCGGTCGACAAAAGAGCAGCTGAGACCCAAGAAGTCATGAAATCCGAGTTGGTCAAAGTGGCAGCTGAGACCCAAGAAGCCTTGAGAGTTGAGTTGCTCAAAGTAGCAGTCGATGCAGCAGTATTTGCCTGCAGGGTAGATTTTCTATCTTCGATGGAGGCCTTGGTTCCGGCTGTTGTCAACTGGACGAAGAAAAACCCAGACAAAGGGCCACAAGACTTTCCCATGCCCAGCTTCATCAGGAGCAACTCGATGGCCATCGCACCAATAGCACCTGTTGCCGCTACCGCACAAGGTCCCGCACCCGCTCATAGCAGCCCCTCCTCCATCTCTGGCGTGCGAGGCGGGGCTTCGACTTGGCCTGAGCTCGACGCCCTCACGGTAATTACGCGTCCAACCAACATATATATAATCTTCTGCTTCCATTGCCTTTCGGATGTCTAACGCCGCAGACGTGTCTTTACAGGCCGACCAAACCCCATGCACCATATTGTACATGATCAACGGCCAGAAGGTGGACGTAGGAACCGTGACAATAGAGAAGCCCAAGGAAAGCTTGTTCCACGGCCAGCCGATCCCCGTTGGCACCTTCAGGGTTTCCTTGGCGAGTGTCAAAGCGGGCCACGAGGATTTGGCTCCTCTAGTACGGCTCGGGGAGAGGATGACGAGACCCCGATGCGGCTTGGTCAATGCAAGGGTTGGATGCTATTGTGGCCGAAGAATCTTCTTAGCGTGGAGGCGGCTGATGACCCACAAGTATAGGGGACCAATCATAGTCCTTTCGATAAGTAAGAGTGTCGAACCCAACGAGGAGCAGAAGGAAATGACAAGTGGTTTTCAGCAAGGTATTTTCTGCAAGCACTAAAATAGTCGGTAACAGGTAGTCTGATATCAAGATAATTTTTAATGGACAAATAACGGTAACGGTAAATAAAGTGCAGCAAGGTAGCCCAATCCTTTTGTGGAAAAGGATAGGCCAAAACGATCTCTTATGAAAAGCAAAGCGTTCTTGAGGGTACACGGGAATTTCACCATGTCACTTTCATCATGTTGGTTTGATTCGTGTTCGCTACTTTGATAATTTGATATGTGGGTGGACCAGTGCTTAGGTGCTATTCTTACTTGAACAAACCCCCTACTTATGATTACCCCCCTCGCAAGCATCCGCAACTACGAGAAAAGTATTACGATAAATCTAACCATAGCATTAAACTTTTGGATCCAAATCGGTCCCTTGCGAAGTAGCGCATAAACTAGGGTTTAAGCTTCTGTCACTCTAGCAACCCATCATCTAATAACTACTCCACAATGCATTCCCTTAGGCCCAAATATGGTGAGGTGCCATGTAGTCGACGTTCACATGACACCACTAAGGGAATCACAACATACATATCATCAAAATATCAAACACATATCAAGTTCACATGATTACTTGCAACATGACTTCTCCGGTGACCTCAAGAACAAAAGTAACTAGTCACAAATGATAATCATGCTCAATATCAGAGGGGTATTAAATAGCATAATGGATTTGAACATATAATCTTCCACCGAATAAACCATATAGTAATCAACTACAAGATGTAATCAACACTACTAGTCACCCACAGGTACCAATTGTGATGCCCCCGGCTTAATCGTGCACTAATCATACACGCAAATGCACACGATCAAGCCTAAGGACTCACTTGAAGGAATCACAACACAACTCTAAAACATAAATAAAGTCATACAAGCTTTATATTACAAGCCAGGGGCCTCGAGGGCTCGAATACCTAAGCTCACTTACAAGCGTCAGCGGAAGCATCAGATATCTGAGTACAGATATAAAAGAAAGACAGATTGGCCTTTAAAAGGCGGGGCAAAATAAAACAATACGATCGAAAAGGCGCAGGCCTCCTGCCTGGGACCCTCCGAACCTACTCCTGGTCGTCAGCCAACTCGTAGTAGTAGTCACCCTCGGGGTAGTAGTAGTGATCATCGACAGGGCTACTGGCTCCGGGGCTCCGTCATCTGGTTGCAACAAACGGGTATGGGGAAAAAGAGAAAGCACAGCAACCGTGAGTACTCATCCGAAGTACTCAGCAAGCAAGGATCTACACTACATATGCAACATTATCAAAGAAAGGCTGTATATGTGGACTGGGCTGCAGAAATGCCAGAATAGAGAGAAGGCCTAGTCCTATCGAAGACTAGCATCTTCAGCGGTCTTGCAGCATTAGAAGAGTGTAGATTAGTACAATATAAAGTAGAAGTAGTATTATCAACCTTGCCCAGAGATCCTTCCTCGACTCCCTGCGAGGAAGTAATCCCGGAGCCATACTATCCATATCTCATCACAAGTATCTAGTTCTAGTTGTATCGATCGGGATACAACTCCGAGCGCCCGTTATCGAGGATCCGGCTATGCATAGATAAGTTCTTCCCTCCAGGGGTGCACCAACTTACCCACCACGCTCGATTAACTCCGGCCGGGCACACTTTACTGGGTCATGCCCGGTCTCGGCCAAACGACACACCGTAGCCCTACCTAGAGCTCAGCAGAGAGGTCCCCGCCGGTCTACATCCTAAGCACTCCGGGGTCTTGGGCCCATCGCCCATTGCACTCTGGGTCGTTGTGTGCAGGGTGGATACCAGCACCGCCTCGAATGGCCGGCACGATCCGACCGTGCCACAATGCTAAACTGGACGTCTGACAGAGCTTTCGGCTGATGCCACAATGCAGAGTGCCCATAACTTTTCCCGCGTGATGGTTAGCGCTATCGGGCCAGAGGCCCACTCGGATCAAATATCCAAATCGTTAGTGGGTTGGTAGTGCGGTGATGAGCAGAGACTCATGATCGATGTGACCCCATCGCCCCATCTCGAGGACTTGCGGCAAGGGCTAAGAATGTCCGGCCACACCTCGTATTTGTCTCTCGGGTACCCTCCAGGTCAACCCATCTTCACATCACTCGCGGGTACCCCTCAGGGTCGACCCGCCTTTCCAAGCAATAGTTGTAAAGTCCAAGTATCCGTGTTTCCATAATATCTGGGGAATCCGAGGTATCACCCTCGTTGGATTCCTACTCGATGTATCCGTCAAGGTGAACTCGGAGGAATCACCTTTGATGGGTTCACACTTGAGATGTTTCACGACAGCGTCGTTATCGGAAGTGATGAAGGAGGAATCACCCTCGATGACCACGACCAAATAGCTACTCTACAGAGTTAACATCAGAAGTGCTATAAGAGGTATCACCCTCGGTACTCGATAGTAACGCTGCAGTGTCGTACAACTATGGGGGGTGATGTGTGGTGCCGGGGCCTGGCTGTCAATCACGTTGATCGAGTCATCTGGTAATCCAGCGGGGGCAACTGGGTCAAGGTGGGGTCTCTGGTGGGTCTCTATCCAGCCTATACTAAGCAGTTTAGGATAAGCAGGTAGGTATCAACAGCAGGTTACAATAAACAGGCTATGCATCAGAATAGGATAACTCAAAGCAGTAGCAAATTCTAATGCAAGCAGGAGGGAGAAAGAATAGGCGATATAGGCATGTTCAAAGGGGGGTGCTTGCCTGGTTGCTTTGCAAACACCAACGGGTCTTCGACGAGGTAGGCGATCATCGGATCATCATCGGTCTCGGGGTCTATTGAGAGAGAAGAGGGGGAAGAAACAATAAATAAAGGCAGACAAATGCAATCACAGAAGCATAGCATGGCAGCATGTTACTCGAGGTGTGCCCTAATGCAGTACTACGCAAGTTAGTGGGAGTGGGAACTATTCGGGAGTGTTCTCCCAGCTCCGGGTGATTATCGAACAGATTAAACGGAGGGGAAAGTTCCATGTTCATCATGCTAGAGGCATGTGATAGGTATGAGGAGGGCATATTTGGATTCGTCTCGTTTTCCTGATTGTTTTTCATATATAATTCATTTTCATCTGAGCTACGGTTATTTTTCTATAAATTTTCAAAGTTTTTAGCAATATTCTGGAATTATTTTTAAATCCAAAATGCATCGAAAATGCTGGGTGCACCCGGTGCACTGCACCCAGAGTGCACCAGAGGGCTGATAGGTGGGGCCAGTCAACTGCCTAGTCAGCGGTTGACTGGTCAAAGGTCCAGTGGGACCCACCTGTCATTGAATGGGTTAATTAACAGATTTTTAATTAATCTAAATGGTTAATTAGTGGGGTGGGGCCCAGTATTTAGTGTCTACACTAACTAATAGAGCTAATTAGATTAGCTAATGGCTACAGTAACTGGGCCCGCTTGTCAGTGGGTGTTAAGGGTGGATTAGCACCTAAACGGACTGACACGCGGGACCCACCTGCGTTTAAACGCCGACGCGTGTCGGAGTTGCTCCAGCGAGCAACAGAGATGGCGGTGCGTCACGGAAACGGCGCACAGGGGGTTGATCGAGCCACGGTTGGGCTCATTCGGACGAGCCTGGAGCCGCGCGTGCGATGGAGCAAGCGGCGGCAGCTGGGGTTGACCGAAACGATGGCGGCGACATCGAACAGCGGCGCCAGAATTCAGGTGTGCTCAGTCTCGAGCGCACAGAACACAGGGAGAGGATTTGGTGGCTGCGTTAGGTTCCTAGGAGCCCCAGGAACTCGGGGCGAAGCTCGGTTGCGAGCTTGGCGTGCTGTGGCCACGGCTGTGCCATGGCCGGCAGCGAGAAACTTCGGGCGCTACGGCAACTAGGGCTACAGGGACGGAAATGAGCAAGGCAGAGGTAGGGGAGGCTCGCTGCTCACCTAGCAGGCACACGGAGGCCCTTTGGGTGCACGGGAGAGTAGTAACGGCGGCAAATCAGCTGCGAGGAGGTGGCAGCCGAGGTTGGGGAAGACGACGTAGGCGACGGCGGTGACGCTCCCCTGCTCCAAACCAGTTGCTCAGTCAACATAGGGGAGGGCCACGAAGCTGTTGGTCATGCTCGCGCAGCTCGAGGTGGCCTCTGGCCACGATGACGGTGAAGTGCGGCAGCGGCTTCTGCTCGGGCGAGCCAGATCGAGAGAGGGGAGGGAACGGGGAGGAATGGGGGCTAGGGTTCGCTGGGAGAGAGGGAGAGGGGAGTGAGAGCGAGGCGACCAGGGGGAGGGCCCGGGGCGCCCTTATCCCTTCGCGCCCCTGCTCCCGTCGCGGTGTCGCGCTGCGGCCGGCGGAGACGCGCACGGCCACAGAGACGACGACACAGAGGAGAAGTAGGTGGGGGAGTGGGCTGGGCCGACTCAGCCTGGTAGCCAGGTAAGTTTTCTGCCACTTCCTCTTTTTCTGTTATTTTGCTTTTTGTTTATTAACAAAGAGGAAAAATAATTATTTAGGGCAGCCAAATCATTTTAGAAAAAGGTTGAGCTTGGCCCAAAATATTCTTTGCTATTTATGGCACTGCCACAAATATTTTGGAGACAAAGTGGAATCAAATGGATTTTTCATAAATGGAATAGCATTTTAAAATGCTAGAATTGCACTGGATTAATTGCTATTGCTCATTTTAGTAACATAGTGATGTTCTTTTTCTTAACATCAAATTGTTTTGGAATATTTGCTAAATGATGAACATTTTTTCAGCAACTTTTGTGCAAATTCAAATTGCACTTTGAATTTGAATTGATTTCAAAGGAGGAATTTGAATTGAACTGCTTAACCACTATGATCAAGCATTGCAAAGGATGATGACTTGGCATGATTAAGAGGTGATCACTGTAGTTGATACATGGGGGTGTTACACCAATCTGAGGTTCCAGTACAAAGATTGAACACAAGAGATGAACTAGGGTTTGAGAGGAGATGGTGTTGTTGAAGATGTTGATGGAGATTGCCCTCCCAAAGATGATAGGGTTGTTGGTGATGACGATGACTTCGATTTCCCCCTCCGGGAGGGAAGTTCCCTCGGCGGAATCGCTCCACCGGAGGGCAAAAGTGCTCCTGCCCAAGTTCTGCCTCGAGACGGCGGCTCTTCATCCCGAAAGTCCTCCCCTTATTTTTTCTAGGTCAAAATGACCTATATACTAGAAGATGGGCACCGGAGGTGGGCTGGGTTGAGCACAACCCACCAGGGCGCGCCTGGGGGGCCTGGCGCGCCCTGGTGTCTTGTGCTCACCAGGTGGCCCCCCTCCGGTAGTAATTTGCTCCAGTAATTTTTATATATTCCAAAATAATTCTCCGTAAATTTTCAGCTCATTTGGAGATGTGCAGAATAGGTAACTCTGACGTAGCTTTTTCAGTTCCAGAATTCCAACTGCCGGCATTCTCCCTCTTTGTGTAAACCTTGCATATTATGGGGCAAAAGGCATTAGAATTACTCCATAAAGCATTATTATGCATAAAAACATTATAAATAATAGTATGAAATCATGATGCAAAATGGACGTATCAACTCCCCCAAGCTTAGACCTCGCTTGTCCTCAAGCGAAAAATCTATATCGAAAAACATGCCCACATGCTTAGAGAGAGAGAGAGAGAGAGAGGTGTCGACAAAAAACAAAATACGGACATAGAAGCATCATGCTTATTATTATAACAGCAAAGAACTTTAACATAAAACTTTATCACACAACTTTTATCATATAACTTCTCATGAACAAGTAACAATTCATCACAACATTGAAGTATAAAGCATAAACTCTATTGTAAACTAACAAACTATGTTCTCAGTCAACTTTGCAACTACAATTCATCATATTTTCAGGAAGGGTCACGTATCAGAGCCTTTTGGCAAGTCCACATACTCAACCATCATTTAACCTTCTATGATTGCTAACACTCACAGCATACCCATGAGCAAAAAGTTTCAACCAGACACAAAGAAAGATAGGGGCTTATAGTTTCGCCTCCCAATGTATTCACCTCAAGGGTGATGTCAACAATAATAACTCATGTTCACTCATATCCAACTGGATATATGTGCCTAGATCTTTCCTCGCCACATGATGCTTACAAAAAGAGAAAGTAAAAAGGAATAGGGAAGAATACTTTGACTCTTGCATAAAAGTAAATACATAAAAGTAAAAGATAGGCACTTCGCAGAGGGAAGCAAAGGTTGCCATGCACTTTTTGTTTGTATGCCAAATCCCTTAATGCAAAAGAACATCACGTTATATTGCCCCTTATGATAGCAACCTTTATTATGCAGTCCGCCACTTTTATTACTTTGCCATCACAAGTTCGTACAACGCTCAATTTTCTCTTACACTAAATGATCCAACACATTTAGAAGCAATTTTTATTGCCTTATCGCACCGATGACAACTTACTTGAAGGATCTTACTCAATCCATAGGTAGGTATGGTGGACTCTCAAAATAGGATTTTGGGTTTAAGGGTTTTTGGATGCACAAGTAGTATCTCTACTTGGTGCGGAGTTTTTGGCTAGCAAAGATATTGAGCAAGCACCACATGTTGAAGGATCTATGACAATATAACTTCTATGTGAATAAGAACAAACATAAATCATTACGTTGTCTTCCTTGTCCAACGTCAACAATTTTGACATGTAATATTTAATGGGGGCTCACAATCATAAAAGATGTCCAAGATAGTGTATTTGCATGTGAATCTTCTCTTCCCTTATTAATTCTTTCAAGAATTGCATCATTGACCAATGCTATGTTTGTCAATATCCAATAAATTTTACCACTTATACTTTTCCTTATGTGTTGTCATTACTTACCATAAGATTAGCATATGATCTTTTTCATTTATTTATTTTTATTTTTATTGAAACATAAGAGTAAAGAAACAAAACTCAAACTACTCTTTATTATATATCTCGCACACGATTACATAGATAAATAGATCACTAAGCAAGCACTCAAAAACAGATCGAACTAAACTTTTATTCAATTAAATCATAGGATAACTAAAGATCGAACTAAAATAGATAAAGGCAAAGATAGTGGTGGTGATACGATATCGGGGCACCTCCCCCAAGCTTGGCACAAGCCAAGGGGAGTGCCCATACCCGTACTCAAGTCTCCTTTGTTGGGGAAGATGATGATGGTGGTGGTGATGAGGTAGTGTCACACTTCAGGCTCAGGAGGTACTCCAATCTACGAATGATGCTCCGGAGGGCGATCACTTGCTCTTGCAACAGAATATTTTCACGAGTGAGATATTTATTTTGCACACGAACTGTTTCAATGGTCCTAAAAGCTTCAATTTCAGTAGGGGTAAGATGATCGTAGTATGGTTGAAGGATGTCTTCTTATTCTTTTGCTGGAACGGCCTGCCCTACTGCTGGAGCTTGATCTCCCGCAACTTTCTTGGCCTTATAACCCTTGATGGTTTCCTCTGGTTCTTCTCTCTTTAGTTCTATCTTCATCAACCAAGCATCCTCTTCTACTTTGTTGGAGGAGGGAGAAGACATGATGCCTGGCTTGACAGATCTAACAAAAAACAATAAGAAAGAAGAACAGAAGATTTCTCCACGATACGGTGGTCAATATGTTCGGGGGGTATATAAAGATTTTTTATCTTGGGAAACAAGCAAATGAGAGGAAAACGGATTCGGGAAGGTTCCCGAGGTGGGCACAACTCACCTGGGCGCACCAGCCAAGGCAGGCGCGTCCTGGTGTCTTGTGCCCTCCTTGGTTGCCTTCCTGGTTGTTTCTTATTTTCCTAATTTTTGTAATATTCCAAAACTGACAAAAAATATTTTTGCGGATTTTTTGAAGTCCGCTTACTTACCGTACCACGTACTTCCTCTTTTTTAGGATTCTGGAGTGTTCCGGAAGGTTTCTTTTATGTGTTCCTCCGGTGTCATGGTTTGGACAATATTGCTTTCAAAATTAATAGGCGTACCTAAGATATAGTGCTTAATTCTTTGCTCATTGACCACCTTCGGGTTAGTACCTTCGGCATTATTGATCTTGATAGCTCCAGAGCGATAAACCTCCTCGATAATATATGGTCCTTCCCATTTAGAGAGAAGTTTTCCTGCAAAGAATCTAAAATGAGAGTTGTACAAAAGAACATACTCTCCAACTTTGAATTCCCGCTTTTGGATTCTTTTGTCATGCCATCTTTTAACATTTTCTTTAAATAATTTGACATTTTCATAAGCTTGGGTTCTCCATTCATCTAATGAGCTAATATCAAATAACCTCTTTTCACCGGCAAGTTTGAAATCATAGTTGAGTTCTTTAATTGCCCAATATGCTTTATGTTCTAACTCAAGAGGCAAATGACAAGATTTTCCATAAACCATTTTATAGGGAGACATACCCATAGGATTTTTATATGCTGTTCTGTAGGCTCAAAGTGCATCATCCAATTTCTTAGACCAATTCTTTCGGGACCTATTAACAGTTTTTTGTAATATTAGTTTTATTTCTCTATTGCTAAGTTCAACTTGACCACTAGATTGAGGATGATAGGGTGATGCAATTCTATGGTTAACATCATATTTAGCAAGCATTTTACAGAAAGCACCATGAATAAAGTGTGAACCTCCATCAGTCATTAAATATCTAGGGACTCCAAACCTTGGGAAAATGACTTCTTTAAGCATTTTAATGGAAGCGTTATGATCAGCACTACTAGTTGGAATAGCTTCTACCCATTTAGTAACATAATCAACAACAACCAAAATATGTGTATACCCATTAGAGGAAGGAAATGGTCCCATATGATCAAAACCCCAAACATCAAATGGTTCAACAGCAAGTGAATAATTCATATGCATTTCTTGACGCTTACCGATATTACCAATTCTTTGACATTTATCACAAGATAAAACAAACTTACGGGCATCCTTGAAGAGAGTGGGCCAATAAAAACCAGATTGCAATACCTTGTGAGCAGTTCTATCTCCCGCATGATGCCCTCCATAAGCTTCGGAGTGACATTTCCATAGGATTTGTTCCTGTTCATGCTCAGGTACACAATGTCTAATAATACCATCTAGTCCTTCTTTATAAAGTTGTGGGTCATCCCAAAAGTAATGTCTTAAATCATAGAAGAATTATTTCTTTTGTTGATATGTAAAACTAGGTGGTATGTATTTAGCAACAATATAATTAGCATAGTTAGCATACCAAGGAGTATTATGAGAAACACTTATTGCAGCTTGTTGTTCACCAGGAAAGCTATCATCAATAGGTAGTGGGTCATCAAGAATATTCTCTAACCTAGACAAGTTATCAGCTACGGGGTTCTCAGCTCCTTTTCTATCAGTAATATGTAAATCAAATTCTTGTAGCAAGAGTACCCACCTAACGAGTCTAGGTTTAGCATCCTTCTTTTCCATAAGATATTTTATATCAGCATGATCAGTGTGAACAATTACTTTGGAATTAACAATATAAGATCTGAATTTTTCACAAGCAAACACAACTGCTAAAAAATCTTTTTCAGTAGTAGCATAATTTCTTTGGGAACTGTCTAGAGTTTTGCTAGCATAATGAATAACATTCAATTTCTTATCAACTCTTTGTCCTAGAACAGCACGAACATCATAATCACTAGCATCACACATTATTTCAAAAGGCAAGTTCCAATTAGGTGGTTGAATAATAGGTGCAGAAGTTAAGGCTTTCTTAAGTGTTTCAAAGGCTTCTACACAATCATCATAAAAAACAAATGGAACATCCTCTTGTAAAAGATTTGTAAGAGGCCTAGAAATTTTAGAGAAGTCTTTAATAAATCTCCTATAGAAACCAGCATGACCTAGGAAACTATGAATACCTTTAATATCTTTAGGACATGGCATTTTCTCAATTGCATTAACTTTATCTTTATCCACCTCAATACCTCGTTCAGAAATTTTATGCCCCAAGACAATACCTTCATTAACCATAAAGTGGCACTTCTCCCAATTCAAGACAAGATTAGTTAGCTCACATCTCTGCAAAATTCGATCAAGGTTGCTTAAGCAATCATCAAAAGAAGTTCCATAAACAGAAAAATCATCCATGAAAACCTCAACAATCTTTTCGCAAAAATCAGAGAATATAGCAGTCATACATCTTTGAAAGGTAGCAAGTGCATTACATAAACCAAAAGGCATACGTCTATAAGCATAAGTTCCAAATGGGAAAGTAAAGGTGGTTTTCTCTTATCAGGTTGTGAAATAGGTATTTGAAAAAAACCAGAATATCCATCGAGAAAACAAAAGTGTGTGTGCTTAGATAATCTTTCCAACATTTGATCAATGAAAGGTAGAGGGTAATGATCTTTTCTAGTTGCTTTATTTAATTTTCTAAAATCAATTACCATTCTATAACCAGTAACAATTCTTTGTGGAATAAGTTCATTTTTATCATTAGGAACAACAGTAATACCTCCCTTCTTAGGGACACAATGAACAAGACTTACCCATCTACTATAAGCTATGGGATAGATTATACCTGCTTCCAGAAGCTTTAATATTTCAGTTCTTACCACTTCTTTCATCTTAGGATTCAAACGTCGTTGATGATCAACAACGGGTTTAGCATCAGGTTCCATATTAATCTTGTGCTGACAGAGAGTGGGACTAATGCCCTTAAGATCATCAAGAGTATATCCAATGGCAGCACGGTGCTTCTTCGGAATTTTCAATAATCTTTCTTCTTCATGTTCTGAAAGGTTAGCACTAATAATAACAGGATATATCTTTTTCTCATCGAGATAAGCATATTTCCAAGTGTCAGGAAATTGTTTTAATTCAAACACAGGATCACCTTTAGGTGGAGGAGGACCTCCTAGAGTTTCAATAGGCAAATTGTGTTTGAGCAGAGGTCGTTGTTCAAAGATTTTTTTATCTATTTCATTTCTTTCATGCATATGCATATCATTTTCATGGTCTAGCAAATATTGTTCTAGTGGATCAGTAGGAGGCACGACAATAGAAGCAAGACCAATTATTTCATCCTTACTAGGTAATTCTTTCTTATGAGGTTGTCTATTAAACTTGGAGAAATTAAACTCATGAGACTCATCACCAAAGCGAACACTGACAATTTGTTTTTCACAATCTATTTTAGCATTAACGGTATTCAAGAAAGGTCTACCAAAGATAATGGGACAGAAATTATCTTGCGGGGAACCAAGAACTAGAAAATCAGTAGGGTATTTTATTTTCCAACACAATACTTCAAATCTCTAACAATCCCAAGTTGTGTGATGGTGTCTCTATTAGCAAGTTTAATAGTAACATCTATGTCTTCTATTTTAGCGGGTGCTATGTCATTCATAATTTCTTGGTATAAGGTAAAAGAAATAGCACTCACCCTAGCACCTAAGTCACATAAACCATGATAACAATGATCTCCTATTTTAACCGAGACAACAGGCATGCCAACAACAGGTCTATGTTTATCTTTTTCATCGGGTTTGGCAATTCTAGCAGCTTCATGACAGAAGTAAATAACATGCCCATCAATATTTTCTACCAGGAGATCTTTAACCATAGCAACACTAGGTTCTACGTTAATTTGCTTAGCAGGTTTAGATGCTTTAATATTACTTTTGTGAACCACAGTTGAAGCCTTAGCATGTTCCTTTATCCTTACAGGGAAAGGTGGTTTTTCAATATAAGCAGTAGGCACAACTGGATCAACATTGTAAATAATAGTTTCATCTTTAACCATGACCGATTCTTTAATTTCTTCTTTAATAGGGGGATGATATTTAAACCACTTCTCCTTAGGGAGATCAACATGAGTAGAAAAAGTTTCACAAAAAGAGGCTACTATCTCAGAGTCAAGTCCATATTTAGTGCTAAACTTGTGAAAAGCATCAGTATTCATAAAAGATTTAATACAATCAAATTCAAGCTTAATACCTAACTCTTTACCTTCGTCGAGTTCCCAATCTTTAGAGTTGCATTTAATTCTTTCTAAAAGATCCCACCTGAATTCAATAGTCTTCTTCATAAAAGAACCAGTACAAGAAGTATCGAGCATGGATCGATCATCATGAGAAAGCCGAGCATACTAATTCTGAATAATAATTTCTCTAGAGAGCTCATGATTGGGGCATGAATATAACATTTACTTAAGCCTCCCCCAAGCTAGAGCGATACTTTCTCCTTCACGAGGCCAAAAATTATATATATAATTCTGATCACGATGAACTAGATGCATATGATATTTTTTTTGGTGAAATTCCAATTTCAATCGATTCCAGTTCCAAGATCCAATATCATCACATAGACTATACCATGTCAATGCTTTTCCCTTTAAAGATAAAGGGAAAACCTTCTTCTTAGCTTCATCTCCGGGCAAACGTGCAAGCTTAAATAATCCACAAATTTCATCCACATAGATCAAGTGCATATCGGGATGTTCGGTTCCATCTCCTGCATAAGGATTAGATAGCAGTTGTTCTATCATACTCGACGGAATTTCATAACCAATTTTTTCAGTAGGTGCAGTAGGTTGAGAGGCAACTAATTTTGCTTCCGGTTGAGGTGAAGATACCCCGAACAAACCCCTCAAAGGATGGTTCTCCATAGTAACAAGTGACAATAAATTTCAGCATGTAGTAATAATTTTTCCTTACCAATTTCCACTTACCAAGAGCGCGTCACTCCCCGGCAATGGCGCCAGAAGAGAGTCTTGTTGACCCACAAGTATAGGGGATCAATCATAGTCCTTTCGATAAGTAAGAGTGTCGAACCCAACGAGGAGCAGAAGGAAATGACTAGTGGTTTTCAGCATGGTATTTTCTGCAAGCACTGACATAGTCGGTAACAGGTAGTTTGATAGAAAGATAATTTGTAACGGAAAAGTAATGGTAATGGTAAATAAAGTGCATCAAGATATCCCAATCCTTTTGTGACAAAGGACAGGCCAAAACGGTCTCTTATGATAAGCAAAGCGTTCTTGTGGGTACTCGGGAATTTCACCATGTCACTTTCATCATGTTGGTTTGATTTGTGTTCGCTACTTTGATAATTTGATATGTGGGTGGACCGGTGCTTAGGTGCTGTTCTTACTTGAAGAAACCTCCTACTTATGATTAACCCCGTCGCAAGCATCCGCAACTACGAGAAAAGTATTAAGATAAAATTTAACCATAGCATTAAACTTTTGGATGCAAATCGGTCCCTTACGAAGTAGCGCATAAACTAGGGTTTAAGCTTCTATCACTCTAGCAACCCATCATCTAATAAATACTCCACAATGCATTCCCTTAGGCCCAAATATGGTGAAGTGCCATGTAGTCAACGTTCACATGACACCACTAAGGGAATCACAACATACATATCATCAAAATATCAAACACATATCAAGTTCACATGATTACTTGCAACATGACTTCTCTCATGACCTCAAGAACAAAATTAAGTAGTCACAAATGATAATCATGCTCAAGATCAGAGGGGTATTAAATAGCATAATGGATCTAAACATATAATCTTCCACCAAATAAAGCATATAGTAATCAACTACAAGATGTAATCAACACTACTAGTCACCCACAGGTACCAATCTGAGGTTCCGGTACAAAGATTGAACACAAGAGATGAACTAGGGCTTGAGAGGAGATGGTGTTGTTGAAGATGTTGATGGAGATTTCCCTCCCAATGATGAGAGGGTTGTTGGTGATGATGATGGCTTCGATTTCCCCGTCCGGGAGGGAAGTTCCCCCGGCGGAATTGCTCCGTCGGAGGGCAAGAGTGCTCCTGCCCAAGTTCCACCTCAAGACGGCGACTCTTCATCCCGAAAGTCCTCCCCTAATTTTTTCTAGGTCAAAATGACGTATATACCAGAAGATGGGCACCAGAGGTGGGCTGGGCTGAGCACAACCCACAAGGGCGTGCTTGTGGGACCTGGCGCGCCCTGGTGTCTTGTGCTCACAAGGTGGCCCCCCTACGGTAGTTATTTGCTCCAGTATTTTTTATATATTCCAAAATAATTCTCTGTAAATTTTCAGCTCATTTGGAGATGTGCAGAATAGGTAACTGATGTCACTTGAACTATGTCGGTATTTCCCCAAAGAGGAAGGGATGATGCAGCACAGCTACGGTAGGTATTTCCTTTAGTTATGAAACCAAGGTATCAATCCAGTAGGAGAACCAAGCAACACTATGTAAACGGTACCTGCACACAAAGAACAAATACTTGCAACCCGACGTGTTAAAGGGGTTGTCAATCCCTTTTGGGTAACGGTGCCAGAAATTGTCACATGGACGGGAGAAAAATTATGATAGATTGGATAAATAGATCTCGATAAAACGCGAAATAAAAGATGCAAATAAAAAGTGCAGCGAGGTAGTTTTGGGTTTTTGGAAATATAGATCTGAAAATAAAAGCAAATAAAAAAATAGATCAGAAAGCAAATATGAAGAAGAATAGACCCGGGGGCCGTAGATTTCACTAGTGGCTTCTCTCGAGAAAAATAGCATACGATGGGTAAACAAATTACTGTTGGGCAATTGATAGAACTTCAAATAATTATGACGATATCCAGGCAATGCTCATTATATAGGCATCACGTCCAAGATTAGTAGACCGACTCCTGCCTGCATCTACTACTATTACTCCACACATAGACCACTATCCAGCATGCATCTAGTGTATTAAGTTCATGGAGAAATGGAGTAATGCAATAAGAACGATGACATGATGTAGACAAGATCTATTCATGTAGGAATAGACCCCATCTTGTTATCCTTAATAGCAACAATACATACGTGTCATGTCCCCTTCTGTCACTGGGATTCAGCACCGTAAGATCGAACCCATCACAAAGCACCTCTTCCCATGGCAAGAAAAATCGATCTAGTCGGCCTAACTAAACCAAAGATTCGAAGAAGAAATACGAGGCTATAAGTAATCATGCATATAAGAGATCAAAGAAACTCAAATAACTTTCATGGATAAAAAATAGATCTGATCATAAACTCAAAGTTCATCGGATCCCAACAAACACACCGCAAAAAGAGTTACATCAAATAGATCTCCAAGAGACCATTGTATTGAGAATCAAAAGAGAGAGAGAGAGAGGAAGCCATCTAGCTACTAACTACGGACTTGAAGGTCTACAATGAACTACTCACGCATCATCGGAGAGGCACCAATGAGGATGATGAACCCCTCCGTGATGATGTCTAGATTGGATCTGGTGTTTCTAGAACTTGCGGCGGCTGGAATTGTGTTTCGTCGACTCCCCTAGGGTTTTTTGAATATTGGGGTATTTATACAGCAAAGAGGCGGTGCGGGAGGCCACCGAGGTGGGCACCACCCACCAGGGCGCGCCTGTGCCCCCAGGCGCGCCCAGGTGGGTTGTGCCCCCCTCGGGGCACCCCTCTGGTTCTTCTTTGGCCCAAATCGTTCCTTCTGGTCCAAAAAAATCTCCAAAAAGTTTCGCTGCATTTGGACTCCGTTTGGTATTGATTTTCTGTGAAGTAAAAAACAAGCAAACAAACAACAATTGGCATTGGGCACTATGTCAATAGGTTAGTCCCAAAAAATGATATAAAGTTGCTATAAAATGATTGTAAAACATCCAAGAATGATAATATAACTGCATGGAAGAAGCAAAAATTATAGATACGTTGGAGACGTATCAGCATCCCCAAGCTTAATTCCTACTCGTCCTCGAGTAGGTAAATGATAAAAACAGAAATTTTGATGTGGAATGCTGCCTAACATGTTCATCACATTTTCTTTTCTTTGTAGCATGGACATTTGGACTTTTATATGATTCAAAGCAATAGTCTAGTTTTGACATGAAGATTCCAATACTCAAGCATATCAATAAGCAACCATGTCTTTCAAAATATCAACACTAAAGCGAGTTATCCCTTGCCCATTATGCTCAATCATTGATCCATTCATGGAACACACTCGCATATTAGCTATACCCGATGCTCAAGTACGATCATAGTGCCCCTTAGTTGGTGCTTTATAAGAGAAGATGGAGACTCAAATAAAATAAAAATTGCATAAAGTAAATAGAAAGGCCCTTCGCAGAGGGAAGTAGGGATTTGTAGAGGTGCCAGAGCTCAAAGCGAAAAAGATAGAGATAAAACATTTTGGGTGGCATGCTTTTCGTGTCAACGAAAACGATCGAGTAGTTCCCAATACTTTCCATGCTAGATATATCATACGCGGTTCCCAAACAGAAAATAAAGTTTATTCCTTTTTCCACCATACTTTCACATTCCACGGCTAGCCGTATCCACGGGTACCGTCCATACCAACACTTTCCAAGGAATTTATTATTTGACAACATAAAGTAAATTCATTTTTCATTTCAGGACTGGGCATCCCTAATACCTTTGCCGTACTCTCGTGCAATGACAGGTGAATAAACACTCATCTTGAGAATAACACATCTAGCATGGAAAAATACCAGCCACCCCCTACCGTTTCATGAGTGGTACGAGCACACATAAAGGAAATTTATTTTGAAAATTAGAGATGGCACATACAAATTTGCTTAGAACGGCACGGAAATACCGCATATAGGTAGGTATAGTGGACTCATATGGCAAAACTGGGTTTAAGGATTTTGGATGCATAAGTAGTATTCCTACTTAGTACAAGTGAAGGCTAGCAAAAAGATTGAGAAGCATCCAACCAAGAAACAAAAAATCTCATAAGTGAGCATTAAGCATAACTAACACCGAATAATGCACCACAAGTAGGATTAATTTCATTGCATAACTATTGACTTTCGTGCTTGCATAGGGAATCACAAACCTTAACACCAATATTCTTACTAAAGCACAATTACTCATCAACATGACTCACATATTATATCATCATATTGCAAAACTATTACAAAGAATCAAGTTTATTTTGTCCAATGATCTTCATGAAAGTTTTTATTATATCCCTCTTGAATATCTATCACTTTGGGACTAGTTTCATATGTTGCTTTTGATAGCTCATACAAATCTAAGTGAAGAACATGAGCATAAAATTTCCTTCTCAAACTAATATAAGTGAAGCATGATAGAATTTCTTCAAAATTACTAACTCTCAAATAAATCTAAGTGAAGCATGAGAGCATTTTTCAAAAATATTAAAGCACACCGTGCTCAAAAAGATATAAGTGAAGCACTAGAGCAATTCCAACAAATCATAGCATAATTTTGGCTCTCTCAAATAGGTGTGTTCAGCAAGGATAGATGACACAAACTAAAAAGCAAAAAAAGCAAAGACTCATATAACACAAGACGCTCCAAGCAAAACTCATGATATGTGACGAATAAAAATATAGCTCCAAGTAAAATACCGATGGTCGTTAGAAGAAAGTGGGGATGCCACTCGGGGGCATCCCCAAGTTTAGTTGCTTGTTTCTCTTTGGATAATGGCTTGGGGTGCCATGGGGCATCCCCAAGCTTAGGCTCTTCTTACTCCTTATTCCTTCATCCATCGTGATCTCACCCAAAACTTGAAAACTTTAATCACACAAAACTCAACAAAACCTTCGTGAGATCCATTAGTATAAGAAAACTAATCTTTACTTTAAGTACTGTAGAAAACCCATTCAAATTCTATTATTACATTATATCTACTGCATTATAACTTTACCATGGCTTATACCCCCCGATACAAACCATAGATTCATCAAAATAAGCACACAATGCAAAGAAAATAGAATCTTTCAAAAACAGAACAGTCTGTATAGATGCGAATTGTTATCATACTTATGTAACTCAAAAAATTCTAAAAAAATAGGAAAACAGAGGAAATTTGTATATCAATCTTGTGTAAAAAAATCGGAATTTTTCGTTGCTTATGTGATTTTAAACAATTATTTTACTTGAAGCAAAAGTTTCTATTTTCCAACAAGATCAAATCAACTATCACCAAAGCTATCCCAAAGGCTTTACTTGGCACAAACACTAATTAAAACATAAAAAACACAATCACAACAGAGGCATAATTGTGCAAATACTCAAGAACAGAAAGAAAAAGGTAAAAATAAATTTTATTCATTGGGTTGCCTCCCAACAAGCGCTATCGTTTTACGCCCCTAGCTAGGCATAAAGCATAGATTCAAGTATTGTCATCTTTATTTTCCAACTCCTCAATCAAACACTTAGAATTCTTCAAGGATTTAGCATACAAATTTTCAATAACAATATTCCTAGGAATGAGAATGAAAAATTCATTCTTGCAAAAAGGGTTTCTCACAACTTCAACAAAGTCGGGGTGAATACTAATCATCTTAAGATCTTTGTTATTATTAGAAGTTGCACCCTTGTTCTTAGTGATTTGAGTAATCTTGCCAATTTTAACGGGAGTTTTTTCGATAATTTTGGCGGAAGAAAAGGCCATGCTTAGATTACTAAAAATTTCTTCCAACTTATCAATTCTAGCGAGGCTCTCCTCTATTCTCTCGTTGAATGTGGGTTCTTTTTCTTTTAGTACTTTACGAGCATCTCCCGCTTTTGACCCAATTTTATTAGCAAGATTGTGCATCTTCTTATCTATTTTTTCAATGTTTTCTTCAGTGAGCATTTTTTTTTCAATAGCATCTAGCCTTTCCATAACATGCTCAAGAGTTAAAATTGTTTCATTAATCATAAGAGGTGGTGAACCCACTAGATTTCCCATAGCATTAAGATCATCTAGAGAAGGACACATCAAGAAATTTCCACCGGTAATCATATCAAGGACGAATCTATACCAAGTAGTGATGCCCACATAAAAACAGCGAAGAAGAACAATGGTAGATTGCTTACGAATAGATCTATTATGAGCATTGCAAATCCTATACCAGGCATATTTTAAGTTCTCCCCTCCCCTTTGTTTGAGATTAAGAACCTCGTTCTCGGGAGTACACGCAATAGAGGAAGAACTATCCATAATGACAAAGAGTGACAAACAAGATTGCACACAAAAATAGATCTGACGAGAAAACGGCGAACGAAAAAGAGGGCGAATAAAACGGCAATTTTTTGAAGTGTGGGAGATGAAAATGAGAGGCAAATGGCAAATAATGTAAATTGCAAGGAGATTAGATTTGTGATTAGGATCCTGATAGATGTTGATGATGCCTCCCCGGCAACGGCGCCAGAAATTCCTTTTGATGTCGCTTGAACTATGTCGGTATTTCCCCAAAGAGGAAGGGATGATGCAGCACAGCTACGGTAGGTATTTCCCTCAGTTATGAAACCAAGGTATCAATCCAGTAGGAGAACCAAGCAGCACTATGTAAATGGTACCTGCACATAAAGAACAAATACTTGCAACCCGACGTGTTAAAGGGGTTGTCAATCCCTTTCGGGTAACGGTGCCAGAAATTGTCACGTGGACGGGAGAAAAATTATGATAGATTGGATAAACAGATCTCGATAAAATGTGAAATAAAAGATGCAAATAAAAAGTGCAGTGAGGTGTTTTTGGGTTTTTGGAAATATAGATCTAAAAATAAAAGCAAATAAAAAAATAGATCGGAAAGCAAATATGAAGAAGAATAGATCCGGGGGCCGTAGATTTCACTAGTGGCTTCTCTCGAGAAAAATAGCATACAGTGGGTAAACAAATTACTGTTGGGCAATTGATAGAACTTCAAATAATTATGACAATATCCAGGCAATGATCATTATATAGGCATCACGTCCAAGATTATTAGACCGACTCCTGCCTGCATCTACTACTATTACTCCACACATCGACCACTATCCAGCATGCATCTAGTGTATTAAGTTCATGGAGAAACGGAGTACTGCAGTAAGAACGATGACATGATGTAGACAAGATCTATTCATGTAGGAATAGACCCCATCTTGTTATCCTTAATAGCAACGATACATACGTGTCATGTCCCCTTCTGTCACTGGGATTGAGCACCGTAAGATCGAACCCATCACAAAGCACCTCTTCCCATGGCAAGAAAAATCGATCTAGTCGGCCTAACTAAACCAAAGATTCAAAGAAGAAATACGAGGCTATAAGTAATCATGCATATAAGAGATCAAAGAAACTCAAATAAGTTTTATGGATAAAAAATAGATCTAATCATAAACTCAAAGTTCATCGGATCCCAACAAACACACCGCAAAAAGAGTTACATCAAATAGATCTCCAAGAGACCATGGTATTGAGAATCAAAAGAGAGAGAGGAAGCCATCTAGCTACTAACTACGGACCCGAAGGTCTACAATGAACTACTCACGCATCATCGGAGAGGCACCAATGAGGATGATGAACCCCTCCGTGATGGTGTCTAGATTGGATCTGGTGTTTCTGGAACTTGTGGCGGCTTGAATTGTGTTTCGTCGACTCCCCTAGGTTTTTTGGAATATTGGGGTATTTATAGAGCAAAGAGGTGGTGCGGGAGGCCACCGAGGTGGGCACAACCCCAGGCGCACCCAGGTGGGTTGTGCCCCCCTTGGGGCACCCCTCTGGTACTTCTTTGGCCCAAGTTGTTTCTTCTGGTCTAGAAAAAATCTCCAAAAAGTTTCGCTGCGTTTGGACTCCATTTGGTATTGATTTTTTGCGAAGTAAAAAACAAGCAAAAAATCAGCAACTGGCACTGGGCACTATGTCAATAGGTTAGTCCCAAAAAATGATATAAAGTTGCTATAAAATGATTGTAAAACATCCAAGAATGATAATATAACAACATGGAACAAGCAAAAATTATAGATACGTTGGAGACGTATCAGTAAGTCCGGCGTAGCTTTTTCAGGTCCAGAATTCCAGCTACCGTCATTCTCCCTCTTTGTGTGAACCTTGCATATTATGAGAGAAAAGGCATTAGAATTACTCCATAAAGTATTATTATGCATAAAAACATTATAAATAACAATATGAAATCATGATGCAAAATGGATGTATTAGCGGTCGAGAGCACACCAACGACAACATCATGTCAGCAAGGTATGAACACCACCCCTCCTACACATATACCAGCGCCTGATCTCGTGCCAGTTGAGAGCGGCGGACGACGCAAGGAAGGGTGTCCAATAGTGGATGATGGAATTGCCCCTGTGGAACAAGAAATGGATGATGAGATGGAGGGGACCCTCTTCAGTTCCTCAATACCGGCACCTATAACGTCGGAGAACTGATGAGTTAGCCATATGACTCGGGCTATGAGCATGCGGGTGAGGAGATGGATGATGTGCCTGGGAAGGAACGTCCTAAGGTTGATTGCAAGAAGTCTCTCTTCACGCATTCCTCACAGGACACGCCTCCAGATGCCGCCTCAATGCAGGGTCGACTAGCCGAGGGTCGTACAGTGCTTAGCCCGACAACACTGGTGACGGGGTTAAGGAAGGGTCTGGAAGGTCATCCCAAGAAAAAGAAGAGGAAGAGACCGCCGAAGAGAGGCTCTGCTGCCTATAAACAGGCCAAAGCTTCTAGCAGCCAGTCGGCTCTGCTGATCGATTTTGTAGACCGTGTACCGGTCAAAGGTGCGGCGATGTGTACCATGTCGTGGGTGAGCCGATCCTACCGCTGAAACCGTTGGAGGGCATATCAGGGGATCTTAGGAGATTGCACGACCATGTGCTGATGACTGAGAAAAGCCTTCTAGCCTCGAAGGATCCAGGATATCCACTTTACATGGTTCGTGTGCCTGAGGGGAAGTACTATGTCGACACACTGCCCGGGGAGGTGTTCTTTATGCGGTTTGATCATATCTTTGAGATGTTTCTCACAAGGCAGCTCGATTTTACAATCGTCCACCTTTTTGCGCTACATATGAACTTCGTCATCACGAGAGAACAAATCTCGCAAATCTGTGTGGCGGATCGATACTACATGCACGAGTCCTTCTTGAGTCTCAGCGACTTTGAGCGTAAAGCTACTATGGAGTACATCGAAAACTTCATGATAAGGAATAAGGACAAGGAAACGATTCTCCTGCCTTATCATCCAATGTAAGTCATTGCTGGACAACCCTTTCGTACATTTCAATCATTCCTTCTCGCTCATATGGAGAATAATTTGAGGTGTTTTTTCCACGCAGCAACGGGGGCGCCGTCCTTATCGTTCTTTTCCCGCGAGTCTCCCACGCCGTGTATTTTGACCCTTCCAGAAACTACGAGAAGGACTACACCCATGTAATGGATATTCTAGATGATGCTCTCCATGGCTTCAGCATGAGGGATGGCCACCTCGAGATCAGGAAACAAAGGAAGAGCAAGCCGGGTTTCTCGCATAAAACTTGCTTCTGCGACATCCATCAACCGACAACAAGCAAGAACGATGGATTCTACCTCCTGCATCTCATGATGGAGTTCAGAAGGGATCATCAACAGCTTCGCATGACAACCAGAAACGATGATCATATCCGCAAATGGGCAGAATCCCTAGGACAAGAACCGGATTATAAACTCAGAGATGGCTTCTTTCACATCCAGAGGGACATTGCAACGATCATCATGAAAGAAGTCGTCGAAGAGAAGGGGATGTTCCACCACGGCCCTATATCGCGAGCTGACATCCGAACTCGCATAGGCCTACAACGTCAAGACCTAACGCCGTTCATGAAGCTAGGGTGCATCCTCCCGGATATGGATGGACGGAACTTCCTGTGATTGATGATGTCGATGATGATGTGTTGGTTGAACTTGTATACTTTCTGTAGCGATGAAACTTTGTGATGTCCACGGTCCCTGCCAAACTTTCCTAACGCTAGTTTGGGTACAATGACCGGTGTACCTCTAGTTAATTAGTTCACGTACGATGAACCTACGTTGATTATTTATGTTTACTATATGTTGCATCTATTAGCTAAACCTTTCTTTTTGTGTTGCTCAATTATATTTTGTTGCATATTATTGTTGATTCTCTTGATGAAGATGCATCTCTAACAGGTACATAGATCCTTGATGGCGAAGAAGTGCTATGTCGTGTACATAGGGAAGGTTCCGGGAGTGTATGACGAGTGGCCCGAGTGTCAGGCGCAACTGGAGCGGTTCTCGGGCGCCAACCATAAGTAGACAAGAAGCAGAAGCTAGTAACTTGAGGTTCACGCTGGCGCGAGAGAGGAATCAGAACCGCCGCCTCATGTACTGCATAGTTCCGCTCTTACTCATAGTGATAGCTCTTCTCTTCTATATCATTGTTTAGATGGATGGCGATGTAGTTTGCAAGTATTCGAGACATGTCATAACTTGTATCGCTATTTCGAGATGATGACGAGAGACATCATTTTGTGTTGGATGATGATTATGATGATGACATACTTTGATGAGACTATTTGTATGTGTATGATATGATTAAATTTGTATGTTTATGATATGCTAGAGACTTGTATAAAACCTGTACAAATGCAAAGGAAATATGTAGCAGGTTTTTTTTCCAGAAACAAATAACAGTAGCGCGGGGAATGTTCTTAGTAGCAGTGAGTCCTTAGCAGTAGCGAGCTTTAAAATAAAGTGCTACAGCTATTAGCAGTAGCGCATTTTAGTAACACGCGCTACTACTACATATAGATAGCAGTAGCGGGCTAAGATGCTCTACTGCTACAAGTCAGATGTAGCGCTGTAGCAGTAGCGCGGCGGCCCGTGCTACTGCTAGGCCTTTGACCTGTGCTACTGCTAGGCCTTTGACCCGTGCTACTGCTAGGCTTTTCCCTAGTAGTGACCAATTCAAAAATGATGGACTTCTCTGAAGGGCATTTTGGGTTCATTGAAAAAATATTTTAACTGATCCTAGTTTTCCAGTGGGGTGCTAGGGTTTGCTAGATCCCCATTTCACATTCGTTGAATTTAAACATGATGAAATGATGATCATGCTATCACAAGCAAAGGGTAATGCTAGGGCTGTGACAACTCTCCCCCACTAAACAAGAATCTCGTCCCAAGATTTAAGCATAGGGTAAGAGGAAGAGGGGACACAAAACTATCACAATCTTCTCAATCCAACCCCTTTATCGAAGATGTTGATTCATTGCATCATATTGATCTTGACGTCTTTACCTTCGAGAACTTCATCCAAACATGACGACGACAGAAAGAAACTCTATTGGAGTCGATCTTCTCGAAGATCGAGCAACTCAGGATCAACTCATGGAGTGAGACATTGGAAACATCTCTTGAGCTGAGACACAAAACACACATCAGGGTGATGGAAGAAACAAATGACAAAGGTTCATTTTGGTAGGCAACAATTCCATGCTTAAATAAGATGGTGGACGGTTGTCAAGGTAGCGAGGAGTTAATTGCCCTTCATACCAAACAGGGCACCTCACGGAAGCAGACTCGTAAAACTATTCCCTTAAGTGGCAAAAAGAATTACTTTTGATGCAGAGATCATAGAAATGCTTTATACCAGACTAAGGCAATTCATAATTGACCGCTTGAAGGAATTCAAAAGAATGACATACTCAGATTGAAAAGGCACATTCCAATTGATACCGAGGATATAACCTAGTGTCTGAGCGTGCTTTCAAGAACTTGAGCATTTCCATATTCATCAGAGTTTTACTAGTATCTATGCCGAAGATCTTGGTGACACCTCGTACTACTATGATGAATAATGCTGGGGGACGCAGATGTAAAGGAAGACAACACTTTCTCACATTTCACCTTGACAACGCCAAGGAAACAAAATTGAGTGTGTTGGGTAATTTTGTGCACCCCTGCAGGGAAGTTAATCTATTCGAATAGCCATGTCCATGGTAACGGACACAGGGAATTGTATCCCGATCTATATAACTAGAACTGGATACTGGAGTCACTAAATGGATATGATGGCTCCGGGATCGCTTTCTCGTAGGGAGTTGTCGGGGCCGGATTTCGGGGACACAAAATATCCCAGAAATTAACCCCTCGTGTCATCACCAGCCCAGGATTACCTTTACTAGTGGACACGTCCTGGTTACAGATTACCAAGCAATTACAAGAATTGGATACAAGACCATAAAGGTCTAATGGTACAATAGTGATTCCGGTGGTGGATGACGAAAATGACTCGTGGTTCTCCAACGTCGATGGGGCTCTATTCCCACAGGAACAGCTGACCCGGATAATTCCTATCCACGTGGCCGCTAATCCTAGGCTCCGCACAGACGTCGTGGTAGTCCTCCTCGCTGAATTCCTGACCTGGCCAAGTAAATAGCCAGGGACAAGCCTGTGAGTACGTTTGAATGTACTCGCAAACATCATGAACAAAAGATATACCGAATGCAGCAGATAAATTATATGATCATGATGAACCAAACTATATGCTCATGCTCATGCTGGATTATATAAATATATTTAATTGCATGCTGACAGGAATTAAATCATGGCATAAAATAATATTAGCATGTGCAGAAAAATGGGAAAATATAATATGTTAGTGACAGACAATGAAAGTTAATGGAGAATCAGGCGAGACAGAACCACCCGAGAATCCAGAAGAAAATAAAGGAAATGCCAGTCGAGTGTCTAAAAGGAAATTCGGGCAAGACAGGACCGTCCGAGAATCCAAGTGATGCCACGAGAGGTCTTGAAAAGAAAAGCCAGTCGGGTGTCAAAAGTGACGCCACGGTCGGTCTTGAAAAGAAATGCCAATCGGGTGTCCACAAGAGTAGTGGCGTGATAGACCACCTGAGGACTCGAGGGACACCACGGAAAGGTCTTGAAAAGAAATGCCAATCGGGTGTCCACAAGAGTAGTGGCGTGATAGACCGCCTGAGAACTCGAGGGATGCCACGGAAAGGTCTTGAAAATAAATGCCAATCGGGTGTCCACGAGAGTAGTGGCGTGATAGACTGCCTGAGAACTCGAGGGATGCAAATAAAAACGAATGCCCGAGGTAGTCTAGCCAGCCCCTGAGACACTCAAGAAAATAAAATAAGAGAAACAAGTTAGTCCACAATAATATGCATAACCACAACAATATTAACGTGCATAGAAAAAATATTCATGGTAGCAATAGGGTGACAATAATTATTCTCCAAAATAATCCAGGCTCAATTTAATTATTTTCTTCCGGAGACCGACTCTAAGACCGACACTTGACCAACCCAGACTGTAGTCCTTAACCGCGGACACGGCTATTCGAATAGGTTTAAACTCTGCTGAGGATGTACTCTTTACCCACAAGTAAAGGATTTCTTTAGTCAGTACCGTGACACTGACTAATTCCCATTACGGTCTTTGGGTTGAAAACACACCTGACCAGCACACACCAGATTAACCATCCGGATGCCAAGAATCACCCAAAGCATCATTCCAGAAAAACTCTAAGTCGGGGAGACAACAATCTCGAGTAGCATGGGATCACTATTAAAACGCGCAGATTCCAAGGGGTGCCCCCCTCTCGGTCACAACCGGAAACACCCATGCCCCCTGACCCAATGATAGGATTTAGTCCATGATCGTGGAAACCCTCATCGTAGCCCTCTATGTGGTGTGTGCACGGAAAGGGGCTAACAACTTACTAAACCACACCCCAACTGTGGCAGGAACAAGTGGCAGCACAAATCAAGTATGGGGGTTACCGGAACACGACTCTATCTACAGTCGACTCAGGAGGCTCAAATATTTCCTGCAGTGGTTAGCACAACAAAGTATTCCTTCAACAACAACAACAAATAGGGCCACAACCCTTGCATGCTCCAACATGCCCACAGTGATCATTCTCGTCACAACGAGTTTTAGTCTCACGGTCACTTTTCTCGTGACTGATTCTTCATGCAGATTAGTCCGGACCAGCACAGGCATATGTGACATATGAAAATAGCCATGCTTACTCATACTTCATGACTAAATGAAGGTAAAATATTTTCATGGGGTCATGCATGCATAACTTTCAATATGCAAACCTTATATGAACTCAACATAATCATGATGCAAATATTAACTATGCAATTCACCATATCAAGTGTTCAAAATGCAGAAGTGTGGGGTGCACTCCAATTGTTTGAAAATTTGATCTTCCCTCCAATTCCTATTTTCAAAAATATTTGAATTACCACATATAGCAACAATAGTGTTAAAAAGTTGTCTGGAAAATTTGTGAAATAAATACTAAAATAAACTAGATGAAAAATGAGAAATAACAGAAAAAGAATCAATTTATTTGGAGTTAATATGAATGTACTAGGAATTTTCTAAGATGAAATAAATGGCTAAATGGGCTTTTTAATAGATTTAACAAAAACTAAGCTTATCAAAAATGTTCACCCTAGCTAGTTTAATAGAGCATGATTTTATAAGTCTACAGAAATTTGAAACATTAAATTTGGGTTTAAAAAGACTGTTGTGGGAATATTTGAAAACTGCTGAAAAAGAAGATGGAGAAGAACAGAAGCGCGCCCTGAGCGCTGTATAGCGGACTGGCGCCACTGGGCCTGGCCCAGCCATTCAGCCGCGCGGGACAACTGATGACGTTGAAGGCATGCTTAGCTAAATACGCCTTCCAGAGGATGAAACGTACTTAATGAAATACGTGTTCACTTAGGACGAATCGGTACGAGGCCTGAGTCACTTACCGTGGGCCCGCCTGGCCCACTGGTCAGGTTTGACCGGCCCTCGTCACGCCCTCTCCCCGGTGAAGCAGAGCGCCGGCGAACGGCAGCCCCCGCCGGTGAACGGCAGCGCCCCACGGCGAGCCGAGCCCACCATCATGCTTGGAAGGTCCTTGCGGTCCCTCCGGTACCCGACATGGTCGGAGAGAGAGACGGGGTTGCCGGCGGTGAGCTCGCCCGAGCTGCTCCGGCGGAGCTCAAAAGGGGCTTTCGCCTACGGGCCACCTCCGGTGTAATTGACAATAGTAAAGGATCCGTGGGTGCTCCAGGAGGCTATTAATGAAGAAGGTGGGGAGTGGAAGGCCGTGGCTGCGACGGAATGATCCGAAAGGTGGCGACGACAGAAGCTGCCGAAGATGGAGAAGACGGCCTCCTCTGGGCGATTGAGTGCTCGGGGAGGCTCCTGGAGGAGTGTGGGGAGGTGATCATGATGAGAGAGAGCTCGGGGGAGGGATTTTATAGTGTGGGCAAGGCGGTTCCGAGGCCTCCAGGGGCGGACACGGTGGCGCAACCATCAATGGCGCCGTCGAGGTGGTTGGGCTACGGATAGGTTCGGGTGGTTGGAAGTTAAGGTTAGAGCGCGCTGGTTGGCTTGGAAGGGCGCCAGGTGGTTTGGGCGGCGCCGTCCCCGAGTTGACTTGCGGCGGTGGTCGGTCGGTGGTGGCGCTGGTCGGTGCTAGCGTCGAGCTCCGGTGCAGGGGAGGTGCTTTCTAGTGCAGGAGAGGTGCAGAGAAAGCCGGGGAAGGTAGCAGAGGGAGTGGCAGGGCTCGGGTATGCTGCGGTGCAAAACGGGCGCGCTGGTCGTGCTCTAGCCACACTCTGGCATGCCCCCTAGGTGCTCGATGAATTGCCAGGGCGTCCTAGGGAGCCCTTTTGGCTGTGGATCTTGGCATGGTGATGCTTCTTGGGGTGGTAAGGTTGTTGAACATGTTTTCTTGGTCAGTGGAGCAATTACCAAATGCAAGTTTAAGACCTTGCCAGAATCTGTCATGTCTTCAAGGTGTTTGATGAAATGCTAGGGTGGCCTCGAGGCTTTTGTTGGCTATGCAACTTCCAGGATGATGTCTCATTAGATGGTAGATATGATGGTGGAGTTGGTTTGGCAAGAAGAGAAACTTGTCAGTGCAAGTTTTACAAAACTTCAGTTCTGGACAGAAACTACAGGAGGTTATTTGGTGGATTTACAAAATTCATATAGGTCTAACATCCTGTAGTTAAGGGTTTCATTGGAAGGAAAATAAGTGGGAAAAATTTCAGAATTTTTGGAGCAAGTAAAATAAAGGTTCTAGTTGTAAACTAGAAATGAGACAGAATTGAAAAGTGGATGGTTTACTCAAAATTTTAAAAACACCAAGTTGGGTTTTTGCATAAAAGTGATATGTAGGCTTCAAATGACCTCCCAAAATTTTTGTGGAAATTTTAAAGAATTATATAAAGTGTTGTAGTGCAACAGAGGCATTTAAAGTATTGAAAAAGCCTTTATAATAATTATATTGGGCAAAATTTTATTATGACATAATTCCTACTATTGTTAAAGTAATAATAAAAAGGTTTAAGAAAACTCCCAAAGCCACAATATTTTTTTTCCAGAAATTTCTATATGGAGGGAAGAATTTTGGAAAACGGAAACAGAAAATGGTTCCGAAATTAATAAAAGACCTAGTAAAATTCAAAATTTTATTTCTGGCCAAAATTTACTTAATAAAAACATGATTAAATTTTTGGGGTGTTACAAACTCTACCCCCCTTAAGAAAATCTCATCCTCGAGATTTGTTAAGGGCGGAGGAACTAAATGCAGATCACAACAGACAAGCAATCATGCACTAGGCAATAATACAAAAGCACATCCTTCAATCAAACACTACACACTGCTAGAAACATACACATAATTGTCTACGGCATGACGGTGGAATCTATAGGGCAACAGGGTTACTAGGGACTTGACAACTACTTTGGCGGACTCAGTCCACTTCATCAACATCCAGACGGGCGTGTCTCGCGGACGTCGAGGCTTCTCCGGGGGCTTCAACATCGGAGTTGACTGGAGTGGAATGAGGAGTTGCAGGGTTGGGGTAGCGGTGGTGCCCTTTGCGGGGTGTCGAGGCCACAGTCCCGTTGGAGTAAGTCTCCAAGAGACGACGGAGTTCCCCTGGGGAGACGAAAGCATTGCCCGGATGGATAACAGGGGCAGACTCCGGGGGCTTGACTGGTCTCCCGATCAGCACTATCGGGGTGTCGGTGGTGGGTCTAGCTTCTCTTCTCACCGGGGTCAGGAGAGCAAGTGTCCTGCGGGTCGCAATCAGATCATTGGTGATCTGATCGAAGAGTGCCTCTTGCGCTCTCAGGTAGCGCACCAGATGCACTAGGGCAGGATCCGTCTCATGGTCTCTGTTGGCGACTTGGGTCGGGATACCATAGCCTTCACGACTAGGGTAGTAGTAGAAAGAGCGGTAGTTAACCCTCGGCGACAGGTGCCGGAGTTGAACTACAGCTTCTCGGGCTGCAAGTTGAATGGCTTGGGGCTCGTCGGAGGTTGTCCTTCCGGTGAACCGGTAGGGGCGTTCCGATGTGGTGCTCCTCCCGTAGATGTGCACCATGGCCCATAAGTGATGGATGGAATCACTCGTGTGCTCTTGGTACACGACATACTCTGGTGGCTCTTCTGTGCCAAAAGCATGACGGGTGAGATTGGCGAGGATGGCTACGAAGCCTTCAAGCTCGGCTGCGGTGGTCTCGTTGTGGACGATGGGGCCAGGCATCTTGATGGTTGGATACCGATCTGGGAGTGAGGCTGTGAGGTGCTGAGTTGGGGTGAGGCTTCCTTTATAAGCCAGCAGAGTCTTCCATTGCACGCTTGCGGATGGGACAACGCAGGTGTCGGCCACAGGCACCTGGCCTATGGATAGATTGATAGGTTGGGCACCGACTTGTAAAAAGGTGTCGGCAGGCCACTGTGCAGGCTTATCGGATGGAACGGGCTTGGCTATGGATAGAAAATGACGTGGACGATGTGGAAACCTAGGGATAGTGACCAGGCTAAGATAGGAATAGCCAATGGTCAGCCTGGCTCTGATACCAAGGCTGTCGAGGCCGGATTTTGGGGACACAAAATATCCCAGAAATTAACCCCTCGTGTCATCACCAGCCCAGGATTACCGTTACTGGTGGACACATCCTTGTTACAGATTACCATAAAGGTCTAATGGTACAACAGTGATTCCGGTGGTGGATGACGAAAATGACTCGTGGTTCTCCAACATCGATGGGGCTCTATTCCCACAGGAACAGCTGACCCGGATAATTCCTATCCACGTGGCCGCTAATCCTAGGCTCCGCATGGACGTCGTGGTAGTCCTCCTCGCTGAATTCCTGACCTGGCCAAGTAAATAGCCAGGGACAAGCCTGTGAGTACGTTTGAATGTACTCACAAACATCATGAACAAAAGATATACCGAATGCAACAGATAAATTATATGATCATGATGAACCAAACTATATGCTCATGCTCATGCTGGATTATATAAATATATTTAATTGCATGCTGACAGGAATTAAATCATGGCATAACATAATATTAGCATGTGCAGAAAAATGGGAAAATATAATATGTTAGTGACAGACAATGAAAGTTAATGGAGAATCAGGCGAGACAGAACCACCTGAGAATCCAGAAGAAAATAAAGGAAATGCCAGTCGGGTGTCTAAAAGGAAATTCGGGCGAGACAGGACCGTCCGAGAATCCAAGCGACGCCACAAGAGGTCTTGAAAAGAAATGCCAGTCGGGTGTCAAAAGTGACGCCACGGTCGGTCTTGAAAAGAAATGCCAATCGGGTGTCCACAAGAGTACTAGCGTGATAGACCGCCTGAGGACTCGAGGGACGCCACGGAAAGGTCTTGAAAAGAAATGCCAATCGGGTGTCCACGAGAGTAGTGGCGTGATAAACCGCCTGAGAACTCGAGGGACACCACGGAAAGGTCTTGAAAATAAATGCCAATTGGGTGTCCACAAGAGTAGTGGCGTGATAGACCGCCTGAGAACTCGAGGGACGCAAATAAAACTGAATGCCCGAGGTAGTCTAGCCAGCCCCTGAGACACTCAGGAAAATAAAATAAGAGAAACGACTTAGTCCACAATAATATGCATAACCACAATAATATTAATGTGCATAGCAAAAATATTCATGGTAGCAACAGGGTGACAATAATTATTTTGCAAAATAATTCAGGCTCAATTTAATTATTTTCCTCCGGAGACCGACTCTAAGACCGACACTTGACCAACCCAGACTGTAGTCCTTAATCACGGACATGGCTATTCGAATAGGTTTAAACTCTGCTGAGGATGTACTCTTTACCCACAAGTAAAGGATTTCTTTAGTCAGTATCGTGACACTGACTAATTCCCATTACGGTCTTTGGGTTGAAAACACACCTGACCATCACACACCAGATTAACCGTCCGGATGCCAGGAATCACCCAAAGCATCGTTCCAGAAAAACTCTAAGTCGGGGAGACAACAATCTCGAGTAGCATGGGATCACTATTAAAACGCGCGGATTCCAAGGGGTGCCCCCCTCTCGGTCACAACCGGAAACACCCATGCCCCCTGACCCGATGACAGGATTTAGTGCATGATTATGGAAACCCTCATCGTAGCGCTCTATGTGGTGTGTGCACGGAAAGGGGCTAACAACTTACTAAACCACACCCCACCTGTGGCAGGGACAAGTGGCAGCACGAATCAAGTATGGGGGTTACCGGAACAAGACTCGATATACGGTCGACTCAGGAGGCTCAAATATTTCCTGCAGTGGTTAGCACAACAAAGTATTCCTTCAACAGCAACAACAAACAGGGCCACAACCCTTTCATGCTCCAACATGCCCACACTGATCATTCTCATCACAACGAGTTTTCAGTCTCACGGTCACTTTTCTCGTGACTGATTCTTCCTGTAGATTAGTCCGGACCGGAACATGCATATGTGACATATGAAAATAGCCATGCTTACTCATACTTCATGACTAAATGAAGGTAAAATATTTTCATGGGGTCATGCATGCATAACATTCAATATGCAAACCTTATATGAACTCAACATAATCATGATGCAAATATTAACTATGCAATTCACCATATCAAGTGTTCAAAATGCTTGCCTTGAGCATGCAGAAGTGTGGGGTGCACTCCAAATGTTTGAAAATTTTATCTTCCCACCAATTACTATTTTCAAAAATATTTGAATTACCACATATAGCAACAACAGTGCTAAAAAGTTGTCTGGAAAATTTGTGAAATAAATACTAAAATAAACTAGATGAAAAATGAGAAATAACAGAAAAAGAATCAATTTATTTGGAGTTAATATGAATATACTAGGAATTTTCTAAGCTGAAATAAATGGCTAAATGGGCTTTTTAATAGATTTAACAAAAATTAAGCTTATAAAAAATGTTCACCCTAGCTAGTTTAATAGATCACGATTTTATAAGTCTACAGAAATTTGAAACATTAAATTTGGGTTTAAAAAGACTGTTGTGGGAATATTTGAAAACTACTGAAAAAGAAAATGGAGAAGAACAGAAGCGCGCCCTGAGCGCTATATAGCGTACTGGCGCCACTGGGCCTGGCCCAGCCGTTCGGCCGCGCGGGACAATTGATGACGTTGAAGGCATGCTTAGCTAAATACGCCTTCCAGAGGATGAAACGTACTTAATGAAATAGGTGTTCACTTAGGACGAATCGGTACGAGGCCTGGGTCACTTACCGTGGGCCCGCCTGGCCCACTGGTCAGGTTTGACTGGCCCTCGTCATGCCCTCTCCCCGACGAACGGCAGCCCCCACCGGTGAACGGCAGCGCCCCACGGCGAGCCGAGCCCACCATCATGCTTGGAAGGTCCTTGTGGTCCCTCCGGTACCCGACACGGTCGGAGAGAGAGACGGGGTTGCCGGCGGTGAGCTCGCCCGAGCTGCTCCGGCAGAGGTCGAAAGGGGCTTTCGCCTACAGGCCACCTCCGGCGTAATTGACAACAGTAAAAGGTCCGTGGGTGCTCCAGGAGGCTATTATTGAAGAAGGTGGGGAGTGGAAGGCCGTGGCTATGACGGAATGATCTGAAAGGTGGCGACGGCAGAAGCTGCCGAAGATGGAGAAGATGGCCTCGTCTGGGCGATTGAGTGCTCGGGGAGGCTCCTGGAGGAGTGTGGGGAGGTGATCATGATGAGAGAGAGCTCTGGGGAGGGATTTTATAGCATGGGCAAGGCGGTTCCAAGGCCTCCAGAGGCGGACACGGTGGCGCAGCCATCAATGGCGCCGTCGAGGTGGTTGGGCTCCGGATAGGTTCGGGTGGTTGGAAGTTAAGGTTAGAGCGCGCTGGTTGGCTTGGAAGGGCGCCAGGTGGTTTGGGCGGCGCCGTCCCCGAGTTGACTTGCGGCGGTGGTCGGTCGGTGGCAGCGCTGGTCGGTGCTAGCGTCGAGCTCGGGTGCAGGGGAGGTGCTTGCTGGCGCAGGAGAGGTGCAGAGCAAGCCGGGGAAGGTAGCAGAGGAAGTGGCAGGGCTCGGGTATGTTGCGGTGCAAAACGGGCACGCTGGTCGTGCTCTGGCCACGCTCTGGCATGCCCCCCAGGAGCTCGATGAATTGCCAGGGCGTCCTAGGGAGCCCTTTTGGCTGTGGATCTTGGCATGGTGATGCTTCTTGGGGTGGTAAGGTTGTTGAACATGTTTTCTTGGTCAGTGGAGCAATTACCAAATGCAAGTTTAAGACCTTGCCAGAATCTATCATGTTTGCAAGGTGTTTGATGAAATGCTAGGGTGGCCTCGAGGCTTTTGTTGCCTATGCAAACTTCCAGGATGATGTCTCATTAGATGGTAGGTATGATGGTGGAGTTGGTTTGGCAAGAAGAGTAACTTGTCAGTTCAAGTTTTACAAAACTTCAGTTCTGGACAGAAACTTCAGGAGGGTATTTGGTGGCTTTACAAAATTCATATAGGTCTAATATCCTGTAGTTAAGGGTTTCATTGGAAGGAAAATAAGTGGGAAAAATTTCAGAATTTTTGGAGCAAGTAAAATAGAGGTTGTAGTTATAAACTAATAATGAGACAGAATTGAAAAGTGGATGGTTTACTCAAAATTTTAAAAACACCAAGTTGGGTTTTTGCATAAAAGTGATATGTACGCTTCAAATGACCTCCCAAATTTTTTATGGAAATTTTAAAGAATTATATAAAGTGGTTGTAGTGCAACAGAGGCATTTAAAGTATTGAAAAAGCCTTTATAATAATTATATTGGGCAAAATTTTATTATGACATAATTCCTACTGTTGTTAAAGTAATAATGAAAAGGTTTAAGAAAACTCCCAAAGCCACAATATTTTTTTTTCAGAAATTTCTATATGGAGGGAAGAATTTTGGAAAACAGAAACAGAAAATGGTTCTGAAATTAATAAAAGACCTAGTAAAATTCAAAATTTTATTTCTGGCCAAATTTTACTTAATAAAAACATGATTAAATTTTTGGGGTGTTACAGGAGTCGAGAAAGGATCTCTGGGCACTACAACATACTTATTACTTATGTTATGTTTCTCTACTCTCTTCTATTGCTGCAAGATGCTGGTCTTCGATAGGCTAGGCCTTCCCTTCTATTCTGGCATTTCTACAGTTCTGTCCAAAGATATAGCCCCATTCCTTTGATACTGCTGCATACTTAGTATAGAACTGATGTAAGTTCTTGCGAGTACTTTGGATGAGTACCCACGGTTGCTTTGCTACCTCTTTTCCCCTATACCCGATTGCTGCGATCAGATGACGGAGTCAAGGAGCCAGCTGACCCCGCCGATGACTACTACTACCTCGACGGAACCTTCTACTACGTGGAGGCCGCCGACGACCAGGAGTAGTTAGGAGCCTCCCAGGCAGGAGGCCTTCGCCTTTTCGATCCAGATGTTGTTGTTTTGCTAGCCTTCTTAAGGCAGACTTGTTTACTTATGTCTGTACTCAGATATTGTTGCTTTCGCTGACTCTTGTGTATTCAAGCCAATGTATTCGAGCCCTCGAGGCCCCTGGCCTATAATATAAAGTTTGTGAGGGAGTCATGGACTAAGGGGTCCTCGGGGCGACGACCGATTGTACATGGGCCGGACTGGTGGAGCCGTATAGTGATAGGAGATCTATGAAGCCGTGGTGTGCCCTCCAAGTCAAGAAGGCGCAGGATCCCTTTAATCCCTTATTGTAATCTATCTTCGGTAACCCTAACCCTACCGGTGTCTATATAAACCGGGTTTTTTTAGTCTTTAGGGCTAGAGCTACATTCATCACCTCATCTCCTTAGGGTTTAGCTAAGCTGATCTCGAGGTAGATCTACTTTGTAAACCACATTATACATCCAATACAATCAAGCAGGACGTAGGGTATTACCTCTTCGAGAGGGCCCAAACCTGGGTAAACACTGTGTTCGTCATCCCTTGTTCCCCATCGAGCCTAGATCCACAGCTCGGGACCCCCTACCCCGAGGTCTACCGGTTTTGACACCGACATTGGTGCTTTCATTGAGAGTTCTGCTGTGGGGTCGCCCAAAGGATCGATGGCTCGCCTGATCATAGGAGAAGGCATCAGATCCGGGGACTTCTTCATCCCCGGGCAACTCTTCGCGTTCTGCAGCATCGTGCTGCACACCGACCTGACTGGTCATCTGGGTCAGATCGACACCTTCACTCCCAGACACGAAATTTGATTCGGTGGTCTGGAATACGTTCCGGACACGTGGGGCGATCTAGTTTTCACCGGATTGACTGCCCCCTTCCGTTCCCTCGCCATGCCCGCTTCGGAGTCCCCTTCTGATCCGATCAATAGATCGACCTCAACAGCTTCGAGCCAGGAGAGCTCCGCTTTGAGCGGGGGCCAGACTCTGCCTCCGTCCGGATACATCATAACGGCGGAGGACCTATCTTCGACCTTCGAGGCAGAATCAGGAGGCAGAAGCCAAGAGTCAATCTCGGCCGAACTTTCCCTTCACGACGCTCACCTGGCCTTGAGCCCTTATGACAAAGCGGTAGCCAATGGCTAGGGTTACCCCCAGCCCAAAGCAGCTCGATCTCAAACCCCAGCGGGGAAGCCACACGCAAGGACCAAAGCCCGTCCTTGACCTCCAGTGATGATCCGGACCCCTTCAAGGATCCGGCTCCACACCCCGAGCTTAGCACGGCCAGCGGAAACCAAGGACCAGCCAGGGCACTGACCGCCCCCACCCCGTTACATCGGAATTTGGCCCGGAGCCCTCGAGTGCGGCGGCCCTTGCAATGTTAAACGAAGCGCTGGACCGAATTCAGAATATGACCATCCAGGAGGACCCGGCCTCCGCCTTCAATCATCAACCCTTCGAGGCGTACCATAGGGAATTTTGCGTCCCACCCACCACCCACTTGGTAGCCACTATCGATGATTTAACCGATATGCTAGACTACAATTCAGAGAATACCGAATACATGGACGAGGAGGGCGCAGCCACGGCCAATACCGATGTTGCCCCCCCCCCCCCCCCGTCACCGGCCGCTGGTCGGCCACATCCACCTATGATATTTACATGGTGGACACCCCCCAGGACGATGATGGCACTCCTGGTCAGGACCGAGGCAAGCCCAGAGATGAGCCGCCCAAACGCCAAAAACATCGTCATCGATCAAAGCCACGTCGAAGCCATGCGAGCAACATGGACTCTATGGAGAACGACACCATAAATAATACGGATGACCTCGCTGGAGATGCAGCCATTGAACATCATCAGGATGACCCCGCGGGGCAGGAGGACCCGCTCAATCCAGAAAACCCCGACGACTCCAAGTGTAGCAACTACCTCCCACTCTCTGAAGAGGAGGTCAGTCTCGGGGATGACGATTTCATCATCCTTGAATACCCTCTAGAGCAGGAACGGTTCAAGCGAAGGCTTTTAGCCACCGCCCGCAACCTAAAGAAACAAAAACGCAAAATCAAGGCCGAGCAGGGCACCCTCAACAACCGATGGACTAAAGTCCTAGCTGCTGAAGAAGGGTATGGCCGCGAACAGCCAACCAAAAGTTATCCCAAGCGAAGACTACTGCCGCAGTTGGACGACGAGGCCTTAGAGCCAACACGTCCAACATACACAAGCACCGAACAGCCGGACCGCCCCCTAGAGGGCAGGACAGAGAAGCTGACAAGGCCGAACACCCAGCCGCCCCACCTCGCCGTTACAGCAAGGATCAAGTGCGGCCAACTTACGAATACGACCTCCGCCATGACCTAGACACTCGAGGAGGCCGTACCAGGTCCATCTACGGACCCAGAGAAGACACGGCCGCTTACCGGGAAGGATACTATGATCGGCTAAACCGAAATGATAGAATCCGGGAATAGCAGTAGACTCAGAGGGCCGAAGACCTCCGACGTGATGTAGCCCGAGTTCGGGGCGCCGCACACCCCCTATGCTTCACAGAGAGGGTAATGCAACACCAGTTCCTGGAAGGCTTCAAGCCTGTGAACATCGAATCATACGACGGAACCACAGATCCAGCCGTATGGATAGAGGATTTCCTCCTCCACATTCACATGGTGCGAGGAGACGACCTCCATGCTATTAAATATTTGCTGCTAAAGCTTAAAGGTCCAGCTCGACACTGGTTGAACAGCCTTACCGAAGACTCTATAGGCTGCTGGGAAGAGCTCGAGGACGATTTTTGAGCAAACTTTCAGGGCACCTATGTCCGGCCTCCAGATGCTGACGACCTAAATCGCATCACACAACAACCCAGAGAATCTGCCTGACAATTTTGGAACTGATTCCTGACGAAGAAAAACCAGATTGTTGACTATCCGGATGCCGAAGCCTTGGCTGCCTTCAAGCATAGTGTCAAGGATGAATGGCTCATACGGCAGCTCGGCCTGGATAAACCAAGAACTATGGCAGCCCTTACTTCTCTCATGACCCGCTTTTACGAGGGCGAAGACAGTTGGCTCGCTCGCAAAAACACCAACCCCGACACACCCGGTACCTCCGAGGTTCGGGACGGAAATGGAAAGCCCCGACGTAGCAAGAATAAACGTCGCCACAATGACGGTGAGGGTGAGGATATGGGAGTAAATGCCGGATTCCGAAACCAGAAGTCCGGACCCTGAAAGAAAGCCCCTAAAGGCAACAGTGACGGCCCGTCCAGACTGGACACAATTCTGGATAGGCCTTGTCAGATCCACGGCACATCAGAGAAGCCCGCCAAACACTCCAACCAAAACTGTTGTGTGATCAAACAGGCCGGCAAACTCACATCCGAAGACTCGGGCAAAAGCCACGAAGCGAGGACGATGATGAGCCATGCAGGCCAAATAGTGGAGGCCAGAAACCCTTCCCTTCCGAGGTCAAGACGGTAAACATGATCTATGCAACCCACATACCAAAGAAGGAGAGGAAGCGAGCACTACGGGATGTGTATTCCATCGAGCCAGTAGCGCCGAAGTTCAATCCATGGCCAGCTTGTCCGATCATGTTCGATCGCAGGGACCATCCGACCAGCATATGCCATGGAGGGTCTGCAGCCTTAGTGCTCGACCCCATCATCGATGGATTCCACCTCACTAGAGTCCTCATGGATGGAGGTAGCAGCCTCAATCTGATATACGAAGATACAGTGAGGAAAATGGGGATCGATTCGTCAAGGATCAAACCCAGTAACACCACCTTTAAGGGGGTCATTCTGGGAGTGGAGGCCCACTGCACAGGCACTGTGACGCTTGAAGTAGTGTTCGGATCTCCGGATAACTTTTGAAGCGAGGACTTGGTCTTCGACATTACACCTTTTCGCAGCGTCTATCACGCCCTCCTCGGTCGAACAGCGTTCGGCAAATTCAATGCCGTTCCGCATTACGCGTACCTCAAGTTGAAGATGCCTGGTCCCTCGGGCGTCATAACTATCAACGGCAACACAGAACGCTCACTTCGAACCAAAGAGCACACTGCGGCCCTAGTGGCCGACGACCACACCGGCCCATATAGGCCCGGATGCTGACCCACCATAAAGGCCGGTGACAATAGTAAATGGGTTCGAACCCGTTCCCCGTCATGGGAACCTGCATGCGTTCACCGCAAATAGGGATGTGCGCCCCACGGCATGCCCACATTCTTCACGCTCCATGTGCCTCGTGAGCACAATTTCGCACTCAAAATACCATGGACAACCATGAGGCGTATATCAACAAAGCCGAAGTATATGTTCGACTAAACCGAACTTCGGAACTACCTCATCTTTGGATGACCCGCGGACCATTTTCGGGACCCCCCCAAGCATTAAGCTCCATCGGCAGGATCCTCACCCCTCAAGGTCTCATCAAAGGTCCCAACCCGCACCTCCCAGGAGCAAAGGCGCAGACATGCAGCAGGGCAAAGTGAAGGCTTCGACTCACGCATCAAGGCCCTGCGTAAACCTTTACCCTGTAAAACCCTTTTATTTTTTAACAATGCCTTGGAAGTTCGAATTGTACGGTTAAACGACTTGAGTGTACGAGAAATAAAAGCGCCCTCTATGGTGTTCGGATATCTGCATCTCGCGATTTTCTATCTCCTTTCTGATTCTACACTCGCTCTTCGAACAGCCCGGCAGGAAAACATATTAACTAGCCAAGAGTTCGATTCACATATCAGCTCCATATCTTAAAGTCCGGCACCGCCTTCAGCTGGGTGTTCGGTGTCTCGGATATTGCACTATATGCATCAGTTCCGAACTATGTCTTGGGTCAATAGTTGGGTTGCCCGGCTCCTATGCTTGCCCCTTATGTTCCGCACGTTCGGCTAAGAGGGCAAAGGGAGAACCCCTGCGATTGTACTTTTGGCTTGCCCGGTCAAGTACCTCAGGAGGAGAAAGCCAAAAACTGACCGTCATAGTAAGCGCAAACCGGTCAACGATCTGATGACGAGGTTTGACTCCAAAAATCGTTGGCGATTTCGCCGTGTCACACGAAGGGTTCGTCTTAACACAAACCATGTGACTGGAAAGGGTAGGTGTTGACCCCCAAGTACATCACAACACACCGGGGGCTAGTCCTTAGCCCCCACCGTCAAGCTCCTAAGGCTAAGTGAAAGTAGTAAAACCAAATAGTTTGATTGCCTAGTTTTGCTCACGCGCTACCGTCTCCGGGTACCAAGATGTTGGCTAAGGGTAACAGTGCGGAGACGAAACACCCCTCGTGACATTCACCTGGGGGCCGAAGCTAACGACTGGTAGCTTTCAGATTAAACATACGGCCGAATAGGAGTCAAAATTAAAATCATGACAATATAAAACAAGTCGGGCGGATGCATTATAAAGCATAAGGTCCACTTGGTACAAACTTAATACAATCACTCAAGCATTACATCTTTCGAACACTGGCGCTCTATCGCCCGCGTGCCATTCATCACCTGTGCAAAGTACTGCTCAGGACGGCGATGCTCCTTTCCCTTGGGCGGAGGACCAGTGGCTATGTCCATTGGGTTAATCTTCGGCCAATGTACCATGGTCTTCACAAATGCAAGCCTCGCCCCCTCAAGGCACGCTGAGCGCTTCATGGCATCAATCCAGAGTGGCACCTCCCGCAGCTTTTGCACAAGGCTGAAGTAGGTGTCCGAAATGGGCTCAACATGCCACAGACTAAAATAGAGGTCCTTCATGGCCAGCTCGGACATCTGATGCATCTCCATCAGCTGCTTCATTTGACCGCTGAGGAGGGGAGGACGCTCGGACTCCGAAAACTGTGACCAGAAGAGCCGCTGCGTAGAGTCCTCCTCGAGAGTAGCATAGTTCTTCGCCGCGGCCGCCACATTCTTCGGAAGTTCGGCGAAGATGCCTGCGGAGCACCAGACCCACGTCAGCAGGGCAAACCTGTTGCCTCTGAACACACTCTGCAGTAAGTATTTCTTACCATTTGCAATTTGCCCAACTTGGTGGAGCTCCTCCCGGACACCTCACGATTCGGTCCTTGACTCCTGGAGCTCCTTCTCCGCCTTGGATAGCTGGGAGGATCGCTCCTCCTGCTCCTTCTCAAGGGCCTCCAACTTCTTGGCGGCATCCCGGAGCTCCACTTGGACTTCGGTCACTCGAGCCTCGTGTTGATCAGCAGCAAGCTTGGCCTTCTCGAGCTCGACCACCGCCTCGTCAGCTGCAGTCTTCTTCGCGGCCACCTTTGCCTCGGCTCTCTTCAGAGTCTCCTTCAAGCCCTCAACCTTGGCGGCGGCAGCTGCAGGATCATCACAATAAAGGATTAGCATACAGTCCGGATCATCAATATCCGGCATCAAGCAAATACACAGCTTATCAAAGGGCTTACCTTGTGCCTTGTCAAGCCGTTTGTTGACAAGGTCAACCCTTTATCGGAAAGCTTGAGCTTCCGATCCATTTCCTCCAGTGCCGCGGCATTAGCAGCCGCGGCCACGGAGGATGCCTGCGTCAGCAAAAGAAATGTCAAGATTATTACTCGGCCTGCTAAATTTGATCCTCTGCATGCTTCTCCGAAGTCCTTGCAGAGTCTCGGGGGCTGCTATGTACACGGCCTACCTAAGCTAAAGATTACAACCGCTCTATGAGAAGGGAACATTACTTGACTTACCTCAAAGCCTGTCAGAAGGCCTTGGACAGCATCGCTCAGTCCGGATTGGACGAACCAAACACCTTGCATGACCGCACTCATAAGAGCGCGATGCCCATCAATGATGGCGGAGTTGTTCACCAACTCCTCTAGCGTATCTGGCCAGCCAGCCACCGCCCGTGTGGAGGTGTTCGGCGCTGGCGTTGGCTCCCTGACCCCTTCTCCACAGGAAGGGGGAGTCTGTGCCATCGAGGGCCTTGGGGGCTCGGGAGCAGGCGGCTGAGGGGGTTCGGATGGTCCAGACTCCCTCCCCGTTGTAGCCAGGAGGGAAGCATCCCCCTGGTCTTCAATGACCGAGGCGTCGGCCTCGGCCATGGTAGTACCGACCTCCTCCCTCGTGTTTGGAGGAGGAGAGGTCTTTCTTGACACCACCTTCCCAGCTTCTTCGGGGATTCGAGGGGGTGCCGAGCATGAGCCACTGTCCGCCAGTTCGGCGGGCAGGGACGTCCCTGAAGAGGTCTCCTCGGCGGGATGGCCACGCGGAGGGCTGTACCATTAGAAAAATAATCAATCCACGAACTACTAAAAGAATAAATAAATTGAGAATGTCGCAATATGCACCTGGCCGCTTGGGGCTTGACCCTAGGTTCCTTCTCCGGAACCTTTTTGGATGCTTCGGACTCCTTGTCGAAGTCCGAGCTGTCAGACAGGACCAGCTTGGGCCGGCACTGCCTTTTCCTGGCATGAGGAGGTTGTACCTCCTAGACGTCGCTAGACGCCGCCCTCTTCTTAGAGTGCGAGGAGGCGCTTTCCTCCTCGTCCTCTTCCCCCTCCTGTGCGGATTGGGCCGCGGTGTCTCCGGACCTGCTGTCGGGGTGAGCTTTGCGACTGAGGCCCTCTCGGGTCTCCGGCACATCCATCTTCTTGCCCTTCTTGTCGGGCACCTTGTAGGGCACCACGACCAACAACTTCTCAAGCTGCTCGAATCGGGGCCCCTCTGGCAGCGGCGCTGGGCCGCTGATCTTCTCAGCCTTGGCAAGCCAGCCCTGCAAAATCCACATAAAGAGGTTCGGATCAAATTGTGTGGCACCAATATTCGGATTTATGATAAGACAAGTGTCACTCACCTTCCTTGGAGGGTTCGCGGCATCGATGCCGATGTCCTCCCCCTCAACCAGCCACTCCTTCTGCGGTTTGAATAGCAGACTCCACACCTTCTTGTGGGTTGTGCTGAAGAGGTGCTGCACGGTGGCTGGATCTTCGGGGTCATACTCCCACATCGGCTTGGCCCTCTCCTGGCAGAGGAGGAATCGGCGATGGAGCATGACCTGAATCACGTCGACCAGCTTCGCGCCGGTCTCCATGACGCTGACGACACTCTTATGCAGCGCCTTCAAATCGTCGGCGGACCCCCAGTCCGGGCTCTTGTTGATCCATGAGGCCAGCCTAGTAGGGGGTCCGGATCTGAATGCAGGAGTTGCCGCCCAGCCGGCTCCCCGTGGCTCAGTGATATAGAATCACTCTTTTTGCCACATTCTGACGATGTCGACGAAGTGGCCCTTTGGCCACTGGACCTGCATCAGTTTGCTGATCATAGCCCCGCCACAGTCCGCTTGCTCGCTGCTAACTACCTTGGGCTTGATGTTGAACACCTTTAGCCACAGGCCGAAGTGTGGCCGGACTCGGAGGAAGGGTTCGCAGAAGATAATAAAGGATGAGATGTGGAGAAGGGAGTTGGGGGCTAGATCATGAAAATCTAGCCCGTAGAAGAACATCAGCCCCCGCACAAAGGGGTGCAGGGGAAATACTAGCCCCCTAAGAAAATGGGGAAGAAACACGACCCTTTCGCCCGGCTTGGGCGTAGGGATGATCTGGCTCTCTTTGGGGGCCCGATGAGCAACATCGGCCGACAAATAGCCGGCCTGCTTCAGCCGCATGATGTCGTCATCGGTGACGGAGGAGGCTTCCCACTTCCCATTGGCACCAGAGCAGGCCATGGTCGAAGGAGATGGGAGGGATTTGCTTTGGAGGTGGAGAAAAGGGGCGCTAGAGCTCTGAGGATTTGCGGGAGCGGGAGGTGGAAGAAGGCGTAGGATGCTGACTATGGTAGCTCCCCCCTTTATAGACTGTTGACAGGCCTGGGGTTCCTTTTTCCATGCCGTTGGCTTATCCGTTTCCCGATATACCCGCAACATTATGTGCGGGGAGGGGAATCAAAATCATTAACCATATCCCCCGAAAGGCGGGACACGATCTCCACCTTTAGGGGACTTGCCAAACATGACGTCGGCCTCGAGCCGCGCTTCGAGAAATAGTAACTGCTCGGTGTTATGACCGGAGGCCACTCTTCGTTGAAAGAGAAAAAGTTGTCAGATGAAGGCACTATTTACACTTGAACGGTTTTTTTGTTATTGCCTTCGGTGTTAAGTAAAACTTCCATTTCAGATTCCGGACATCACTTGGTTCCGAACATGGGCAAAACATACTGAAGAACTCGCCTCGCAAGCCGAATACTGGTTGGGTGAGCGGATGCAGGATACAAGCCTTGGCGTTGGAGGCAAGTTCGGGGGCTACTAAGGGAGTCATGGACTAAGGGGTCCTTGGGACGATGGCCCATTGTACATGGGCCGGACTGGTGGAGCGGTATAGTGACAGGAGATCTATGAAGCCATGGTCTGCCCTCCAAGTCAAGAAGGCGCAGGATCCCTTTAATCCCTTATTGTAATCTTCGGTAACCCTAACCCTGCCGGTGTCTATATAAACCGGGGTTTTTTAGTCTTTAGGGCTAGAGCTACATTCATCACCTCATCTCCTTAGGGTTTAGCTCATGCTGATCTCGAGGTAGATCTACTCTGTAAACCACATTATACATCCAATACAATCAAGCAGGATGTAGGGTATTACCTCTTCGAGAGGGCCCAAACCTGGGTAAACACTGTATTCGTCGTCCCTTGTTCCCCATCGATCCTAGATCCACAGCTCGGGACCCCCTACCCCGAGGTCTGCCGGTTTTGACACCGATAGCTTGTATTATTTTAATTTGTGTCTAGAGTTGTGTTGTGATATCTTCCGGTGAGTCTCTGATCTTGATTGTGATATCTTCCGGTGAGTCTCTGATCTTGATCGTGATATCTTCCGGTGAGTCTCTGATCTTGATCATGCGCATTTATGTGTATGATTAGTGGATGATTAAGTCAGGGCATCTCAATGTTTAATTTGGTTATGCAATCATGTTCTTATAAGTATATATGTTGTTGTTCTGTATGCAATCACATCGCACACAAACCATACTAGGGAACCCGTTGGTGATGAATTCATCAATCGCTGACAATTGTATACCAGCAAGCGTTTGCCCACAACACACACGGCTTATTACCATCAATCATTTGTGTTATTATTGGTATTCATACACATTTCTGATTACGGACCTGTTTGTCGCGTATCACACACATCTTGTTAAGTTGAACCATTTCTGTTGTCTTGGCTCATCGCAAATAGTTCATCCGAGTGAACTGTATGCCATATATCGCACACACCTTGATCTGGATGACCATTTCTGTTGTGTTGCCTGATCACAAACAGTTCATCCGAGTGAACTGTATGATGTATATCACACACACCTTCATCTAGCTGACCGTTTTTGTTGTTATGGTCACCGCAAACAGTTCATTCGAGTGAACTGTATGCCACATATCGCACATAACTCTAATCTGAATCGTGTTTGATGTCACCGCCATCACAAACAGTTTGTATAATTTTTGACGGTTTTCTTACAACCCTGTTTGCGATTAATGCATTGCACATAGTTTCGTCGAAGGGTCTCTGATTGTAGTGTCGCGTTAGCAGCATCCTGCAGTAGTGTTATAGTGCACAAACACAGTATCCCCTGCTCCACTAGCTGCAGCACCTCCTTCCACTGTATCGACATGACAATGACTTACTCGTCCGAATGCTCCACAAGTGGCCTGTTCCCAAGCTGCCTTCACACCTAACACTACTTCTGAAGCACTGCTGACTCTACAGGACTTGGCAAGATCAGATGAACCTCATGAGCATCAGCACCAAGATGGTACCTGACCGAGTCAAGTTGCAGTTGCATGCTCCTTTATATGTACTCTCACGGTTTGATGTGCACTAACACTTTCCATATTCGTTGTTGAACTAGCACCACGGTGCAAGAGGAAATAGACATCAGGGATAATGCTTGACAGGTTAACAAAATCTAAAGGAGGAAGAATGGAGATCCATTTTGAGGCAGGTTTAAAAAGATCACGTGATGCTACAAAGTCAACCAAGTTAGTATCAGAGGCAGCCGTTGCCGTTAGGTGTCATGCATGTATCCTCCCAACCTGGATCCAATACATGAATGACAAAGATGATACCTAGTTTAAGACCTTCCTTGACCATTTATCCGTAAGTAATGTTATTCACTGCAATTTGTAATATTGTCTTGTGATACGTCTCCAACGTATCTATAATTTTTTATTGTTCCATACTATTATATTATCCATCTTGGATGTTTTATATGCATTAATATGCTATTTTATATCATTTTTGGGACTAACCTATTAACCTAGTGCCCAGTGCCAGTTGCTGTTTTTTTCCTTGTTTTTGTGTTTTACAGAAAATCAATACCAAACGGAGTCCAAACGGAACGAAACTTTTTGAGGATTTTTCTTGGACCAGAAGACAACCAGGAAGCTTCGGGAGGAGGCCAGAGGAGCCACGAGAGGGCCACAAGCCCTAGAGGCGCGCCCCAGGGTGGGGCACCCCCAGGCTTGTGGGCCCACTACTGCAGGATACTACTAACGCGACACTACAATCAGAGACCCTTCGACAAAACTGTGTGCGATGCATTAATCGCAAACGGTGATGTAAAAAAACCGTCAAAAAAGATGCAAAACGTTTGCGATGGCGGATACACCAAGAACGGTTTAGATTTTAGTTGAGTGTGTGATGTGGGGCATACGGTTCAGTTCAATGAACTGTTTGTGATGAGGCAAAACAACAGAAACGGGCAGCCAGATCTATGAAGGCGTGTGCGATATACGACATATAGTTCACTCGGATAAACTATTTGTGATGAGGCGGAATAACAGAAACGGGCAGCCAGATCAAGGTGTGTGCGGTATACGACATACAGTTCACTCAGATGAACTGTTTGTGATTAGGCAACACAAAAGAAATGATCAGCCAGATCAAGGTGTGTGCGATATACGACATACGGTTCACTCGGATGAACTGTTTGCATTGAGCCAAGAGAACATAAACGATTCAATTTAACAAGATGTGTGTGATACGCGACAAACAGGTCTGTAATCAGAAATGTGTCCGAAGACCGATAATAACACAGACGATTGCTGCTAATAAGACGTGTGTGTTGTGCGATGGGATTGCATACAGAACAACAACATATATATATATACACACACTTATAAGGACATGGTTGCATAACCAAATTAAACATCGAATTACATAGGTGGATACTACACACACGACATTTAATTGCACACACCAAAGTAAACTATTACATGCATAATTACATAGGTGGCTACTACACACATGACATTTCCACACACTAAAGCAAACTATATATTACATGCATAATTAAGTAGGATAAACAATCATCTGATCATCATCTACTTCTTGTGACGCTTGCCGCTACTGCTCTGCTTGTGGCTCGATCCGGCCTCATCGATTTTGGGAACGAGGCACTTCCTCATGTCAATGATCTGCCTGTGCATCTTGTAGCATCTGTACACGCTCTTGGCCGCGAACCTAAGGTGAGGTTCATCCAGTTGCCGCATCCAGGCCCCATGCCAGGATACAGGACTTGTTCTACTGGCATCCTGCTTCATCTTTTCATAGTAGGGGTCGATGATGGCCGAGGTGAGTTCAACCAGGGAGTCCTTCTTCGTGCTGCCCCAGACCCTATAGTGCTCACGGATTTCGACAGGGTTCTTGCAGGCCAAGCTCGTAAGCATGAGCGCTTTTACATCGTTGGAGGTTTCCACCATAGCGAACTTGTAGTCGGTGCTGTTGACAAACCTGGCAAAATGGTCGCAAGGCTCTGTGGCCATGCAGTAGTGGTAGATGAGGACATGACGGTGCATGCACACACTACAAAAAAAGACACATCTGTGACATTTTGGGCCGAACAATTTTTTTTCCTGTCATGCTTATGACACTTCTATGATGATAATTATGACAAAACCCGGTATCATCATAGATGTGGTGGGCTCCTACTTCTATGACAGAAAATGGGATTTTCGTCCTGGGTGTGCTGGAGACGCACCTGCATGACATTCTTTGGGCCATCCATGACGGAAAAAATCGTGGTAGAAGCGAGGGTGAGGAAAATTTCGGGGAGTTCCCGGTTACGGTGGGTGGTCGGGGCCGAGCGATGCACGGAGGTTTGCGCGTTTCCCTCGTACACGTACGCGCGTGTGTGCGAGGCATTGCGCTCTAACTGAACCCGAGGGAGGCATTGGGCTCTAACTGAAACCGAGCGATTGCACTAGCTACGTTACTGAACCTAGATTGATACCTTGCTGTTAACTGAACCCGAGTGATTCCTTCACTACTACTGCTAACTGAAGCCGATCGAAGCTGCCTCTTGATGAACAGTCCCCGGTGGGTGTTGGATGAACAGTTCCCGATGGGGGTTGGATGAACAGGATCCCGTGGTAGTAGAGGCCGTTGCCGCTGGATGAACAGGACCCCGATCGAGGAGGTGGGGGTGGATGAACAGTAGCTGATGGAGGGACCCCGTGGAGGGCTGGTTGAACATGACCCCGTGGAGGGCTGGTTGAACAGGACCCCGTGGAGGCTGGATGAACAGGACCCCGTGGAGGGCTGGTTGAATAGTAGCCGGTGGAGGCTGGATGAACAGTAGCCCATGGATGAACAGTAGCTGGTGGAGGCAGGAGGAAAACGCAGTGGATGAACAGTGCAGGTGGAGGCTGAAAGAAGCCGACGATGGGTGAACAGTAGCCCGTGGAGTCCCGTTTTGCGGTACGCCACACCCCTCCGATGAATAGGACCCCCATTTCGACCGAAGCGCTCCAACACAAGTCCATTTCCTCCGTCTCCGATGAACAGGACCCCCGTTTCGACCGTAGCGCTCCAACACAAGTCCGTTTCCTCCGTTTTGCGGTACGCCACACCCCTCCCAATGAACAGGACCCCCATTTTGACCGTAGCCGGTCGAACAGAAGGCCGTTTCCTCCGTACTGTAGTACGCCAGACCCCATTTCGGCTGTTCCGTCCATGCCGGTTGGCTCCCGTTGAACAGGACGCATTCCGACCCAGTCTGTTGCCTCCCAATGAACAGGACGCTGTTTCTCCGTTCCGACCCAGCCGGTTGGCTGCCCGATGAATAGGACGCCGTTGCTGCCGTCCGTTGCCTCTCCATGTACACGAGCCCTGGTCGTACGTACGCGCGAGTACGTGTTCGAGACCCCGCCCGTACGTACGTACGTGGCCGTATTTTTGGCATGTAGCTGTACGTACGTGTACATGGTTTAGAAGGGACTGCCTGAACTGCTACATCGGGGGCTCTACTACTACACGTGCCACTGCTTGCTCGGCCACGGTTCATCGTTGCAGAGAGACCGATCGACCAGTATGTACATACACGTTCGCGACCAGAATGACAATGCTACATACGCTTCGACCATGTGGGTCCCGACTGTCAGGGAGGATAACGAGGCACTTCCTTGCATGCAAAGTTATTGATGGTGGGTCCGAGCTGTCAGGGGGAGGATTCATTTTTTTGCGCCTAATATGGAGGCACTTTCCTTGCGTTCAAAGATATAGCTGGTGGGTCCCAGCTGTCAGGAGGGAAAACATTTTTTTCGCAAAATACAGCTAAGCCAAAATACAGAGGCCCTTCCGGTAGGTCCCTGCTGTCAGGTGGAGGAATCATTATTTTGCGCGTAATAAGGAGGCACTTCCTTGCTGCGGCCGTGGACCCACCTGTCAGCCTCTCCACATACAGTCCTCTTCCGATGTAAGTCGTTCCTTGACCACGTTGACCACGCCGCGCTGAGAGCACCAAGGCGGTGGACGACGGTGAGGCCTAGGAAGGGAATGACCCGGAGCCGAGGAAGACTCGACAGTTCTTTCCCACGCGGAGTGGCGTACGAGGGTTTATTGGTTGGGCTGCAGTGTGAGGCTGCCATCATCGGAGAATAACAGCAGGTCTGGGTGAGTACAGGGATGGCCAGGCCAGCGATGGGAGTAGGGTGGGGCAGTGAGTCCTGTGCGGCAGCAGAGCCGGCCATGGGAGGCAGGAGCAAGCGGCACGACCGGCGCTGGTTTGGGCGGCTGGAGCAAGAATACTAGAGGTTGAAGAAGCACTACGGCCGTTGGATGGACATCGTATGGTCACTGGAGCTAGAATCGTTCATATTTACTAAGTTGACAAAGCCCTCCGTCCGTGTCAACTTAGTAGGCCCACAAGTCAGCCTCCAACTATGGTGGGTCCTAGATAGCAGGGGGAGTATTCATTTTTTTGTGCGTAATAAGGACGCACTTCCTTCCGTGCAAAGATATAGCTGGTGGGTCTGAGCTGTCAGCGGGAGGAACATTTTTTTCGTGAAATACAGAGGCCCTTCCGGTGGGTCCCTGCAGTCAGGTGGAGGAATCATTATTTTGCGCGTAATAAGGAGGCACTTCCTTGCGTGCGGCCGTGGACCCAGCTGTCAGCCTCTCCACGTACAGTCCTCTTCCGATGGATGTCGTTCGTTGACCACGTTGACCACGCCGCGCCGAGAGCACCAGGGCGGTGGACGACAGCGAGGCCTAGGAAAGGAATGACCCGGAGCCGGGGAAGACTCGACAGTGGTTGCCCACGCGGTGGGGAGCACAAGGGTTTACTGGTTCGGCTGCCGTCGCCGGAAAATAACAAGAGGTGTGGGTGAGTAGAGGAATGGCCTGGCCAGCGATGGAGTAGGGTGGGGCGGTGCGGCCTGTGCGGCAACACAGCCGACCACGGGAGGCGGGAGCAGACAGTCCCACCGGCGCTGGTTTGGGCGACTGGAGCAAGAAGATCAGATATTGAAGAAGCAGCACGGCCGTTGGATTAACATCCAATGGTCACTACTGCTAGAATCGTTTATGGACTAAGTTGACAAAGCCTTTCGTACACGTCAACCTAGTAGACCCACAAGTCAACCTCCAAATCTGTCCCAAACAGCATACAGCCCAAAATTTCTAGCCAGATTCAAATTTATTTAAAAACTAAACATACCTTAATTTAAATCCAATGAAATTTTACCCCCACAAAAACAATGAAAATTAAAATATCAAATTCCGAAAGGAAAAAGTATTTTGGAACTAATTGCCTGTTTGCTGTATTTTTTCATTTTACAGCCCATTTCTTATTACTTATAGCCCATTTCTTATTACTTATAGCCCATTTTCTGGGCAAGCCCGAATGCATCCCTCCTTGTCTTGAAAGATTTCCGACCTAGCAGGGTGTAGAAAAGCAAGTAGGCCTACGTTGGTTATTCTGCAAAAAACAAAATAGTTGGGCTATCCATTTTCAGAAAGGAAAAAAAAACTGGGCTGGTCATGTGGTAAACATATGAAATAAAAGCCTGGGCTAGAAGGGCCACAGCTCCCGCACAACCCAGTTGATACCCTTCTCCGTCCCGAATTTTTTTTACTGCGTGCGCTGCTGGGTTCCGGGTGTCTGCCGCTCCTTGTGCAGTTATCTCGTTTATTGACTACGTTGACAGTGGCATGCGACCTAGATGTCAAGAAACCATCAGGAAGAACCCTTTTTTCTTGTAATAAAGGAGGCACTTGCTTGCCTACTGCCATGATCCTGGTGGGTCCCTACTGTCATCCTCACCATGTACAGTCATCTCCTTATTCCTCTCGGTTGTTGACCATGTTGACAACACCGGAGGGCGGCGCCGCAGCGAGCGAACCAAGGCGGAGGACGATGGTGAGGCCTCGGACGGGAACGAATAGGAACCGGGGAAGATGCGCAGAGTTTTAGGGTGTGATATGGCCATGATGCGTGTGTGGCAGCACAGCCAGCTGTGGGAGGCGGGAGCAGGCGGTCCCGCCAGCGCTGGTTTGGCTTTGGCGGCTGGAGGAAGAAGAGACTAAAGAAACACGACAGACATTGAATGTCAATCCAACGGTCAAGGTTGGCACAATTGTTTGTTGACTAAGCCGACACCAAGTAGCATACTTTTTTATATATAGGAAGAAAAGAAAAACTGGGCTCGTTCGCCAGATAACATTCCCGAAACTGCGACCGTTTGATCTTGCGTTGCAACTAAAACTGCGAGGAAAATGCATTCGTCTGCCGTCCTCCTCCTAGGGAACGTTCGCCACATAAGTGACTAGCACCCTTGGTTTTTAACCAAGAGGTCTTGGGTTCGAGTCCCAGGAACCCTCAATTTTGTCCTCCTTCCTTCCTCACAAAAAAAGAAGAAGAACAAAAATCAAAGACTTGAGAAGGCATACAGAACAAGCTAGTGTACCAGTAAGGTGACGTTGCTGAGTTTTAGAAAAAATAGAGACGTGCTCATGTAGCTGGTTCGAATCCAAACCTAGACTATGACTATATATGGTGCTATGCTACTCTGCAAGTAATGAAACTGACATATCCAATGTTCGCTTCTCCTCTTCTCTACTTACTCTGCCTAGCATCAGAAGCTCTGGCCGCAGCAACCATGTCCGCTGGTGGCTCGTCCACCTGCTCTTCAGCAGGCAACAACCAGATGTGCGCCAAGTCCCCACCCGTACCATCGCCTGTGGGTCTCATCACACCCCCGCCGGCACACGCACCGCAGCCGGTTGCTCATCGCAACCCACTGCCGTTGGTGTGGTGCCACTGCTGCAAATCACGCAGAGTCATCCGTCGCGTCTGAACCACAATCCTCAACCCTGGCCGAGTCTTCTACAAATGCCCGAATCATAGGGTAATAATATGTTTAAGTGTTGTTCCGCTGCTTTCATTTGCTGATTTTTTTAATAGTTTGGTTGATGATCTTCCAATTTGATTCATGCAGAAAAGGGAAGATTCGTGTGATTTTTATTTCTGGGAAGTTGCTGATGTGGGGGAATGCAACTATGCTGATTATTTGGTTAGCCGAGGAATCCCAATACTAGCAGGTTAGGGTGTTGGACAAGTAACTGAAGGAACAACATAAGAGGAAGATGCAGAGCAGAAGGTTAAAGATGCAGTTCCTCTGATCATTGCCAAGCAACAGCTGCTGAACGGCCTTGACAGCAATGAGGAGATGAAAGAGCTTGTGAAGATAATGGGCAAAATCGATGTGCTCTCTAGGATGACTGTCTCTTTATTTGCAGTGTATGTAGCACTCGTGATGTATTCAGTGGCTATGACATGAGCGCTTTGCTGAAACTAGTAATGAATGAAACCTGTTTAGTAGGCTGGGCGTAGTGTTGTGAACATCTAATGATTTCTATTAACGGAAATCAGGGGGTATCCCCTTTTGCTCATAAATAAATAAATAAATAGCAGAGGCCCTTTTGCTAATAAATAAATAAATTAGCAGAGGCCCTATAGGGTCAGCTTTGTTCCCATTCGAAGACATCGAGCAAATTGCAGTCCAACAACAAACTATGTCATCAAATACAAGTTTCACAGCAAAATATGAGTACAACTAAATAACAATGTTATCATGTTTTAGTCGTCATACAATCACCAAACACAAATCAACATACATAATAAGTGATGTTCTCACAGCAAAAATACTAAGCAACAAGTTCATCAGGTTCCAGTTGTCATTGCAAACACAATTTCACATAGTAGATAAAAAATGTCTTCTGACAGGAAAATACGACAAAAGCAATCTAATCATCATCCGCAGCAGCAGCGTCAACATCTTCACCATGTGTATCAGTCTGAATCATAATTCCCCCCAGTGTCATCTTCTTCTTCATCCTCAATGTCCTCGAACGTTGGCGTCTTATTGATCAACTCTTGTATGTCCACAGCCCGACAAGCAATCTTTTCGCCAGCGTCATTGACGTGATGGTTCTCAAAGATATTAGGAACATCTGTGGAATCTTCTACATCAGGAGCAGTGTAAGCATCATCTTGTTGTGCAACTTCATTAAACGAATTCCTCAGCTCAAACCTTTGCAATACTCTCCAGTCATCGCTACGTGCAAATGTGTCTTCCAAGAAAAATATCTGTGTTGCTTGATTTGCGAAAATAAAAGGCTCATAGGTCTGGTACGCCGCCTTGACATTGATGGATTTGAAATAATCATTAGTTCTGGGTTTTGCGATCCTGGAAAATAGGTTATACCAATGACAGCACAACAGAACCACACACCAATGAACCTCAAAACTGGAGATATACTGCAACTAAACAATGTCTGTTATGTTAGCATACATTTCAGTTGTCTCTTCGCCGTACTTATCCGTGCTCATGATGGCACTGTTTTGTGTCTTCCTGCCTTCGTCGCGTGCAAGGGTGTTGTAGCGCACATCTCCAACAACGCAAGATTCATAATGTCTTACCCGAGTATCAGGACCCATTGCTAGTGCATAAAGGGCATCACTAACTGCCTGCCCATCCTCCCACATCTTCTTAACCTATGGTTAGAAAATAGACAAGCTGATCATCTTATGTACTCAATATATTAAAAAACTGACAGTGCAATTCAAAATCTTACATGGCTCTTGAACCATCCTGCCATAACCAGTTTGTCAATGTTTCTTGGATTTTGCGGCACTAACTCCTTTTTGTAGATGCTGCACAACATAGTGATCGCGTCAAACATCTAAATATATAAGAATGTGCTGCAAGTTTAGTAGATTACGATGTATAAGCTGCAGTACTTAGCACTTACTCAATATAAGGTAGAATCTCAGGACAATTATTCAACACAAACCAAACCATTTTGTCCAAATCTTTAGGTTTGTCATCTTGTCGACTCTTCCTTGTAACTCGAACAGAACAATCGAAAATATTGAGCTCGGGATTGTCTTCACCCACCTCTTTGCTAAGCTCATCAGTTGTTTCAATGTATTTTGAGCAGAATGTCAACGCTTCTGTAGCAATGTAGGCCTCTGCAATGGAACCCTCAGGTCTACCTCTGTTCCTAACATAGCCCTTGAAAATGCCTAGCCGCCTTTCAATAGGGTACATCCAGCCATACTGTACTGGACCTCTAAGTAGTGCCTCATCAGGTAGATGAATAGCCAAATGCACCATCACATCAAAGAAGGCTGGAGGATATATCTTCTCAAGGTCGCATAGGATAGTTGGTATCTTGTCTCTAAGACGCTCCAAAGCATCTATCCTAATATTTCTACTGCAGAGTTCCCTGAAGAATTGTCCCAACTCTGCAACTGCTCTGTATAAGTCAGGGCGGCCCAATCCTCTAAGGATAACAGGTAAAACCCTTTGAAGTAGGACATGGTAGTCATGAGTTTTCAACCCTTGTACCTTGTTTCCATCTGCACTGACTCTCCTTTCAGGGTTGGAAGCAAATCCATGTGGGAATCTCACACGTGACAGGACCTTGTAGAACTCTTTTCTTTTTACCTTGTCCAAGACGTACACAGCTGGTGCCATATCCCGTGGTTTACCTTCATCTTCCACCTGCAAATCCTTTCTGATACCCAGGTGTGTCAAATCAATCCTAGATTTTAAGGTATCTTTCATCTTGCCTTCAATATTAAGAAGTGTGCCGATAATGCTGTCACATATATTTTTCTCTATGTGCATCACATCAAAATTATGCCGCAGATCCAAATCTTTCCAATACTCCAAGTCCCACAAAGTGGACCTGTGGGTAAACAATAATCTCTCTTCTGCCCTGCCACACTTCCTTTTCCCGCTACCATTATCAGGATGGTTTCCTGGTGTAATATGCCTGACCTTCTCTAATTCCACTTGCAACTCATCGGCGGTGAGCCTCTTTGGCGCATCACGGTTTTCATGCTTTGCATTGAACACATGTCTTCAGTATTTTGTAGGACACGGCTTGTCCTTGGCAAGGAAACGGCGGTGTCCAATGTAACAGATCTTGCTAAGTATTGCGTATGACAGCGGATTCTTGTCACAGCGAACACATGCATTGTAACCATGTGTCGTTCGCCCTAACATAGTGCCCAAAGCCGGATAATCATGGATGCACCAAATTATAACAGCACACAGAAAGAAATCAGCTGGTGGGCTGCTATATAGGTCTCGAGTAAGAACACCCCTCCATAGCTGTTGAAGTTCCTCCACGAGAGGCTCCATGAATAAATCAAAATCCTTTCCAGGACTTTTTGGACCTGGGATGAGCAAGGCCATCATGTAGTTTGATTCTTTGGTGCAAACATTTGGAGGCATGTTGTAAGGGATAACAAGCACTGGCCACATGCTATATGTGGCGCTCTGGTGGCCAAATGGGTTAAATCCATCTGTAGCTAAGCCAAGTCTTATGTTTCTCGGGTCAGCAGCAAACTTTTTGTGTTTCTGATTGAAGCTTTTCCAGTCACTACCATGAGATGGATGGCTCATTACATTCTGATCTCTGTACTCCTGGTTCCTAGAATGCCACAGTACATCCTCTCTTGTTTCAGCATCATGAAACAACCTCTGCAATCTTGGTATAATTGGAAAATGTCTCTGAACATTATGAGGAATCCTCTTCACAGCATCGCCATCTTTCCACCTTGATGATTTGCATTTTGGGCATTCACTTAAGTTGGCATAATCCTTCCAGAACAGAACACAATTATTCTTACAAACATGGATCATATCATATCCAATTCCAACTGCATAAAGGAAATTCTTCATTTTACTGTAGGTGTGTGGCAGCTCAGACGCATCTGGGAAAGATTTGCGGAAAGCAGCCAACATCGCATCGAATGATTTGTTGGTCATCCGCTCAGATGTCTTCACCCGAAGAAAGGTGACCATAGCTGAGAATACTGATAGCTTATTTCCTGGGGTGACAGCCACGTTGCATAGTTCCAACATGCGGGCCCACCGTTTTTCTTCTGCAGGTGAAAGTTCACGAAATGCGCAAGCATTTCGTAGCATTGTTTCAATGTTGGTCAAACTCACTGGCTCCACCACCACCACCTCCTCCTCCTCTTCCACCTGAGCATCAGGCATATCAACATGGTGATCTGCTGCTTCCACATAGTCAGTAACATTGATGTTCACAGTTTCACCATGATGAACCCACCTAGTATATGTGACCAACATCCCATACAAGTGTAGACGATTTTTGCACAGTTGACTGGGGTCTTGTAACTGAATTCATACAACTGCTACATGGGCAGAGCACATCTGATTTCAGACCACCGTACTCAGCTCTGATAAAGTTCATGAAGTTTTCAACCCCCTCGACATATGCGGCGGAGAATCTTCGAGCAGAAGTTATCCAAGTCATGTCCATCTGTTAGACATACAAATTAGTTCTTCTACTAGATATTACAGGAAAAACATATATGCTTTTTTATGAAGTCCAGAAAAAAATACCTAGGTCGATGTCTAAAGCTATGTCAAGATATTTGGACAAGCAGATCTAAGTAACGAAATATATGTAAAGCTAATTCAGCAAATAGATTTGAGTGCTAAATTATGGCAGGCTGTTTCAGCAGCCAATGAGGCCGAGCACATAGCCATCGAAGGCCATCTCAGCAACAAAGATCGAGTATAAAATAGTGTAGAGCTATTTCACCTAACAGATTGGCTACTAGACCATGGCAATCTACATCACAATAAATATATGGCAGGATATTTTAGCAACTAATCAGGCATGGCATGCCATCTCAGCTAAGCAGATTGAGTGCAGAACAGGGCAAGGAAGCTTCTTAAGCAGAGCATATTGACTATAAACTATTTCGGCAAACAGTGAGATTAACAACGTCTATCAGCTAACATTCAGCGCTACTCCGACATGCACGGGGCCTCAGTCTAGAATGCGCGTACCGTGGGAGAAGCTGACCGCTGTGCATCTCCACAAGAACGTCGCTAGCAGTGGTGGCACGGCTAGAGGACAGTAGTCTACGAGAGCGTACTGTGGGAGCAAGAGGATCGCGGTGCGTCCCCTCGATGAACCGCGGCGCTGACGTATCGGCGCGGCAGGGAGGGCAGCTTTGGCGGAGCGAATGGAGTGGAGGGGGCCAGGGGGGAGGGGGGTTTGGGGAATATTATTGGCTAGTTGGCCGAAGGGCGGTTGAATTTGGGATTTGGGGGGAATTTTTTGGGGAATTTTCGCGCGGTGGGCGGGGGAGTTTGGCGCATGGTCGGTTTCTCCAAGTGCGGTCCCACGTGTTAGTGAAGAGGCAAGCTGAAGCGCGTTCCGTTTACGTGAGCCGTGTGCAGGACCGACCGTGTGAGGCGTGCAATGCGACCGCGACAGGCGTGCTGTGAGTGTACCACCTTTTTTCCTTTTAAACTTGGTGCTTCGCATGATCCATTGATACTACTACTAATAATCCGGTAATCCCGACTAAAATGGCGCGGCCGGGTCTTTTCCAGCGCGATATGCTGGGAGGTTGGCTTAGTTGGTTTTTTTAGGATGAGTAATGCTACAGCTACGTAATCCCAGTTACGTAATTAATGTAATGTGAAACATAGGGGCTGTTGGTTGGAGATTGGGGGGAGGGAGGGGACCACCACCATGAAAATCAGGGGGGAGAGAGAGGCAATTTACGTTAACCCTTTCGTAGGTTCCCGTAGATGTAGAAAGATGTGAAATGCGTGAATGTGTAATAGACGTACTATTGGAGTGCCTAAGATAAATTGTGTATGTAGACCCTATGTGTTTATTTACTTCGCATGTTAGCTTTGTCTCGGGTCAAACCTTCTAAGTTTATACACACAAAAATGAATCATCATTCCATATATTTTCATACTCCTACAATATATCTTACTATTATTGTGAAAGTTCATATACACCGGACGAGATTCATGCAAACACGGCAGATTTTCATTACATATCGAACTTCTATAGGACAGAAAAATAAAAGAAACCCGACCCTAAACCTTTTCTACGGCGGCGATCGACGTCCTCCATCTGCCATCTCCATGTACGGGGGTGGGGTTCAAGACCCGTGAAGTGAAGGTGCGGTCTCCGGCAAGGAAGAGTAGAACATGGGAGACGGACCGGCCAGTTGGCACACCATGCCCTGCCACCTCCCATGCCCTACTCATCCTCGGAGGAGTCCCCGATCTCGGCGGTGCTGGTGGACATGAGGTCGATGATGATGGACGTGGACGGTCCGTCGCTTCACCTGCCACATGCGCCACCGAACATTGGACGGCGGCAAGTAGGACGCGTGGCTGACGATGCTCCTGTCATCGGCCGCCAGCGTGGCCACCGCTTGTGCGGTCGCGTCCGTGTCCGGCTATGCCGCTATTGCGTTGCGAGCGGCGACTTGAGCGAGGGTGGCGACATCGAGCTTCATCCCCAAAGACAAGCTCTCCCACAAAGCATTCGCGCTCACGGTCATGGTGGATGTGGTGCCACCGTGCCAGGTAGCAGGAGGATGCGCTATGGTGTGGAGTTTAGTTGGGTGTTGCCGCTTTAAGTAGCGCATTCTGGTGAGGCCAAGCGTCCGGGTGAGTCATTAAGTCACCGGAGTTGGTTCCTCGGGCACTGAGCCTCTTAATGATGGCATACAGACGAACGACATGAATGCGGGCAGCTGGCGCCGGCTGGGAACGCACCGCGCGACGGCGTGAGGGACGAGGATTTTTGGTGTGCCAGGGTAGTCAGCTACGGTCGTGGCAACGTTGGAGATGCCCTTTGCTCACATGCGATCCCCACATGTCATTGAAAAAGCAAGATGACCCGGCATGGTCTCAGGTCCTGGGGATGCAGTTGGCTGCGCTAGAACACTCCACGGACGCGTCGCGGCGTGCGCGCACTTTGTCGCCCCGTGCATCCTCGACGAGCTGAGTGTTGATCTGCTGGTCGTGCCACATCGCTAGCACCACCCTCGGCACCATGAAGCCAAGCGTGTCCAACGATGATGAGCGTGTCGCTCACAGGGGTCGCCGTGCCTAGAGGCGGTGCGGGAGCTGCGCCACGTTGCTAGCCCACACGACCCACATGAATGGTTGCTGGTGGCGAGGAGGTCGTGGGCCAGCTCCTCCATTGGACTAGTCTGCGCCACGTCATCCCGACAGGTGTGCCCCACATGTCAGTTTCCCTGTTTTCCCGGCCAAATTCGAGCGTCAGTGCTCCGCGTTACGCATTAGGCGCAGAACAGGTGGTTTTTGTGCCCTGGTTCAAATGTGGTACAGTACCAAGTTGTTACCCTAGCCCCATGTGTGGTGGTTTTGGGTACGGTACCACCCTTTTCCTTTTCAACTAGTGAAGCGTAACACTTGATTAAGTAGCCGGATGGTGTGCTAATGTAGGTGTCCGACTGTTTGAAGGAATAATTGAGGTGTGCCCGGTCCGTGCCCGCATTTAGGGGTTCAACTTACCATGTTCCGGCAGTAGTAACTATATACTAGTCCCTGCGTACTCCCTCTGTTTTTATTTACTCTGCATTTTAGCTTTGCTCAAAGTCAAACTTTGTACACTTTGACAAAGTTTATAGACAGAAATAATAAAATATACAATAACAAATCAATACCATTAGATTCATTATTGAATATACTTCCACATCATATAGATTTGCTATTGTAAATGTTCATATTTTTTCTATAAATTTGGTCAAATTTTATGAAGTTTGACTTCAGTCAAACCTAATATGTAGAGTAAATAAAAATGGAGGGAGTATCTTACTCCCTGACCAAGACGAAAGGGAAAACGAGACAACTTAATGTTTATTTGAGTTGTTCAAGTATAATCATGTGGCGTTGCTTATTTCTCAATCCTCTCCGACCCTCTTCTCCATCGATCATGCCGCCCTCCGGTCGAGTCCATCCTCCCGCATGCCTCATTTGAACATTCCGCCGAGTATCATTCGCCTGTGGGCCTAGACCATGCTTGTATTTCCAATGTTGTAATTTGTTCGACAGGCATACAGACAAATGGTTCGTTTAAAGTTTCACTTTGCCTTCACTACGTGTCACTTCCCATCTTAGTTTTGACATCCCATTCAGTTCATGCCCCGACACATCTTGACGAGATCGATTGATGTTGAGAGATCAAGTGCGTGTCGTGCAAGGAGATAAAGGTTTGGTGTGTTTCTATGATAGAAATGACACCGGGGGGGGGGGGGTCTGTGTGGATCGGAGGGAGTATAATGTATGTTCAAAAGCAAAACGAATGTACTGTAGCCACCCTAGTCCTCTTTCAATCGATCTTCGGACCCCGAGATGAAACCGAGAGAGAACGACTGGGTGCATGTATGATACCTAAGGCGGATTCAAAATTTTGAACCGGTGATCATAGCATCAGCAAATCATATATAAAAGGGTATTCTATGTTCGTTTCGCTTTTGAACATACAATATACTCCCTCCGATCCTTTCTAGTTTACATATAAGTTTTATGTGTAGTCAAATTATCTCTACTTTGATCAAACTTACAGAAAAAAGTATCAACATTCAACAACGCCCAATCAATATTATTAGATTCGTACGTACTCCTAGATTATCATTCAAACAGAGATGGTTTCCAATTTGTTTTCAAACACGTGAATGTGCTTGTTCTCGTGCATGCTCTTCCTACTAGGATTTCGCCACAAATAGCCAGTCCAATAGTAACTTTTTTTAAGCTCCCTGTCCAATAGTAGTAGAAGTAGTAGTACTAGTGGAGCACTAACAACATCTGCAGTAGAGTATGCAGTGCTCATAGTACTAGTAGTATACTCCCTCCGTTTTTATTTACTCCGCATAAAATGGAGGGAGTACTAGTAACACTCGGCCGACCTCTCTCTCTTCTAGTAGTATAAATGACGCGGGTGGGGGAGGGGAGGGACATCGGTTTGCTCTTAACTGCGGTTCCACAAGCGAGCGAAAACGCAAGACGAAGCATGTTGCATTCGGTGAGCGACGTGGAGGGTCTAGCGTGCCGGGATGCAACGCAAACGCGACAAGATTTATGTACACCGTCCATTCCTTATGAACTTGCATACTTCGAGTACTCCTTTTTTTAACATAGTATAGACGCAAGCGCTCATACATGCACGCATACACTCACCCCTATGAACGCACACACGCACAACCTACCCCTGTGAGCACCTTCGAGAGACTGAGCCATCATACCTCTATCTCTACTCTTATCTCTACTCCCAGTGATGATGGTGTGCCTGCCATCTTGCAATATAGACCATCCGATCTATATCTGACGGATAGAAAGCAAACTATGGCAATTTTGCAAAAGGATACCGCACCTCTATCGTTCATCCTTATCTCCCACAACTTAATTGTTGAGTAATTAAAAAAGGAAGCCTCTAGAACAATCTGGCATGGTGGCTGCTGCCGGCGTCGTCCATCCCCATGCCTCCGTTAAGTCCGACCACCAATCACCACCGTGCCCCACTCCTCCTCACCTTATCTCTCATCTTTCTTCTCGAGATATCATTTTTCGATGAAATTCTCGAGATACCATTTTTCGATGAAATTCTCGGGATATCATAAAAAAATGCATCCTGATGTTCCATGCAATGCACGGGCATCTTGCTAGTCATCTTGAGATTTACAAAGCCACCGCCTCGTCGTCAACAGGAACAGTGGGGAGGTCCGGATGTTTGCCATGTGAAACTCCGAAACTTTGGTCCCATCCCACCCCACAACTCTCCAGGCTCCAGCCGTCTGGCTTTGCAAACTCCGCACAGTCAAAACCGATTGACCGGTCGTCATCGGAACCACTATTCACACATGAACCTTCGCTGCTCGGCCTACGCCAGCTACTTGCCGGCCGGTCACCACTGCCCCAAAACCACACCTCCTCTCCAGCCCATTCCCCCACCTTTCGATCCCCTAGCCAGCATCAACCGTCCCCTAGTTCACCGGAAAGCCATGGTGCGCTGCAAGATCATGTACTACAAGATGCTGACACCGGAGCGCCGCGCAGAAATCGCGGCGGCGGTCGGCGCCAGAGACCTCCGTTCCCAAGCTCGGTTTGCGGCGGGCCAATCCCCGAGTTCTCTGGAGCCAAGCTCCGAGGAGGAGGAAGCCGATCCAATGTTCATGGCGGAGGTCGCGACGTAAAAGGCCCCCGATGTGTATGAGACGATGGACGTCGACTTCGTGCCAGCGTCCGGGTCCCCCATGGTGCAGGCGGACCAGTGGTTCAACCTAGCGATCCTAAAGGAGGACCGGGAGGTGGAGGTTCAACTCGACGCGGAGCGCGCGTATGCCGCTGCCATCGAGGCGCCCCTGCAGGCGGAACCGGATGTCGTGGATGTGAACCGGGCGGCGGAGGCTCAACTTGACGCGAAGCGCGTGGATGCCGCTACCATCGAGGCCCTCCTGCAGGCGGAACCGGATGTCCTGGACTTGAACCGGGTGGCAGAGGCTCAACTCGATGCGGAGCGCACGGATGCCGCTGCCATCGAGGCCCTCCTGCAGGCGGAACCGGACGTCCTGGACTTGAACCGAGCGGCGGAGGCTCAACTCGACGTGGAGCGCGCGGATGCCGTTGCCATTGAGGCCCTCCTGCAGGTGGAACCGGATGTCCTGGACTTGAACCGGGCGGTGCTTGCATCCGTGTAGAGCGCGCGCACGCTCCGCGTGAACGAGTAGCTGGAGGCCGAGGACAACCACGGTGTGGAGACACACGTCGGTAGCTACGGCTGGTTCGCGCCGGCAGCCAAAGACGACGAGGCCATCTCGTTCCGCGAGCAGTGATAGTTTTTCTTTATGTTGTTGTTTTTAGGGATCTTTTGCTGTGTAAAAACATATATTTATACAAGTCGCCTGACTTTCATCATTTGGGTCAGTCGACCATTTCAGGTGGTTGGATGAATATTCTACGTCTCTTAACCCTTCTTCTTCACCTCTTCTTCTTCCCCAACAGACCACCGCATGGGCCGTACGGATCTTCCCCAACATGCGGTTGGATAAACATACTATATGAACGAAAATTATGTGTCAGCAGTAGGATGGCTGAGTTTGGTTTGATCACTTGCGGTAGCACGTGTCAGTGAGGGTGTGTTCCCTTGGTTGGGTTTGCGGCGTGCAGGAGCGACTGTGTGAGGGTGCGGTGCGACCGCGATAGCCGTGCGCAAGTGTAGCTCCTTTTCATTTTGAAAACTTTAGGCAAGCTTGGCAAAAATGTCTGGCGAAGTATGGCAATGCAAGGCCTAGACCCAAACAGGATACAAGTACGTACGTACTACTTGTGTTAAAAAAGAAAGGCGGGGTTTTTCTTCGCGGGATTGATCGATACAAATCCTCGTTTGACGTGTCAATTAATGCGTATTTTTTCCAATGCCCAAAGAGCTAACCATCGCACTCCTCATCGCTTGATTAATGCAGCGCCATGCAAACCAACCTTCTCACTTCCGCATGCATGCAAGGGTATATTAATGTCCTTGGTTGCTAGTATGAGGCAAACCCCATCAATTTTGCCTCGATTAGTGTTAGTGGCCTTCTGCAAATTGTAATTTTGATACTGGCCTTGTATACAAAAAAAATGGAGGTAGTAACTATTGGACTTCCTTCCCCATTGCGGTGACATCGACGATATCTCGAACATTGTGGTTTGGCGAAGTGCGTTCGACGGAGAACACCATTGAGGAAGACCACGGTAAGTCGTTTGCAAGTGCCGCCTGCAAGCCGAGACAACCGCGTTCTTTGCATCCAGGAAGTCCGTTGAACCAAAGGACGCGTAAATGTACTAGTACTACACAATAGCGTCGTCCGTCTAGCTTAGTGCGGTAAGGTGGTTTCTCGAAGAAGACAATGGAGAAGTGGAGTCAGCGAAGAGTGAAATGATGGTTGTTCCGTTCGTGCTTTGTGATTTGATGCCTCACTGCTTTGTGATTTGTGATAGAAGGGACAGGGGAGTAGACTCTGTGCTCTATACTGTACATGCGTCCAAGCACGGGAGAAAGAGGAGAGAGGTTTCATTTTTCTATTCCTTCAACCAATCAATTAGGGAGCTTCAGTTCCATCTTTTTGGCTTTAGCAGCACCGTCCACAATGGTTCCCATCGATGCCAAAAGCTATTTTCACATTTGGCTACACATTGTGGATGCCCTTAACCGTACCACTTGGTTTTGCTCATGTGTGCTATCTATACAAATCTCGATTATATTGATCTAAAAAATTATAGTATTAAGATTAGTAAAAAGGAGGTGATTTTGCCGCGTGGAAGGCGGGGGAGGTTTCTTATTTTTAGAGGACGTTATCCTGGCGGTTTGCTAACATGCGGTCCCACGTGTCAGTGCTTTACCAAGCCGATCCACGTCCCACATGAGGCAGAACAACGGCAGAAGCAACATGTGGTTAACTTGAAGAAGATGAGGGAGAAGCAGATTCAGCAACGAGTGAAATGATGGTTGCTTTGTCCCTCCAACTTCTTTTTTTAGCATTACTTCAGCCCTCCAACTTAACTGCGGGAAAGGTGCAACTTTGTGATTTGACACCTCATTGCTCATTACTACGCTGGTGCCATGACTGGGGTGCTTCACCCCTGCTGCTCTGCACTGTTATTTCGCTATGACACGTGGACCCGGTTGCTTGATGTCCCACATGTCGGCGAAAGGGACTAGAACATTTATGAAAGCAAGCGCTCCACTCTTACGACGGAGGAGTACACGACACAGCGGCCCAGTGAACTGTTACTTGTACTGTAGTACTACTATAGTTTTGTTGTTTCGCACGATCCATTGATACAAACCCGATTAAACAGGCAAGGGCGGGATTTTTCCTGTGCGGTAGATGATACTAGCCATACATTTCAAAGGCAATTTTAATGTATGCAAACTGAATAATTAAGTAACAATTTGAGATCTAGTAAAACTAAAAACACATATGATTTATTGTGTTAGACTGTAGTAGTAGTGCTGTATTGCATAAATGTTAGATGTAACATGCGAGAACGTGTAGAGATGTACTTTTGGAGGGCCTATAGAGAGAAATTGGGCATAAAGTGGATTCAAATATTTGTATTCGTCCTCATAGCATTTGTAACTCATATCTATAGTTTGTACAGTAGACGTGAATACTTGTTCGCTCTTACGAAACCAGTACATCACCAATGGGGTGGCGTGCGCGAATTTAGGCACTGGCACGTTGGCCTACTCGGCTCCACAGAGAGAGCGAGAGAAGAGATAAATACACGGAAAGTCAGTGTATTTCAAGCAAAAAGCGTAATACGGTCACCAGACTTCAGAATACGCTCACTACGGTCACTATATACGTTTTGCGGTGATTATACGGTCACTTGCTCACCGTTCAGCATCGGATTGCACTTTGTTGACCGGCCAAATAGTCTGCGTGGCACTATGTTGACTGGTTAAATTGACCATGTTCCTTGTGGGTCCCACCTGTCAGTTCGCATAGGAAAAAGGTAAGAAAAACACAAATTTACGCAGGCGCGACAAGACTCCAACCCGTGCGCGGGAACCACCTGGTTGTGTATGTGTCTGTCAGGGCCTGATGTGTGCGCATGCATGTGTCGGTTGAACACTTGAGCGTGAGAGTGTGTGTTGGTCGTGTGGTGTGTGCATGCATGCGTGTGTGTGTGTGTGAGTGTTGCGTGCGTGCGTGGCTGTGTGTGTGTACGTGTGAGTGTTGCGTGCGTGCGTGGCTGCGTGTGTTTGTGTGAGTGTTGCGTGCATGCAGTTCGTGTGCATGCGTGCGTGTGTGTATAATCACCACACCAGCTCCTGTGTGTTAAAACAGACGGCTCAGCATACCAATACAAGGCCACCTTGTCCGTTGTGCCCGCGGTCATGACTTCGAACCACCGTCCAATATTTTTTTATCATTTGTTTTCATTCTTATACACGCCGACAGGTAGGCCCAATGGTAGTGAGATAATGTGACGCAACACTAGAGGTGCCACATGGAGCATTTAACTAGTGAACTAGTCGTGTCTTGAGCAAATACAGAGCTGTACGATGAGCCCGTGACTGTATAATAACCACAAAACATAAATGGTGACCGTAATGAGTTGATTCTGAAGTCCAATGTACGTATCGTGCTTTCGCTTCAAATACAATGATCATCACTGTATATATCGCGAGAGAAAGATGAAACATGCGTGAATGTGCAGGGGACGTACTTTTAGAGGACCTGGATATAGTTTGTGTGCGTACGTGAAAGGGGCGTAGAGGGGGTGTATGTGACAGAGAGAGAGATGCTCTTCGTTTCTCTTTATCATGACTAACTTTATATATAGTATAAAAATATAAAAATTCACAGTGCGGAATAAATATCATTGGGTGCACCATGCAATGCAAATTAACATTCATACTCCTCCATATAACTTTGTAATGTTGTATATATGTAGAAATTCTAAAATAATTTTTTGGCCACACTTTGTGTGGTTTTATTCAAAAGGAATGTTGTATGCGAAATAAATGTGAAGAGAGGGCTTTTTAGATCAATGGGGTACGTGATGTAACATGTGTGAATGTGTAGTTGACGTATTTGGCAGGGCCTAGAGAGGTATGTGTATGTATTACGTATTCGAGAGAGGCATGGAAGCGGGGGGGGACGTGGGAGAGATAGCATGAGAAATGAGAGAGGTCTAGAGAGAGAGAGAGACGAATAGGATGTCATGGCGAGAGGTGCCCTTGAGTGTGTATATGCAAGGGGGGAGGGGATAGAGGCACGAGGAGAAAATATTTTGTGTGGTGTCTGTGTTGGTATGTGTGGGTGTGAGAAGATAAGGAGACTTGGGGGTAGAGGGTGTGTCACCGCGTGAGGTCCGGTGGGCCGAGGTGAGGCCCTTGGTTCGGTTCCATCCTGCGCCACATTGGTCGGCCCGTGACGCATTTAGGGAGACCCATGGAGGACTAGTTGTACAATACAAAGATACTAGAGCCGTGAAGGACTCTGTGTCCACTGACAAAGCCGGCTAGGATTTGTAACCCTAGGTCCTCGGACTAAGGTAACCCCTTATCTCTGATATTACCATTCATCCAACCTAACTTTAAGGGGCATCCTACAGAATGCTCTGCTAGAATCATACTCGTCAATTAGGAAGAGAGGTGGAGACAATGTGTGCGAGACAGGCCTAAAGATAATGTGCGCGCGGGAGACACGTAGGCAGGTCTATGTATATAGAAAGGGTCGATGGGGTTTGTGCGTGTGTATGCTTGTGAGAGGAAGAGTGCTTGTGATAAAGGTTAGTGAAAACAGTCGTAAATGGTTGCGAGAGGGAGTGAGGGTTATATCGAGAGCATGTCTGCGAGAAAGACACCTCGGGAGAGAGTGTGTGAGCATGTGTGAGAGACCACCAATGGATATACACCGTGTGCGCGTATGTGTGAGAGAGAAAGTCAGCGTGTGTGTGAGGAGGGGCCTATGGAGAGTGAAACTACACGTAAAAGACTGATGTACACATTGATTAAAAATATAAATTGTATCCAAATATTAGGATGGGATCATGATATTTGCAATTCGCGTATGGAACGGTCATTGATCCATCAGACATCTATATTCTATCGAATTTGAGCATTTCTATGTTATTATTCGACATAATTGATCCACAAAGTTAGCATTTTGAACTCCAGACAATGCATCGCTTTAGCAATCGAATATAAACATGTGTATAGTTCATGTTGTGTGTGTAAAGCACATTATACATACAAAAGTTACACAATGAACATTATAAATAGCTAGCTATGAACTAGCATACATTTGAATTCAACTTAAGGTGGTTTAAAAAATTCAAATTTAACATGAAGTCCATTCAATTATTTGAATTCGAGATCATGGCATTTGTAAATCATACCTAAATTATGGGGGCACCAATCTTTGCTCTGCTTTTGTACATAATAGCATATATAGTCGTGTACAAAATAGATTCAAATTTACCTCCTCCATTCCAAAATAATCGTAGTTATAGGATTTTCAAGTGTCAAAATTTCAAAAAGAAGCGCATAATTTAATGAGGTTTTCAAACATACAAGGCCAAATTTAACGTTGTCTATTTAGCTCAATCCTCAAAGTTCAAGAGTACTCTAAACGTGAATGCTTCTATTTCAAAATTTCGAACGAAGCGCCAAAAGAGCCTCTACTCGCCCGAAACCACATGAGACCAATGTTTGGTAGAAGGAAATTACTTTTCTAACTCCAACCCGTGAAGCCTACCGGCCCTACGTCTATAGGTCTAAACCGGGGTAGGTTTGTAACTTCATCTAGACGCCACGCAACCGCCTCCGAAAAACATTCATACAGCGTGGCCGCCTAAACACACATTTGCTCGGCCGAAATTGCTTCCGCCCACTATTTGGGACACCTGGGATTACCGTCCTACCCCCGACCCGCAGTAGGTCCAAAATTTAAGAGGGGGGCAAAGTTTGTACTTTCCCCAAATTTCAAACAAGCGCGTCCCATCTGTTGAAAAAAAACAAAAACAAGCGCGTCCCAGACCAAAACATGGTTCCCCCTTAACTCCCCCCCCCCCCGTCCGATACCCCATTCGTACTCCATGGGTGTCAAAACTACCTCTCCACCAGTCGCGAAACCCCGGCGTCCTCCGTCCGCCACCCCATCCTACCCATCAACCGCCGCCCTCCTCCATCACGCCGGAGCCGATACCCCGACGTCGTTGTCCACCGCAACCGCAACGCCCTCCACGGCTAGTAGTTGAAGCCGAGGCTGAGCTGCCTCCAGGACGCCGACATGCGCCGTACCCGAGCCAGTTCAACCACGCCGTCCTGCGCCTCACCGCTGCCGCTCCAACGTCGCCACCGTCCACCGCACCGGAGCTGTTCCCGCTACACCATCCTTCGCCGCCTTGGATCTGCTTCCCCTCCGCCGATAGACGGCCACGCCAACGCAGTCAACAATTTGGCCATGGGTTCGTCCAAGGCTCCACCCTCCTCCAAAACATTGGTTCCCCCGGTAAAAAGAAGAACATCGCCGTGATATCATGAGGACACAGCACTGGCAACTGAAAATGGTACTCCTCTTCCCTTATTCGTGCAAATCTTACGTGTCTGCTTGCACAGTATTCATCCCACAGAAGACACTAGTTGACCGCTTCTTCCTACACCTTCTTCCTGATACTAGATGTTCCTAGTAACTCGCGATGCACAAGGTTTCTCCCCATATACTATTTCACCTTAGCTAGATGTCCGTCGCCCCCCTGGATTTCAATTCCTGGTCAGTTGATTCCCAATTAAAGGAAGCATTCCCCGGTGTAACAGGTGCTAGTCCGCCTATTACGCCGGGGAAGCAGCACCTCGGTGTTTATCTTAGGGGTTTGTGGGGCCTAGGAGCTGCTGGTGCCCGATCTGGAGGTCGGCCGGGCTTAAAGGGATGGCCGGGGGGCGCTGCCAAGCACGGCGGTGGTGTGAGGTCGAGGGGAGGGCGGGGCATTGGAGGCAGGGGTCTGGGCCGGTGGTCGCTGGCGGTTCGAGAAAGATCGTCAACAGTGACTGGCGGGAGGTAGACGAAGGCCATCTGCCCGTTCCTTGTAGATCGGATGATTCATAAAAAAATCGACTGACCTATTTATTTTCAGTCGACTGTTATTTTGATAGGACCACATGTGGTGTTTTGCTGGAGGAGTACATGCATTTCCCAGCCATCCTGTGCTCATATATTACAAAATCATACGAAGTAGAATCTAATTTTGTTTGCCATGCAATGTTGAAGAGCTATGATATGTCTCCTGTCATTTATTTTTCAGCCACCTGCTATCTGCTACTTTTACAGTGCACTAGTTATGCACACTCACTTCACCCATACTCTCACTATTGTTTTTTTATGCATGGGTATTTCAGCCTCTGCCAACCGGTTGATAGAAGCACGAAATAAAAGAAAGAAGCAGCTCCAGCTTTCTTCGGGCTTAGGCAAGACACGTTTCATTGCTATAAAGGGTGTAGTGTCAGCAGATGGAGACGGTAAACGTAGCTCTGGAGTTGATGATCTCGCTCGCCATGAACCACCATCCCATGTGCTTGCTTTAACTTCGCGGTGTCATATGTGGTTGCATGTTGCATATGGTGTCTAGCTTGTATTCGAAAGGCCGAAGTCGGTCTTTATTAAGATAAGGAAAGATATTTTTTTACATGAACCACCATCCCGGGAGCACCAGAAGACAAATAGCTAGTCAGGGCACTGGCCAAGCCAGTGACAAGCCCAGCACAGACAGACATCACCTGGAAGCCAACTAAAAAGCCACGATGGTGGCGAAGAAGCCCACCTCCCACCAGGCTCTCAGGTCCTCGATGATCATGCTCACCACTCCAGCCGGATGTCTAGCTTGTATTGCTTCCAATTTGGTTAAATTGCATCTGCTTAGCTTACACATTATACCTTTGAATATGACATGCCTTCCTGTTTTTGGTACATACTAGTACATCTGTCTATTAACCATGTTCTTACATCAAACTAATGTTCTTGTGTATCCCTCATCAATCACTTATGATGAGACAGTCACCCTAGTGGGTTACTGTGAGAAAAGATCCTCTTTTAAAGAATGCAGTGTCAGCCTCCCCACATGATTCTCAAGAAACAACAAGGCTAGCTAGATGAAGATAGTGAATGTAGCTCTGTAGTTGATGACTCGCAGGTGCTTGCTCTAACTTGGCAGCATGATATGTGGTTGCATGTTGCATATGGTGTCTAGATTGTAATTCTTCCAATCTGGTTAAATTGCATGTGCTATTCTGCTTAGTTTATACATTATACCTGTTAATGTGACATGCCTTCCTGTTTTTAGTACATAGTACATCTGTCTATTAAGCATGTCCTTACATAAAACTACTGTTTTTTTTGTATCCCGCATCAATCAATATGACGAGACACCTTTAGTATATGCAGTGTGATATTGGTTACATCTTTCATATTATTTATAGCATGCGCTGCTTCTAATTTGTTGAAACACCATTTATGATGGGACGCTTTTAACTTGGCAGAGTCATATTGGTTGCATCTTTCATGTGGTGTCTAGCTTGCATTGCTTCTTATTTGTTGAAATGGCTTCTGCTTAGTTTACACAAATAGTTGTGAATATGCCATGCCATCCTGTTTTTCGTACATATTCCATCCTGGTATCATGTGTTTGCCTTACATCAAAGTAGTGATTGTCAGTATCATGCATGAATGAGTTCTGAAGAGTGAATTTTATTGCTTTTTATTGTTGGTTTTACTTGACAATTCAAAATCTATAAAGCAGAAGGAAATTAGCAAGGCAGTGGATAAAGGTGCTCCTTCCGAACAGAGGGCCTCTACAGATTCTACTCCGCCACCCCCCAAGAAGATTTGCAAGACAACACATGTATAGACACTCAACGTAGTTGTGTTGATGATGAGCACGTCTCCCCTAGTGCACCATCACAGGTGCTCCCTCTAACTTGGCACTATTATATGTGGTTGCATGTTATGTATGATGTCTAGCTTGTATTGCTTCTAATTTTGTTGAATTCCATTTGCTTACTTTACACATTATACTTGTGAATAAGACACGTGTTCCTGTTTCTAGAACATAGAATATCTGTCTATCACACCATGTTCTTACATCAAAGTACTACTGTTGTGTAAGCTGCAACAATCACTTATCATAAGACACGTTTAACTTGGGAGTGTAATATAGGTTACGTCTCGCATTCTTTTCTAGCTTGTACTACTTCTAATTTGTTGAAATGGCACTTATGACGAGACAGTTTTAACTTGGTAGAGTGATATTCATTGCATCTTTCATATGGTGTCTAGCTTTCATTGCTTATAATTTGTTGAAATGCCTTCTGCTTAGTTTACACATCATAGCTGTGAATATGCAATGCTGTCCTTTTTTCTTACACATTCAATCGTCCTATCATGCGGTCACCTTACATTAAAGTAGTGCTCGTCAGCATCCTGCATCAATGAGTTCTGAAAAGCGAATTTTTATTCATTTTTCTTGTGGGTTTGACTTGACAAGGCAATACAATTAAGAAAGAGGAAGGAAAAAAATAAGGCAGGGACTGATGGCGGTCTTCCGGCGAAACCGGTATCCCAGGTGCTTTCTCTAGCTTGGCAGTGTGATATGCTCTTGCATGTTGCATACGGTGTCTAGCTTGTATTGCTTGTAATTTGATTAAATTACTTCTGCTTAGTTTACACAAATAGTTGTGAATATGCCATGCCGTCCTATTTTTCGTACATATTCCATCCTCGTATCATGTGTTTGCCTTACATCAAGGTAGTGATTGTCAGTATCATGCATGAATAGTTCTGATTATCTCATGCCGTCCTGTTTTTTGTACATATTACATCCTCCTATCGTGTGGTTGTCTAACATCAAAGTTCAGTTCGTCTGTATCACGCATCAATTTGTTCTGAAGAACTAAATTTTTATTCCTTTTTCTTGTCGGCTTGACTTGACATGGCACAGAGAAAGAGGAAGGAATACAGAATGGCAGGGGATGGTGTTAGTACTGAGGACACACAGAAACGGAAGCAGAACAATTATGCAGATTCTGCTGGTACTGATGGTGCAATAGAAGGTCAAAGTCCACCGGAAAATTGTACAAATGCGGTATCCCGTGCTACACGAGCTGCAAAACAAGCCAAACAGAAACTAATAGCTTCAACCAAACAAGCAGCGACAGCCCTAGTTGTTGCAACACCTTCCACAGTACCACCAGCTGCACGAGTTACTCGTTTGTCAACTCAGCTAGCAGCACGTTCCCAAGCTCCCTTGCCACCTAACACTACTTCCGAAGCACTCTTGACACAAGACGAGTTGGCAAGATCAGATGAACCTTGTGAGCTTCAACAGCAAGAAGGTAGTTGCTGGAGTCAAGTTACAGTTGCATGCTTCTTTATATGTAGTCTCACAGTTTGATGTACACTAACACTTCCTATGTTCGTTGTTGGACTAGCACCTAGGCACAAGAGGAAACAAACATCAGGGATAATGCTCGATAGGTTAACTAAATCTAGAGGAGGAAGAATGGAGATCCGTTTTGAGGCATGTTTAAAAAGGCCACGTGATGCTATAGAGTCAGCCAAGTTAGTATCAGAGGCAGCGGTTGCCGTTAGGTGTCATGCACATATCCTCCCAACATGGATTCAGTACAGGAATGACAAAGACAAAACCCAGTTCAACACCTTCCTCGACCATTTATCTGTAAGTATGGTTATGTATGGAAACTAGTAATATCGTCTTGCTCTGCCCCATACTTTCTAGGTTGCTGATAATGAGACTCCCATAATTTTCAACAGATGAGGTTCAAGTTGGATAGCCAAGATGATGCAACCAGACAAGCTTGCACCCATGTTTTCAAGTCTGCTCTATGACAATATCGGTATAACTTGAGGAAAACTCACTTTGAAGGCAAGGCTAACAGTGAACTTGCCCAAACATCTCCAGTGGAAAATATATCGGATGAAGACTAGAGAGGCCTCGTTAAACACTGGTCTGATCCAAAGTATCAAGTACGTTATATATATATGTGATCAGATCACATGTTGAACTCCTATTTACGCATGTGCCTCACAAATCTATCTTCTTGTAGGTGAACTATTCAAAGAACAAGGCCAACCGTACGAAAGTGAAATTCCAACAGACGACAGGATCTCGTAGCTATATTGCACACTGCGAGGATCTTGTAATTAGCTGCTATTTCACTCTCTTCGCTGTGTCATATTATCAGATCTATATTGACTTGTTCCAAATGCAGAGGAAAGCCCGCAAGGACCAAAAAGTACCTGAACCAAATGCTGTGGAAATCTTCAAGGACTGTCACACCAGCAAGACGAAGGGCATGACTACACTAGTCAAAGCCGCTGTTGTAAGTCCTTAATCCTCATGCCTTTTAACTACTACTTACTCTGACTTGTGCATTGAACTGCACGGTTTGCAGCCAATGTCTATTACTCTTTTCAATTTTATACACAATTGTCTTAGCGTATCATTGCACCTTACAAGGTTTAAAAGAGAGGAGTGATGTTCCTTTGATCTTGATCTGTAATCTAGTTCCATGCTGGACTTGCCCACACAATGTTACAATTGCCTGTTTGTCTGTTCTCAGCAGTTTTGTGATATGAATGATGTCATACTATGCTTACCGTATTATAAACTTTGTCTCTTTATATTTAGCTATCAATACAATGTGAAGAAATAGACAATACATTAGCCATGGTACATGGTCATATGTTTGGAACCTGGTTTTATTATGTACTTTGCAGTAAAATACAACTAATATTTTACACGGGTTCACCAGAATAAGTTCTGTATACAGACCAAAGCTATTTTGTTTGGTTTTGGTGCCTCCTTAATATCTTCTGTTCTGGTACTACTAATGTAAAAACTCAACTTTTCAGCAAGCTATGGAACAAATGGTGGAACCGCCACCTTCTGAAGGTGACGAGGCAACTATAACCGCAATGTCACCTCTTGCTACAGTGGGTCAGTACCTGACCACTAACAGTGCCAAAAGCACATTCGTGCGTAATACTAGGTTGGTTGTTAAGGCAATCTCATCCAAACTGCCTCATGATCAAGATATGCAAGCTCAAAACAATGTTATATCTGTGCTCCAGACACAAGTCCATTCCCTAACAGAGACCCTTTGTGAAACAAGGACAGCCATTGTTCGATGTCGTCAAGATATGCATGGTTTTGGAACCAGACTATCAGACATTTGCTATGTTGTTCAGGAGCCTAGGAGAAATGAAGGCGAAGGTTATGGTGCTCCATCGGACAGTACAACATGAAAATGTAACAGTCAGGTCAAATGAACTGAGCTTCTGAACTTCTAGTGGTGCATTTATCTGCCGGACCGTTAACTTTTATGCCAACCTTCCTTTTGTTTTATGGTTGTAATTTGTTTTGTTGCGATACAAAATTTGTTCTTAACGTGCAGTCACCGGTTGAAGAAAACAACAAGCCATTTTTGTATAGTGTAGGGTGTTCCCTATATTTGCACTGGTGGCGAACTTTGATGCCCAGTGGATGTAATATGTGCAATCGCCTTAATAGCCTAGTGTTAGTTTCTGGCTTATTTATTTCCTAGTCTTCTTTTTCCTTAGTTTGCTAGTGGCCGCAACAACCATGGGCCATATACGGACCGTGGTAACCTTGAGCCTACTACAGGCCATAGGATCCATGGGCCTCCTACGGGCCATCGGATAAATATGCCTCCAACGGGCCGTAGAATCAGTGGGCCTCGGGACGTCAGATAAATGGGCCCACATGGGCCGTAAACGGGTGTAATTGGTATCGGTCCAACATGGTAACAGGCTGGAAGACAGCAAATGCTTAATTCTATCACAGGCATAACTGGTCGTTAATGGGCCAGAATATAGGATGGGCTGGAAACGGCGCAACGAGTTAACAGGCCACAAACGGGCGGATTCTAACCATGGGCCGAATTTGGCCCATTAGGGGAATAGACCAGTAACGGGCTGGAAGTAATCGAGGGCCGGAAAGGAGCCCAAGAACGTATGGGCCGTCAGTAGGCCGAAATCTAACACGGGCTGGAAACGGCCCATGTGAATCATGGGCCGTTAATGGGTACAAAGAAATTTACTGTTCATTATGGGCCAGAGTCACAAGTGGGCCACTAAAGGGCCTAAAGATACGAAAGGCCTCATATGGGCCAAAAGACGTCATGGGCCATACATGGGCCGAAAGTGAAACGGGCTGGTGTTATATTCGACGGCCCACATGACGCTGTTGAGCCGATTTCGGGAAGGCCCTAACGGGTCGTGAGTTACCGGGCCGTAAAATGGGCCATATGCGAACAGAAGGTTAACAGGCTTTTCATGGACCGGCCCGCTAGCTTTTGACCAAGTCAAACGGGTCGGCCTTTGTAAGCTAAATGGGCCAGTGTTGGGCCGTCGCACGTGTCGACATATCATAGGCGCCTATCTGACCCAATGACGAGCTGACATGTGTTTCCTTCGGCCAATGAGAATTTTACATGTGGAAAATCACCATTGGTCCGGGCAGTTAACGGGTTATCGGATCCAAAACTGGACACAATAGCTTAACGGTGACCCGTTACGATGGATACCACGTGTCGGTTACCCTTGACGAAAGCACTTCCATGACGCGTCATTTATCATCATGGAAGTGAACACTTCCGTGATGATAATTTTGGTATTGTCATGGAGCACTTCTACGACATCATAGGTATGACTATCTTGATTCTGTCATAAAATCGTCATGGATGTACATGCATGACAGAAAACGTGACCTACTATGACAAACATGTATCATCACGGAAGTGTATTTTTTGGTAGTGACAACTGGGCGACGGCAACCTTCTGATCTTTGTCGGGATAACCGCCGGTGTACTGGAGGTCGATGCCGACCACCTTGTACTTGTCTCGAGCAAGCAACTGCTCCACGATGTTGATGTAGTCCTCCACCACGGTTGGGTCGATGGTGTACACCACCGAGAGATCCGTCTCCCTTGCGTGGGTCTCCACTTTATGCTTGCCGAACTCCATTGGAGCGCCGCTAGATATCCTCTCTGTATGTGTCGTCGTGGGTGTGCTTGTTGTGTTGTGGGGCGAGATCGAAAGGTTGAAGAGACTTAGGTTATAATGGCCGCGGGAATTAATGGGGAAGCCGAACGGCCTGGAATATCTGCACGCCCGGATGGCAGTTCTAATTTGCAGCGTGTAACTCCATCATGCCGCACGTAACTGCATCGTGGCAACACACGCGGCGCAACCACATGCATATGGGCCCCCAATGTGATCGTGCGTAGGCCCCAACCGCTGGCAGAGCACGCGTGCAGGGACGCGAGCAGAGCGCTCCGCGGTCACCTCAACGACGAGCAACCATATATATGCATATAGCAGTTGAACACGCAAGGAAAAGCTGTCCACAAGCCAAGCGTGTGGAGCTACGCGAGCAGAGCGTGCCGATGGATGCGAGCAGAGCGCGCCGCGTCGCCTAACGGCAAGCACCGCGCGCTGCAGTGCCTAACGGCGAGCAGAGCGCGCCGAGGGACACGAGCAGAGGCCGACAGAGTGATACATGGCAAATATGACGAACTGTGTGAGCGATGGCGGAGACATCAAGCACGAATCAGATTAGAGTTGCGTGTGCGATATGTGACATACAGTTGATCCATCCGAGCTGTTTGTGATGGAATAAGCCGTGTGTGTTGTGGGCAAACACTTGCTGGTATACAATTGTTTGCGATTGATGAATTCATCACCGACGGGTTCCCTAGTGTGGTCCGTGTGCGATGTGATATGCTCTGTCTGCACAACATCTATGCTCTGTGTACAGAAGAACAACATATATATACTTATAACATGACATGATTGCAAAACCAAATTAAACATCCAATTATGTTATATAACAAATACCATAAATATTGCAAGGTTCAAATTCCAGCATTACAAGGCCCAAATTCAAAGATTACAAGGTTCAAACTATTCAGACACATAAAATTCATCTTCTTCAGAATCTTTTTCATGCATTATTTCTGCGAAAGGATCAGCCACCGAGAAGTCATATAGCAGCTCGATATAGTGACTTCCGAATAATCTATCATATGAAGTTACAAACTAAAATTCAGCTTCTGTATAGCCTTTTCCATTCAGCTGTAGACGCCTGCACTCTTTAGCAATCCATTCACTTCTGCGCAGTAAATATATTGCCATGGAGCCCCTTTTGTCATTTCTGAAGGACACATTCTGCGACGCTGGCTTGGGATCCTCAGCTGGCAAGTCAGACCTCATCGACGGCGACCACGAGGAGGAGTCAATCTGTGACAAGTGAGGAATTTGTTTTCTCGAACCCCTTTTGTAGTGAGAACATGTCTGGTATTTATTGCTATATTTGGTTGTTTGCATTACACCTTGTTTATTTCTACGGTTTTTGGTTGTTCGGTTGTTTGTAGTTAGCATATGTCCAGTTTCAATTGCCATCTTTGGTTGTTCGTAGTATGCCTTGTTTATTTCAGCTATTCACAGTGTGATGTTCTATATGTGCTAGTATGAACTGTGCAGTTCAATTTCATCAATACCAATTTTAACAATAGCTCTATGAATGACTATATTTGGTTGCTGTTAAGCATGTTGTACTCCCTCCGAATCTTTCTAGTTCGCATATAAGATTTGTCTAAAGTCAAGCCTTGTAAAGTTTGACCAACTTTATATAAAAATACCAACATTCACAATATGAAATCAATATTAGTAGATGTGTCATGACTTAAATTTTCATATTGTATAACTTTAGCATGGTAGATGTTGATATTTTTCATATAAATAAGGTCAAACTTTATGAAGTTTGACTTGAGACAATTCTTATATGCAGAGTAAAAGGACTGGAGGGAGTATTTAACATGCATTTCCATTTGATTTAACAATGGCACTGTTTGGATACTCTAACTTAACTAGAGGTTAGAGTTAGTTTCTAGCTCATGACAGTTAAAAGGGAGAGAGAGAGAGATTGGTGGAATAGTTGATTGTATTGCTTGAGCCTCGTGGGCATATATATATGAGTACATGGTCATCCTGGAGTACAAGTCAAGGTAGAATAAATCCTATGGTATCCTACATTTCCTAAATAACAATGATACACAACAATGACTAACCCTTAACTAACTCTAGCCAAAGAGGTGTTTGGATGATAGGGTTAGATTGACAATAAATGCAATAGGAGAACTAGTCCCAATTAGCACCTCTTGGGTGGGATAGTTGTTTTGGGTGGGTTAGATGCAACTAGCTCAAACTAGCCCTCATGTTTGGATACTTTAGGGCTATTTGAGCCCAAACTAGCTCAAACTAACTCTAACCCATGGATCCAAACAGGGCCAATAACTAGTGTACTTTGACCTGCACAATACAAGTTTGAATGATTATGTTTGCTTGTTTTTAAATATTAGGCCTATTGCAGTTAATAACACACCTTTCCACTTCTTGTTTTTAAATATGAGGTTTTTAACAATTTGGTCTTGCACATGTAGGTCCTCCTGTCAGAGGTTTTGACCCACTATTCGACCCTTTTTGCATATGGGGAAATGAGTTGTCCATGAATATCATTCAAGTCAAGATCCTCAAAAAGATTGTTAGGATAAAGAAATTAGCGGAAAAAAACAACAAGATCTTTGCCTGCACAATGAAGAAGACATCAGTTCACTACAGGATGGTACTAACTATTATACCTTGGCTTTTTTATTCCTTTGCCCCATTTCCAATCTAGAGAAGATATTTATGCACATCCTTGTTTTCAAGCCTTTCCAAAGCAGTTCACTGATGATTACCTCTCAAACCACCTGTATGGTCAGGAGGCGAGGAAGGTATTCATACAACACCCATGGTTTAGTATTGAAGTCTTCCTGAAGAGGACGAAGGATGGACGGTCAATCATCCACAGGCACTGGCCTAAAGTTGCAAAGACGTTCAACATCAATGAAGGCTCAATATTCGCCTTCTGCTTCAGTAGTTTTCCAAATGAGATTCATTTGTCTATGTACCGTCTATGATGCTAATTTCGAAAGGTTATAGATGTTTCATGTGAAACTTGGTGCTGGTGCAGTTGTGTAATGGGGTAGCTGAGTGCTGAAGCTATATGATGTTGTACTCTGATGTATTTCAATTATGAAATCCTGCTTCCTTAATACGAAAATGAAATATATTGTGTGCTTAATATGAAATGTCAATTAGAGTAATAAATGGATTATTAATAATAGGACAATTAGCCTGCTAATGGCCGATTAGCCTACTAATTGGGTTTTTCTATTGCAAACGATTATTGAGAAAACACCGTGGGCGATGACCTCAGGCAATGCACACAGTTTCTAGGAATAAACCGTGTTGGATCAATGAACAATCACACATGACTTCCTCTTGAAAACTGTTTGCGTTAGGCCACCTTGCGCAAACATTTACCACATAAAAAGTGTGTGTGATGGACAACCTATGCCACACAATTTCTTCTATGCACCGTGTGTGATGCATTCAATAACGCAAACGGTAAAATTGTTAATATCATCTGCAATGGCAACGCTATCATAAATGATTTAATGGGGAAAGTTGTGTGTGATGTACATGCGAACGGAAATATTTTCCTTGGAGTGACTATGTGGGATGTATATACGAATGGAAACGTACTTCTTGGATTGACTGTGTGGGATGTACATACTACCGGAAACGTATTTCTTGGATTGACTGTGTGGAATATACATATGAATGGAAACGTTTAGTCGGGACTAACTGTGTGGGATGTACTTATGAATGGAAACAATTTGGCATGTATAATTGTATTTTTTAATACGACTTTACGTATAATCGTATTTGATCGCTCGCCCATCGCACACGACCTCATTTTGCCAAGCGTGTGTGGCTGGAGGGCCTATCCCCGACGGTTTCTGGGTCGTGTGGGAAGGACCCCCCCTATCGCCCACTCACTTGGCGACGGTTCCAAATGCCATCGCGGAAAGGGGTTAAAAACCGTTTGTATAGCACCTCGTTGTACCAGTGGCCCCTCGAGACTCCCTAACCCTAATTCCAGCTCTATATATATATCCAAATATCCCCCCTACACCAGGGGGCACACCAAAAATACTTTTCCGCCGCCGCAAGCTTCTGTTCTCGTGAGATCCCATCTTGGGGCCTTTTCCGGCACTCTCCCGAAGGGGGATTTGATCACGGATGGCCTCTACACCAACCTTCTGCCCTTCCGATGATGTGTGAGTAGTTTACCACAGACCTTCGGGTCCATAGCTAGTAGCTAGATGGCTTCTTCTCTCTCTTTGATCTTCAATACAATGTTCTCCTCGATGTTCTTGGAGATCTATTCAATGTAATCTTCTTTTGCGGTGTGTTTCTTGAGATCTGATGAATTGTGGGTTTATGATCAGATTATCTATGAACATTATTTGAGTCTTCTCTAAACTCTTTTATTCATGATTAAGATAGCTCTGTATTTCTCTCCGATCTATTGATTTGGTTTGGCCAACTAGATTGATCTTTCTTGCAATGGGAGAGGTGCTTTGTGATGATTTCAATCTTGCGGTGTCCTCACCCAGTGACAGTAGGGGTAGCGAGGCACGCATTTGTATTGTTGCCATTAAGGATAAAAAGATGGGTTTTCTACCATATTGTTTGGATCTATCCCTCTACATCATGTCATATTGCTTAAGGCGTTACTCCGTTCTTGTTAACTTAATACACTAGATGCATGATGGATAGTGGTCGATGTGTGGAGTAATAGTAGTAGATGCAGGCAGGAGTCGGTCTACTTGTCATGGACGTGATGCCTATATTCATGATCATTGCCTTAGATATAGTCATAACTATGCGCTTTTCTATCAATTGCTCAACAGTAATTCGTTTACCCACCGTATGCTTTCTTCAAGAGAGAAGCCTCTAGTGAAACCTATGGCCCTCGGGTCTATTGATACGTCTCCGACGTATCTATAATTTATGAAGTATTCATGCTGTTATACTATCATTCTTGGATGTTTTACAATCATTTTATAGCAACTTTATATCATTTTTTGCGACTAACCTATTGACATAGTGCCCAATGCCAGTTGTTGTTTTTTTGCTTGTTTTTTACATCGCAGAAAATCAATATCAAACGAAGTCCAAACGAAGCGAAAAATTTTGGAGAATTTTTTTTGGACCAGAAGACCCAGGATGGGCTAAAAAAGTACCAGAGGGGAGGCCCGAGGTGGGCACAACCCACCTGGGCGCGCCCAGGAGCTCAGGCATGCCCAGGGGGGTTGTGCCCCCCTCGGTGACATCCTGCACCGCCTCTTCGCCCTATAAAATGCCAAATATTCCAAAAACCCTCGGGGTAACCCGAGATCAGAAGTTTCACCGCCGCAAGCCACTGTAGCCATGAAAAACCAATCTAGACCCCGTTTCGGCACCCTGCCGGAGGGGGAAATCATCACCGGTGCCCATCTTCATCATCCCGGCGGCCACCATGATGAGGAGGGAGTAGTCCACCCTCAGGGCTGAGGGTTTGTACCAGTAGCTATGTGTTTAATCTCTCTCTCTCTCTCTCTCTCTCTCTCTCTCGTGTTCTTGAGATGGCACAATCTTGATGTATCGCGGGCTTTGTTAATATAGTTGTATCATATGGTGTTTCTCCCTATATCTTGTTGTGATGAATTGAGTTTTCCCTTTGAGATTTTGTTTTATCGGATTGAATACTTTTATGGGTTTGAGAGCACTTGATATATGTCTTGCATATGAATACCCATGGTGACAATGGGGTATTATATTAATTCACTTGAGATATGTTTTGGCACTCAACTCGCGGATTCCCGAGGTGACATTGGGGTAATCTATGCATAGGAGTTGATGCACGTTCTCGTCTTTTGTTTCTCCAGTAGAAATCTTGGGGCATGTAACATCCCCAGCATCACACTACAGTAATCCCTTATGAACAGTGCCAAGTCATCTTGATTTACAAAGCTTAATCATATTGGATTAATATCTCATTTCAAATTCCTTCTCTGAATTCTATTCAAATTCAAAGTGCAATTTGAAGTTGTTCAAAACCTGCTGGAGAAATGTTCACCATTTTGCAAAAACTCCACAACATTTAATTGTTAAGGAAAAGAACATCACTCTTATGCAAAGGTGAACAGTAGCATTTAAAATAGTGCAAAACCAGCATAATTAAATGCTATTTCATTTATGGAAAATCCAAACAGATTCAATTAATCCTCAAACTTGTTGTGGCAGTGCATAAAAATGCCTTGGATTTTATGGGACAATTTCCATAATTTTGCTAAGATATTTGGATGCCCAATTAATTTCATCTCTCTCATTGTTATTAAAGGGAAAGAAAATAACAGAAAAGAAAAAGGGCCAGAGCAACTTACCTGGCTATAGGCCAAGCCGGCCCAGGCAGCCCAGCAGGCCCACCTTCCCCTCCTCCTTCTCTCTCCCTCGCGCTGTCGCCACGCCCATGGCCGCAGCTCGTCGTTCCGTCAAGACGTCGACACGGCAACACTCGCGGCCGGTCAAGGGGATAAGTTCCACCCCTGCCCACTCCCTCGTCGTCCTCATCCATTCCCCTCTCGCCTCGCTCGCTCTCTCCCTTCCTTTCCTCCTCCAGATCCGCCGCCGAGTGCCACCGTCGCCATCTTCCGTCTCCACCATGGCCACCGGCAACCATTCCTCCCTCCGTGGTGTCCAGTAGGTCCGCCGGCGACCGCATTGTCGTCTGATGCTTCCGTTGGAGTCGGGGAGCCATGCCGACGTCGCTCGCCTTCGTCCCCGTCTCTAGCCACCGCGATGCTGTCGCCGCGATTCCCCGCCGGTCTGCAGCTACTAACATGTCGCCAGCCTGTCTTGGCCGCACGGTGAGCTCCTGCTCGATCCTCTCTCTTCCCTGCTCCTCTCCGCGCGCTGTAGGCGCCACTCCCGCCATTGCCGTAGCTGGTCGCCGCCGCCGTACTTGCTGCCGCTGCTGTGGTCCATCTCCGGCTCAGGCGAGACCACGGTGCTCCTCGCATCGCGTGGGAGCTATCTAGCCCTTCGCTACTGTGCCTGCTTGCTCCTAGCGCTATCCCCGTCGAGAACCGAACGCCGCCGCCATCGTAGCTCATCGACGGTGCCGTTTCCTTTCACCCTAGCCGACGCCATCGCCTCCGTTTGATGCGCCATCCTCTTCTCGTCCGAACACGACCAAGAACGCGCGCGCAAACACACCGTAGTCGTGCGCCCATTTTTCCCCGAAGCTCGTCGCCGCCACGGCTCAATGCCGGCGAGTTTCCGGCCACCCCAGCACATTTTGACGCCGTAGTTAGACGCGGGGTGATGCGCCCGTTCGAACAAGTCCAAGAACGCGCAAAATGGTGCCCCGTGGAGGAATCCCGAGCTCGTCGGATTTCTCTGCTGCGTCCGGCGCTCGCCGGAGCTCCTCCGGCGGCCGCGCTGACCTGGCGCCGCATGGGACCCGCCCTAGGACACTGCCAGTGGGCCCCGGACCCCACTTTGACTTCGTTGACCAGGGTCAACGCTGATCACTGTTCACTCCAGTCACTGACCAGTGGGCCCCTTCATTTAGTTAATCTAAATAAACACTTTTTAATTAAAATCTGTTTAGTTAACCCTAATGAGTCACTGACACCTGGGGCCCACCGCACTAATTAATTCTGTTAGATTAGTTTAACTCACTGTTAACCCAGAGAGGATGACAGGTGGGTCCCACCTGTCAGTTTGGCCAGTCAGCAGCTCAGTTGACTGCTGACGCGATGCTGACATCACTGTTGATGTAATAATTCATTTATGTTAATTTATATAATTTTTGAAAATGCTAAAACTTTGAAAAATTCATAGAAAATAAACCGTAACTCGGATGAAAAAGTTTTCTACATGAAAGTTGCTCAGAACGACGAGACGAATCCGAATATGCCCTCCTCATACCTGTCACATGCCTCTAGCATGATGAACATGGAACTTTCCCCTTCGTTTCATCTGTCCGATAATCACCCAGAGCTGGGAGAACACTCCCGGATAATTTCCTGCTCCCACTAACTTGCGTAGTACTACATTAGGGCATCCCTCGTATAACGTGCTAACATGCCATGCATCTGCGATTGCAATTGTCTGCCTTTTATTTATTGTTTCTTCCCCCTCTTCTATTCCGATAGACCCCGAGACCGACGCAGCTCAGGAGCCTGACGACACCGTTGACGACCTTGCTTTTGCCGCAGAGCTTCCAGGCAAGCACCCCCCCTTGAACATGCCTATATCGCCTATTCTTTCTCTCTTATGCTTGCATTACAATTTTTTGCTGCTACTGCGTATCCTATTTCTAATGCATAGCCTGTTTTTGTAACTGCTGTTGATACCTACCTGCTTATCCTAAACTGCTTAGTATAGGCTGGATAGAGACCCACTAGAGACCCCACTTTGACCCAATTGCCCGCGCTGGATTATCAGATGACTCGATCAATGTGATTGACAACCAGGCCCCGACACCGCACATCACCCCCTTAGTTGTACGACACTACAACGTTACTATCAAGTGTCGAGGGTGATACCTCATTTAGCACTTTTGATGTTAACTCTGTAGAGTAGCTATTCGGTCGTGGTCATCGAGGGTGATTCCTCCTTCACCACTCCCGTTAATGACGTTGTCGTGCAACACCTCATGTGTGAACCCAGCCGAGGGTGATTCCCCCGAGTTCACCTTGACGGATACATCGAGTAGGAATCCAACGAGGGTGATACCTCAGATTCCCCGGATGTTATGGACACACGGATACTTGGACTTTACAACTATTACTTGGAAAGTCGGGTAGACCCGAGGGGTACCCGAGCGAGCATAAGATGCGAGTGATGTGGAGACGGGTTGACCTGGAGGGTGCCCACGAGATAATTACGAGGTGTGGCCGGGCATTCTTAGCCCTTGCCGCAAGTCCTCGAGATGGGGCGACAGGGTCACATCGATCATGAGTCTCTGCTCGTTACCGCAAACCCCCAATTCACTAACGATTTGGATATTTGATCCGAGTGGGCCTCTGGCCCGATAGCACTAACAATCACGTGGGATAAGTTATGGGCACTCTGCATCGTATGCATCAGCCGAAGCTTAATGGACGTCAGCGACTGAGCGGCGCGCGCCAGGTTGCTAGGTCTACTCACGGCCGCCCTCGCAACGTGCAGGAGCGCCCGGGGCGATGGCCCAAGACCCCTGGGTGCATAGGTTAGTCCGGCGTGCTGACCTTTCTGTTAAGCCTAGGTCGAGTTGCGGCATATCGTTTGGCCGAGGCCGGGCATGACCCAGGAAAGTGTGTCCGGCCGGAGTTAATCGAGCGTGGTGGGTAAGTTGGTGCATCCCTGCAGGGAAGAACTAATCTATGCATAGCCGGATCCTCGGTAACGGACGCTCGGAGTTATATCTCGATCGATACAACTAGAACTTAATGATGACATGAGAAATGGATATTAGGGCTCTGGGATCGCTTTCTCGCAGGGAGTCGAGGAAGAATCTCTGGGCGAGGTTGATACTTAATACTGCTACTACTTTATACTGTACTAATCCACACTCTTCTAATGCTGCAAGACCGCTGAAGATGCTAGTCTTGGATAGGACTAGGCCTTCTCTCTATTATGGCATTTCTGCAGCCCAGTCCACATATACAACCTTTCTTTGATAATATTGCATATGTAGTGTAGTTCCTTGCTTGCTGAGTACTTCGGGTGAGTACTCATGGTTGCTTTGCTTCCTCTTTTTCCCCATATTTGTTTGATGCAACCAGATGACGGAGCCCCTGAGACAGCTGCCCCCGCCGACGACTACTACTACCACCCCGAGGGTGGTTACTACTTCGAGTTGACCGACGACCAGGAGTAGGTTCGGAGGGTCCCAAGCAGGAGGCCTGCGCCTTTTCGATCGTGGCTTTTGTTTTACACCGCCTTCTTAAAGGCTTATCTGTTTCTCTTTTATATCTATATTCAAATATCTAACACTTCCGCTGATGCTTGTTGACATCAAGCTTATGTATTCGAGCCCTCGAGGCCCTGGCTTGTAATATAATGCTTGTATGCCTTTATTTATGTTTTAGAGTTGTGTTGTGATTCCTTCAAGTGAGTCCTTAGGCTTGATCGTGTGCATTTGCGTGTATGATTAGTGCATGATTAAGCCGGGGGCGTCACAGGTTGGTATCAGAGCCGACTGCCTGTAGGAATCCCCCTTTCCAACTCCTTGGCTGAAGTTGAGTCTAGTCGTGAAAACCGTTTTACTAACATGGCTGTGTGGCTTACGGGCCCACGTTACCATTGGGTGGTATTAGGATCTTTTATTCCTCGTCTATACTCTGGGATTCTGATCTCTTGTCTACTCGGGTTAAACATTTTACTAACTCTGACATTAGGTTCTCGTAACCACTTCATCCCGGAGAGCTCCTTCACCACAGATGATCGCTTGCTTCGCCAGAAGATTCTGCAGATACTCCTCGATGTTTCCCGAGACCATTATGCCCACTGCTTTTGCAAGTTCCCTACTACCGATAATCACCGTGGACAGCTACACATCTTTGCCGTTTGTATCTTCATTCCCAGATACTCCTTTATGTACGAGATACCCCGAAATACTCCTCGTTAATCTGGGAATCCTTTGAGCCTACTGCCGGGCAGCTTCTTTCGCACTGCGGATAATTCCTCACATTTACTAGGGATCCGTTCATCCCCAGTTGTTCAGGTGTTTCGCAAAATACTTTCCATTGTTAGTCGATCTTCCGAAAATCCTCTGCAGACTATTGCTCTTGAAATTCTTGCCTGCTTGCATTACGGTTAATTCCATATCTTTAGCAATCTTCGTTGACATTCCTTGTCAATGCCTTTGAATCCCTTCTCCCTCTGATTGATTACCGATACTCACATCAACTCCGTCATGAATCGCCAGATCCATTGTTGGGTTGTTATCCGATAGTGTCCTTAACATATGAAATCTTGTAAGTTCTCTCCTGATACATAATGCCTTTGGTAAAATCTTTCCTCTCCTTTAGTCAGCCATGCTCTACCATCGAACTTGAGTTATGTACTCCTGAAGTTCGTGGTATATGTTCCTAAGATGCCCCGATGGGTTGAACCTATGCCTTCTTAATCTGTGTGAACCCGATAATTTTCACGGGTCATACTCCTCTGGTATTTCACCAGGTAGTTCTTCATGTTCATATAATTTTTAACAGAGCAGTGAATGAAAGGTTATGCATTGAAGAAGTGGGAGTCTACCTTGAACCTTTGTGTTCATGCCCATGGACCCGATGTAGAAATTATCATGGAAGCTGCTCGTAAAAATAATTATTTCCTTGGTACAAATTCATCTTGTATCTGAGAATTGATACTTTGCAATCATGGTTCCGACCATATTTTCTTCTTGCTTCCATTTCCCGGACAAGTTAAAATACTTGTCCTCTGTAGATCATTTCACCCGTCCAACCTCTACTCTGATTTACCTTTGGGTATTATCCCTAGTACTTGTTACCGGGAAGTTTAATGCTCCATCACATCATTCCTAGCCTGATCGGCTATATCATCATCGTGCTAAATTTTAACCGTGCTACCTGGTTCTTATTCCCGGAGCACAACTTTTCGACAATGAGCGAAGCTTACGCCGATCTTCCTCATCTTATCATTTCACCTCGAACAACAAGCTTGATTTCTAGCTTGTGACGTATCCGTGGTTCCAATAGCCTTCGCTTCATCATTCCTTTTGCTTGATGTCGTTGCTGCTCGATGGCATCTTCATAGAGCCTCTCGACAAAATTAGTCATGATCACCATCAATATACTGACTTGTTCTAGGATTTCAATCAAATTCTTGAGGAGAAATACCATCCTTGTCCCTCGATGATTTGTGTTATTATCGACAACATCCTTGACTTCCTACCAATGCAGACTTGGTCATGTTTTGGGTATATCTTACGTTCCTCGACATTCTTGGAATTGTTCCTTTGTACTTCTTGTGACTTTCAGATTCAATCTTGCTTGAAACACCATGTTAATGCTACCTCGAAGCATGACTGTGGTACGCCGAACAACAACAAGAACATTGAAAGTGCATTGCCAAATGTTTCTTGCTATATTATCCAAACACTATTGTATGGATAACATCATGAATTGCCTTGCCCCTTTATCCAAATGGTGATGTACTTGTCAATCTGACATGTATATCATGTTCTACTTTTCCTTGGGAAAAGATACACTCTAATCTTGTGTATAAACACATTTTCCTTTCCATTGGTTTGTTTAACCTTTCTTGTGATCTATATGATATAAGCAGAAATAATTCCCTGCTTATAAAACACCCTGGTGTACAACCTTGTCAGTGAGACCCTGTTAATATTGTTGATGACATTCTGGTAACCCCCGATGGACGAGAACTTTGCCTATTGGTCCGCCTCGTTCTTACAAGCAGGAAAATGGTTCTCTTCATCCCTCGCCCTTGGTACCGACGTTGTTACCGACATAACTGACAGACTATCCTCTGACATACCTTGATGTTGTGACCGTTAAGATGACACCGTTCTCCCTACTCTCGATCGACCCTCATCACAGTTCCACAGGATCGGAACCTGACTCTCCTGTACATCCTTGATTCCGAAGTATCCTTTGCTTTTGGCTTTGTGTGTTGTCACGAGCCACCCTCCGAGAGATGATCTATTCCCGATGCTCTGAATCCCCTTCTCACACTCTGTTCATGTATCGATCGTTTGCCCATTTGCTTGAAACTTCCAATTGTACCTTCACACTTTACTCTTGATGTTTTCTTAAGTTTCAACTCGAGAGATACTTCCACCACATTTCCTGAATTGTTCACCAGATAATTAACCCTATAAGGGTCAGTTCTCCCAAAGTTACCCTCTACTCCCTCGCTTAAATCTCGGGACGAGATTTCTTGTAGTGGAGGAGATTTGTAACATCCCCAGCATCACACTACAGTAATTCCTTATGATCAGTGCCAAGTCATCTTGATTTACAAAGCTTAATCATATTGGATTAATATCTCATTTCAAATTCCTTCTCTGAATTCTATTCAAATTCAAAGTGCAATTTGAAGTTGCTCAAAACCTGCTGGAGAAATGTTCACCATTTGGCAAAAATTCCATAACATTTAATTGTTAAGGAAAACAACATCACTCTTATGCAAAGGTGAACAGTAGCATTTAAAACAGTGCAAAACCAGCATAATTAAATGCTATTTCATTTATGGAAAATCCAAACAGATTCAAATAATCCTCAAACTTGTTGTGGCAGTGCATAAAAATGCCTTGGATTTTATGGGACAATTTCCATAATTTTGCTAAGATATTTGGATGCCCAATTAATTTCATCTCTCTCACTGTTATTAAAGGGAAAGAAAATAATAGAAAAGAAAAAGGGCCAGAGCAACTTACCTGGCTCTGGGCCAAGCTAGCCCAGGCAGCCCAGCAGGCCCACCTTCCCCTCCTCCTTCTCTCTCCCTCGCGCTGTCGCCACGCCCATGGCCACAGCTCGTCGTTTCGTTGAGACGGCGACACGGCAACACTCGCGGCCGGCTGAGGGGATAAGTTCCACCCCTGCCCACTCCCTCATCGTCCTCATCCATTCCCCTCTCACCTCGCTCACTCTCTCCCTTCCTTTCCTCCTCCAGATCCGCCGCTGAGCGCCACCATCGCCATCTTCCGTCTCCATCGTGACCACCGACAACCATTCCTCCCTCTGTGGTGTCTAGTAGGTCAGCCGGCGACCGCCTCATCGTCCGATGCTCTCCGTTGGAGTCAGGGAGCCCTGCTGACGTCGCTCGCCTTCGTCCCCATCTCCGGCCACCGCGACGCCGTCGCCACGATTCCCCATCAGTCGGCAGCTACTAACCTGTCGCCGGCCTTTCTTGGTCGCACGGTGAGCTCCTGCTCGATCCTCTCTCTTCCCTGCTCCTCTCCACGCGCTGTAGGCGCCGCTCCCGCCATTGCCGTAGCTGGTCGCCGCCACCGCCGTACTTGCTGCCGCTGCTGTGGTCCATCTCCGGTTCAGGCGAGCACACCACGGTGCTCCTCGCATCGCATGGGAGCTGCCTAGCCCTTCGCTGCCGTGCCTGCATGCTCCTAGCGCTATCCCCATCGAGAACCGAACATCACCGCCACCGTAGCTCATCGACGGCGCCATTTCCGTTCACCCCAGCCGACGCCATCACCTCTGTTCGATGCGTCGTCCTCTTCTCGTCCAAACACAACCAAGAACGCGCGCGCAAACACACCGTAGTTGCGCGCCCGTTTTCGCACGAAGCTCGTCGCCGCCACGGCTCAACGCCGGCGAGTTTCCGGCCACCCCAGCACATTTTGACGCCGTAGTTAGATGCGGGGTGATGCGCCCGTTCGAACAAGTCCAAGAACGCGCAAAATGGTGGCCCGCGGAGGAATCCTGAGCTCGCCAGAGTTCTCTGCTATGTTCGGCGCTCGCCGGAGCTCCTCCGGCGGCCGCGCTGACCTAGCGCCGCATGGGACCCGGCTAGGGACACTGCCAGTGGGCCCCGGACCCCACTTTGACTTCGTTGACCAGGGTCAACACTGATCACTGTTCACCCTAGTCACTGACCAGTGGACCCCTTCGTTTAGTTAATCTAAATAAACACTTTTTAATTAAAATATGTTTAGTTAACCCTAATGAGTCACTGACACCTGGGGCCCAACCCACTAATTGATTCTGTTAGATTTGTTTAACTCACTATTAACCTAGAGAGGCTGACAGGTGGGTCCCACCTGTCAGTTTGACCAGTCAGCAGCTCAGTTAACTGCTGATGTGATGCTGACATCACTGCTGACATAATAATTCATTTCTGTTAATTTATATAATTTCTAAAAATGCTAAAACTTTGAAAAATTCGTAGAAAATAAACCGTAACTCGGATGAAAAAGTTTTCTACATGAAAGTTGCTCAGAACGACGAGATGAATCCGAATATGCCCTCCTCATACCTGTAACATGCCTCTAGCATGACAAACATGGAACTTTCCTGTACGTTTCATCTGTCCGATAATCACCCGGAGCTGGGAGAACACTCCCGGATAATTTCCCGCTCCCACTAACTTGCGTAGTACTGCATTAGGTCATCCCTCGTATAACGTGCTGCCATGCAATGCATCTGTGATTGCAATTGTCTGCCTTTTATTTATTGTTTCTTCCTTCACTTCTATTCCGATAGACCTCAAGACCGACGCAGCTCAGGAGCCCGACAACACCGTTGACGACCTTGCTTTTGCCGCAGAGCTACCAGCCAAGCACCCCCCTTGAACATGCCTATATCGCCTATTCTTTCTCTCTTATGCTTGCCTTAGAATTTGTTGCTGCTACTGCTTATCCTATTTCTAATGCATAACCTGTTTTTTGTAACTGTTGTTGATACCTACCTGCTTATCCTAAACTGCTTAGTATAGGCTGGATAGAGACCCACCAGAGACCCCACTTTGACCCAGTTGCCCCCACTGGATTATCAGATGACTCGATCAACGTGATTGTAAACCAGGCCCGGCACCACACATCACCCCCTTAGTTGTACGACACTGCAGCGTTACTATCGAGTGCCGAGGGTGATACCTCATTTAGCACTTCTGATATTAACTCTGTAGAGTAGCTATTCGGTCGTGGTCATCGAGGGTGATTCCTCCTTCACCACTCCCGTTAACGATGTTGTCGTGCAACACCTCAAGTGTGAACCTAGCTGAGGGTGATTCCTCCGAGTTCACCTTGACGGATACATCGAGTAGGAATCCAACGAGGGTGATACCTCAGATTCCCCAGATGTTATGGACACACGGATACTTGGACTTTACAACTGTTACTTGGAAAGTCGGGTAGACCCGAGGGGTACCCGAGCGAGCATAAGATGCGAGTGATGTGGAGACGGGTTAACCTGGAGGGTGCCCGTGAGATAATTACGAGGCGTGGCCGGGCATTCTTAGCCCTTGCCGCAAGTCCTCGAGATGGGGCGACAGGGTCACATTGATCATGAGTCTCTGCTCGTTACCACAAACCCCCAATTCACTAACGATTTGGATATTTGATCCGAGTGGGCCTCTAGCCCGATAGCACTAACCATCACATGGGATAAGTTATGGGCACTCTGCGTCATATGCATCAGCCGAAGCTTAATGGACGTCAGCGACTGAGCGGCGCACGCCGGGTTGGACCGCGTTAAGCAACCGCCTTGATAGTGAGGGTTGCTAGGTCTGCTCACGGCCGCCCTCGCAACGTGTAGGAGCTCCCGGGGCGATGGCCCAAGCCCCCTGGGTGCATAGGGTTAGTCCGGCGTGCTGAACTCTCTGTTAAGCCTAGGTCGGGTTGCGGCATATCGTTTGGCCGAGGCCGGGCATGACCCAGGAAAGTGTGTCCGACCGGAGTTAATCGAGCGTGGTGGGTAAGTTGGTGCACCCCTGCACGGAAGAACTAATCTATGCTTAGCCGGATCCTCGGTAACGGATGCTTGGAGTTGTATCCCGATCGATACAACTAGAACTTAATGATGAGATGAGAAATGGATATTAGGGCTCTGGGATCGCTTTCTCGCAGGGAGTCGAGGAAGGATCTCTGGGCGAGGTTGATACTTAATACTGCTACTACTTTATAGTGTACTAATCCACACTCTTCTAATGCTGCAAGACCGCTGAAGATGCTAGTCTTCGATAGGACTAGGCCTTCTCTCTATTCTGGCATTTCTGCAGCCCAGTCCACATATACAGCCTTTCTTTGATAATGTTGCATATGTAGTGTAGATCCTTGCTTGCTGAGTACTTCGGATGAGTACTCACGGTTGCTTTGCTTCCTTCTTTTCCCCATATCTGTTTGATGCAACCAGATGATGGAGCCCTTGAGACAGCTACCCCCGCCGACGACTACTACTACCACCACGAGGGTGGTTACTACTTTGAGTTGACCGACGACCAAGAGTAGGTTCGGAGGGTCCCAGGCAGGAGGCCTACGCCTTTTCGATCGTAGCTTTTGTTTTGCACCGCCTTCTTAAAGGCTTATTTGTTTCTCTTTTATATCTGTATTCAGATATCTAACGCTTCCGCTGATGCTTGTTGACATCAAGCTTATGTATTCGAGCCCTCGAGGCCCTGGCTTGTAATATAATGCTTGTATGCCTTTATTTATGTTTTAGAGTTGTGTTGTGATTCCTTCAAGTGAGTCCTTAGGCTTGATCGTGTGTATTTGCGTGTATGATTAGTGCACGATTAAGACGGGGGCGTCACAGGACACTCTTTGTGGTTCTTTGTGTTGGATTGAGTATTATGAATATTAATTTGCTTTGGTGTTATTTTAGTACGAACTCTTGATAGATCGATCGGAAAGAATAACTTGGTGTTATTTTAGTACGAACTCTTGGATAGATCGATCGGAAGGAATAGCTACAAACAATTTCTTCTTATGTTCTCCGCTAGATAAGAACTTTGGAGTGATTCTTCATCGCACTTTGAGGGATGGTTATATGATCCAATTAGATTAGCATTTTTGAGAGATTGCACTAGCGAAAGTACGGACCCTAGGCCTCATTTTCAAGCATTGCAATACCGTTTGTGCTCCGTTTTATCAATTGCTACCTTGCTGTTTTTTATTGTTCCTATCACAAAAAATCAATATCTACTATCATTACTACGCTTTTATTACCATCTCTTCGCCGAACTAGTGCACCTATACAAATTACCATTGTATTTAGTGTGTTGGGGACACAAGAGACTTTTTATTATTTGGTTGCAGGGTTGTTTGAGAGAGACCATCTTCATCCTACGCCTCCCACAGATTGATAAACCTTAGGTCATATCTTGAGGGAAATTTGATACTGTCCTACAAAACTCTGCGCTTGGAGGCCCAACACGAGTCTACAAGAACAAGTTGTGTAGTAGACATCAAGCTCTTTTCTGGCACCGTTTCCGGGGAGGTGAGTGCATAAAGGTTGAAAGGATCGAGAAGAGGTGTCTAGAGGGGGATGATTAGACCCTCAACAAGCAAAAGTGGCAATTTTTTAGTTCTTCAAGTTGAGGTGGAGTTTTAGCACAAGATTAAGCATTCACAATACATTTCAAGCAAGCATGGCAAGAGTATGAGCAGCGGAAAGAGTAAAGCATGCTAATTGCAAGAAAGTAAAGGGATGGGATTGGAGTGTGCAAACGCAATGAAGACACGAAGATTTTTGGCGTTGTTCCGATAGGTGGTGCTATCGTACATCCACATTGATGGAGACTTCAAACCACGAAGGGTAACGGTTGCGCGAGTCCATGGAGGTGTTGGGGAAAACAAACAGGGGCATGTATTTTCCCCTGACTCGTGCACGGACAAACCAAGGCTGTGTCAAGATACAAGAGACCAAGATCTTCGAAGAACCAGCACGCAGAATAAGGAGGCCAAGACCAAGACAGAGAAGCGAGACACCACCAGGAGAAAAGCCTCCCTTGCCGGGCAGGCGGACCTGGCAGGGACAAGGCCTCCCCCGGAAGGGAGCATTCAAGACATCCCGGCAGGGCCTGCCGGGACTCACGAGGGCAAAGACACCTCACCAAGCCATCTCACCACGACCCACGTCGTTGATCAATGCGGTGTCAAGCCGCAAAGTGACTAAGTGGCAGCCATTCGCCACGTGGCGGCCTCTTTCTATAGGAAATACCTACAGATGACACCCGTCCTACGCCGTGCCAAGCAAGCAGGCATGAAGCTGGCAAGACGAGCCCGGCAAGGCTTGCCGGGTGAGCAACGATGTGTCGTTGAGCGGTGCATTTAATGCACTCTGTCAGCCTGCGGAATTAGGTATGATAGCATTGTTTGCTATCTTATCAGTGTATAATGACAGTTTTGCCACTGTGGTGACCCCTTGACCTATAAAAGGAGGCCCATGGCAACCGAAGCGGGGGTTGGAAAGTTGAACACCCCCACGCTCGTACGCGCGTAGTCACTGCCTCCCCAGGGCGAGCCTGCCGGGCAAGTGTACTACGCTCCACCATCAATCCACCAAAGCAGGAGTAAGGTTTTACGCCTCGCAGCGGCCCGAACCTCAGTAAAATTGCCTGTGTGATCTTTGCCGTGCTGCCCCACGTTCTTCTGCTCTTTGCGCGACGCGACATCCCCCCTGCCAAACCAGCAAGGGGCCCCTTGGTCCCATAGGTGGCCGTGGTTTCCCGTGACATCTTTGGCGCACCAGGTAGGGGGATCGCTTGCGCGAACCTGAAGGAGAGGGCAGCGCGCCGTTTCCACAGCAGCTGGCCTGATGCTTGTTGGCATCTAAGGCGTCTGTGAAGGCGCGACAACTAAGCAAGTCAGTCCCCGGGCCCGCCCTGTCCAATACCACGGTCCGCTGTGGCCACGACGGCGGCGAAGGTTAATTCCGGCGGTGGTATGCTCTTCATCGGCGGTCCCTGCAGCACGATTGCTGCTCGAGTGCCGCTCGAGAAGGGGGGCATGGCGTGCGGGTGTGAGTTTCTTCTTCTCCACCCCTCCTCTTCATTAGCAGTCCGGCTGCCTTGGCCTCGGCATCGCCAATGTTGATGATTACCGCGTCACTCAGTTCAGCATTTACCCCGTTTCAGGAAATCCTGAGTGAGGCGCAGGCATGAATCCATTGGTTGATGCCCCGGAAAGCATGCTCTGGCAAGGCCACCTGCATCGGCATGGTCCACGCGGTGGTTGCCAGGCCGCACGAGAAGAGAGGGGAAAGGAGAAAGCCCGAAGGAGCCCAGCACTGCATGCCACTGCCCTCCAGATACGCGTGACACGAATCGGTCCCTGCCAGGAACTAGAGAATTATTTGCTTGACCCTCGCCTTCCCGGGCATCGCGTGCACGTCAAACGCGCATGGCTGCGAAGGACGAGGAGAAGCGAAAGCAGAAGCTAAGTCTACATCCTCATTTTTGTTGATGCATTTCAGATTATTACGGTCGTTTATCCCTTGGCTTAAGTAAGTGTTCGTATTATGAAATTCCTCCTGGGACGGAACATTTGCTAGATTCTTTGATCGCACCATCGTCCTCTCTCGAGCTACCTAGGAAAAACTTGCCGGGACACATCCACGCCAAGATGAATGTTAAGGGCCAGACCCTTACGACAATCGCGGCAATATGATACCGGCAGGCATCCGAAATAGACATAGGGATTAATCATATGGACACTAACATATAAAGCTTGAAGGGACAAACGTGCATTTATGATTCCACAGGGAATATCAGTTTTCATGCAAACACAAAAGATATAGTGCCTTAACACAAAGCACGCATCATGTTATGTTACAGGGTATCACAGGAACGACGGCGGCTCGTTGCTTGGTCTTGTGGCCAGACGAAGCCGTCTAAACTTGAAGGACCCTGGCAGCACGGGAAGCGGCTTTCTCCTTGGTAGCTGCGATGTCGGCACCCGCTAGATGCTTCTTGAACCCGTCTTCAAGATTGAGATCCGGATGGTGGCAAGAGATGTTGCTCAATACCATGAATAGGGCGTCGTGGGCAAGCTTCCGGGAGTCGGCCGCGAAGCGCTCGGCCCTCCCCTTTTCGTACGCCTCTAGCTTCTCGATCAACTCATTGAAGAAGACTCCCAGCCTGGCGCTTGGGATCTCATGCTTGTTGACCGAAAAAGTTGGGCCATCCATACCCATCACCACAACTTGGGCAGCAAGGCGATCGGCGATGTCGATCAGGCTCTTGATCCAGAGGTTGACTTGGTCAGACTGGTTCTTCAGTTTGTCCTCAGCATCCTTTCGGAGACGCTTGGTGGTATCCAGATCCTTGGACAGCAGCTGCTGGCGTGATTTGATGGACTCTACCGCACTCTCCAAGGAGCCGATCCTGGCCTTCATGTCGATGATGGTGCCGTTGGCGGTCTCAAGGCTCTGGGTTGTGGAGGAGAGCTGCGACCGCGCATCAGTCAAGAGAACCTCAGCCTTCCCCGCTTCTTCTTTGAGGGCCTCCACCCCTTTGGTGCTCCCGGCAAGGTCCTCCGTCAGCTTGGCCACCTGCTGATCTAGGTCACTCTTGGCGGCAGAGGCGGCAGCCAGATCGTCAGTGAACTTCTTCAACTGAGCGGCAGAATCGGCAGCAACGGCGTCCAAGGCAGCTCTGTGCTTATCCTCCAGCTCCTTGGTGCGCTAACACACAAGAGCCTCCAGATTGTCATCCTTGGCGCGCAGAGTGGCTTCGAGCATCTCCTCCCAAAGGGAAATCTCTTACTCTCTGGCGCCAAGGGATGCCTTGCGGTCCACCATGCGTGCCTCGCGGGCCATGACATCCTCCTTTGTCATCAGGAGCGCCTCTTGCTGCCTCATGAGCACTTTGAACTGCTTATCATCCCACTCGCGTAGCTCCGAGCACTTGTCCTTCAACTTCTAGTCCACCCTGCTGGCGGACTCACGCCGCTCCTTGAGCGCCTGCCACTTCTGGTTATGCCGGGCCTGCATCTCCTTCACGCCTGTCGCCATGGACTCCAAGAACGACAAGTCCATTGTGACGGCAGCTGAGTCGTCGGCCTCCCCAGCTCCCTGATACAGTGGTGCCAGGAGGCGTTGAAGTTCTTCGTCGAGCTCCGCGCCCGTTGTCAAGGAAGGACCGGGGGCTCCGGTATCAGGCAGCAACAACACCATGGCCAGTGTGCTTGAGGCAAATGGTGGAATATCCATGACGATCCCGGAAGAGGGAAGTGGGTCCATGGTTTGGAGACAGATTTTCTCCTCAATCACCACTCCCTCCTCCGGGGCGCCCTCCGGGGAATGCTCCACCACCGCCAAGGAATTCTGGGAATTCCTGGAAACAAGGCCCTGCCCCTCAGCAGCAGCAATCTCAACAGCCTCATCTGCAGCGGCCCATCATATGTCAGCCACTACTTCCAGCAGCTCTGGCTCCTCGGCTTGGGGGTCTTTGGATGAAAATGCCAATGAACAACAAAGAAACTGAAGTGTCAGGCAAAAGAGGGAATCAGGAAAAGTGGTCAGAGCAAGAAAGGAAAAAGGATATAAGTTGAGTACCTGGAGAAGTCTGCCGGGAAGGGACTTCAGTTTCCCCGGCAGCATATGTTGCCGGGCCACGCACTTCACCCTCAGCCACGGCAGCCTTTTGCGCGACCTCATCCGCGGAGGGCTCCGTGGGGGTTCTTTCAGCTCGGCCAGTGGGAGAGGTATGCCCCTCCGGGGGAAGCTCATCCCACGTCGTCTCGCCTCCTCCCCCGGCCGAGGGAACGGGGAGGCCATCTCCATCGCCTCCAGCGGGAGGTACCAAGCCCCCATTTCCGGGCCGAGGGCTGGACTGGGAGCTCGGCATGGAATCTTCCACGTCGCTCCCCGCCAAGGCCGGGCTCTCCGCACCCTTTGGTGACCCGACGCGGTGGAGCCTCTTCTGTGGGCGATGGATGAGGGTCTCGGCGTCCTCCTCCGGTTCCCTACCAGCAACAGCAAAACAAAGAGGTCAGCCAGCACAAAAAATTAAATATATCGAAGATCCCGATAACAGATAGGAAAATTTTTCCTTACTCTTATTCAATAAGCATGGAGTTCAAGTTGAATTCCATGGGAGGCGAGAGATCCCTCCCTCTCTTTGGTGGCGGAGGGGCAGAGATCTCCGGCAGCTTGGGTGCCTGGCGTGGCGCCGGGGGCTCCGAGGAAGACGAGCTCTGTGAAGAACTCGAGCCGGAGTGGGAGCTGGAGTCGATTTCCACGTCCGCCGATTGCTTGGCGAAGGAAGTCTTGGCCCGAGCAAGACGAGGGGATTGGCGACACACCACATTGGGCTTGGTGGCCTTGGTGGTGGTCTTCTTCACCCTCTTGATGGTGGGCGCTGGATTGGGGGCCGCCGCCCCTCGGTTGGCGGCGCGCTTGCGGGGGCGCTGGTCCAAATCCGGCTCGGGGGCTTGAAACCCAGCCGCGAGCCATTCCTCCTCGGGCTCTGCCACCTCGCCATCCTCCTCCTCCTCCTCCTCCTCCTCCTCCTGGAGTTCCGTTGCTGCCATGGCTAGGGCCTCTAGGCCGGCAAGGTTATCCCCAGCAAGCTCTTCCCCGGCAGCCCCTCCCGTGGCTTGCGCTTCACTGCCACCGTGAGAGGAACTCTCATCCTCAGCTTTCCCTTTGCCCTTCTCGGCCTTCGGGGCCCTCGCCATCTCCGCAAGATGGGCAGCCTTGTCCTCCTCAACCCTCCTTAAGATATACGCCACCTCCGCAGAGGAGGTGCGTTTATACATCCTAGTCTCAGCCCTGGTGGCCTTCTCCACCAGGGTGCTCGACCACTGAAGCTCCTCATCAAAAGTGGGCAGTCGCCAATCTCCTACCACCCCTTGAGCATTACAATCTGGCATCCATTTCAGTATCTGGTCCCAGGCTGAATTGATGTTCAAGGGAACAACTGTTGTCGGGAGTTTGAACAGCTCAAAGCGGCCAAACAATTGGTCGCATAACCAGGCATGGCCATAAACCGACAAATTGTTGGCCAAGCCTGGGAGCAACCTCATCCTATCCGCCGCATCGCCATACAACCAGGCAGGTCTGTCCCTCTCCTACAATGGCGAGATGCGGCGGAGAAGAAAATCTTCCCCGACATGCTCGATGGTCAAGCCAGCAGCCTTCAAACGGGTAATCCTGTTGATTGTCGGGCGCAAGCTATCTTCGGTGAGGCCATAAGCACTCCATTCCTTGCTGCGCTCAACACATACCATCCGCGCCTCACAGAATTTGGGGGCTTCCTCGTCCTGAATCCAACACCAATCCCCTCTCCACTCATCCCACCTCTCGTGCTGCCTCCCAGGGATGTAATCCCAAAGCTTCCTCGCCACCCGCGGCATCCAGGAAATGTTTCCGGAGCGGTGACCCTTGTTCTCCACTCGCGGAACAAAATAATGCCAGAACAGATCTACGTTGGGAGTGATTCCAACGAAATTATCACACAAGTGCGCGAAAATGGCCATGGTCGCCATTGCATTTGGCGTGAAGTCTAGGAGGTGGAATCCATAATGGTCATTATCGCCTCAAAGAATCCGGAGTAAGGGGGACAGAGACCGCAGATGAAGTAAGCACAGAAGAATTGACACGAGTCTGGCGGATCCTCCTTCCCATCCGCAAAAACTTTGGGCACCCCGTGCCCTTTTGGGACAGGCCTCCCCCACAGATATCCATACCTCGCTTGAAGAACTTGCCCGCCTAGGCTCGACGGAAGGAAGACGATGTCTTCCCTCCGCTTCTTGTTCAGCTCTGCTGCCCTCTTGCTCCCCTCGGTGACCACTTCCTTCACCGGAGCCGTCTGTTTCCCTTTCTCCGCGGGTTTCTTCCCCATCTCCGCGGCGGCGATGCCAGTGGAGAAAGGGTGCGGCGAGAACGGCGGCGGGCGGGTAAGAGGAAAGGGGAAACAACTACTTGGCTTGCAGAGGAAGATGATGGAAGGGCGAGGCGAACAACAGGTGAACCGTGCCGATCCGCTTTCCCCCTATTTTATGGGGGGAAGTGCGGAACAGAGGTGCGTGGGGAAACAACTGCTTGGCTTGCAGAGGAAGATGATGGAAGGGCGAGGCGAACAACAGGTGAACCGTGCCGATCCGCTTTCCCCCTGTTTTTAAGGGGGGAAGTGCGGAACAGAGGTGCGACGCTTCAGAAAGTTACCGTTTTTCCTTGGCTATAGTAGTCCCACTACCCCACGACGCACAGTAATTGCGCATAGTGGATGTTGGATTGACTAGTCAACATGGCGAACAGGCACCTGCAGCCTTCTTCTGCCATGTGTCCATGCACTGTTTGGGGCCTAACCCAACATGCCGCGTGACACGTTTGGCTCAGGCCCGGGGGCTTGTGTCGGGGAAAACAAACAGGGGCATGTATTTTCCCCTGACTCATGCACGGACAAACCAAGGTTGTGTCAAGATACAAGAGACCAAGATCTTTGAAGAACCAGCAGGCAGATTAAGGAGGCCAAGACCAAGACAGAGAAGCGAGACACCACCAAGAGAAAAGCTTCCCTTGCCGGGCAGGCGGACCTGGCAGGGACAAGGCCTCCCCCGGAAGGGAGCATTCAAGACGTCCCGGCAGGGCCTGCCGGGACTCACGAGGGCAAAGACACCTCACCAAGCCATCTCACCACGACCCACGTCGTTTATCAATGCGGTGTCAAGCCGCAAAGTGACTAAGTGGCAGCCATTCGCCACATGGCGGCCTCTTTCTACAGGAAATACCTACAGATGACACCCGTCCTGCGGTGTGTCAAGCAAGCAGGCATGAAGCTGGCAAGACAAGCCCGGCAAGGCGTGTCGGGCGAGCAACGATGTGACGTTGAGCGGTGCATTTAATGCACTCTGTCAGCCTACGGAATTAGGTATGATAGCACTGTTTGCTATCTTATCAGTGTATAATGACTGTTTTGCCACTGTGCTGAACCCTTGACCTATAAAAGGAGGCCCATGGCAACCGAAGCGGGGGTTGGAAAGTTGAACACCTCCACGCTCGTACGCGCGTAGTCACTGCCTCCCCAGGGCGAGCCTGCCGGGCAAGTGTACTACGCTCCACCACCACTTTTCCACCATCAATCCACCAAAGCAGGAGTAGGCTTTTACGCCTCGCGGCGGCCCGAACCTGGGTAAAATTGCCTGTGTGATCTGTGCCGTGCTGCCCCACGTTCTTCTGCTCTTTGTGCGATGCGACATCCCCCCTGCCGAACCAGCAAGGGCCCCCTTGGGTCCATAGGTGGCCGTGGTTTCCCGCGACAGGAGGGCTCCACCCACGAAGGGTCCACGAAGAAGCAACCTTGTCTATCCCACCATGGCCATCGCCCACGAAGGACTTGCCTCACTCAGGTAGATCTTCACGAAGTAGGAAATCTCCTTGCCCTTACAAACTTCTTGGTTCAACTCCACAATCTTGTCGGAGGCTCCCAAGCGACACCTAACCAATCTAGGAGACACCACTCTCCAAAAGGTAATAGACGATGTGTTGATGATGAACTCCTTGCTCTTGTGCTTCAAATGATAGTCTCCCCAACACTCAACTCTCTCTCACAGATTTGGATATGGTGGAAAGAATATTTGAGTGGAAAGCAACTTGGGGAAGGCTAGAGATCAAGATTCTTGTTGTAGGATTGGAATATCTTGGTCTCAACACATGAGTAGGTGGTTCTCTCTCAGAAAATGAGTAGTGGAAGTGTAGGCATGTTTTGATGGCTCTCTCACAAATGGAGAAGGGGGTGGAGGGGTATATATAGCCTCCACACAAAATCCAACCGTTACACACATTTGACCCAACTCGGTCAGACCGAATAGAAGAACTCAGTGAGACCGATTCAGTTCAAAATGTGAATGTTAGGAATCTTGGTGGGATCGACTAGAACAACTTGGTGGGACCAATGTGCAAGGGCTAGGGCAAAACCTCATCTCGGTGAGACCGATTGCTTGAACTCGGTGAGACCGATTTCAGCAAAGAGCAAACAGAGAGTTGGTTAAGCAAACTCAGTGGGACCGATTGCTCATTTCGGTCAGACCGAAATGTTACAAAGGGAAACAGAGAGTTTGTAGGGCCATCTCGGTGTGACCGAATCGTCTAGGGTTTCTGGCAGTGGCTATGTCAAATGAACTCGATGGCGCCGGATAGATCAAATCGGTGGGGCCGAGTTTGACTTGGAGTTTTGGACATATTTGGAATGAGAAAGTGGCTGAGGGTTTTGGAGCAATATCACTAAGCACTTTGAGCAAGTAGACCATTAAGCAACACCGCAACCCCTTTTAATTGTATTATCTTTCCTATGGACTCAATGTGATCTTGGATCACTAAAATATAAATGAAGAGTCTTGAGCTTTTGCTAATCTTTGTCCTTAGCATTTTGAAGGGGTTCCACATCCTCTTGTCCTTACCACGCCATTGTTGAACTCATCTGAAATATACTAGATAAAAGTATTAGTCCAACAAGAGATATGTTGACATTAATTACCAAAATCACCCAGGGAGCACTTGTGCTTTCAATCTCCCCCTTTTGGTAATTGATGACAACATACATCAAAGCTTTAGATAAAAGATATGAAGAGTAACAAGTAAAGCTTTGGAAAGACATGTAACATGCATAGGCTCCCTCTACATGTATGCAATCATGTAAAGATAGAATATAAGAACATGTGAATGCATAAGCATGACAGAGCAAGCAATGAGTTACATGTATCTTGCCTATATGCATTAGAGCAAATGATGTAGATAAACGGAAGTGTACCTTCATGTTCATGAATCCTTCTTGCAAACAATATGTACATCCGCAAGAGATCATCATGCACATGAGTATGAAGCATATACTTACCTTGTAGTCTTGAGCTGGCTTTGGAAGAGGTGAACTTGAGAAAACAGAGTTAGATAACACAAGAACACTCTAGACAAAGCAATTTCAGGAAACCACAAGAGTAACAAGACTGGGATGACATGTAATGGGTAGGTACTAGGTACTCTATTTAGATATTGACATGTCCCCAAAGATTTTAAAGATGTGCAATGAATTCCAAAGATTTTCTTCCCTAGATATGAAATCTTTCTCCCCCTGAATCTGATATTGGGTAATGGGAGAAGGTAGGGTGAGAGAAAATCAGAGCAAGAAATGGTGTAGACAACCATAATTCAGAGCAACAAGAATGTTAGCAATAGCTAAGATCAAGCAAATATTGACATGTCTTTCCCCTCTTAAAGACATGTGACTTCTCTCCTCTTGTTAATGTGCATCTTTTTAGAAGAGGCTTTGATGCTTTCTATCTTTGAGAAGCTTTGATGTTCTCTCTCTCCCCCTTTGACATCAATTTCCAAGAAGGGTTTCTTCAAGAATTCGGTTCAAATAGGTTTGGTCCTTGAGAGACACTACAAAGCAGCATGTAGCTTAAGATGCGAGTAGAGGATAAGAATCATTGAGTGGAGCTGGAGAAGAAATAGAATATGCAGCATGCAATGGCAAAAAGTTTTCTCAACAGTGAAATCGGTAACGCCGATCTGTTTCCATTGGTGACATCGAGTTGGCAGTGTCATGGATGATGCACATCGGTCAGACTGGGTAGTCCATGTCGGTTGTACCGATGAGTTGTTTACAAGATATTCTTGTAGTTCGGTCTAGCCGATAGGCTTGGATCGGTGAGTCCGAGTTCAATGTAGAGGAAAAATCTTGTCAACTCAGCTCACTTGGCAAGTTAAATCTCACAAGGATTTGCAAGGAATTAACTAAAATATTTGCAATGAATTAGACTCAGAATAAGATCAGAAAAGAGATCTAGATGAAGTTATTTTTTAAAAGGGGAACAAGATAGCAAGAAATATATGCAAGAACAGAAAGTAAGTGAACAGAGAAACACTAGAGAACTTCATCTAGAAGGGGTCGGCGACAGAGTCACCTATGTTAGAGTATATTGACTTAGGAGTCAAGTGAGATCACGTGATCATAGGTCATACTCATTGTTTAAGCTCAAAAATGGGGTTACCATCTTTTGTTTAAGCATTTTGATGTATTCACATCTTGTTGAGTTGCTTTGACTCATGACTTGGAGCAAAGCTTCTCTAAGATGGAATATCATACCTTGGGTTGTGGTGTTGATGTTGATCATGTAGTCGAACTTTCGTTGGATGCTCAAGGTTGATGTAGTCCATCAAGAGTTTGGAGCACCACTTGGAGTTTGAGTTCATCTTCCTACATGGGTTAGATTTGCAAGGAAGAGCACTTGTGTATCCAAAATTACAATCATGAAACTTGGTACCAAATGAAATTTGATATGTAGAAATTATCAAAGGATATGTTGAGTGAGTTCATGCTTCCTTGTTTTCAACATCCATATAGTAGGGACTTGGTGATGTAGAGATTGCTTAAGATATGAATGGCTTGCAATCCCATAGATTTGAATTCGTCCAAGTACCTACAAGGGTTAGACAACATGCAAGGGTACAAGTATATATCCAAGACATATGATCACCATCATAAGAGAAATATCAAGGATTAGTCATGAAAGACTCATGCCTTGCATGTGTCCAAATGGAGTTTCTACTCCAAGTTTGAGGCATCAATGATGTTCAATTCACCTCTCAAATGGCAAAATACTTTCTCATCTAGCGGTTTGGTGAATATATCTGCCAATTGCTCATCGGTACGAACATGCTTAAGATTGATGTCACCTTTAGCAACATGATCTCGAATTAAATGATGACGAACTTCAATATGCTTAGTTCGAGAATGTTACACGGGATTATGAGCAATCTTAATAGCACTCTCATTATCACAAAGCAATGGAACATGTTTCACATGTATCCCATAATCCTTGAGAGTTTGGGTCATCCAAAGTAATTGAGCACAACATGATCCGGCGGTAATGTATTCCGCTTCGGCGGTGGATAAGGATACCGAGTTTTGTTTCTTGGAGGACCAAGACACAAGATATCTACCAAGAAATTGACAAGTACCCGAAGTGGACTTTCTATCAACCTTGTCACCGGCATAGTCCGAATCGGAGTAGCCAACAAGATCAAAAGAAGACCTCTTAGGATACCAAATGCCAAAGTTTGGTGTATGAATTAAGTATCTCACTATCCTTTTCACAGCCTTAAGATGACATTCTTTGGGGGCCGCTTGATATCGTGCACACATGCACACACTTAGCATAATATCGGGATGGGAGGCACATAGATATAACAATGATCCAATCATAGAGCGGTAAACCTTTTGGTCAACCGGTTTGCCATCCTTAGTCAAGTCAAGATGTCCACTAGTAGGCATGGGTGTTTTCATACCTTTGCTTTCTTGCATGTTGAACTTCTTGAATAGGTCCTTGGTATACTTTGTTTGAGAAACAAAGGTACCTTCCTTAGTTTGCTTGATTTGCAAACCAAGAAAGAATTTGAGTTCACTCATCATAGACATCTCAAACTTCTCCAACATTAGTCTTCCAAACTTTTCACTAAAATGAGGGTTAGTCGAACCAAATATGATATCATCCACATAGATTTGGCACACAAATAATTCACCATTAACCCTTTTAGTAAAAAGTGTAGAATCAATCTTCCCAATTTCAAAGCCTTTTTCAATAAGAAACTTGGCCAAGCATTTATACCATGCTCTAGGAGCTTGTTTAAGACCATAAAGAGCTTTGTGAAGTTTGTGAACATGATCGGGTTTCTTGGGATTAACAAAGCCGGGAGGTTGTTTAACATAGACTTCCTCCTCAATTTCACCATTTAGAAAAGCACTTTTAATGTCCATTTGGTATAAGGTGATATCATGGTGATTGGCATAAGCAAGTAAGATGCGTATGGACTCAAGTCTAGCAACGGGGGCATAAGTCTCACCATAGTCCATACCTTCGACTTGAGTGTAGCCTTGAGCGACAAGATGGGCCTTGTTGCGTACAACTTGTCCATCCTCATCTTGCTTATTCCGAAACACCCATTTGGTTCCAATGACATTGTGCTTCTCGTCGGGCTTCTCAACCAACGTCCATACTTGATTCCTCTCGAAATTGTGTACCTCTTCATGCATTGCATTCACCCAACCCGGATCATCAAGGGCTTCTTCAACCTTCATAGGTTCAATACTAGAAATGAATGAGTAATGTTCACAAAAGTTAGCCAAACGAGTTTTAGAGTGAGTAATTCTCCCGGTTTGAATATCATCAAAGATTTGTTCGACGAGATGATCTCTTGAGACTCTTGCTCTAACTCGTGAGAGCTTTTGTTTGGGCCGGGGTGGAACATCCTCTTCATTGTCTTCCTCTTCTTATTCTTGTCCTTCATTGTTGTTGGCATTGTGGTTCTCTTATGGAGGTGGAGAGGGAGGTCGATGAGGTTCATCTTGTTGTACTTCCTCGTTTCCTTTGTCTTGACATGTTCCACTTGTGGATGCCTCCAAGTCAACTTGTGGTTCACCTTGTCGTGAAGTTGAGGCTTCCACTTGAATGGACGAAGTACTCTCCTTCACCTCCATGGGCGAATCTTACCAATAGACAAGTCTTGAATTGCTTCTGAAGGATCTTTGTCTCCTACATCAATTGGCAATTGCTCTACTTGCGAGCCATTAGATTCATCAAACTTCACATCTACCGTCTCTTCAACCTTTCGGGTGAAATTGTTGTAGACACGGTAAGTGTGAGAGCTTGAGCCATAACCGAGTAGGAAACCTTCATGAGATTTAGGGGCAAATTTCGAACGACAATTCTTATCAAGAATGTAACACTTTGAGCCAAATACTCGAAAGTATCCAACTTGGGGTTTGTTACTGATGAGAAGCTCGTCTGCCGTCTTGCCGAGAAGCTTGTGAAGGTATAGTCGATTTGTTGCATGACAAGCTGTCTCAACCGCTTCCGCCCAAAAGTGTCTTGGTGTCTTGTATTCGTCAAGCATCATTCTCACCATCTCAATAAGTGTCCGGTTCATCCTCTCAACAACTCCATTTTGTTGCGGTGTGTACGTAGCCGAGAACTCATGTGAAATCCCTTCTTCGTCAAGAAAGGTATCCACATTGGCGTTCTTGAACTCCGTTCCATTGTCGCTCCAAACCTTCTTGATCTTCACTTTAAATTGATTTTGGGCCTTCCTAGCGAAGTTCTTGAAGATCTTTTGGACCTGTGATTTATCATCAAGAAAGAACACCCACGTAAATCTTGAAAGTCGTCAACAATGACCAAGCCGAACGAGTTACCACCTAGACTTTTGCAGGCGTTGGGACCAAAATGATCCATATGAAGTAGCTCAAGAGGTCTTCTCGTGGTCATGATGTTCTTCACGAGATGACTTCCTCCAACTTGTTTTCCTGCTTGACAAGCACTGCAAAGTCTATCCTTGTCAAATATGACATCTTTAACACCAAGGATATGATCACCTTTAATAAGCTTATCAAGATTTTGCATGCCCACGTGACCTAACCTTCTATGCCACAACCAACCTTTAGAGGATTTAGCGATTAAGCAAGTACGAGGTTGAGCTCTTTTAATGAAATCAACAATGTATAGATCACCTCTACGTATACCGGTAAAGACCATATTATGATTATCTCTACGAAACACTTGGCAATCTACTTCAGTGAATAGAACATTGAAACCAAAATCGGCTAGTCTAGATACGGAAAGTAGATTGTAGCCAAGAGATTCAACGAGCATAACATTTTGGATAGAGCTATCATGTGAGATGGCCACCTTACCAAGGCCAACCACCTTACCCTTTGAGTTATCGCCAAAAGTGACATACTTTCGGGGACCGTCGTTTTCAGCGAGCTCACGAAACATGTCCTTATCTCTGGTCATGTGATCAGTACATCCACTATCAAGAACCCATTCCTTTCCTCCAGCCATGTAACCATGAAGGTTTGCCATAAGACCAAAGTGTCTCATTGACTCATCAAGATCAAAGTCACTATCATCATCCTCATCATAATATCCATGTTCAACATCATCATGTGATCGATCATCACCTAGAGAGAGTGATTCATTAGATTTATGACCATGAAAATGTGCATCTTTATGAATTCTAATGACTTGTGAGATGATGCTACTAATGACTCCAACATCTCCTTTGGCATGCATAAGGTCACGAAGCTCAAATAGACAATCACCAAATTTAGGATCACTAGGATTCATTTTATGAAAAGCTATGGACTTTTGAAGAATCTCATCTAGATTTTTCAAAGTATAGTTTGGAAAGCGCTCCTCGAGATATCTCCATATAGTATAAGCACATTCAAATGTAGGCAAGCATACAAGCAAATTTCTAGGCAATCCTCTTATGATAAGATTTATAGTTCTAAGATTGTGGGTCATGTCAAGATACTCATCGGGGGTAGGATGCAAGGGATCAATAGGAGGCGCACAAGGGCTAGTAATATACTTGTTCAAATTATATTCATTGAAAATCTCAAGCATCTCATTTTTTCAAGCACTATAGAACTCTCCGTCAAGCATAGGTACTCTACGTCTAATACTCCCAATCGTAGACTCATCCATCTTCCTCCAATGGTGATTAAACCAAAGCAATGGAGACCAAAGCTCTAATACCAATTGAAAGGATCGAGAAGAGGTGTCTAGAGGGGGTGGGGGTGATTAGACCCTCAACAAGCAAAATTGGCAATTTTTAAGTTCTTCAAGTTGAGGTGGAGTTTTAGCACAAGATTAAGCATTCACAATACATTTCAAGCAAGCATGGCAACAGTATGAGCAGCGGAAAGAGTAAAGCATGCTAATTGCAAGAAAGTAAAGGGATGGGATTGGAGTGTGCAAACGCAATGAAGACACGGAGATTTTTGGCGTGGTTCCGATAGGTGGTGCTATCGTACATCCACGTTGATGGAGACTTCAACCCACGAAGGGTAACGGTTGCGCGAGTCCACGGAGGGCTCCACCCACGAAGGGTCCACGAAGAAGCAACCTTGTCTATCCCACCATGGCCATCGCCCACGAAGGACTTTCCTCACTCGGGTAGATCTTCACGAAGTAGGCGATCTCCTTACCCTTACAAACTTCTTGGTTCAACTCCACAATCTTGTCGGAGGCTCCCAAGCAACACCTAAACAATCTAGGAGACACCACTCTCCAAAAGGTAATAGACGGTGTGTTGATGATGAAATCCTTGCTCTTGTGCTTCAAATGATAGTCTCCCCAACACTCAACTCTCTCTCTCACAGATTTGGATATGGTGGAAAGAAGATTTGAGTGGAAATCAACTTGGGGAAGGCTAGAGATCAAGATTCTTGTGGTAGGATTGGAATATCTTGGTCTCAACACATGAGTAGGTGGTTCTCTCTCAGAAAATGAGTAGTGGAAGTGTAGGCATGTTCTGATGGCTCTCTCACAAATGGAAAAGGGGGTGGAGGGGTATATATAGCCTCCACACAAAATCCAACCGTTACACACATTTGACCCAACTCGGTCAGACCGAATAGAAGAACTCAGTGAGACCGATTTAGTTCAAAATATGAACGTTAGGAATCTCGGTGGGACCGACTGGAACAACTCGATGGGACCGATGTGCAAGGGCTAGGGCAAAACCTCATCTCAGTGAGACCGATTGCTTGAACTCGGTGAGACCGATTTCAGCAAAGAGCAAACAGAGAGTTGGTCAAGCAAACTCGGTGGGACCGATTACTCATTTCGGTGAGGCCGAAATGTTACAAAAGGAAACAGAGTTTGCAGGGCCATCTCGGTGAGACCGAGATCCGTATCGGTGTGACTGAATCGTCTAGGGTTTCTGGCAGTGGTTATGTCAAATGAACTCGGTGGCGCCGGATAGATCAAATTGGTGGGGTCGAGTTTGACTTGGAGTTTTGGACATATTTGGAATGAGAAAGTGGCTGAGGGTTTTGGAGCAATATCACTAAGCACTTTGAGCAAGTAGACCATTAGGCAACACCTCATCCCCTTTTAATAGTATTGTCTTTCCTATGGACTCAATGTGATCTTGGATCACTAAAATATAAATGAAGAGTCTTGAGCTTTTGCCAATCTTTGTCCTTAGCATTTTGAAGGGGTTACACATCCTCTTGTCCTTACCACGCCATTGTTGAACTCATCTGAAATATACTAGATAAAAGTATTAGTCCAACAAGAGATATGTTTACACTAAATACCAAAATCACCCAGGGAGCACTTGTGCTTTCAAAAAATGGAATTGAGGTTGCATCATATTGTTCATCTTTATAATGTCTTTCGTGAAAATGATGGAAAGGAAAATTGTGCTCAATTGATAGAGGAAGAATTCTATAAAATGTTTGACAAAAAATCTTTGAATGATGAGCATGATTGCAATGTTGTTGGTATGAACTCTTTTAATATCCATGATGCTAATGACATTCAAAGCTACAAGCTTGGGGATGCTATGTTTGATGAAGATGATATTTTTAGTCTCCCAAGTTTTGATGAGAATATTTACTATGATGATTGCATGCCTCCTATTTATGATGATTACAATGATGAAAGTGGGTTTGGAAGAGTGTCAACTCTAGGTACTAATGATCCCACTATTTTGGAGGGTGTTGAATCTTATTATAATAATAAAAGTGGATTTGGAGAGGTCATGAATTTACTTAGTGATGAATCCACTATTTTGGAAGAGGTTTCAATTGACTATGACAACAAAGTTCTATCTATGATGATTATGGTGATGACATGTATGCCATAAAGAATAATGATAACCATGAAACTTGTCATCATGATTTTAATTTTCAATCCCATGATAGTTATTTTGTTGAGTTTGCTCCCACTACTATTCATGAGAATAAATTTGCTTATGTGGAGAGTAATAAAATTTCTATGCTTGTGGATCATGAAAAGAATGCTTTATGTGATAGTTATATTGCTGAATTCATTCATGATGCTACTGATTTATTATGAGAGGGGAACATATGCTTTTACATATCTCAATAATATCAAGTTTCCTCTCTATGTGTTGAAAATCTTGAAGTTTTGCTTGTTTTGCCTTCCTATGCTAGTTGATTCTTGTTCCCACAAATTGTTTGCTCACAAAATCCCTATGCATAGGAAGTGGGTTAGACTTAAATGTGCTAGTCATATGCTTCATGATGCTCTCTTTATGTTTCAATTCTTATCTTTTATGTGAGCATCATTGAAATCATCATGCCTAGCTAAAAATGCATTAAAGAAAAGCACTTGTTGGGAGACAACCCAACACTTTTACCTTCTGCTTTTGTGTGTTTACATGATTAGGCTACTGTAGTAATCATGTTTTATAACTTTTATTTCAATAAAGAGCCAAGTAAAGCCTTTGGGATGGTGTGGATGATAGTTGACTTGATTCTGTGCAAAACCAGAAACTTTTGCGCCCAGTAACAGAATTGTTTTAATTCACTGGATCGTCGAAAAATTCTGAATTTTTTATAGTTTATGGGTACATAAATTTCCTCCGCTGTCCTAAATTTTCTGAAATTTTTGAGTTATATAAGTATGACCTTAATTCAGATCTTTACGTACTATTCTGTTTTTGACATATTCTATTTTCAATGTATAGTTTGCTTGTTTTATGGTTTCTATGGCTTATATTGCTTAATATAAATTGTGGAAATTGTAGAGTACAGTAGGAATTGTGTGAGAACAATTATGAATCTTGTCTTTGATACCAAAGTGAATGATTTGTCTTTATCATACTAACCCATCTCACGAAGTTCCGTTAAGTTTTGTGTGATTGAAGTTTTCAAGTTTTGGGTGAGATATCGATATGAGGAGAATAAGGAGTGGCAAGACCCTAATATTGGGGATGCCCAAGGCACCCCCAAGGTAATATTCAAGGAATATCCAAGAAACTAAGCTTGGGGATGCCCCGGAAGGCATCCCCTCTTTCGTCTCCAACATTATCGGTAACCTCACTTGGAGCTACATTTTCATTCGTCACATGATATGTGTTTTGCTTGGAGCGTCATTTTATTTTGTTAGGATTTGCTTTCTACTATTTATAATAATGTTTTGCATCTTTCATTTCAATAAAAATGTCAAGGATAGCCTTTACCATGCTTATTTTGCAAGTCTATTTGTTGCTGTTTCAAAACAGAAAGTTTAACGCTGTTGTAAAAATTCCCGAGAAAAGTCAGAATGTGATCAAATGTTGAAAAATTTTGCACAAGAAGATATGATAAATTTTATACATTGTGGTAAATTTTCAGAACTTTTGGAGTTAGGGAAGTATGAAGAATATTGCACTCTTTTATAGACTGTACTGTTTAGACAGATTGTTGTTATGATTGCATTGTGTGCATATGTTTGCTTGTTTAATGATTCTATTTGAGGATAGGAGTATTAAATATGCAGAGGCATTTAGTATGAAATGTTGAATAATAATTTTAGTGATTTGCTACAGTAGAGAATGATAAGGTTTTTGTATTGATTTATACTAACTTATCTCATGAGTTCTTGTTGAGTTTTGTGTGGATGAAGTTTTTAAGAATTAGGGAAACCGTGATATGAGAGGAATTAAGGAGACACAAAAGCTCAAGCTCGGGGATGCCCAAGGCATCCCATGATAATATTTCAAGATGTCTCAAGCATCTAAGCTTGGGGATGCCCCGGTGGGCATCCCACCTTTCTTCTTCAACAATTATCGGTTAGTATCGGTTGAACGTAAGTTTTTGCTTCTTCACATGAGCTGTGCTATTCTTGGAATGTCATTTTGTTTTGTTTTGCTTGCTGTTTTAATAAAATACTTATATCTGAAAGCTTTTAAATAAGAGAGAGTCCTCAAATAGCTACCCATTTACTTAACTACTCGCATGATCTTCACTTATATCTTTTTGGAGTAGTTTGTCATTTACTCTTGTCCTTCACTTATATCCTATGAGTAAATTGTTAAATGAATTGAATATCATGAAGCTTGAAAATCACAATATTGGTCATACAAGCAATTCATGAATGATTAGTATAAGGAAGAGAACTTTCATATACAAATATATTATCTTGGACATCTTCTATAATTGTGAATACCCATTAATTATTTTCAAACTTGAGAAAATTAGTTGAAGTTGGACAAGGAAGACAACGTAATGAGTTATGGTTGTGTATATTTGCGTAGAAGTTATATTGTTATGGATCCTCCAACATGTGGTGTTTGCCTAGGATCTTTTGCTAGCCAAAAATACGTACTAAGTAGAGATACTACTTGTGCATCCAAAAACCCTTAAACCCAGTTTCTTGCCATGAGTGTCCACCATACCTACCTATGGATTGAATAAGATCCATCAAGTAAGTTGTCATCGGTGCATAAAGCAATAAAAATTGCTCCTAAATATGTTTGATCATTTATTGTAAGGGAAAATTGAGAGTTGTACAAACTTGTGATGGAAAAGTAATAAAAGCGATGGGCTGCATAATAAAGGTTGCTATCATAAGGGGCAATATAACGTGATGTTCCTTTGCATTAAGAGCTTGGGCATCCAAATAAAAAGCGCATGACAACCTCTGGTTCCCTCTGCGAAGGGCCTATCTTTTACTTTTCAGTATTTACTTTTATGCAAAGAGTCAATAGTATGAATTCTCATTTCAACCTCAACTATTCTCTAGTTGGCTAGCATCATGTGGTGGGGAAAGATCTAGGCACATATGACCAGTCAAATATATTTGATCATGAATTATTATTGTTGACAATTATCTCTATGATAAATGAGTTGGGAGGCAAAATATTAAGCCCCTATCTTTCTGTGTTCGATGGATGCCATTTGTTCTAAGAATATGCTTTGAGTAGTAGCAATCATGGAAGACTATATGATGATTGAGTATGTGGAGCTCTTACTTAGACTTTGTTGAATAAGTTGAATGGCAATTGTTTGGTGACTAAGAATATAGGTTGTTGAGTTTCAAGATAATTCATTGTTTGAACCTTAACATGTGAATTGGTTGTTACTTTAACATGAGAAGTTTTATGAGAAAGGATTGCTATTATGATGCTAGGAAAAGTGATTGAAATTATCATTAATCAAACTTATGCACTTTGCTAGCATTCACACTTCATAAATTATTTCTTTTATCATTTACCTACTCGAGGACGAGTAGGAATTAAGCTTGGGGATGCTGGTACGTCTCCAACGTATCTATAATTTATGAAGTGTTCATGCTGTTATACTATCATTCTTGGATGTTTTACAATCATTTTATAGCAACTTTATATCATTTTTTGGGACTAACCTATTGACATAGTGCCCAGTGCCAGTTGCTGTTTTTTTGCTTGTTTTTTACATCGCAGAAAATCAATATCAAACGGAGTCCAAACGAAGCAAAAAATTTGGAGAATTTTTTTTGGACTAGAAGACCTAGGATGGGCTAAAACAGCACCAGAGGGGAGACCCGAGGTGGACACAACCCACCTAGGCACGCCCAGGAGCCCAGGCGCACCCAGGGGGTTGTGCCCCCCTCGGTGACCTCCCGCACCGCCTCTTCGCCCTATAAATTGCCAAATATTCCAAAAACCCTCGGGGTAACCCGAGATCAGAAGTTCCGCCGCCGCAAGCCACTGTAGCCATGAAGAACCAATCTATACCCCATTTCGGCATCCTGCCGGAGGGGGAAATCATCACCGGTGGCCATCTTCATCATCCCGGCGGCCACCATGATGAGGAGGGAGTAGTCCACCCTCGGGGCTGAGGGTTTGTACCAGTAGCTATATGTTTAATCTCTCTCTCTCGTGTTCTTGAGATGGCACAATCTTGATGTATCGCGGGCTTTGTTAATATTGTTGGATCATATGGTGTTTCTCCCTATATCTTGTTGTGATGAATTGAGTTTTCCCTTTGAGATTTCGTTTTATCGGATTGAATACTTTTATGGATTTGAGAGCACTTGATATATGTCTTGCATATGAATACCCATGGTGGCAATGGGGTATTATATTGATTCACTTGAGATATGTTTTGGCACTCAACTCGCGGATTCCCGAGGTGACATTGGGGTAATCTATACATAGGGGTTGATGCACGTTCTCATCTTTTGTTTCTCAGGTAGAAATCTTGGGGCACTCTTTGTGGTTCTTTGTGTTGGATTGAGTATTATGAATCTGAATTTGCTTTGCTATTATTTTAGTACGAACACTTGATAGATCGATCGAAAAGAATAACTTGGTGTTATTTTAGTACGAACTCTTGGATAGATCGATCGGAAAGAATAGCTACAAACAATTTCTTCTTATGTTCTCCGCTAGATAAGAACTTTGGAGTGATTCTTCATCGCACTTTGAGGGATGGTTATATGATCCAATTAGATTAGCATTGTTGAGAGATTGCACTAGCGAAGGTACGGACCCTAGGCCTCATTTTCAAGCATTGCAATACCGTTTGTGCTCCATTTTATCAATTGCTACCTTGCTGTTTTTTATTGTTCCTATCACAAAAAATCAATATCTACTATCATTACTACGCTTTTATTACCATCTCTTCGCCGAACTAGTGCACCTATACAAATTACCATTGTATTTGGTGTGTTGGGGGCACAAGAGACTTTTTATTATTTGGTTGCAAGGTTGTTTGAGAGAGACCATCTTCATCCTACGCCTCCCACAGATTGATAAACCTTAGTTCATCCACTTGAGGGAAATTTGCTATTGTCCTACAAAACTTTGCGCTTGGAGGCCCAACACGAGTCTACAAGAACAAGTTGTGTAGTAGACATCATCTATTTCCATCATATTATTTTAAAATCTATAAAACCTAAAACCCCAAAATACCTTGTTGCAATTTATTTATCTTTATATTTATTTTACACTTTTACTTATCTTTTATACCTATCTCTTTCAGATCTCACTCTTGCTAGTGACCGTGAAGGGATTGACAACCCCTTTTTCGCGTTGTGTGCAAGTGTTTGTTAGTTTGTACAGGTGCTTCTATTATGGACTTGTGTGTTCCTCCTACTGGATTGATACCTTGGTTCTTAACTGAGGGAAATACTTATCTCTACTTTGTTGCATTACCCTTTCCTCTTCAAGGGAAAAATCAACGCAAGCTCAAGAAGTAGCATCTTGCTCTGTCCATACTTTCTAGCTTCCTCCTAATGAGACTCCCATTCTTTTTTCAACAGATGAGGTTCAAGTTGGATCCGAAAGATGATGCAACTAAACAAGCATGCACTCATGTTTTTCAGTCTACTCTGCGACAGTATCAGTATCACCTTAGAAAAACTCACTTTGAAGGCAAGGCTAATAATGAAATCGCCCAAACATCTCAAGTGGAATATACTACAGACAAAGAGTGGAAAGCCCTTGTTAAACACTAGTCCGATCCGAAGTATAAGGTAGGGTATATGTATGTGATTGATGACCCAAAAGTATAAGGGATCAATCATAGCCCTTTCGATAAGTAAGAGTGTCAAACCCAATGAGGAGCAGAAGGAAATGACAAGCGGTTTGGAGATGTGCAAAATAGGTATCTCTGACGTAGCTTTTTTAGGTCCAGAGTTCCAGCTGCTGGCATTCTCCCTCTTGTGTAAACCTTGCATATTATGAGAGAAAAGGCATTAGAATTACTCCACAAAGTGTTATAATGGATAGAAACACTATAAATAATAGTAGGAAAACATGATGCAAAATGGACGTATCAACTCCCCCAAGCTTAGACCTCGCTTGTCCTCAAGCGAAAGCCGATATCGAAAATCATGTCCACATGTTTAGAGAGAGAGGTGTCGATAAAACAAAATACGGACATAATATCATCATGATAATTTATTATAATAGCAATACCTTCATCATAAAACTTCTTATAAGCAACTAACAATTCATCACAACATCGAAGTATGAAGCATAAACTTTATTGAAAACTAACAAACTATGTTCTCAGTCAACTTTGCAATTGCAATTCATCATAATTTCAGGAAGGGTCTCATATCGGAGCCTTTTGGTAAGCCCACATACTCAACCATCATTTAGTCTTCTATGATTGCTAACACTCACAACATATATATGGAGCAAAAAATTTCAGCCAGACACAGAGAAAGATAGGGGCTTATAATTTTGCCTCCCAACTTATTCACCTCAAGGGTGATGTCAATAATAATAACTCATGATCACTCACATCCAACTTGATATATGTGCCTAGATCTTTCCCTGCCATATGATGCTTGCAAAAGAGAAAAATAAAAAGGAATAGAGGAGAATACTTTGACTCTTGCATAAGTAAATACATAAAAGTAAAAGATAGGCCCTTCACAGAGGGAAGCAGATGTTGTCATGCGCTTTTATTTTTGGATGCACAATCTCTTAATGCAAAAGAACATCATGTTATATTGCCCCTTATGATAGCAACCTTTATTATGCTGTCCGTCGCTTTTATTACTTTGCCATCACAAGTTCGTACAATGCTTATTTTCCCTTACACTAAAAGATCAAACATATTTAGAAGCAATTTTTATTGCCTTATGCACTGATGACAACTTACTTGAAGGATCTTATTCAATCCATAGGTAGGTATGGTGGACTCTCAAGACATGAATTGGGGTTTAAGGTTTTTGGATGCACAAGTAGTATCTATACTTACTGCGGATTTTTGGCTAGCAAAGATATTGAGCAAGCACCACGTGTTAGAGGATCCATGACAATATAACTTCTATGTGAATATGGACAAACATAAATCATTACGTTGTCTTCCTTGTCCAACGTCAACAATTTGGCATAAAAAATTTAATGGGGGCTCACAATCATAAAATATGTCCAAGATAGTATATTTGCATGTGAATCTTCTCTTCCCTTATTAATTCTTTCATGTATTGCATCATTGACCAATGCTATGTTTGTCAACTTCCAATAAATTTTACCACTTATACTTTTTCTTATGTAATGTCATTACTTTCCATAAGATTAGCATATGATCTTTTTAGTATTTCCTTTATTTTGATTGAAACAAGAAAGTAAAGAAGCAAAAACTCAAAGTAATCTTTATTATATAACTCTTAGTCGATTACATAGATAGATATAGATCATGAAACTGGCACTCGAAAATAGATCATACTAAACTTTTATTCAACTAAATCACGAAATAGCTATCGAACTAAGATAGGTAAAGGTAATAAAAGTATTGGTGATACAATACCGGGGCAACTCCCCTAAGCTTGGCACAAGCCAAGGGGAGTGCCCATACCCGTGTGCTTAAGTCTCCTTCTTTGGTGATGGTGGTGGTGATGAGGTGGTAGCTTCACACCTCAGCCTTAATAGGCACTCCAACCTATGATTGATGCTCCGGAGGGCGATGTTTTGCTCTTCCAACAAAATAATTTTACGAGTGAGATATTTATTCTGAACACAAACCGTTTCGAAGGCCCTCAAGGCTTCAATTTCAGTAGGGGTGAGATGGTTGTAGTATGGTTGAAGGATATCTTCCTCTTCCTCAGCTTCCTGCGTGAGCATGGCTTGCCCCCTTCTTGAGCTTGATCTTCCACAACTTCCTTGATCTTGTCCTCCTTAGTGGCTTCTTTAGGTTCTTCTATCCTTAGTTCCATCGTCAGCAGCCAAGCATCTTCTTCTACATTGTTGGAAGAGGGAGAAGACATGATGCCTGGCTTGATAGATCTGACAAAAAAACATCATGAAACAAGAACAGAGGATATTTTTGCGATGCGATGGTCAATATGTCCGGGGGAGTATATAAAGAATTTTTATCTTGGGAAACAAGTATACTACAGGAAAATGGAGTCGGGAAGGTGCCCGAGGGGCCCACTACCCACCAGGCCGCGCCAAGCGAGGCAGGCGCGCCCTGGTGCCTAGTGGGCACTTGGGTTGCCTTCCCGAATGTTTATTTTTTCTAATATTCAAAAACTGAAAGAAAATATTTTTGCGAAATTTTTGGAGTCCGTTTACTTACCGTATCTTACCTCTTCCTTTTCAGGATTCTAGAGTGTTATGGAAGGTCTCTTTTATATATTCCTCCGGTGTCATGGTTTGAATAATATTAGTTTCAACATTAATTGGTGTACCTGAAATATAGTGCTTAATTCTTTGCCCATTGACCACCTTCGGATTAGTGCCTTCAGAATTATTGATCTTGATAGCTCCAGATCGATAAACTTCTTCAATGATATATGGTCCTTCCCATTTGGAGAGAAGTTTTCCTGCAAAAAATCTAAAACGAGAATTCTACAATAGAACATATTCACCAACTTTGAATTCCCGCTTTTGGATTCTTTTGCCATGCCATCTCTTAACTTTTTCTTTGAATAGTTTGGCATTTTCATAGGCTTGGGTTCTCCATTCATCTAGTGAGCTAATATAAAATTAACTCTTCTCACCGGCAAGTTTGAAGTCATAGTTGAGTTCTTTAATTGCCCAATATGCTTTATGTTTCAACCCAAGAGGCAGATGACAAGCTTTTCCATAACCATTTTATATGGAGACATACCCATAGGGTTTTTATAAGCAGTTCTGTATGCCCACAATGCATCATCAAGTTTCTTAGACCAATTTTTCCTTGATCTGTTAAGAGTCTTTTGCAGTATTAATTTTATTTCTCTATTGCTAAGTTCAACTTGTCCACTAGATTGAGGGTGATATATAAGGGGATGTAATTCTATGGTTGACATCATATTTAGCAAGTAGTTTACGGAAAGCACCATGAATAAAATGTGAACCACCATCAGTCATTAAATATCTAGGGATTCCAAACCTCGGGAAAATAACTTCTTTAAGCATTTTAATGGAGGTGTTATGATCAGCACCGCTAGTTGGAATAGCTTCTACCCACTTAGTGACATAATCAACATTAGCCAAAATATGAGTATACCCATTAGAGGAAGGAAAAGGTCCCATATAATCAAAACCCCAAACATCAAATGGTTCAATAACAAGTGAATAATTCATAGGCATTTCCTGACGTCTACCAATATTACCAATTCTTTGGCATTCATCACAAGATAAGACAAACTTACGGGCATCTTTGAAAAGAGTAGGCCAATAAAAACCAGATTGTAATACCTTGTGTGCAGTTCTATCTCCCGCATGATGCCCTCCATAGGCTTCGGAGTGAAATTTCCGTAGGATTTGTTCCTGTTCATGCTCAGGTATACAATGTCTAATAATACCATCTACTCCCTCTTTATAAAGATGTGGGTCATCCCAAAAGTAGTGTCTTAAATCATAGAAGAAATTTTTTGTTGGTATGTGAAACTAGGTGGTATGAATTTAGCAACAATATAATTAGCATAGTTAGCATACCAAGGAGTATTATGAGAAGCATTTATGATATCTAATTGTTCACCAGGGAAGCTATCATCAATAGGTAGTGGGTCATCAAGGATATTTTCTAACCTAGACAAGTTATCAACTACGGGGTTCTCAGCTCCCTTCCTATCAGTGATATGTAAATCAAATTCTTGTAGCAAAAGAACCGACCTAATGAGTCTAGGTTTAGCATCTTTCTTTTCCATAAGATATTTAATAGCAGCATGATCGGTGTGAACAATTACTTTAGAATCAACAATGTAAGATCTGAATTTATCACAAGCAAACACAACTGCTAGAAATTCTTTTTTAGTAGTAGCATAATTCCTTTGGGCACTGTCTAGAGTTTTACTAGCATAATAGATAACATTTAATTTCTTATCAACTCTTTGTCCTAGAACAACACCAACAGCATAATCACTAGCATCACACATAATTTCAAAAGGCAAGTTCCAATCAGGTGGTTGAATAATAGGTGCAGAAGTTAAGGCATTCTTAAGTGTTTCAAAGGCTTCTACACAATCATCATCAAAAGAAAATGAAACAACCTTTTGCAAAAGATTAGTAAGAGGCCTAGAAATTTTTTAGAAGTCTTTAATAAACCTACTATAAAAACCAGCATGACCTAGGAAACTTCGAATGCCTTTAATATGTTTACGGCATGGCATCTTCTCAATTGCGTCAACTTTAGCTTTATCCACCTCAATACCTCGTTCAGAAATTTTGTGCCCCAAGACAATACCTTCATTCACCATAAAGTGGCACTTCTCCCAATTCAAGACTAGATTAGTTTGTTCACATCTCTGCAAAACTCGATCAAGGTTGCTTAAGCAATCATTAAAAGAAGTTCCATAAACCGAAAAATCATCCATGAAAACCTCAACAATCTTTTCACAAAAGTTAGAGAATATAGCACTCATACATCTTTGAAAGGTAGCAGGTGCATTGTATAAACCAAAAGGCATACGTCTATAAGCATAAGTTCCAAAAGGGCAAGTAAAGGTGGTTTTCTCTTGATCAGGTTGTGATACATGTATTTGAGTGAAACCAGAATATCCATCAAGAAAGCAAAAATGTGTGTGATTAGATAGTCTTTCTAACATTTGATCGATAAAAGGCAGAGGGTAATGATCCTTTCTAGTAGCTTTGTTTAATTTTCTAAAATCAATTACCATTCTATAGCCACTCACAATTCTTTGTGGGATAAGTTCATTTTTATAATTAGGAACAACAATAGTACCTCCCTTTTTAGGGACACAATGAACAGGACTTACCCATCTACTATCAGCTATGGGATAAATTATACTTGCTTCCAGAAGCTTTAGTATTTCTGTTCTTACCACTTCCTTCATCTTAGGATTTAATCATCTTTGGTGATCAACAACTGGTTTAGCATCAGGTTCCATATTAATCTTATGCTGACAGAGAGTGGGACTGATGCCCTTAAGATCATCAAGAGTATATCCAATAGCATCTCGGTGCTTCCTCAGAGTTTTCAATAATTTTTCTCTTCATGCTCTGTAAGGTTAGCACTAATAATAACAGGATATATCTTCTTTTCATCTAGATAAGCATATTTCAAAGTATTAGGTAACTGTTTCAATTCAAACACAGGATTGATGTCTACTATGCAACTTTATTCTTATAGACTCGTGTTAGGCCTCCAAGCGTAGAGTTTTGTAGGACAGTAGCAATTTTCCCTCAAGTGGATGACCTAAGGTTTATCAATCCGTGGGAGGCGTAGGATGAAGGTGGTCTCTCTCAAACAACCCTGCAACCAAATACAAGAAATCTCTTGTGTCCCCAACACACCCAATACAATGGCAAATTATATAGGTGCACTATTTCGGCGAAGAGATGGTAATAAAAGTGTAATATGAATGGTAGAAATATATTTTCATAATCTAAATAAATAAAAACAGCAAGGAAGCAAATGATAGAAGTGAGCAAAAATGGTATTGCAATGCTTGAAAATGAGGTCTAGGGTCCGTACTTTCGCTAGTGCAATCTCTCAACAATGCTAATCTAATTGGATCATATAACCATCCCTTAACGTGCGATGAAGAATCACTCCAAAGTTCCTATCTAGCGGAGAACATAAGACGAAATTGTTTGTTGGGTACGAAACCACCTCAAAGCTATTCTTTCCGATCGATCTATCCAAGAGTTTGTACTAAATAATACCAAAGCAAATTCAGATTCATAATATTCAATCCAACACAAAGAACCTCAAAGAGTGACCCAAGATTTCTACCGGAGAAACAAAGACGAGAACATGCATCAACCCCTATGCATAGATTGCCCCAATGTCACCTCGGGAATCCACGAGTTGAGTGCCAAAACATATACCAAGTGAATCAATATAATACCCCATTGTCACCACGGGTATTCATACGCAAGACATATATCAAGTGCTCTCAAATCCATAAAAGTATTCAATCCGATAAACAAATCTCAAAGGGAAAACTCAATTCATCACAACAAGATAGAGAGGGAGAAACACCATATGATCCAACTATATTAACAAAGCCCGCGATACATCAAGATTGTGACATCTCCAGAACACGAGAGAGAGATATTAAACACATAGCTACTAGTACAAACCCTCAGCTCGGAGGGTGGACTACTCCCTCCTCATCACGGTGGCCATCGAGATGATGAAGATGGCCATCGATGATGATTTCCCCCTCCGACAGAGTGCCGGAACGGGGTCTAGATTGGTTTTTCGTGGCTACAGAGGCTTGCAGCGGCGAAACTTCTGATCTAGGGTTGGCCCAAGGGTTTTTATAATATTTGGGAATTTATAGGGCGAAGAGGCGGTGCGGGAGGCCACCGAGGTGGGCACAACCCACCTGGGCACGCCTGGGCCCCCAGGCTCACCCTGGTGGGTTGTGCTCTCCTTGGAGCTCCTCTCTGGTAGTTCTTTGGCCCACCGGGTGTCTTCTGGTCTAGAAAAAAATCTCCAAAAAGTTTCGATGCGTTTGGACTCCGTTTGGTATTGATTTTTTGCGATGTAAAAAACAAGCAAGAAACAACAACTGGCACTAGGCACTATGTCAATAGGTTAGTCCCAAAAAATGATATAAAGTTGCTATAAAATGATTGTAAAACATCCAAGAATGATAATATAACGGCATGAATACTTCATAAATTATAGATACGTTGGAGACGTATCAGCATCCCCAAGCTTAATTCCTACTCATCCTCGAGTAGGTAAATGATAAAAGAAATAATTTATGAAGTGTGAATGCTAGCAAAGTGCATAAGTTTGATCAATGATAATTTCAATCACTTTTTCTAGCTTCATAACAGCAGCTCTTTCTCATAAAACTTATCATGATAAAGTAGCAATTGAAAACGGAAATTTTGTTGTGGAAGGCTACCTATCATATTCATCATATACTCTTTCTTTTGTAGCATGGACATTTGGACTTGAATGATTCAAAGCAATAGTCTATAATTTGACATGAAGACATCAATACTCAAGCATATCAACAAGCAACCATGTCTTTCAAAATATCAACACTAAAGAAAGTTATCTCTAGCCCATCATGCTCAATCATTGATCCATTCGCAAAACACACTCACATATTAGCTACATCCAATGCTCAAGTACGATCATAGTGCCCCTTAGTTGGTGCTTTATAAGAGAAGATGGAGACTCAAATAAAAATAAAAATTGCATAAAGTAAATAGATAGGCCCTTCGCAGAGGGAAGTAGGGATTTGTAGAGGTGCCAGAGCTCAAAGCTTAAATTGAGAGATAAATTTTTTGAGAGGCATACTTTTCCCGTCAACGAAAACGACCAAGTAATTCCCAACACTTTCCATGCTAGATATATCATAGGCAGTTCCCAAACAGAAAATAAAGTTTATTCCTTTTTCCACCATTTCTTTCACTTTCCATGGCTAGCCATATCCACGGGTGCCCTCCATACCAACACATTCCAAGGAATTTATTATTTGACAACATAAAGTAAATTTCCTTTTCATTTCGGGACTGGGCATCCCTATTACCGCCGCACTCTCGTTCAATGACAAGTGAATAAACACTCATCTCGAGAATAACACATCTAGCATGGAAAATATTGGCCACCCCCTGCCGCTTCATGAGCGGTACGAGCACACAAAAAGGAAATTTATTTTGAAAATTAGAGATGGCACATACAAATTTGCTTAGAACGGCATGGAGATACCGCATATAGGTAGGTATGGTGGACTCATTTGGCACAACTTCGGGTTTAAGAATTTGGATGCACAAGTAATATTCCCACTTAGTACAAATGGAGGCTAGCAAATAGATTGAGAAGCAACCAACCAAGAAACAAAAATTCACATAAACGAGCATTGAGCATTACTAACACCGAATAATGCACCACAAGTAGGATGTAATTTCATTGCATAATTATTGACTCTCGTGCTTGCATAGGGAATCACAAACCTTAACACCAATATTCTTACTAAAGCATAATTACTCACCAACATGACTCACATATTATTATCTCCATATCGCAAAACTATTGCAAGAAATCAAACTTATCATATCCGGTGATCTACATGAAAGTTTTTATTATATCCTTCTTGAATATCCATTACTTTGGGACTAAATTTATGTATTACCATTGCTACAAACAAGCTCTTAAATAAATTTAAGTGAAGCACGAGAGCATAAGTATTTCTTCAAAATTTTCAACTCTCAAAATAATATAAGTGAAGCATGAGAGTGTTTGACAAACTACTCCAAAAAGATATAAGTGAAGATCAAATGAGTAGTTAAGTAAATAGGTAGCTATGTGAGGACTCTATCTTATTTAAAACTTTCAGATCTAAGTATTTTATTAATACAGCAAGCAAATAAAATAAAATGACATTCTAAGAATAGCACACATCATGTGAAGAAGCAAAAACTTAGGCTCAACCGAGGCTAACCGATAATTGTTGATGAAGAAAGGTGGGATGCCTACCAGGGCATTCCCAAGCTTCGATGCTTGAGACTTCTTGGAATATTAACTTGGGATGCCTTGGGCATCCCCAAGCTTGAGCTCTTGTGTCTTCTTCATTCCTCTCAAATCACAGTTTCCCTAATTCTTAAAAACTTCATCCACACAAAACTCAACAAGAACTCGTGAGATAAGTTAGTATAAATCAATGCAAAACCTTATCATTCTCTACTGTAGCAAATCACTACAATTATTATTCAACATTGCATACTAAATGCCTCTTCATATCTAATACTCCTATCCTCAAATAGAATCATTAAACAAGCAAACATATGCAAACAATGTGAACATAATAGCAATCTGTCTAAACAGGACAGTCTGTAAAGAGTGCAATTGTACTCATACTTCCGTAACTACAAAAATTCTGAAAATTTACCACACTGTGGAAAATTTATCATATCTTGCAATTTTTTTTAACATTTTATCACATTCTGAGTTTTCTTGGGAATTTTTGCAACAGCGACAAACTTTCTGTTTTGAAACAGCAACTCATATACTTGCAAAATAAGCATGGTGTCACGCCCAATATGTGACCCTATTCGAGATGAACTCGAAGGTCCCACCAAGGATAGAAGCGCATATTGAAGACGCTTTGCAAGGTGGATATCATTACATCGTACCATTACATAATAGATTGGGATACATACAAAGGCATACAAATGCCACATGAATACAACAAACATCATACAGAAGAGAGGCATCCAACTACAGATGAACATAAACAGAAAACACAAATGACATCCACCCTGCTAGCCCAGGCTGCCGACCAGGAAACTATCCCCTGATCGAAGAAGAAGAAGCAAAAGAAGAACTCCAAACAAGCAAACGTCGCTCTCACGTCAGATCACCGCATTACCTGTACCTGCAACTGTTGTTGTAGTAATCTGTGAGCCACGAGGATTCAGCAATCCCATTACCATGGGTATCAAGACTAGCAAAGCTTAATGGGTATGGAATGGATAAGTGGTGAGGTTGCAGCAGCACTAAGCATTGTATGGTGGCTAACTTACGAGTACAAGAATAAGATAAGAAACTACGCAAACGGTCGCAAGCTAGTAATGATCAAGAAGTGATCCTAACCTACTTACGAGTCAAACATAACCCCACCGTGTTCTCTTCTCGACCTCACTCGAAAAGAGACGGTCACGGTTATGCACGCGGTTGGTGTATTTTAATTCGGATCTGGTGTCAAGTTCTCTACAACCGGATATTAAAAATTCCCATCTGCCACATAACCGCGGGCACGGCTTTCGAAAGTTTAAACCCTGCAGGGGTGTCCCAACTTAGTCCATCACAAACTCTCACGATCAGCGGAGGAAATCCTCCTCCTGGAACAACCCGATCAAGCTCGGAATCTCGGTTCACAAGACATTTCGACAATGGTAAAACAAAACCTGCAAGACCTCCCAACATGCCGACACCCTGATTGGAGCCACGCGTATCTCGAAATCAGGCCACGATCGGATGAGCATAGCGTACAGCAACTGAGACCTGAGTTGCCCCGGGGGAAGCCGCAAACGACTCTGTTTTGGACCAACACTCATGAGGAGCACTGGCCCGGGTTGTTAATTAAGAATCCTCGGGTACCGGTAAGTCCCTATGCAAGTTTTAGTTATTATTAGGCAAATGGTAAAACCAAAGTTGGGCCTTGCTGGAAGGGTTTTATTCAAAGCGAACTGTCAAGGGGGCCCATAAACCCCGACCGTGTTAGGAACGCAAAATCAAGGAACATAACACCGGTATGACGGAAACTAAGGCGGCAAAAGTGGAATAAAACACCAAGCAAAAGGCCAAGCCTTCCACCCTTTACCAAGTATATAGATGCATTAATTAAATAAGAGATATTGTGATATCCCATGATATCCGTGTCCCAACATGGAACAACCTGCAACTGCACCTGCAACTAGCAATGCTATAAGAGGGGCTGAGCAAGCGGTAACATAGCCAAACAACGGTTTTTTGGGATTGTAGAAAAGGTTAGATGTTGTTTCATGGCATGGTGGGAGGCTTGGTAAACAAGTGCTAGGAAGCGCGACATAGCGATAGCATTGAGACAACTAGCATAGCAAAGATAGTAGTGAGATCCAAGGTGACGGTCATCTTGCCTGAGATCCTGCTAGGAAGAAGACCGAGTCTATGAAGAAAATGAACGGGCGTAGACGAACGAATCCTCACAATCGCAACGGTACCGGGAACTATCGAGAAGAAGCACAACCGGAAAGAAGCAAACAACATGGTAAACAAACAACACATGAACAAGGCATGATGCACAACCAAGTATGATGTATGTCCATTTTAATGAAGCATGGCATGGCAAAGAACATTTTCTACATACAATTCTATCATGAATGCATATGAAGATCGTTATGCACGGAGCTACGGTTCTAGCGGAACGAGGGATACATCAACAGGAAGGAAACGGTGAAGACAAAATGGATATGGGCAGAATCTTGGTAAACCAAGCATGCCACTGGAAACATTGGAAGATTTCGGTTGAAATAAATATAAAGATCATCGGAAACGGATGCACGGAGCCCAAACGGTGAGCAAAACAATATGCACTGCAAAACTGACCATAACAGCAACATGGCAATTTGGATGCAACAATTAAATAGGATGCAAAACTCAAACAAGGGATCAAAGGACATGGCATGATAGTGCATAGCATCTACTCTAAACATGCTTACTAATCTATTTCTAACTCACTAGATCATCAAAACAGCATGGCAAAAAGGCAAATGATAACAGTTTTACAGACTTAGTAAAAATACTGGACATGGCAGAAAACATATTCAGATTGCAAGGCTTGGGGATAGTAAACTATATGCTACAGGAACATCTCATGGCAAACAAGAGCATGGCATGCTAGTACTAAATACACTTAACAAAACTCCCTCACTGAACATGATCCAGAAACCTATAGATTTGATGATAGCTTCAATGCAAAATGACAAGTTTGTATAAATAGTTTCAGACTTACTGGAAAACACATGGCAAGGCATAAACAGATTTGAGTAGACATGTTTGCAAGCTTGTTTCACTCACTACAAAACATATCATGGCATGCAAATAAAACTAGCAGCAAGTAGACATGATGAAGAACATGTTCATGCACAAAACTACCTCATAGCATAAATGACATTTAATATACAAAAATGACAAAATGCTACATGCTACAAAAATAACATGAACACAAACTTGCTCAAACTCTAAAACTAATGCCACCACTGGATTTTTTGGATTTTTCTAGCCCAAAAACATATATAATATGTTGGGGCCATCATGGAAAATTCTTCACAAATGAGCAAAATGCAAACCTGCCTAAAAGGGAATAGACAGAAAAGGCATATTTTCTGAAGTGGAAATGTCCAGAATTGGACTTGCCCGAAATGGAAAGATGCCACTTTCCAGAAATGGAATATGCTGGATTTTTTAATAAAAGAAAAGAAGGAAAAAGCGGTGAGGGGATGGCAGGTGGGACCTGGTCCCCTGTGAGTATGACAGGTGGGTCCTCGTTGAAAGTGAGTGACTGAATGAACAAAAGTGGGGGTTTTATTCCGCCCGCGGGGGATCGAACCCGGGTCACTGGCTTGGGAGCGAGAGGCTCGAGCAATTGGGCTAGGCGGGGACGACTGGTAGGAGAGGGGCTCGGCTGATTTTGAACTAACCCAAGCAGGGTCTGCCGGCGACGAGCGAGGCACGGCAGAGGGACTCGCCGGAGTTGGCTACGGTGGTCTACAGGAGCGGCGGAGTAGTGCAACGAGTTCGTCTGGGAACCCCGCACATGCGTGTGCAACTAGCTACACCGGACGTCGACGGGAGCGACGCTGGCGACGAGCGACAAAGGCGGCGGCAACAAACTCGAATGCGGCGATCCCGAGGGCAAAACATGGCACGGCTCCTACGACAGGCTCTACGCGAGGAGGGGAACTCCCCGGGCATGCGAAACAAGCATGAGGGGGTCGGAGCACTCGCCGGAGACGAGGTCCAACGGCGACAATTCGGGCGGACATGGAAAACATCGACAGAGCGCGCGATCGAGGGGGAAAAGGATGGGGAGGAGCGGATGCTCACCACGAACACGATGATGTGCTCGGCTTGGCGAGAAGTCGTCGGAGTCGGCGATGGTGGCCGTCGAACACGTGCGGTGGCCGGAGTCGAAGACGAGGAGGAAGAGGGCACGTCTTGGCGTCCCTCGATGCTATAGAGGACGTAGTGGATGTAGACGATGTTGGGGAAGATGACGGGCATGGTTGGTGATGCAGAGGTCGACGGGGTGCACGCTTGCGACAAGCTCGTGCGCCTAGATGCGCTCGGGATGGTGGTGGAGCGGTGGATATAGTGGCTAAACCCACCTGGCGGCGGCTAGAGGTAGAGGGAACCCTAGGAAGAAGAGGGACAAGGAGAGGGGTCTTATAGAGGGCCAGGGCGACGGGTGGAGCACGCCGTCGTCGTGGCCGTGGCCATGTGCGCGCGCTGCGAGAGGGGGACCGAGGAGGAAGAAAAGGTGGGTAAGGGCGCGGGCATGATCGCTGACGGGTGGGGCCTGCCAGGCCACGTGGAGAGGGGCCAGAGGAGGGTGCGCAGGCGAGCAGGTGAGAAAAGGAGGAAGAGGGAGGACGCGCGGGTCCAGGTGGGCTGCGGGTGCCTGATGGGTTGCTGCTGCTGGGCTGCGGCTGTTGGTGCGCTGGGAGGTCGGCCCAGGTAATGCCTTTTCCTTTTCTTTTCAATTTCTATTTATTTAAATAAACAGTTGCAAGAAAAGAAAAGGCCAGGGGGCTAGGAGAGGAGTTTGGCAGATATAAAATATCCCCAAGCTCCTGTAATTATGCTCAATTTGATAAAATTGGTTTGGGCATTTTTAGAGGTAGAAAATAAAACAAGTTTTTTAACCTAACTAAAACAACTCCAAAAAGAATGAAATTTGACAGAGAGGGTGTAGGCATGGTGCACTATCATCAGGAAAAGAATGATCATTAATGGGGGCAGGGAAGAACTCACTTGCATAAAGAAGTAAAACAAGAGGAAGAAGAAGGTGATGGTGCATGGCTAGGTTTGAGAGAGATAGCAAAGGGGTTGATACATACGACATGAATAGAGCAAGACAACATCATGAAGAATGCAATGCACATGATGATCATGATGGAATGCAAAATGACAAGGGCACAATGCAACATAACAATGATGAGCATGGCATATGCAATAAATAAAGGAACAATGCAAAACAAGATGACAATGGCAAACACACCATGACCAAGAAACAAAACACAAGGATGGAATGACACTATCATGAACATGGCAACAAACAATTGAAACACACGATATCAACGAAAAATAAATAGAGGGCAACTAGAGCATCGGTCTCGGGGCGTCACAACACTCCCCCACTAATAGAAGATCTCGTCCCGAGATCTTAGGAACGAAATGGAAGAGAAAGAGGATGATGAAAATGAAAAGACGGGGAGACAAACGAGAAATTCCGAAGAAGTGAATCGACTGAAGAGGACTCATCGTGACGTCGAACTTGGAAAAGAATTTGAGCATAACTCTGGAAAAATAGAAGAGTCAGGTAAGATCCTGGGGAAAAACCTGTGGGTTAGGGCCCACTCAAATTAAACACCGTTGAAAAGGAATGAAGAAGATATGATGCACCGGAACGACTGAAGGACTTGAATGAGGCAACAACCTCGAATTAATTTGAAGGCAAACACGGATCTTCTAAGATGTCTTCAGCACTTTGGAATGATTAAATGGCGAGAGGCGAATGAGCAAGGGGAAACATTTGAGCCGAGGGAAAGAATATGATCAACACCGAAAAATTGAATTGGATCCACCGGAAAAGAAAAAGAGATGAAGAATGATGAACTAGACGAGAATTCACCAGTTGAAGTAATTGAGGAAAGGATGATAAGGCTTCGCATGAGTAGGATGGATACTCGATTACGGACTCCGACTCTGAGAAGAAAAAGGGTGGGCGGGTGGGAAAAAGAAAGACAACTTCGGACGGGGAAACAACGTCATTGAGAATGAACTGAGGATTGATCTCGCAAAAGACGACGAGGGTCGAATGACTCAAAGAGAAGTGCGCCGGATGAAAAGAGCTGACATCACAATGATCGGAAAACTAACTGCGTGATCCTAAAGAAAATTTGAAGGGGAAGAGGAGTATATCAAAACACCTACGTCAAGATCCCTCACCAGAGCGACGAAGGGGATAAGGAGTAAAAAGAATTCCTACTCTCCAATATAACTAGACTCCATAAATAGGTTTTTATTCTAGACTCGACAACGGCCAAACTATGATTGATGAGGGGGGCTCCTATGGTCGGTCGAGGCTCTGATACCAACTTGTCACACCCAATATGTGACCCTATCCGAGAGGAACTCGAAGGGCCCACAAAGGATAGAAGCACATATTGAAGACGCTTTGCAAGGTGGATATCATTACATCATACCATTACATAATAGATGGGGATACATACAAAGATATACAAATGCCACATGAATACAACAAACTTCATACAGAAGAGAGGTATCCGACTATGGATGAACATAAACAGAAAACACAAACGACATCCACCCTGCTAGCCCAGGCTGCCGACCAGGAAACTATCCCCTGATCGAAGAAGAAGAACTCCGAACAAGCAAACGTCGCTCTCACGCGAGATCACCGCATTACCTGTACCTGTAACTGTTGTTGTAGTAATATGTGAGCCACGAGGACTCAACAATCCCATTACCATGGGTATCAAGACTAGCAAAGCTTAATGGGTATGGAATGGATAAGTGGTGAGGTTGCAGCAGCACTAAGCATTGTATGGTGGCTAACTTACGAGTACAAGAATAAGATGAGAAACTACGCAAACGGTCGCAAACTAGTAATGATCAAGAAGTGATCCTGAACTACTTACGACTCAAACATAACCCCACCATGTTCTCTTCTCGACCTCACTCGAAAAGAGACGGTCACGGTTACACACGCGGTTGGTGTATTTTAATTCGGATCTGGTGTCAAGTTCTCTACAACCGGATATTAAAAAATCTCATCTGCCACATAACCATGGGCACGGCTTTCAAAAGTTTAAACCCTGCAGGGGTGTCCCAACTTAGTCCATCAGAAACTCTCACGATCAGCGGAGGAAAATCCTCCTCCCGGAACAACCCGATCAAGCTCGGAATCCCGGTTCACAAGACATTTCGACAATGGTAAAACAAAACCAGCAAGACCTCCCGACGTGCCGACACCCCGATTGGAGCCGCGTGTATCTCAAAATCAGGCCATGATTGGATGAGCATAGCGTACAGCAACTGAGACCCGAGTTGCCCGGGGGAAGCCGCAAACGACTCTGTTTTGGACCAACACTCATGAGGGGCACTGGCCCGGGTTGTTAATTAAGAATCCTCGGGTACCGGTAAGTCCCTATGCAAGTTTTAGTTGTTATTAGGCAAATGGTAAAACCAAAGTTGGGCCTTGCTGGAAGAGTTTTATTCAAAGCGAACTGTCAAGGGGGGCCCATAAACCCCGACCGTGTTAGGACCGCAAAATCAAGGAACATAACACCGGTACGACGGAAACAAAGGCGGCAAAAGTGGAACAAAACACCAAGCAAAAGGCCAAGCCTTCCACCATTTACCAAGTATATAGATGCATTAATTAAATAAGAGATATTGTGATATCCCATGATATCTATGTCCCAACATGGAACAACCTGCAACTGCACCTGCAACTAGCAACGCTATAAGAGGGGCTGAGCAAGCGGTAACATAGCCAAACAACAGTTTTCTGGGATTGTGGAAAAGGTTAGACGTTGTTTCATGGCATGGTGGGAGGCTTGATAAACAAGTGGTAGGAAGCGTGACATAGCGATAGCATCGAGACAACTAGCATAGCAAAGATAGTAGTGAGATCCAAGGTGATGGTCATCTTGCCTGAGATCCCGCTAGGAAGAAGACCAAGTCCATGAAGAAGATGAACAGGCATAGACGAACAAATCCTCACAATCTCAACGGTACCGGGAACTATCGAGAAGAAGCACAACCGGAAAGAAGCAAAGAACATGGTAAACAAACAACACATGAACAAGGCATGATGCACAACCAAGTATGATGTATGTCCATTTTAATGAAGCATGCATGGCAAAGAACATGTTCTACATACAATTCTATCATGAATGCATATGAAGATCGTTATGCATGGAGCTACGGTTCTAGCGGAATGAGGGATACGTCAACGGGAAGGAAACGGTGAAGACAAAATGGATATGGGCAGAATCTTGGTAAACTAAGCATGCCACTAGAAAGATTGGAAGATTTCAGTTGAAATTGATATAAAGATCGCCGGAAACGGATGCACGGAGCCCAAACGGTGAGCAGAACAATATGCACTGCCAAACTGACCATAACAACAAGATGGCAATTTGGATGCAACATTTAAATAGCATGCAGAACTCAAACAAGGGATCAAAGGACATGGCATGATAGTGCATAGCATCTACTACATAACATGCTTACTGATCTATTTCCAACTCACTAGATCATCATCAAAACAGCATGGCAAAAAGGCAAATGATAACAATTTTACAGACTTAGTAAAAATACCGGACATGGCAGAAAACAGATTCAGAATGCAAAGCTTGGGGCTAGTAAACTATATGCTACAGGAACATCTCATAGCAAACAAGAGGATGGCATGCTAGTACTAAATACACTTAACAAAACTCCCTCACTGAACATGATCCAGAAACCTATAGATTTGATGATAGCTTCAATGCAAAATGACTAAGTTGTATAAACAGTTTCAGACAGTGGAAAACACATGGCATGGCTTAAACAAATTCGAGTAGACATGTTTGCAAGCTTGTTTCACTCACAACAAAACATATCATGGCATGCAAATAAAACTAGCAGCAAGTAGACATGATGAAGAACATGTTCATGCACAAAACTACCTCATAGCATAAATGGCATTAAATATACAAAAATGACAAAATGCTACATGCTGCAAAAATAACATGAACACAAACTTGCTCAAAAGCTAAAAATAATGCCACCACTAGGTTGGTTGGATTTTTCTAGCCCAAAAACATATATAATATGTTGGGGCCATCATGGAAAATTCTTCACAAATGAGCAAAATGCAAACCTGCCTAAAAGGGAATAGACAGAAAAGGCATATTTCCTGAAGTGGAAATGTCCAGAATTGGACTTGCCCGAAATGGAAAGATGCCACTTTCCAGAATTGGAATATGCTGGATTTTTGAATAAAAGAAAAAAAGGAAAAAGGGGTGAGGGGATGGCAGGTGGGACCTGGTCCCCTGTGAGTTTGACAGGTGGGTCCTGATTGATAGTGAGTGACTGAATGAAGAAAAGTGGGGGTTTTATTGCGCCCGTGGGGGATCGAACCTGGGTCGCTGGCTTGGGAGCGAGAGGCTCGAGCAACTAGGCTAGGCGGGGACGACAGGTAGGAGAGGGGCTCGGCTGATTTTGAACTAACCCAAGCAGGGTCTGCCGGCGACGAGCGAGGCACGGCGGAGGGACACGCCGGAGTTGGCTACGGTGATCTACAGGAGCGGCGGAGTAGTGCAACGAGTTCGTCTGGGAACCCCGCACATGCATGTGCAACTAGCTACATCGGACATCGACGGGAGCGACGCCGGCAACGAGCGACAGAGGCGGCGGCAACAAACTCGTACGCGGCGATCCTGAGGGAAAAACATGGCGCAGCTCCTACGACGGGCTCTACGCGAGGAGGAGAACTCCCTAGGCATGCAAAACGAGCATGAGGGGGTCGGAGCACTCGCCGGAGACGAGGTTCGACAGCGACAATTCGAGCGGACATGGCAAACGTCGACAGAGCGCGCGATCGAGGGGGAAAAAGGATGGGGAGGAGCGGAAGCTCACCATGAACACGATGATGTGCTCGGCTTGGCGAGAAGTCGTCAGAGTCGGCGATGGCAGCCGTCGAACATGTGCGGTGGCCGGAGTCGAAGACGAGGAGGAAGAAGGCTCGTCTTGGCATCCCTCGATGCTGCAGAGGACGTAGTGGACATAGACGACATCGGGGAAGACGACGGGCGATGCAGAGGTCGACGGGGTGCACACCGGCGACGAGCTTGTGCGCCAAGATGTGCTTGGGACGGTGGTGGAGCGGTGGATCTGGTGGCTAAACCCACCTGGCGGTGGCAGCTAGAGGTAGAGGGAAACCCTAGGAAGAAGAGGGACAAGGAGAGGGGTCTTATAGAGGGCCAGGGCGACGGGTGGAGCACGCCGTCGTTGCGGCCATGGCCATGTGCGCGCGCTGCGAGAGGGGGACCGAGGAGGAAGAAAAGGTGGGTGAGGGCGCGGGCACGGTGGCTGACGGGTGGGGCCAGCTAGGCCACGTGGCGAGGGGCCAAAGGGGGGTGCGCGTGCGAGCAGGTGAGAAAAGGAGGAAGAGGGAGGCCGCGCGGGTTCAGGTGGGCTGCGAGTGCCTGATGGGCTGCGGCGGCTGGCACGCTGGGAGGTCGGCCCAGGTAAGGCCTTTTCCTTTTCTTTTTAATTTCTATTTATTTAAATAAACAACTGCAAGAAAATAAAAGGCCAGGGGGGCTAGGAGAGGAGTTTGGCAGATATAAAAATATCCTCAAGCTCCTGGAATTATGCTCAATTTGATAAAATTGGTTTGGGCATTTTTAGAGGTAGAAAAATAAAACAAGTTTGAATATAATTCAAACTTGAGGCATTTTTTAACCTAACCAAAACAACTCCAAAAAGAATGAAATTTGACAGAGAGGGTGTAGGCATGGTGCACTAGCATCAGGAAAAGAATGAATATTAATGGGGGCAAGGAAGAACTCACTTGCATAAAGAAGTAAAACAAGAGGAAGAAGAAGGTGATGGTGCATGGCTAGGTTTGAGAGAGATAGCAAAGGGGTTGATACATACGACATGAATAGAGCAAGACAATATCATGAAGAATGCAATGCACATGATGATCATGATGGAATGCAAAATGACAAGGGCACAATGCAACATAACAATGATGAGCATGGCATATGCAACAAATAAAGGAACAATGCAAAACAAGATGACAATGGCAAACACACCATGACCAATAAACAAAACACAAGGATGGAATGGCACTATCATGAACATGGCAACAAACAATTGAAACACACGATATCAACGAAAAATAAATAGAGGGTAACTGGAGCATCGGTCTCGGGGCGTCACACATGCTAAAGGCTTTCCTTGCCACTTTTATTGAAATAAAAGATATAAAACATTATTCTAAATAACAGCAAGCAAATCCTAACAAAATAAAATGATGCTCCAAGCAAAACACATATCATGTGACGAATGAAAATGTAGCTCCAAGTGAGGTTACCGATAATGTTGGAGACGAAAGAGGGGATGCCTTCCGGGGCATCCCCATGCTTAGTTTCCTGGATATTCCTTAAATATTACCTTGGGGTGACTTGGACATCCCCAATCTTAGGGTCTTGTCACTCCTTATTCTCCTCATATCGATATCTCACCCAAAACTTGAAAACTTCAATCACACAAAACTTAGCAGAACTTCGTGAGATGGGTTAGTATGATATAGACAAATCATTCACTTTGGTACTATCAAAGACAAGATTCATAATTGTTCTCACACAATTCCTAATGTAATCTACAATTTCCACAATTTATATTAAGCAATATAAGCCATAGAAACCATAAAACAAGCAAACTATGCATTGAAAACAGAATCTGTCAAAAACAGAATAGTACGTAAAGATCTGAATTAAGGTCATACTTATGTAACTCCAGAAATTCTAAAAAATTAGGACAACGTAGAAAATTTTTATACCCATTAACTTTAAAAATTTCAGAAGTTTTACATGTTCCAGTAAAATATAAGAATTTCTGTACTTGATGAAAAAGTTTCTGTTTTTGCACAGAATCAAGTCAACTATCATCCACACTATCCCAAATGCTTTACTTGGTACTTTATTGAAACAAAAGCTATAAAACATGATTACTAAAGTAGCTTAATCATGTTAAAACACAAAAACCATAGGTAAAAGTGTTGGGTTGTCTCCCAACAAGCGCTTTTCTTTAATGCCTTTTTAGCTAGGCATGATGGTTTCAATGATGCTCACATAAAAGATAAGAATTGAAATATAAAGAGAGCATCATGAAGTATATGACTAGCACATTTAAGCCTAACCCACTTCCTATGCATAGGGATTTTGAGAGCAAATAATTTATGGGATCAAGAATCAAATAGCATAGGAAGGCAAAACAAGTATAACTTCAAGATTTTCAACACATAGAGAGGAAACTTGATATTATTGCAATATGTAAAAGCATATGTTCCCCTCTCATAATAATTTTTAGTAGCATCATGAATGAATTCAACAATATAACTATCACATAAAGCATTATTTTCATGATCCACATGCATAAAATTTTTATTACTTCCACATAAGCAAATTTATTCTCATTCATAGTAGTGGGAGCAAACTCAACAAAATAACTATCATGTGATTGAAAATTAAAATCATGATGACAAGTTTCATGGTTATAATTATTCTCTATAACATATATGTTATCACCATAATCATCATAGATAGCAACTTTGTTATCAAAATCAATTGAAACCTCTTCCAAAATAGTGGAATCATGCATCATTGAATAAAGTCATGACCTCTCCAAATCCACTTTCATCAATATAATCATCATAAATAGGAGGCATGCTTTCATCATAGTAAATATTCTCATCAAAAATTGGGGGACTAAAAATATCATCTTCATCAAACATATCATCCCCAAGCTTGTGGCTTTGCATATCATTAGCATCATGGATATTCAAAGAATTCATAATAGCAACATTGCAATCATGCTCATCATACAAAGATTTTATGCCAAACATTTTATTGAATTCTTCTTCTATCAATTGTGCACAATTTTCCTTTCCATTATTTTCAAGAAAGACATGATAAAGACGAATAATATGATGCCACCTCAATTCCATTTTTTCGTAGTTTTCTTTTACAAACCAAACTAGTGATAAAACAAAAAAAAATAGAAGATTCAATTGCAAAATCTAAAGATATACCTTCATGCACTCACCTCCCCGGCAACGGCGCCAGAAAAGAGCTTGATGTCTACTACGCAACTTTATTCTTGTAGACTCGTGTTGGGCCTCCAAGTGCAGAGTTTTGTAGGACAGTAGCAATTTTCCCTCAAGTGGATGACCTAAGGTTTATCAATCCGTGGGAGGCGTAGGATGAAGGTGGTCTCTCTCAAACAACCCTGCAACCAAATACAAGAAATCTCTTGTGTCCCCAACACACCCAATACAATGGCAAATTGTATAGGTGCACTAGTTCGGCAAAGAGATGGTAATAAAAGTATAATATGAATGGTAGAAATATATTTTTATAATCTAAATAAATAAAAACAGCAAGGTAGCGAACGATAAAAGTGAGCACAAACTGTATTGCAATGCTTGAAAATGAGGCCTAGGGTCCGTACTTTCGCTAGTGCAATCTCTCAACAATGCTAATCTAATTGGATCATATAACCATCCCTCAACGTGCGATGAAGAAGCACTCCAAAGTTCTTATCTAGCAGAGAACATAAGACGAAATTGTTTGTTGGGTACGAAACCACCTCAAAGCTATTCTTTCCGATCGATCTATCCAAGAGTTCGTACTAAAATAACTCCAAAGCAAATTCAGATTCATAATACTCAATCCAACACAAAGAACCTCAAAGAGTGCCCCAAGATTTCTACCGGAGAAACAAAGACGAGAACGTGCATCAAGCCCCATGCATAGATTGCCCCAATGTCACCTCGGGAATCTGCGAGTTGAGTGCCAAAACATATACCAAGTGAATCAATATAATACCCCATTGTCACCACGGGTATTCATACGTAAGACATATATCAAGTTCTCTCAAATCCATAAAAGTATTCAATCCGATAAAACAAAATCTCAAAGGGAAAACTCAATTCATCACAACAAGATAGAGAGGGAGAAACACCATATGATCCAACTATATTAACAAAGCCCGCGATACATTAAGATCGTGACATCTCAAGAACACGAGACAAAGAGAGACTAAACACATAGCTACTGGTACAAACCCTCAGCCCTGAGGGTGGACTACTCCCGCCTCATCATGGTGGCCGTCGGGATGATGAAGATGGCCACCGGTGATGATTTCCCCCTCCGGCAGAGTGCCGGAACGGGGTCTAGATTGGTTTTTCATGGCTATAGAGGCTTGCGGTGGCGGAACTTCTGATCTAGGGTTGCCCCGAGGGTTTTTGGAATATTTGGGAATTTATAGGGCGAAGAGGCGGTGCGGGAGACCACCGAGGTGGGCACAACCCATCTGGGCGCTCCTGGGCTCCCAGGCGCGCCTTGGTGGGTTGTGCTTTCCTCGGAGCTCCCCTCTGGTACTTCTTTGGCCCACCGGGTGTCTTCTGGTCTAGAAAAAATATCCAAAAAGTTTCGCTGCATTTGGACTCCATTTGGTATTGATTTTCTGCGATGTAAAAAACAAGCAAAAAACAGCAACTAGCACTGGGCACTATGCCAATAGGTTAGTCCCAAAAAATGATATAAAGTTGCTATAAAATGATTGTAAATCATCCAAGAATGATAATATAACGGCATGAATACTTCATAAATTATAGATACATTAGAGACGTATCAAGGATCACCCTTAGGTGGAGGAGGACCCCCTAGAGTTTCAATAGGCAAATTTTGTTTAAGAATAGGTTGTTGTTAAAAGAACATCCTATCTATTTCATTTCTTTCATGCAAGTGCATATCATTTTCATGGTCGAGCAAATATTGTTCTAATGGATCAGTAGGAGGTACAGCAATAGAAGCAAGACCAACTATTTCATCCTTACTAGGCAATTATTTATTACGAGGTTGCCTATGAAACTTAGAGAAATTAAACTCATGAGACACATCACCAAAATTAACACTGACGATTTCTTTCTTGCAATCTATCTTAGCATTAACAATGTTCAAGAATGGTCTACCAAAGATAATGGGACAAAAATCATCTTGTGGGGAACCAAGAACTAGGAAATCATTTGGTTATTTTATCTTTCGACACAAGACTTGAACATCCCTAACAATCCCAAGTGGTGTGATAGTAGCTCTATTAGCAAGTTTAATAGTGACATCAATATCTTCTATTTCAGTGGGTGCTATATCATTCATAATTTCTTGGTAAAGAGTAAAAGGAATATCACTAACACTAGCACCCATATCACATAAGCCATGATAACAATGATCTCCTATTTTAACTAAGACAATGGGCATATCAACAACAGGCTTATTTTTATCCTTAGTATCGGGTTTGGCAATTCTAGCAGCTTCATCACAGAAGTAAATAACTTGCCCATCAATATTATCAACCAAGAGATCTTTAGCCATAGCTATACTAGGTTCTACCTTAATTTGTTCAAAGGGTCTAGATGCTCTAATATTACTTTTTTTAACCACGATTGAAACCTTAGCATGTTCCTTTATCCTAACAAGCAAAGGTGGCTTTTCAATATAAGCAGTAGGAACAACAGGATCAACATTGTAAATGATAGTTTCATCCTTAACTATGACTGGTTCCTCAATATTTTCTTTAATAGGGGGGTGATATTTAAACCACTTCTCCTTAGGGAGATCAACATGAGAAACAAATGATTCACAAAAAGAGGCTACTATCTCAGATTCAAGTCCATACTTAGTGCTAAACTTATGAAAAGCATCGGTATCCATAAAAGATTTAACACAATCAAACTCAAGCTTTATACCTGACTATTTACCATCATCGAGTTTCCAATCTTCAGAGTTGCATTTAATTCTTTCCAAAAGGTCCCACCTGAATTCAATAGTTTTCTTAATAAAAGAACCAGTACAAGAAGTATCGAGCATGGATTGATCATCACGAGAAAGCCGAGCATAAAAATTCTGTATAATGATTTCTCTCGAGAGCTCATGATTGGGGCATGAATACAACTTTGATTTAAGCCTCCCCCAAGCTAGATCGATACTTTCTCCTTCATGAGGCCAAAAATTATATATATAATTCCGATCATGATGAACTAGGTGCATAGGATATTTTTTTGGTGAAATTCCAATTTCAATCGATTCCAATTCCAAGCTCCAATATCATCACATAGCCTATAACATGTCAATGCTTTCCCCCCAAAAGATAAAGGGAAAACCTTCTTCTTAACTTCATCTTCGGGTAAACCTGCAAGCTTAAATAATCCACAAACTTCATCCACATAGATTAGGTGCATATCAGGATGTAGTGTTCCATCTCCTGCATAAGGATTTGCTAGCAGTTTCTCTATCATACCCCGAGGAATTTCATAACCAATATTTTCAGTAGGTGCAGCCGGTTGAGGGGCAACTCTTTGTGTTTCCGGCCGAGGTGTAGATACCCCGAACAACCCCCTCAAAGGATTGTTTTCCATACTAACAAGTGACAGTAAATTTCAGCACGTAATATAAATTTTTCCTTAAAAATTTCCACTTACCAAGAGCGCTTCACTCCCAGGCAACGGCGGCAGAAAAGAGTCTTGATGACCCACAAGTATAGGGGATCAATCTTAGTTCTTTCGATAAGTAAGGGTGTCGAACCCAACGAGGAGCAGAAGGAAATGACAAGTGGTTTTCAGCAAGGTAATTTCTGCAAGCACTAAAATTGTCGGTAACAGGTAGTTTTATAGCAAGATAATTTGTAACAACTAACGAGTAGCAATAGTAACAATAAGTGCATCAAGGTAGCCCAATCCTTTTTGTATCAAAGGAGAGGCTGGAACGGTCTCTTATAATAGGTAAAACATTCTCGAGGGAACACGGGAATTTCATCTAGTCACTTTCATCATGTTGGTTTGATTCGCATTCGCTACTTTGCTAATTTGATATGTGGGTGGACCGGTGCTTGGGTGATGTTCATACTTGAACAAGCCTCCCACTTATGATTAACCCCTCTCGCAAGCATCCGCAACTACGAAAGAAGAATTAAGATAAATCTAATCATAGCATTAAACATATGGATCCAAATCAGCCCCTTACGAAATAGCGCATAAACTAGGGTTTAAGCTTCTGTCACTCTAGCAACCCATCATCTAATAACTACTCCACAATGCATTCCCTTAGGCCCAAAGATGGTGAAGTGTCATGTAGCCGACGTTCACATAACACCACTAAGGGAATCACAACATACATATCATCAAAATATCAAACGAATACCAAATTCACATGATTACTTGCAACATGACTTCTCCCGTGTCCTCAAGAACAAAAGTAACCATTCACACAGCATATTCATGCTCAAGATTATAGGAATAATAAATATCATAATGGATCCGACCATATAATCTTCCACCAAATAAACCTCCTAGCATCAACTACAAGATGTAATCAACACTACTAGTCACCCACATGTACCAATCTGAGGTTTTGGTACAAAGATTGAACACAAGAGATGAAATAGGGTTTGAGATGAGATGGTGCTATTGAAGATGTTTATAAAGATTGGCCTCCTAGAGATGAGAGGGTTGTTGGTGATGACGATGGCTTCGATTTCCCCCTCCCGGAGGGAAGTTCCCCCGGCGGAATCGCTTCGCCGGGGGCAAAAGTGCTCCTGCCCAAGTTCCGCCTCGAGACGGTGGCGCTCCGTCCCTAAAGTCCTCCTCCTATTTTTTCTATGTCAAAAAACCTCATATACCAGAAGATGGGCACCGGAGGTGGGCCAGGGCCCCCACTACCCACTAGGGTGGGCCTAGAGGGGGTGGCGCACCCTGGTGCCTGGTATTTCTTTTCTCTAGTATTTTTATATATTCCAAAATAATTCTCCGTAAAATTTCAGCTCATTTGGAGATCTGCAGAATAGGTATCTCTGATGTAGCTTTTTCAGGTCCAGAATTCCAGCTGCCGGCATTCTCCCTCTTGGTGTAAATCTTGCATATTATGAGAGAAAAGACATTAGAATTACTCCACAAAGTGTTATAATAGATAAAAACACTATAAATAACAGTAGGAAAACATGATGCAAAATGGACATATCGGTGATCAGATCACATATTGAACTAATATTTATGTATGTGTCTTACAAGTCTATCTTCTTCTAGGCTAACTGTTTGAAAAACAAGACCAACCGTTCTAAAGTGAAATTCTGAAAGACAACAAGATCTCGTAGCTATATTGCACACTGTGAGGCTCTTGTAAATAGCTTCTATTTCCTTCTTTTTGATGTGCCATATTAACGTATCTATATTTACTTGTTCCAAATACAGAGGAAAACATGTGCGGACCAAAAAGAACCTGAACCGAATGCACTGCAAATCTTCAAGGATTGTCATACCAGCAAGATGAAGGGCATGAGTACACCAGTTCAAGCTGTTGTTGTAAGTCCTTACTCCTCATGCCTTTGAACTGCTTGTTATTGTGACGTGTTCATTTAACTGCTTGGTTTGCAGCCAATGTCAGTTACTCTGTTCACTTTTATACATAGTTGTCTTATCATTTCACCTTACACGGTTTAAAAGAGGAAGGATATTCTTTTTGTCTTGATCTATAATCTAGTTGTGACGTTCATGTGCCCACGCAATGATACAATAGCATGTTTGTTTGATATCTATATGCCCGTGATATGAATGATGTCATACTATGCTCATCCTATTTTAAACCATGTCTCTTTATCCTTAGATGTCAATAAATGTGAGGGAATTAGGCATGCTACATCAATATATGTTCCGAAAGTGATTTTATTATGTAATTAGCACTAAAATACATGCTAACGTGTTACAGTAGTTCACCAAAATAAGTTATGTATAAATGTGAAAGCTATTTTGTTTGTTTTTGTCTCATTAGTAACTTATCTGGTACACAAATCTACAAATTCAAACTTTTAGCAAGCTATGGAACACATGATTGAACATCCACAAACACCTAAAGGTGACGAGGCTACCACAGGCACAATGTCACCTCTTGCTGCAGTGCGTTAGTATCTCTCCACTAATAGTGCAAAAAGCACCTTCCTGCATAATTCTGGGTTGGTTGTTAAGGTAACCTCGTCCAAATCGCCTACTAAACAAAATCTTCCGGCTAGACAGAGTGATATATCTGTGCTCCATACACAAGTCCAATCCCTAATGGAAGTCGTTTATGAAACAAGAATAGTGGTTGACAAATGTCGTCAAGATATGCATGGTTTTGAACCAGACTATCAGACATTTGCTTCATCGTTCAAGAGCAATGGCGGAAAAACGGGGAAGGTCATGCTGCTCCATCAGATTCTACAACCTAAAACATTAGCACTCAGGTTAAATGATCTGTGCTTCTTTACATCTGATGCTGCATTTATTTATAAGGACTGTAAAGTTTTATGCCAACAGGACTTTGTTGAATGGTAGTAATTTATTTTATTGTGATACAACATTTATCGTGCTGCCAAAGGCCATAGAAATTATAAAGCTATTTTTGTATAGTGTAGGTTTATCTTAGTAATGTACTCAACATCATTAATCTCCTTTTGGCCGAAAGCATCGCAGGAGCCCAACGGGCCAACATTTCTTCGGTCCACAATTCCAATTTGGCTAAAAACGATTATGGGTCATAATCGGCATGTAGTCCACAGAAAATGTCTGGGTGTAAATCAGCGTAATCTTTCTTATTTTTGGTAGGCCCGTGACCATAGCCAGCTGTTAACTGGCCTAAACATAATTTGGGCCCTTAGTAACAACAGGCTGTTAACATGTGTAAATATCTCGCGGGCCTAATATGGCCCATAAATAATAAGGGCCTTTAACAGGCCAAAAGTCAGATTGGGCCTTAATTGGGCCAAAATATACCCAGGGCTTTTAGGAGGCCAAAATATGATTGAGCCTAAAATGTGCCAAATAACCCACTGGTATTAGGAGGACGAAATGTATCTCATCTCATGGTGGCCCATTTATAGTACATATCATTAACATGCCGAAAGTCTGACGGGCCATAATTGCACCGACCTACTACACGGGCCTTTACCAGGCCGGGAGTGCGGGCGGGCTTGATTTGTGTCAGCGAGTATATGGGTCGTTAATAGGCCCGATGTGACGTTGGGCCGCATACGGTCCATGGATTTCGTCCGTTGTTAACAGGCCAAAAAACACAACGGGCAGGAAGTGGCCCAAATCTACATTGGGCCGCTGACAGGTCGAATGTCAGACCTGGCCGAAAATGTCCCAATTCCGTTACGGTCTTTTATGGGCCGAAAGTTTCATCGGGCAGGACCTTTAACATGCCGGAAACACACCGGGCCGTAATTGGGCCCAAATACTTAGCGAACTGTTAATGGGCCAGAAGTGACCATGGGCCGCAATGATGAGAAATCTAAAACGAGCCGTTGACGGGCCGATTTGACACTATTCCTATGGGCCTCAACTTCGAATGGGTCTTCTGCAAGCAGACCGTTAATGGGCCAGCCCGCTAACTTTGATTGGGCTGACATTTTTAACCTAAATGGGCCACTGTTGGGCGTGCCATGTGTCGAAGTATCATAGGCACCTCTCGTCCATTGAATGGATGACATGTCTCCCAACGCCGAGCTTGCATGTGGTTCCTTTGGCCTATGAGAATTTTGTTGGGGAACGTTGCATGGAAAACAAAAAAAATTCTACGCACACACAAGATCTATCCATGGAGATGCATAGCAACGAGAGGGGAGAGTGTGTCTACGTACCCTCGTAGACCGTAAGCGAAAGCGTTTATTAATGTGGTTGATGTAGTTCAACTTCTTCGCGATCCAACCGATCAAGTACCGAACGTACGGCACCTCCGCGTTCAGCACACGTTCAGATCAGTGACGTCCTCGCCTTCTTGATCAAGCAAGACAAGCAAAGTAGTAGATGAGTTCCGGCAGCACGACGGTGTGGTGACGGTGGTGGTGAAGCTATGTCCGCAGGGCTTCGCCTAAGCACTCCGAAAATATGACCGAGGGACGAAACTGTCGAGAGGGGCGCCGCACACGGCTAAGAGATTGTCGTGGCCTTTGTGTGGCGCCCCCTCCCTCATATATATAGGTGGGGGGGAGAGGAGAGGCAGCCAAGAGGCACCCCAAGAGTGGCCGAATCCCCCTTGGGCTCCAGCCCTGGCCGCGCCCCCCTTCCTTGTTGGTGCACGGGAGGAAGGCAGGGGGAGGTGGCGCCCCTCATTTCCTTCCCCTAGGGCCGGCGGCCAGGGTGAGGGCGCGCCAGCCCCCTTGTGGGCTGGTGTGTGCCTCCCCTTGGCCCATTAGGCCCATAGACCTCCCGGGGCCTCCCGAAACCCCTTCCGGCGATCCGATGGTTACCCGGTACCTCCCGAAACTCTTCTGGTGTCCAAATAGCATCGTTCTATATATCAATCTTTACTTCTGAACCATTCCGGAGCTCCTCGTCATGTCTATGATCTCATCCGAGACTCCGAACAACATTCGGTCACCAAATCATATAACTCATATAACACTATATTGTCAACGAACGTTAAGCGTGCGGACCCTACGGGTTCGAGAACTATGTAGACATGACCGAGACACCTCTCCGGTTAATAACCAATAGCGGAACCTGAATGCCCATATTTGTTCCTACATATTCTACAAAGATCTTTATCGGTCGAACCTTATGACAACATACGTAATTCCCTTTGTCTATCGGTATGTTACTTGCCCGAGATTCAATCGTCGGTATCTTCATACCTAGTTCAATCTCGTTACCGGCAAGTCTCTTTACTCGTTCCATAATACATCATCTCGTAACTAACTCTGTAGTCACTTTGCTTGCAAGCTTCTTGTGATGTGTATTACCGAGAGGGCCCAGAGATACCTCTCCGATACACAGAGTGACAAATCCTAATCTCGATCTATGCCAACTCAACAAACATCTTCGGAGATACCTGTAGAGCATCTTTATGATCACCCAGTTACGTTGTGACGTTTCATAGCACACAAGGTATTCCTCCGGTATCCGGGATTTGCATGGTCTCATAGTCAAAGGAATATGTATTTGACATTTAAGAAAGCAATAGCAATAAACTGAATGATCATATGCAAAGCTAACGGATGGATCTTGTCTATCACATCATTCTCCTAATGATGTGATCCCATTATCAAGTGACAACACATCTCTGTGGTTAGGAAACCTTAACCATCTTTGATCAATGAGCTAGTCTAGTAGAGGCTTACTAGGGACATGGTATTTGTTTATGTATCCACACATGTATTTAAGTTTCCGATCAATACAATTCTAGCATGAATAATAAACCTTTATCATGAATAAGGAAATATAATAATAACAACTTTATTATTGCCTCTAGGGCATATTTCCATCAGTCTCCCACTTGCACTAGAGTCAATAATCTAGATTACATTGTAATGAATCTAACAGCCATGGAGTCTTGGTGCTGATCATGTTTTGCTCGCGGAAGAGGCTTAGTCAACGGGTCTGCTACATTCAGATCCGTATGTATTTTGCAAATCTCTATTTCTCCATCCTTGACCTTTTCATGAATGGAGTTGAAGTGTCTCTTGGTGTATTTGGTTCTCTTGTGAAACCTAGATTCCTTCGCTAAGGCAATTGCTCCAGTGTTTTCACAAAAGATCTCATTGGACCCGATGCACTGGGTATTACACCCAGATCAGATATGAACTCCTTCATCCAGACTCCTTCATGCACTGCTTCCAAAGCAGCTATGTACTCCGCTTCACACGTAGATCCCGCCATGACGCTCTGCTTGGAACTGCACCAACTGATAGCTCCACCATTCAATATAAATACGTATCTGGTTTGTGACTTAGAGTCATCTGGATCAGTGTCGAAGCTAGCATTGACGTAACCATTTACGACGAGCTCTTCGTCACCTCCATACACGAGAAACATATCCTTGGTCCTTTTCAGGTACTTTAGGATGTTCTTGACCGTTGTCCAGTGATCCAGTCCTGGATTACTTTGGTACCTCCCTGCCAAACTTATGGCAAGGCACACATCAGGTCTGGTACACAGCATAGCATACATGATAGAACCTACGGCTGAGGCATAGGGAATGACTTTTATTTTCTCTCTATCTTCTGCAGTGGTTGGGCTTTGAGTCTGACTCAATTTCACACCTTGTAATACAGGCAAGAACCCTTTCTTTGACTGATCCATTTTGAACTTCTTCAAAACTTTGTCAAGGTATGTGCTTTGTGAAAGTCCTATTAAGCGTCTCGATCTATCCCTATAGATCTTGATGCCCAATATATAAGAAGCTTCACTGAGGTCTTTCATTGAAAAATTCTTATTCAAGTATCCTTTTATGCTACCCAGAAATTCTATATCATTTCCAATCAACAATATGTCATCCACATATAATATCACAAATGCTACAGAGCTCCCAATCACTTGCTTGTAAATACAGGCTTCACCGTAAGTCTGTATAAAACCATATTCTTTGATCACCTCATCAAAGCATATATTCCAACTCTGAGATGCTTGCACCAGTCCATAGATGGATTGCTGGAGCTTGCACACATTGTTAGCACCTTTAGGATCGACAAAACCTTCTGGTTGCATCATATACAAATCTTCTTTAAGAAATCCATTAAGGAATCCAGTTTTGACGTCCATTTGCCAGATTTCATAATTATAAAATGCGGCAATTGCTAACATGATTCGGACAGACTTAAGCATCGCTACGGGTGAGAAAATCTCATCGTAGTCAACTCCTTGAACTTGTCAAAAACCTTTCGCGACAAGTCGAGCTTTGTAGATAGTGACATTACCATCAGCGTTTGTCTTCTTCTTGAAGATCCATTTATTCTCAATGGCTTGCCGATCATCGAGCAAGTCCACCAAAGTCCATTCTTTGTTCTCATACATGGATCCTATCTCAGATTTCATGGCTTCAAGCCATTTATCAGAATCTGGGCTCATCATGGCTTCTTCATAGTTCGTAGGTAGGCCATGGTCTAATAACATAGCTTCCAAGACAGCATTATCATACCACTTTGGTGCGGAACGTGCTCTGGTCGACCTACGAGGTCCAGTAGTAACTTGATCCGAAGTTTCATGATCACCATCATTAGCTTCCTCTCCAGTTGGTGTAGGCATCACGGGAACGGTTTTCTCTGATGTGCTACTTTCCAATTTGAGAGAAGGTACAATTACCTCATCAAGTTCTACTTTCCTCCCACTCACTTCTTTCGAGAGAAACTCCTTGTCCAGAAAGGACCCATTCTTGGCAACAAAGATCTTGCCTTCGGATCTGTGGTAGAAGGTGTACCGAATAGTTTCCTTAGGGTATCCTATGAAGATGCACTTCTCCCATTTGGGTTCAAGCTTATCAGGCTGAAGCCTTTTGACATAAGTGCCGCATCCCCAAACTTTAAGAAACAACAGCTGAGGTTTCTTGCCAAACCATAGTTCATACGGTGTCGTCTCAACAGATTTAGACAGTGCCCTATTTAACGTGAATGCGACTGTCTCTAATGCATAACCCCAAAACGATAGTGGTAAATCGGTAAGAGACATGATAGAACGCACCATATCTAATAAAGTACGGTTATGATGTTCGGACACACCATTACGCTGTGGTGTTCCAGGTGGCGTGAGTTGTGAAACAATTCCACATTGTTTTAAATGAAGGCCAAACTCGTAACTCAAATATTTACCTCCACAATCAGATCATAGAAACTTTATTTTCTTGTTATGATTATTCTCTACTTCACTATGAAATTCTTTGAACTTTTCAAAATTTTCAAATTTGTGTTTCATTAAGTAGATATACCCATATCTACTCAAATCATCTGTAAAGGTTAGAAAATAACGATACCCGCCGCGTGCCTCAACACTCATCGGACCGCATACATCGGTATGTATTATTTCCAATAAGTCATTAGCTCACTCCATTGTTCCGGAGAACGAAGTTTTAGTCATCTTGCTCGTAAGGAATGGTTCACAAGTATCAAATGATTCATAATCAAGTGATTCCAAAAGTCCATCCGCATGGAGTTTCTTCATGTGCTTTACACCAATATGACCTAAACGGCAGTGCCACAAGTATGTAGCACTATCATTATCAACTTTGCATCTTTTGGCATCAATATTATGAATATGTATATCACTACGATCGAGATTCAACAAGAATAGACCATTCATCAAGGGTGCATGACCATAAAAGATATTACTCATATAAATAGAACAACCATTATTCTCCGATTTAAATGAATAACCGTCTCGCAATAAACAAGATCCAGATATAATGTGCATGCTCAACACTGGCAACAAATAACAATTATTGAAGTCTAAAACTAATCCCAAAGGTAGATGTAGAGGTAGCGTGCCGGCGGCGATCACATTGACCTTGGAACCATTCCCGACGCACATCGTCACCTCATCCTTAGCCAATCTTCGTTTATTCCACAGCTCATGTTTTGAGTTACAAATATGAGCAACCGAACCAGTATCAAATACCCAGGCGCTACTACGAGCATTAGTAAGGTACACATAAATAACATGTATATCAAATATACCTTTATTCACTTTGCCATCCTTCTTATCCGCCAAGTATTTGGGGCAGTTCTGCTTCCAGTGACCATTCCCTTTGCTGTAGAAGCACTCAGTTTCAGGCTTGGGTCCAGCTTTGGGCTTCTTCACGGGAGCGGCAACATGCTTGCCATTCTTCTTGAAGTTCCCTTTTTTTCCCTTGCCCTTTTTCTTGAAACTAGTGGTCTTATTAACCATCAACACTTGATGCTCCTTCTTGATTTCTACCTCCACGGCCTTAAGCATTGTGAAGAGCTCGGGAATCGTTTTCGTCATCCCTTGCATATTATAGTTCATCACGAAGCCTTTGCAGCTTGGTGGCAGTGACTGAAGAACTCTGTCAATAACAGTCTCAACTGGAAGATCAATTCCCAGCTGAGTCAAGTGGTTATGATACCCAGACATTTTGAGTATGTGTTCACTGACAGAACTATTCTCCTCCATCTTGCAGCTATAGAACTTGTTGGAGACTTCATATCTCTCAACCCGGGCATTAGCTTGAAATATCAATTTTAGCTCTTGGAACATCTCATATGCTCCGTGATGTTCAAAACGTCTTTGAAGTCCCGGTTCTAGGCCGTAAAGCATGGCACACCGAACTATCGAGTAGTCATCAGATCGAGTCTGCCAGACGTTCATAACATTTGCAGTAGCTCTTGCAGCAGGTTTGTCACCCAGCGGTGCATCAAGGACATAATTCTTCTATGCAGCAATGAGGATAATCCTCAAGTTACGGACCCAGTCCGTGTAGTTGCTACCATCATCTTTCAATTTAGCTTTCTCTAGGAACGCATTAAAATTCAGGGGAACGGTAGCACGGGCCATTGATCTACAACATAGATATGCAAAAACTATTAAGACTAAGTTCATGATAAATTAAGTTCAATTAATCAAATTACTAATGAACTCCCACTTAAATAAACATCCCTCAAGTTATCTAAGTGATACATGATCCAAATCAACTAACCCATGTCCGATCATCATGTGAGATGGGGTAGTCATCAATGGTGAACATCTCTATGTTGATCATATCTACTATATGACTCACGTTCGACCTTTCGGTCTCCAGTGTTCCGAGACCATGTCTGTACATGCTAGGCTCGTCAAGTTTAACCCAAGTATTCTGCATGTGCAAAACTATCTTACACCCGTTGTATGTGAACGTAGAGTCTATCACCACCGATCATCACGACGTGCTTTGAAACGATGAACTTTGGCAACGGTGCATACTCGGGGAGAACACTTTTATCTTGAAATTTAGTGAAGGGATCATCTTATAATGCTACCGCCGTGATGTCTACTAAGCAACTTTATTCTTTTAGACTCGTGTTGGCCTCCAAGCGCAGAGTTTTGTAGGATAGTAGCAATTTTCCCTCAAGTGGATGACCTAAGGTTTATCAATCTGTGGGAGGCGTAGGATGAAGATGGTCTCACTCAAACAACCCTGCAACCAAATACAAGAAATCTCTTGTGTCCCCAACACACCAAATACAATGGAAATTTGTATAGGTGCACTAGTTCGGCGAAGAGATGGCGATACAAGTGTAGTAATGATAGTAGATATTGATTTTTGTAATTGGAACAATAAAAAACAGCAAGGTAGCAATTGATAAAATGGAGCACAAATGGTATTGCAATGCTTGAAAATGAGGCCAAGGGTCCGTACTTTCACTAGTGCAATCTCTCAACAATGCTAATCTAATTGGATCATATAACCATCCCTCAAAGTGCGATGAAGAATCACTCCAAAGTTCCTATCTAGCGGAGAACATAAGAAGAAATTGTTTGTAGCTATTCTTTCCGATCGATCTATCCAAGAGTTCGTACTAAAATAACACCAAGTTATTCTTTCCGATTGATCTATCAAGAGTTTGTACTAAAATAACACCAAGTTATTCTTTCCGATTGATCTATCAAGAGTTCGTACTAAAATAACACCAAAGCAAATTCAGATTCATAATACTCAATCCAACACAAAGAACCTCAAAGAGTGCCCCAAGATTTCTACCAGAGAAACAAAAGACGAGAACGTGCATCAACCCCTATGCATAGATTACCCCAATGTCACCTCGGGAATCCGCGAGTTGAGTGCCAAAACATATCTCAAGTGAATCAATATGATACCCCATTGTCACCACGGGTATTCATAGCAAGACATACATCAAGTGCTCTCAAATCCATAAAAGTATTCAATCCGATAAAACGAAATCTCAAAGGGAAAACTCAATTCATCACAACAAGATAGAGAGGTGAAAACACCATATGATCCAACTATATTAACAAAGCCCGCGATACATCAAGATCGTGCCATCTCAAGAACATGAGAGAGAGAGATTAAACACATAGCTACTGGTACAAACCCTCAGCCCCGAGGGTGGACTACTCCCTCCTCATCATGGTGGCCGCCGGGATGATGAACATGGCCACCGGTGATGATTTCCCCCTCCAGCAGGGTGTCGGAACGGGCTCTAGATTGGTTTTTCGTGGCTACAGAGGCCTGCGGTGGTGGAACTTCTGATCTAGGGTTACCCCGAGGGTTTTTGGAATATTTGGGAATTTATAGGGCGAAGAGGCGGTGCGGGAGGCCACCGAGGTGGCCACAACCCACATGGGCGCGCCTGGGCCCCCAGGCGTGCCCTGGTGGGTTGTGCTCTCCTCGGAGCTCCCCTCTGGTACTTCTTTGGCCCACCGGGTGTCTTCTGGTCCAGAAAAAATCTCCAAAAAGTTTCACTGCGTTTGGACTCCGTTTGGTATTGATTTTCTGCGATGTAAAAAACAAGCAAAAAACAGCAACTGGCACTGGGCACTATGTCAATAGGTTAGTCCCAAAAAATGATATAAAGTTGCTATAAAATGATTGTAAAACATCCAAGAATGATAATATAATGGCATGAATACTTCATAAATTATAGATACGTTGGAGACGTATCAGCATCCCCAAGCTTAATTCCTACTCGTCCTCGAGTAGGTAAATGATAAAAGAAATAATTTATGAAGTGTGAATGCTAGCAAAGTGCATAAGTTTGATCAATGATAATTTCAATCACTTTTCCTAGCATCATAACAACAATTCTTTCTCATAAAACTTCTCATGTTAAAGTAGCAACCAATTCACATGTTAAGGTTCAAACAATGAATTCTCTTGAAACTCAACAACCTATATTCTTAGTCACCAAACAATTGCAATTCAACTTATTCAACAGAGTCTAAGTAAGAGCTCCACATACTCAATCATCATATAGTCTTCCATGATTGCTAGTACTCAAAGCATATTCTTAGAACAAATGGCATCCATCGAACACAGAGAAAGATAGGGGCTTAATATTTCGCCTCGCAACTCATTTATCATAGAGATAATTGTCAACAATAATAAATCATGATCAAATATATTTGACTGGTCATATGTGCCTAGATCTTTCCCTACCACATGATGCTTGCCAACTAGAGAATAGTTTAGGTCAAAATGAGATTTCATACTATTGACTTTTTGCATAAAAGTAAATACTAAAAAGTAAAAGATAGGCCCTTCGCAGAGGGAAGCAGAGGTTGTCATGTGCTTTTTATTTGGATGCCCAAGCTCTTAATGCAAAGGAACATCACGTTATATTGCCCCTTATGATAGCAACCTTTATTATGAAGTCTGTCGCTTTTATTACTTTGCCATCACAAGTTCGTACAACACTCAATTTTCCCTTACAATAAAAAATCAAACATATTTAGGAGCATTTTTTATTGCTTTATGCACCGATGACAACTTACTTGACAGATCTTATTCAATCCATAGATAGGTATGGTGGACACTCATGGCAAGAAACTGGGTTTAAGATGCACAAGTAGTATCTCTACTTAGTACGAATTTTTGGCTAGCAAAAGATCCTAGGCAAACACCACATGTTGGAGGATCCATGACAATATAACTTCTATGCAAATATACACAACCATAACTCATTACGTTGTCTTCCTTGTCCAACTTCAACTAATTTGCTCAAGTTTTAAAATAATTAATGGGTATTCACAATCATAGAATATTTCCAAGATAATATATTTGCATGTGAAAGTTCTCTTTCTTATAGTAATCATTCATGAATTGCTTGTATGACCAATATTGTGATTGTCAAACTTCAAAAGATTTCACTTTCTAAACCCAATGTGAAGCTACTACTAGGCATGATATAAACATATAATTTAAACTTCATGATATTCAATTCATTCAACAATTTACTCATAGGATATAAGTGAAGCACAAGAGTAAATGACAAACTACTCCAAAAAGATATAAGTGAAGATCAAGCGAGTAGTTAAGTAAATAGGTAGCTAATTGTGGACTCTCTCTTATTTAAAAACTTTCAGATCTAAATATTTTATTAAAACAGCAAGCAAAACAAAATAAAATGACATTCTAATAAAAGCACAACTCATGTGAAGAAGCAAAAACTTAGGCTCAACCGATACTAACTGATAATTATTGATGAAGAAAGGTGGGATGCCTACCGGGGCATCCCCAAGCTTAGATGCTTGAGACTTCTTGGAATATTAACTTGGGATGCCTTGGGCATCCTCAAGCTTGAGCTCTTGTGTCTTCTTCATTCTTCTCATAACACGGTTTCCCTAATTCTTAAAAACTTCATCCACACAAAACTCAACAAGAACTCGTAAGATACATTAGTATAAATCAATGCAACACCTTATCATTCTCTACTATAGAAAATCACTAAAATTATTATTTAACATTTCATACTAAGTGCCTCTTCATATTTAATACTCCTATCCTCAAATAGAATCATTAAACAAGCAAACATATGCAAACAATGCAAACATAACAGCAATCTGTCTAAGCAGGACAGTCTGTAAAGAGTGCAATATTCATCATACTTACCTAACTCCAAAAATTCTGAAAATTTACCACACTGTAGAACATTTATCAGAGCTTATTGTGAAAATAGTTTCAATATTTTATCACATTCTGACTTTTCTGGAGAAGTTTTGCGACAGCGATAAACTTTCTGTTTTCAAACAGCAACATATAGACTTGCAAAATAAGCATGGAAAAGGCTATACTTGACATTCTTATTGAAGTAAAAGATGCAAAACATTATTATAGATAACAGCAAGCAAATAATAATAAAATAAAATGATGCTCCAAGCAAAACACATATCATGTGACGAATGAAAACATAGCTCCAAGTGAGGTTACCGATAATGTTGAAGACGAAAGAGGGGATGCCTTCCGAGGCATCCCCAAGCTTAGTTGCTTGAATATTCCTTGAATATTACCTTGTGGTGCCTTGGGCATCCCCAAGCTTAGGTTCTTGTCACTCCTTGTTCTCCTCATATCGATATCTCACCCAAAACTTGAAAACTTCAATCACACAAAACTTAACGGAACTTCGTGAGATGGATTAGTGTGATAAAACAAATCATTCACTTGGGTACTGTCAAAGACAAGATTCATAATTGTTCTCACACAATTCCTACTGTACTATACAATTTCCATAATTTATATTAAGCAATATAAGCCATAGAAACTAGAAAACAAGCAAATTATGCATTGAAAACAGAATCTGTCAAAAACAGAACAGTATGTAAAGGTCTGAATTAAGTTCATACTTATGTAACTCCAGAAATTATGAAAAATTAGGAAAACGTAGAAAGTTTCTATACCCAACAACTGTAAAAAATTCAGAATTTTTACACGTTGCAGTAAAATACAGGAATTTCTGCACTGGACGCAAAAGTTTCTGTTTTATCACAGAATCAAGTCAACTATCATCCACACTATCCCAAAGGCTTTACTTGGCACTTTATTGAAACAGAAGCTATAAAACAAGATAACTAAAGTATCCTAACCATGTGAACACACAAAAACAGTAGGTAAAAGTGTTGGGTTGTCTCCCAACAAGCGCTTTTCTTTAATGCCTTTTAGCTAGGCATGATGATTTCAATGATGCTCGCATAAAAGATAAGAATTGAAACATAAAGAGAGCATCATGAAGCATATAACTAGCACATTTAAGTCTAACCCACTTACTATGCATAGGGATTTTGTGAGAAAAAAATTTATGGGAACAAGAATCAACTAGCATAGGAAGACAAAACAAGCAAAACTTCATGATTTTCAACACATAAAGAGGAAACTTGATATTATTGCAATATGTATAAGCACATGTTCCTCTCTCATAATAATTTTCAGTAGCATCATGAATGAATTTAATAATATAACTATCACATAAAGCACTATTTTTATGATCCACAAGCATAGAAATTTTCTTACTCTCCACACTAGCAAATTTATTCTCATCAATAGTAGTGGGAGCAAATTCAACAAAATAACTATCATGTGCTACTTGATTGACATAATCAAATTGAACATTAAACTTATGATGACAAGTTTCATGGTTATCATTATTCTTTGTAGCACGCATGTCATAAGCAATTGAAACCCCTTCCAAAATAGTGGATTCATCACTAAATAAAGTCATGACCTCTCCAAATCCACTTTCATAATTATCACAATAAGATTCAACACCCTCCAAAATAGTGGGATCATTAGTACCTAGAGTTGGCACTCTTCCAAACCCACTTTCATCAATATAATCGTCATAAATAGGAGGCATGCTACCATTATAACAAATTTGCACATCAAAACTTGGGGGACTAAAAATATCATCTTCATCAAACATAGCATCCCCAAGCTTGTAGCTTTGCATATCATTAGCATCATGGATATTCAAAGAATTCATACCAACAACATTGCAATCATGCTCATCATTCAAAGATTTTTGGTCAAACATTTTATAGAATTCTTCTTCTATCAATTGAGCACAATTTTCCTTTCCATCATTTTCACGAAAGACATTATAGAGATGAATAATATGATGCAACCTCAATTCCATTTTTTTGTAGTTTTCTTTTTATAAACCAAACTAGTGATAAAACAAGAAACTAAAAGATTCAATTGCAAGATCTAAAGATATACCTTCAAGCACTCACCTCCCCGGCAACGGCGCCAGAAAAGAGCTTGATGTCTACTACGCAACTTTATTCCTGTAGACTCGTGTTGGGCCTCCAAGCGCAGAGTTTTGTAGGACAGTAGCAATTTTCCCTCAAGTGGATGACCTAAGGTTTATCAATACATGGGAGGCGTAGGATGAAGATGGTCTCTCTCAAACAACCCTGCAACCAAATACAAGAAATCTCTTGTGTCCCCAACACACCAAATACAATGGAAATTTGTATAGGTGCATTAGTTCGGCGAAGAGATGGCGATACACTGTAGTAATGATAGTAGACATTGATTTTTGTAATAGGAACAATAAAAAACAGCATGGTAGCAATTGATAAAACGGAGCACAAATGGTATTGCAATGCTTGAAAATGAGGCCTAGGGTCCGTACTTTCACTAGTGCAATCTCTCAACAATGCTAATCTAATTGGATCATATAACCATCCCTTAACGTGCAACCAAATACAAGAAATCTCTTGTGTCCCCAACACACCCAATACAATGGCAAATTGTATAGGTGCACTAGTTCGGCGAAGAGATGGTAATAAAAGTTTAATATGAATGGTAGAAATATATTTTCATAATCTAAATAAATAAAAACAGCAAGGAAGCAAATGATAGAAGTGAGCAAAAATGGTATTGCAATGCTTGAAAATGAGGCCTAGGGTCCGTACTTTCGCTAGTGCAATCTCTCAACAATGCTAATCTAATTGGATCATATAACCATCCCTCAAAGTGCGATGAAGAATCACTCCAAAGTTCCTATCTAGTAGAGAACATAAGAAGAAATTGTTTGTAGCTATTCTTTCTGATCGATCTATCCAAGAGTTCGTACTAAAATAACACCAAGTTATTCTTTCCGATCGATCTATCAATAGTTCGTACTAAAATAACACCAAGTTATTCTTTCCGATCGATCTATCAAGAGTTCGTACTAAAATAACACCAAAGCAAATTCAGATTCATAATACTCAATCCAACACAAAGAACCTCAAAGAGTGCCCCAAGATTTCTACCAGAGAAACAAAAGACGAGAATGTGCATCAACCCTATGCATAGATTACCCCAATGTCACCTCAGGAATCCGCGAGTTGAGTGCCAAAATATATCTCAAGTGAATCAATATGATACCCCATTGTCACCACGGGTATTCATAGCAAGACATACATCAAGTGCTCTCAAATCCATAAAAGTATTCAATCCGACAAAACAAAATCTCAAAGTGAAAACTCAATTCATCACAACAAGATAGAGAGGGGAAAACACCATATGATCCAACTATATTAATAAAGCCCGTGATACATCAAGATCATGCCATCTCAAGAACACGAGAGAGAGAGAGAGAGATTAAACACATAGCTACTGGTACAAACCCTCAGCCCCGAGGGTGGACTACTCCCTCCTCATCATGGTGGCCACCGAGATGATGAAGATGGCCACCGGTGCTGATTTCCCCCTCCGGCAGGGTGCCGGAACAGGATCTAGATTGGTTTTTCATGGCTACAGAGGCCTGCGGCGGCGGAACTTCTGATCTAGGGTTACCCCGAGGGTTTTTGGAATATTTGGGAATTTATAGGGCGAAGAGGCGGTGCGGGAGGCCACCGAGGTGGGCACAACCCACTTGGGCGCGCCTAGGCCCCCAGGCGCGCCCTGGTGGGTTGTGCTCTCCTCGGAGCTCCCCTCTGGTACTTCTTTGGCCCACCGGGTGTCTTCTGGTCCAGAAAAAATCTCCAAAAAGTTTCACTCGTTTGGACTCCGTTTGGTATTGATTTTCTGCGATGTAAAAAACAAGCAAAAAACAGCAACTGGCACTGGGCACTATGTCAATAGGTTAGTCCCAAAAAATGATATAAAGTTGCTATAAAATGATTGTAAAACATCCAAGAATGATAATATAATGGCATGATTACTTCATAAATTATAGATACGTTGGAGATGTATCACGCCGTTCTAAGCAAAATAAGATGCATAAAGGATAAACATCATATGCATTCAAAATATGTGACATGATATGGCCATCATCATCTTGTGCTTTTGATCTCCATCTCCAAAGCATCGTCATGATCTCCATCATCACCGACTTGACACCTTGATCTCCATCGTTACGTCAGGGTTGTCTCTCCAACTATTGCTACTACAACTATTGCTAACGCATAGCGATAAAATAAAGCAATTACATGGTGCTTGTATTTCATACAATAATTAAGAGACAACCCTAAGGCTCCTGCCGGTTGTCGATATTACAAAACATGATCATCTCATACATCAACATATATCACATCATATCTTGACCATATCACATCACAACATGCCCTGCAAAAACAAGTTAGACGTCCTCTACTTTGTTGTTGCAAGTTTTACGTGGCTGCTACGGGCTTCTAGCAAGAACCATTCTTAACTACGCAAAAACCACAACGGTGATTATCAAGTTTGCTGTTTTAACCTTCTTCAAGGACCGGCCGTAGTCAAATTCGATTCAACTAAAGTAGGAGAAACAGACACCCGCCAGCCACCTTTATGCAAAACAAGTTGCATGTCAGTCGGTGGAACCGATCTCATGTGCGTGGACATGTAAGGTTAGTCCGGGCCGCTTCATCCCACAATACCGCCAAATCAAAATAAGACGTTGGTGGTAAGCAGTATGATCATCACCGCCCACAACTCCTTTGTGTTCTACTTGTGTATATCATCTACGCATAGACCTGGCTCGGATACCACTGTTGGGGAACGTTGCATGGAAAACAAAAAAAATTATGCGCACACGCAAGATCTATCCATGGAGATGCATAGCAACGAGAGGGGAGAGTGTGTCTATGTACCGTCATAGACTGTAAGCAGAAGTGTTTATTAACGCGGTTGATGTAGTTGAACTTCTTCGCGATCCAACCTATCAAGTACCGAACGTACGACACCTCCGCGTTCAGCTCGGCGACGTCCTCGCCTTCTTGATCCAGCAAGACGGGAGAAGTAGTAGATGAGTTCCGAAAGCACGACGGCGTGGTGACGGTGGTGGTGAAGCTATCTCCGCAGGGCTTCACCTAAGCACTCCGAAAATATGATCGAGGGACGAAACTGTGGAGAGGGGCGCCGCACACGGCTAAGAGATTGTCGTGGCCTTTGTGTGGCGCCCCCTCCCTATATATATATATGTGTGTGTGTGTGTGTGTGTGTGTGGAGGGGAGAGGGGAGGCAGCCAGGAGGCGCCCCAAGGGTGTCCGAATCCCCCTTGGGATCCTGCCCTGGCCGCGCGCCCCCCTTCCTTGTTGGCGCACGGGAGGAAGGCAGGGGGAGGTGGCGCCCCCCTTTCCTTTCTCTCGTGAGGAGGGAAAGGCAAGAGGGGCCAACCCTCCCCCTTTCCTTCCCCTAGGGCCGGCGGCCAGGGAGAGGGCGCGCCAGCCCCCTTGTGGGTTGGTGTGTGCCTCACCTTCGCCCATTAGGCCCATAGACCTCCCGGGGCCTCCCGAAACCCCTTCTGGTGATCCGATGGTTACCCAGTACCTCCCTAAACTCTTTCGGTGTCCAAATAGCATTGTCCTATATATCAATCTTTACTTCCAGACCATTTCGGAGCTCCTCGTCATGTTCGTGATCTCATCCAGGGCTCCGAACAACATTCGGTCACCAAATCATATAACTCATATAACACTATATCGTCAACGAACGTTAAGCGTGCGGACCCTACGGGTTCGAGAACTATGTAGACATGACCGAGACACCTCTCCGGTCAATAACCAATAGCGGAACCTGGATGCCCATATTGGTTCCTACATATTCTACGAAGATCTTTATCGGTCGAACCTTATGACAACATACGTAATTCCCTTTGTCTATCGGTATGTTACTTGCCCGAGATTCGATCGTCGGTATCTTCATACCTAGTTCAATCTCGTTACCGGCAAGTCTCTTTACTCATTCCGTAATACATCATCTCGTAACTAACTCCTTAGTCACTTTGCTTGCAAGCTTCTTGTGATGTGTATTATCGAGAGGGCCCAGAGATACCTCTCTGATACATGGAGTGACAAATACTACTCTCGATCTATGCCAACTCAACAAACACCTTCGGAGATACCTGTAGAGCATCTTTATGATCACCAAGTTATGTTGTGACGTTTCATAGCACACAAGATATTCCTCCGGTATCCGGGAGTTGCATGATCTCATAGTCGAAGGAATATGTATTTGACATTTAAGAAAGCAATAGCAATAAACTGAACGATCATATGCTAAGCTAACAGATGGGTCTTGTCCATCACATCATTCTCCTAATGATGTGATCTTGTTATCAAGTGACAACACATGTCTATGGTTAGGAAACCTTAACCATCTTTGATCAACGAGATAGTCTAGTAGAGGCTTACTAGGGACACGATATTTGTTTACGTATCCACACATGTATTTTAAGTTTCTGATCAATACAATTCTAGCATGAATAATAAAGCTTTATCATGAATAAGGAAATATAATAATAACAACTTTATTATTGCCTCTAGGGCATATTTTCATCAAATTTTACACATGGAAAATCCCCATTGGTCCGGGCTTTTAACATGTTATCGGATCCAAACCGGAACCCGATATCTTAACAGCGACCCGTTATGGTGGATGCCACGTGTCAGTTACCCTTGACAAAAGCACTTCCATGACGCACCATTTATCGTCATGGAAGTGGACACTTCCGTGATGATAATTTGAGAATAGTCATGGAACACTTCTACGACAGCACAAGTATGACTATCTTGATTCTGTCATAAAATCGTCACGGATGTACATGCATGACAAAAAACATGACCTACTGTGACAAACATGTATCATCACAAAAGTATTTTTTTAGTGTCCATAGCCAGTTGATTAGCCGCGTCGATGCGAGACTTTCTTCCTTTTTTGACTTCCCTTATTGATCTCTATCACCGCATTCTATTCCACCTATAGTCCTATATCCATGACTCACACTCATGTATTGCGTGGGGTTGAAAATGCTGAAGGACGTTAGAAGTACGATCCAATTGCCTGGTTTGACACCAGGGTGCTCATGATTTATATTTACGTGGTGAAGGCAGAGGCATGCCATGCTAACATGATAAAATGACTGGGGATAACATTCGTTAAGGATCGTATATTTTGAAAAAGTAATGATTATGTTTCTTATATTATGGATATTATTATGTTGATATTGTTACTTCATCGTTTCTCAGTGACTATACCATAAAGAGATTACATGATACACATGTTATGTAGCATTCAACATCAAAAATTCAGTTTTTATCATTTACCTACTCGAGGACGAGCATGAATTAAGCTTGGGGATGCTGACATGTCTCTAACGTATCTATATATTTTTTAATTCTTTTCATGCTATTCTATTATCAATCTTGGATACTTTATATGCATTTTTATGTTGTTTTATATCATTTTTGGGAACTAACCTATTAACCCAGTCCCTAGTGCCAGTTGTTGTTTCTGCTTGTTTTTGGTTTTTCAGAAAATCAGTACCAAATGGAGTCCAAACACTACGAAACTTTTTGACGATTTTTCTGGACAAAAGAGACCCTAGAAGCTTCAGGAGGAGACCAGATGCGAAGCGAGGAGATGGCAAGGCAACAGAGCGTGCCCTGCTACCTTATGGCCCCACGTGGCTTCGTCTGACCTAATTCCACTTCTATAAATTCTCAAATATTGGGAAACCCCCAGAAAGCCACCTGAAACACTTTTTTCACCGCCACAAGCTTCTGTTCTTCCATGATCCCATCTGGAGGCCTATTTCAGTACTCTATCAGAGGGGGAATCGATCACGGAGGGCTTCTACATCATCCTTGCCGCCTTCCGATGATGCGTGAGTAGTTTACCATAGACCTATGGGTCCATATCTAGTAGCTAGATGGCTTCGTCTCTCTCTTTGATCTTTAATATAATCTTCTCCTTGATCTTCTTGGAGTCCTATCTGATGTAATCTTCTTTTGCGGTGTGTTTGTTGGGATCCGATGGATTGTGGGTTTATGATCATATTATTAATTGAAAGTAATTGAGTCTTTTCTGAACTTTATTATGCATGATTGTGATAGCTTTGTATTTCTCTCTGATCTATCCATTTGGTTTGGACAACTAGATTGATTTATCTTCTGTGGGAGAGGTGCTTTGTAATGGGTTCAATCTTGTGGTGTCCTCACCTCGTGATAGAAGGGGTAGCGAGGCATGTATTGTATTGTATTGTTGCCATTAAGGATAAAATGATGGGGCTTATTCATATTGCTTGAGTTTACTTTGTCTACATCATGTAATCTTGCTTAAGGCGTTACTTTGTTTGTCATGAACTTAATACCATGGATACATGCTGGATAGCGGTCGATTGGTGGAGTAATAGTAGTAGATGCAAGCAGGAGTTTGTCTACTTGTCACGGACATGATGTCTATCGTGTGATCATTGGCATGAGTATCATCATAACTATGCGCTTTTCTATCAATTGCCCGACAGTAATTTGTTTACCCACTGTATGCTATGTGTTCGAGAGAGAAGCCTCTAGTGGAAACTATGTCCCCCGGGTCTACTTTTATCATATTATAAAATCCAAAAATACCTTGCTGCAATTTATACTTTTTATTTTACTTTAATTTTTATCTATCTATCTATCACTATCATAATTTATCCTTGCAAGTAACGAGTTCAAGGGGATTGACAACCCTCTTACCCGTGTTGGGTGCAAGTATTTGCTTTTGTCTGTGTAGGTGCTGAAGACGAGAGTTTGCTTGGTTATCCTATTGGTTCGATAACCTTGGTTCTCACTGAGGGAAATACTTATCTCTACTGTACTACTTCACCCCTCCTCTTTGGGGAAAATCCCAACACAGTTTACAAGTAGCATGGGCTCCGTCCCAGTTCTTCTAACCCCGCTAGGAACCCTACCGAGGGATCTGATGGGATGTCGTACCATCAGTATCGTATTCTAGTTGATGATTGTCCACATCATGGTATCCCTGATTGGCTTGTGTTAAATTTATTTTATGGTGGACTTAGAAAAGAATGCAAAACTGAATTAGGCTTAGCTTTGGGAGGTGCTTTGACTACTAGTATGGTACCCGAAGCTTGGGAGTTATTAGATAAAATACATGCCAATCATGAAGCTTGGGGACTAATGAGGGTGGAGAAGGAGGAGTTGAGATGGACTTTGATTGCATAAAAGCTTATCTTAAGTCAGGTAGAGTCAATAAACTTAGTGAAGAACTTTATTTAGACCCTAACATTATGCTTCGACTTGTTAGTGTCATGCTGAATTTTCGGAACTTCCTAAGAAAAATTGGGAGTGTTATACCGATGAGGACCCTAAGGAAGAGGTTGTTGAAACCTTGGAGGTGGAACCATAAGAGACTCCTGTTGAGGATGACTATGAACTAGTAGTGCAATTACCTACCCATGATGAATCACACAATTGGAGTATGATCACAAAAAGCTAAAAGAGCAAGAAAAGAGTAACATGGACATATGCACTATTCAAGCAAAGTCGCTGGTTTAAAAGAAGAGTAAGATTAAGAAACTGGTAAATGAATAATTTTGCTACCTTGGAAAAAGAGGTAAAATCTTTTGTTAAAGGTTGTGTAAAAGCAACACACACATGTAAACTAGTAGTACCTTGTTCTGTTGGTAGCACCTCTTATTATGGGCTTTGCGATATGGGTTCTTCTATTAATGTGATACCTTATACTCTTTATGTTAAGCTTCGTCATGAAATCTATTGTTTTGAACTCCAAACCATAGACATGGACATAAAACTAGCAAATGGCACTCTTAGGAAACCTTATATCACATTATCTGATGTGGTCCTGGGAACCTTTACTTACCCTATGGATTTTGTTTCCATGGAAATACCTCAAGATGATCTTTATCCTATTAATTTTGGAAGATATTTTATTAACACTGGAGAGGCAAAGATTAATTGCAAAAAAGAGGTTTTCTCTCTCTGGTTTGGAGAGGAAGAAAGGGAATTTCATTTCTCCAGATTTAAAAATCATCCACAACTGAAAGAGCATAATGACAATGAGGACAAGGCAATTGCACAACTTGCCTCTATTTATTTCAGGACATCAGTAGATGAACTTGAAAGAAGTCTCATTGATTATGAACAAAGTCCTGAAGATCCAACTAAAATGGAATTGATCAACATTTCGATGAGGCACCTGTGTAGGAGCTTGCCGCTGAAGAAAAGATTGAAGTACCCGAGAAGAAAGGAGATGAGGGATTACCCTCTCCTGAACTCAATCCCTTGCCAAAAGAATTAAGGTATGATTTTTTTAGATGAAAGAAATAAAATATCATGTTATTATCAGTGCTAACCTTTTAGATAAATAAAAAGGATGAACTCATGAAAACTTAAAAGAAAGATTGCAAGGCTTTCGGGTGGATGACCTCAAGGGGATAAGTCCATCCATATGCACACATCATATATGTATGGAAGAAGGGGCTACACCCATGTGCAAATATCAAAGGAAATGACTCCCAAAATGAAAGAAGTGTAAGGAAAGAGTTAATTCATTTACTCGATGCATGCATTATATATCCAGTATTTGAACATGATTGGGTGAGTCCAGTTCATTGTGTTCCTAAGAAAGGAGGGTTGACAGTTGTTCCTAATAAACATAATGAGCTAATCCCTAGTAGAATAATAGTTGGATATAGAATGTGTACTGAGGAGGCTAAATAAGGAGACTCAGAAGGACCAATATCCATTGCGCTTCATTGATCAATTGGTTGAGAGATTGACGAAGCACTCATTTTTGTTACATTAATCAGAATTCTGGGTTTTCACAAATAGCCGTGCATCCCAAGGAGCAAAAGAAAACTACATTCGCTTGCCCTTTTGGTATGTATTCCTACCTTTCCATGCCGTTTGGAATTTTCAATGCACCAGCTACTTTTCAGGGATGTATGAATGCTATATTTTCTGATTTTGTTGAGGAAATTATGGAAGTTTTAATGGGCGTTTTTTCTGTCCATGGGACTTCTTTTGATGATTGCCTCCATGATCTTAACAAAGTTTTGCAGCGGTGTGAGCACACTAAGTTCTAAAATGGGAGAAGTGTCACTTCATGGTGAATGAAGGAATTGTATTAGGTCACAAAGTATTTGGAAAAGGTATCAAGCTGGATAGAGCGAAGATAGATGCAATAGATAAGTTGCCGTATCCATGAGACATAAAAGGGATACAAAGTTTTCTGGGGCATAATGGTTTCTATAGACTCTTTACTAAATAAATTCTCTAGTATTTTGAAACCTCTAACTAACCTTTTACAGAAGAGTGTCCCCTTTGAATTCAATGAAGAATGCAAGTTGGCCTTTGAATAGCTAAAACAAGCATTGCTCATGGCGCCGTTTATCACACCTCCCAATTGGGATAAACCCTTTGAGGTAGTATGTGAAACTGACAACATTGTGTAGGTGCTATGTTGTGACATCATGAAGGTTACAAGTTCAATATTATTTATTATGCTAGTCATACTTTGAATGAGGCTTAAAGGAATTATGTCAAGAATGATAGAGAACTATATGCGTTAATATTTGCTCGTGAAAAGTTCAGGCCTTAATTTACAGAGACGAAAGTCATTTTCTACACAGATCGTCAAGCCATGAAGGAGGTATTGAACAAGAAGGACACGAAGCCTAGATGGGTTAGGTGGTCTCTTCTCCTACAAGAATTTGACACTAAACCATTCAAAACTCTTGAATATATTTGCAAATGGAAGCTCCTAATGATTTGCACAAAAGGAATGAACATTGCTATTGGAACTAAATGTATCAACATGATCTAATCCATATGAAGCATTTAGTTACAAAAAAAGCAAAAAAGGGAGATGGTGCTCACCGGTAGGCGGAGGATGTGTGGGGATGCGTCTGCGGTGTAGGATCCAAAGCTACTTGAACTGGTGGTGGGCGCTCTTGCTGGTGCACACGAGCTGAGCTGTCATGGCAACGAGGAGTGGGCCCATGAGCGTCTCCCTCCATCTTCAGTTAGGGCAATGGCACCCCGAGCTTGATCTCTGACCTCCAAAACCGCAACACAAGCACGCACGCGGCCGCTATCCGCCGTTGTCGGTGAGGGGCCATGCATCGGGAACCATCGGCGAGACCTAGCCACCGCCCCTCCACCATGAGTTGATGGTTTGATGGTCACAATGTATGAGCACAAGCACCTCCGTGCCTCATCTCCGGCAACTCCGGCCCAACGGAATTGAGTCACCACCACATTGTGGGTCCCTCTCCTCCGTCGTCGTCGACATGACGCGGCAACAGAGATCCACTTGCCGCATGACGAGCACCAGCCTCAACCTCCACACCGTGCCACTTCACCGCTGCTGGGAAATCACGGTTAGTACCGTCGTCAGGAGAAACGCTAGGGAGGGGGGAAGTTGGCGACGAGAGCGACAGAGTGGGTGAGATAAACGAGGGAGGAGTGGGGAAAGAAGGAAGAAGATAGAGGAGTTGAGGGAGGGGGCGTTCGCGACGACAAACGTTTTTCCTGGACGAAATAAAAACTAACGTGGCTAATTTCACGTGCTTCAAGATTCGTGCCTCAGTCAAACGGTTCAGACAATGTTAATCCCCAAAAGCTAAACATCTGACATATGAATTCTATGGATTTCGTAAACCTAATAAGGCCCGTCGGTGCCTGGATCCATCTTCCTTGCTGCCATAGATCCTTTTTGGAACTGCTCCGCTCTAAAAAAATGCAAGCCAAACGGGGTAGCTTCACGGTATTCCGCTCCGAAAAACTAAAATTTAGGGTACAACTCCCCGTTTTTTATGAAGCTCTTCAGGGTTGCTCTAGAAAACGCTAGAAGCTGGAGTTGGGGGGGGGGGGATTACCCACCACTGCTACCATGCTACCGGTAAGTGGATACCTTTTTGTTTTTCCTCATGTCATCCAATCAAATAGATTTTTTTCGCCAAAATTCTCATTCTTAAAACTAGAGCTAGTTGAAAGTCAAACATGATAAACTGCTCTTTGATGGAGCTGTAACTCTTGAGTGAAACTGCTCCAAAGATAATTTGGTTCTTTTTTAGGGGTAAGTGGATTTGGTATAGTAAAAATGATTTTGGTTTTTTTTTAGGGGTGAAAATGATTTTGGTGAAGCGGAGCAGTCTCGTACAGGCCCTTAATAAGGCCCATGTGCTATAAAAACATCCTGGCCCATCAGAGGGGGAATGTTGTGAGCTCACTCAAAGAGCCCATATGCGCGTAGTCGGCCCTAATGTCCAGGGACAGAAAGCCTCGGTCCCAGTGACTGCTCGCCTTCGCCGGCGGAGGAGGAGGGAGGAGCACCGTGAGTGGGAGTCAGGAGGCCACGTCCTACGCGTTGGGCGGGCGGGTAGCCGGAGCAAAGGGCAAAGAAGTGGCATCAACCAACGGCGACGGTGAGCGTGGGGATCCGTGGAGGTCCGATGTAGCTCTTCTGGCCTCCGAGTTTCTGGCATTCCCTGGAGCGTGGCGGGCGGTCACCGATGAAGGAACCCCGCCGCCGCCGGCCGGTACCGAGGGTCGCAAGACGGCGGAGGATACGTCACGCCCGCCGCCTGCTTGCGGCGTCCCGCGCGGCGCGTGTGGGACCCCACCTTCTGGGGCTTGTCGAGCGGACCGGTGGCACGCGACTGTGGCCCCAGGCCGTTGGATTGATCCCAGTGGGCTCGGTTGGCGATCCAACGGTGCTGGATGCGCTGGGCGACTCTATGGGTCGGGAAATCACTTGTTTTTGCCCGACTGATAAGAGCGATCCGTAAGCCGCCTCTCTCTTCAGCCACGTGTCGTCTGGAATCCACCCACCTTCTCCAATAGCCACAAAATCTTTGCCTCGCACTCTCTCCCGTATCCCATTCTCCTGACCAATGAAGCAGCAGCGACCTACCGCCGGACACCACCAGCCACCGACGCGACGAAGGGACGGAGCAGGGCCTGCCAGCTTCCCATCCCGGCACTGGCGTTGCATAGCAAGAGCTGCATCACAAACATGCGCCCGCGCCGCCGTGCGCTTCATCGCAGCGTCGCCGTGGCCGCAGTACACTTCATGGCAGCGTCCGCCGTCGCCACCGTGTGCTTCATCGCAGAGTCAGCCGTCGCGTCGCGCTCTGCATAGCAGCAACCGTTGTCACCGTCGCGTGCTGCGTCGCAGCATCCGCCTTGCCGCCATGCGCTCCATCAAAGGACGCAACATCCTCCGTCACCACTCACCCATCACGTACTGTCACCGCCGTGTGCTGTGTCGTAGCATTCGCCGCCGACGCTGCGCGCTGTGTCACAGGGTGCCCCAACGATGCTGCAATGGTGGCCGCCGCTGGCGCTCTCCCGGCGAGGTGCTCGACGTGGCAATGCAACACACAGGTTTGCTGCCTGATTCAAAAAGGCTCCGGTGCTGCAACTGGCCGACGGCGAGGTACCCGACGTGCTACGATGCAACTTTTTGATGGTGCTGTGATCCGCCCGTGTCCTTTTGAAGCAGCGAGCAAGCATCGCTCAGGTGCTGCTGCTACGGGTCGAGTCGGGCGGTGCGGCAATCTTCGTCGGAGAGCAAGTATCGGGTGTTGCTGCTGCAGAGTGAGTCGGCCGGCGATGGTCTTTGCACATCTGTGCGATGTGGCGATGCGAGGAGAACGAAGCAGTGTATTTCTGTTTCTGCGTTGACTGAATCAGATGGCTACGTGCATCCAGATCTTGGCGGATCAGACGGCTACCAACCCGACTGATTTCTAGGAGAAATCAGTCGGTTGACGCCTAGCAGCGGCCCTCTATGCTTGGTTCCGCAGGCACCAACGGAAAGGTGAGGCGATCAACCTGCATTCCTTCCTCTCTTCCCCCCTCCCTCCTTGCAATTCCATTCCATTCTGTTTGCAGGCAGTAGTGCAAAGGTGAGGCGAGCAACTCGCATCTCCCCTTCCTCCCCTCCCCGTCAATTCCGTAACATTGTCTTCCCCTCTCTGGTTTTCGTTTGCATCCGTCTTGCTTCGTTGAACCCCAAAACCCAGACTCCCGCATGGTAAGATTGCTGTTCTTGCCCTCACCACCTCCATGTTCTTGCTTCGTTGCATCATTAGGTGGTGGGTTTCTGTTCACGGTCCTTCTTGCTACTATTTGGGCGCTGCTGATGGAGCAGATGGCTGGGCTTCTTGAATCATAGAGACCTCATTTTGTTTCCTGTGGATTTTGCTTCGAGGCGTTCTGAAATTGGTGACTGATCTTCGTGGAGGAGGAGGATTACGCTAAATAGTAACGAGACTCGATGGTGATTTCTGTTCACGTCTTCGATCCTATTTAGTTAGCTTTTGTTGCGGCTGCTCTTGCATTTTGGGGCGATTTTCTTCAGGAGGACCAGAAGGGTAAACAGCATCGAGATCCCGTGGTGATTTCTGTTCACCTCCTCTGTCCTAGTTCGTTTTGAATTTTGTGGTGATTTCGTTCGGAGAAGACGAGGCTAAGGGAATCCATGTCTCCGTTTGCTCTCTTCTGCATCTCTTCTGGTTTCTTCGACTCTTCTCTTCTTCGGTTCTTCCTATGACGGTTGACGGTGGTTTGTTGTTGGAGAAGTTTGACGAGCTCCACAGCCCAAGGATGATTTCTGTTCCAACACTTTTATTTTACTTCACCCTGGCAACTCAACCATTCTGGCGTCCTGAAATCGCTCTATCTGCATGCGGGTGGATTTACACCCTCCTCTCTTGATTCCCCCACTTTCTGTTGCTAATCTGGGCGCCCCATTCGTCCTTACACTGTCATACAGATGTTGTGTTCTTCTGTACTTGATTTGTGCTAACGTGCACTACGACCTCAGATCTATAAGCTCTTCCTTGTTATGAACGAGTGGATAAATATTCCTTTCTGCAATGTGCCAGTGTAGTTCTAGTTCACATGCAGTACATAGAGTTATTTAACTATTCTTGAATCATCTTTTCAATCAAGTTTACTACTATATTTGTGTTCTGCAACAGTGTCTGTACTCTGTACATTCAGTTTACATGTTAGGTTTTGCGTACAAGGATTTCTAGACTATACTATTGTTCTTATGTTGGAATCTTTCAGGAAAGAAAACCCTGCAATGGATGATGCAACATCTAAGTGCTCCGCTGGAAAAGAGAATGGCAGAATCACGTATGCTGGGTCACCTATGAAAGGAAATCGTGAAGAAATTGCAGCTGATGTGAGTAATATGGCAGTACTTTGTAACATTATTGAGATGATGAATTTGCATACGTACATAATCAGTTTTACTCTGCAATTGGGGTGACATACTGAATTTGGTCCGCATCCTTCTTATTTGCAGCACACAACTGACCTTGGTTCCAGGAACGCAAACTCTGTAATGGATAATGCAACATTTAAGTGCTCCGCTGGAGAAGGAGTGAATTGCAGAAAACCACCACATTGAAGCGTCGTGTTGTAGAAAAGACTCTTCTACGAATTTGTGCCAGAAAACACTGATTTTTATCCTAATCATTTGCAGAAACCACCTAACCTTCTGTTCGGGCATTTTAACCTCTATTATGACATGTGGGTCCCGCATTTGATGACGTGGCACAATGTTTCACGGTAGACGACGTTAGATGAGGGATTTTCTGGATTTACAAATCAGTCCCTGTAGTTTTACAGGGACACCCTTCAATCAAATAACAGAAAGCAATCAACTCCCTCCATGGATTTCGGCTGACACAGCAGCCGAGCAGAGCAGCAGAACAGCAACACACCGGCCATGGGTGATGGGTCTCGTCGCCAGGAACGGGAGCAGAGGGCACCGCCGCGGCGCAAGGGCATCCTCAAGGCGCAGGCGAGCCTGCTGCCACGGACGCCGAGGAAGGGCGCCAGAGGCTGGTCCCGAGGCGCGGCGCTGCAGCTCTGCCGCGTTGGACGCGAAGCCCTTGCCGAACTGGGCGACGAGGAGGGTGCGGGCGTCCTGCAGCTCCAGCACGGCGAGGAGGGCGCAGGCGTCCTGCAGCTCCGGCAGGTCGCCACACCAGGCGGCTGCGTAGACGAGCCCCGTCGCTGCTCCTGGATGACCTGCTCGCGGCGGAGTAGCGCGAGGTCCGGTGGCCCAGCCGGAGCAGCTGCTCCACGTCCGGCATCGCTCTCTGGCGCACTTCGCCATGTCCCTGCACGCACGCCGCCGGCAACGACATCAGCTGGCGCGAGGAGGGAAGCCTGGCGGTGATCTGGATCGGGTAGGGGAGGGATTGGGAGGAAGGTTCTTTTTTGGAAAAATACCAGTCTAACGGCGTCCACCACGAAACGTTATGCCACGTCATCAAATGCGGGACCCACATGTCATAATAAAGGTTAAAATGCCCGAACATAAGGTTAGGTGGTTTCTGCAAATGATTAGGACAAAAATCAGTGTTTTCTGGCATAAATTCGTAGATGAGTCTTTTCTGCAACACGACGCTTCAATGTGGTGGTTTTCTGCAATTCACTCCTGGAGAAGAGAATGACAGAATCACGTATACTGGATCACCTATGAAAGGTCATTGTGAAGAAATGGCCGCTGATGTGAGTAATATTGCAGTACTTTGTAACATTATTGAGATGAAAACTTTGCATATGTATATAATCAGTTTTGCTCTGCAATTGGGGTGAAATACTGAATGTGATCCGCATCCTTCTTATTTGCAGCACACAACTATCCTGAATTTCGGGAAAGCAAATCCTACAATGGATGATGCAACACCCAAATGTTCTGCTATAGAAGAGAATGACAGAATTAAGTATGCTGAGTCAACTATGAAAGGATATGATGATGAAATGGAAGATGTTGTGAGTAATATTGCAGTACTTTGTAACATTATTGAGATGATAATTTTACACAATATATCAAATCATTTTTTCTTTGCAATTGCGGTGAAATACTGAATTTGAACCATACCCTTCTTATTTGCAGTGCACTGCTGTCCTAGATTTAGATGGTCATAGTTCCACATCATTATTTGGTGCTTCTGTTGGCCATAGAGGTTTGATCTTCATCCTGATACTGTTAGAACATGTTCCAAAAATTAGTGCTGTTAGCATAACTTACCATCACATGCATAGTATAAAGGAAGTCTTTTATCCCAATCTCATAGAATTCATACTTATCGAAAGTTACATATCGTGTGCATCTGTGTGTTACACTATATGTGTGCATGCTTTGTACGTTTACTATTTGTCTTAACTTTTAGCTGTCAGCATCTTATACAATCATGATGAAACAATTTTGCATTATACATGATCAAGTTATGCAATCGGGTCTTTTCTGAGATATAAACTGTAAGCGGCCAAACATTTATTTCATGTTTATTTGGAGGGGTGGAGGGGATTATGTTAGCAATATGTTCAGTACTTCAATGTGCTTTACAGTGATACACACGTATTGAAGGGATATTTCAGTGTTTGTTTTCACACTGTTTTGATATATGAGTTTGTACAGGCGATTGATTCAGCCTTTGTTTTCTGTTATATACGGTCATGCAGAGTTATATGTTTGTGTTTCAGGAGCTGATGTAGCATTGTGTTGTTCAAGGCAGTTTCATACTGAGATTGCCAAGGAGCCTGACAACAATATGTCTCTGAGGTTATTTTCTAGACGATTAAATCATGTACTCTGCATTTTAGATATATAAGTATGGGAAGTCACATATGAACATGTGCGCAAGCCCACATAATATTGGCACAGGCATGACATTTTAAAAATTATGAAGTTTAGCTATAACATTTCAATTTGGAAATTTTATTAACAAACATAACTAACTGTGTCCTGCATGAAGAAACAAATGTTTAATGCCCCTAGACATCCTTGTCATACGGAAGAGGGTCTGTTTCTTGTTCCTGACTTGTAATTAAGTATGTGTAGTATCTCGCTCATCCTTGAAGTTCCACAGATATTGTGTTCTTCTGTACTTCATTGATGCCTGTGCCAATATATATATGTTTTTTCCTTTCTGCAGTGTGCCAGTGTAGTTCTACATGGGGTTATTTAACTGTTTCTCAATCAAGTTTGCTGTTATATATGCGTTCTGCAACAGTGTCTGTACTCTGTACATTCAGTTTACATGTTAGATTTTGCTGATAAGGATTTCAGGCTATACAATTGTCCTTATATTGGAATCTTTCAGGAAATCAAACCCTTCAATTGATGATACAACATCCAAGTGCACTGGTGGAGAAGAGAATGATAGAATCAAATATGTGTCATCTATGAAAGGATATTGTGATAAAACGGAAGATACTGTGAGTAATATTGCAGTACTTTGTAACATTATTTAGATGATAATTATACATATATATATAATCAATTTTGCTCTGCAATTGCAGTGAAATACTGAATTTGATCCATATACTTCTTATTTGCAGCGCACAACTGTCCAAGATTTCAGGAAAGAAAACCCTGCAATGGAGAGCACTACATCCAAGTGTTCTGCTGGAGAAGAGAATGCTAGAATCAAGTATGCTGCATCATGTATGGAAGGATGTCTTGATGAAATGGAGGAGGCTGTGAGTAATATTGAAGTACTTTGTCAATCAGAGAAGGACCACTCCTCAGAAGAAGAAGACGACTCTCCTCGTGTGAGTTTTTTATATGGTTAAGTTTTTCTTTCTATTTTTTCTAGAATACGCACAAGGATGCGTATCATATACTCATAGGAGAATGGACAAGACACCCATCCATAGCTTTACAGAAGATTGCACACATCATCCACCAAATCTTACAAACTGATTACTCCCTACTGATCCGCCTAGACAACTGCGCGAAAAACTGCAGCATATCCCCACAAAGTAGCCCAGCTAGGTGCCAAACCTTACCCTGTTCCATGATCCTATAACAAGCGATGGTACTGCTGTTGATTTCAACTTGCACTTTGTTAACAAGCATTCCTCTGCATATCATATATGGTTAAGTTTGTCATTCAACTTATACTTTGTATTCCAATGTAGCTAAGTCATCTTTTTTCTTTTCTGTAGAACACAGTGTCATTTTCTTTGAATGGACCTCCTCACCAAATATCTAGGAGCTATTAGGAATCCATTATTCATTTTATTGGATATAACAAGCGCTCTGGTACTGCTGTTGATTTTAGTAGTGTTCTGGGCAAAGAAGCAAAGTTGTTTACAACCCCACCCAAGGGTACATTTCATTTTTTGATAAAATATCAAGAAGATGGTGTGAGTCTCATCATTGACGCTCGAACTGGATGGCTCTATGGGTTTATCAACCGCCATGTATTTGGCTTTTCAAGACTACAGGGCTGCCCTATATTGTACATGTGGGTGCTAAGATGCTCCCCTTTGAAGCTATATATAAAGTAATATCACCTGATGAAAAAATCGAGAACATCGAACTTGGAATTCAACCATTGAGAGATGGTGTTACAAAAATGAGTGAGTATAATGGTGAACTGGATACTAGCGAGTTGGAAATTGCAGTGGGCAGAGTTATCTTTCCTATATGCGAAGGTTACAAAAACAAGAAAGTATTCAAGCTGAACGCAGAGATATTGGAGTCAGGAATATCAGTCACAGTAGGTCAAAGCGATTATCCTGAGAGTGCACTAGTTGTTAAAGCCTGGGAGAAGCTTGGGACGGATGCAAATGCTGCTCTTCATAGATTCTTTTATCGGAGGATCCCAATGTGGCCTTTCGACTTGAAGAACTACTATGCAGGAATAAGGACAGTAGAACAGGTTCTCAATACCATCACAATTGTGACATACAACTCCGTACCCATTGAAATGCATCATCGTATACTCCGGTCTCAGTTCACTTGGCAGCGGGTGGATGAAGGCAAGGGCGATGAAGACGTTCACTTGCTTGATAAATTTGACCAGTGAAGACTTTCTTTATCAGATTAGTTGAGATTTAAGAAGTGTCGGGGAACACAGACAGGGGTATATGTTTTCCCCTGACTGTGCACGGACAACAAGCTAACAGGCTCGAAGACAAGATTACAAGACTAAGATCAGACCAAACAAGAAGGATCAATTCCCTTGAAGGATCCAAGTGCAAGTCGAGAAGGTCAAGGTGAGCCAGAGGAACGAGGCATCGCTAAGGACCTACCTGGCCGGGTAGGCGAGCCCGGCAGGGTTGGGTTTTGCCCCGGAAGCAAGCTCTCAGATCGTCCCGACAAGCCTGCCGTGGCTGGCGGAGGCAAGCCACTCCATCGCTCCACCTCACAAGCGATGCAAGTCATTAATCAAAGCGGTGTCGAGCTCCAAGGTAACTAAGTGGCTGCTTTCTGCCACATGGCAGCCACTTTCTACAGCAAACACCTCCATATGACACCCGTCCTGAGACGTGTCAAGCGAGCAGGCGCAAAGCTGGCAAAATAGCCCGGCAAACCCTGCCGGGCGAGCTGTGATTTGACACTGAGCGGCGCATTTAATGTGCGCTCTGTCAGCCTGCAGAGTTAGATATGATAGCACCGTTAGCTATCTAATCAATACGCAAAGACTGATTTGCCACTTTGGTGACCCCTTAATCTATAAAAGGAGGCCCATGGCAACGATAGAAAGGGTTGGACCCTCACATATCCATACACGCGTAGCCACTCTCGCCCCCAGAGCGACCTTGCCGGGCGAGTGTGCTACGTTCACCACCATTATCCACCATCAATCCACCAAAGCAGGAGTAGGGTTTTACGCCTCACGGCGGCCCGAACCTGGGTAAAGACTGCCTGTGTGATCTCTGCCGTGCTGCGCGACGCTTCTCCGCTCTTTGTGCAACGTGTCCATCCCCCCGCCAACCCAAAAGGGGCTCATGGCCCCATAGGTGGCCGTGGTTTCCCATGACATCTTTGGTGCGCCAGGCAGGGGGATCACTTGCGCAAACCTGAGGGCGTTGGCAGCACGTCGTCTCCATGGCAGCCCAGCCGAAGCTTTTGGCGTCGGTGGTGCTCATGAAGATATGAAGACAAAGCGGGAGAGCGGGGCCGTTCCCGCACCTGCTTTATTCGTCATCTCATCCCACCGTGGTCGCGGCTGCGGTGAAGATCGGCACTGACGGTGGTATGCTCCCCCCCAGGCAGCCTAGGAGGCGCGACCACCGCGCGGGCGCCGTCCGGGGAGAAGGGGCGAGGCGCGCGGGAACTAGGCTCCTCTTTCCATCTCTCTCCTTCTTCGGCAATCGAGCTGCTCTGCCCCTGGCATCGTCAATGTCGATGAGTACCGCACGATGTTCGGTTTAGCATTTACCCTGCTTAGGGAAATCCTGAGTAAAACGCCGGTACGAATCCATTGATCGATGCCCCGGCAAGTATGCTCCGACAAGGCCGTCCACACTGGCGGGACTCTTGCGCCAGCCGCTGTCGGATTGTTCGAAAAGAGTGGAGGATAGAAGGAGGGGCTGGGAAAGCCCGGCACCATATCCTGCCACCCACCAGACACGCCTGACGCATGTTGGTCCCTGCTGGGAACCAGAGAGTTATTCGCTGGCCTTCGTCTTTCCGGGTATTGCGAGCACGCTAAACGCACACAACTGGAAAGGATGGGAAGGAGCAAGAACAAAAGCTAAGTCCAAGCAATCATTTCCTTTTGATGAATCCTAGATTTTTGCATCCGTTTATCCCTCGGTTTTAGTAAGTGTTCGTACTATGAAATCCTTCGTGTGATGGAACCTTGGCTAGTTCTTTGTCTGCACCCTCGTTCTGTCCCGAGCCTTGCTCACAGAACGAGTGGCTGCGTCGAGAGCTACCAAGGAAAAACTTGCCGGGACGCATCCACGCCAAGATGAATGTTAAGGGACGGACCCTTATGACAATCACGACAATATGATACCGGCAAGCAACCAGAACATGCATAGGGACTAATCGTACGAACACAAGCATATAAGCTCAGAGGGATAAACGTGCGTTTAAGATTAAGCAGGGGACATCAATTCCACGCAAACGTAAACAGTACGACATCTAAACATGAAGAATACATCATGTTTTGTTACAGGATAGCACGATGACAAGAATAGCTCGGAGTCAAGCCCGGCGACTACGTGAAGCCGTTGGGACGTGAAGGGCCCTGGCGGCCAGAGGGGCATCTTTCTCTTTGGCAGCTGGAACATCAGCACCCATCGGCGGCTCCTTAAATCCGTCGGCAAGGTCGAGGTCTAGATGACGGCAGGCGATGTTGCTCAGGACCATGAGGAGGGCGTCGTGTGCAAGCTTCCGGGACTCGGTCGTGAAGCGCTTGGCCCTCCCCTCTTCATGCACCTTCAGCTTTTCGATTAGCTCGTTGAAGAAAACTCCTAGCTTGGCACTAGGGACCTCCTGCCTGTTGATCGAAAAAGCTGGCCCATCCATGCCCATTGCTACGGTCTGGGCAGCAAGGTGCATAGCAATGTCAATCATGCTCCTGATCCAGAGGTTCACCTGCTCGGATTGGTTCGTCAGCTTGTCCTCTGCATCCTTCCGGAGGCGCTGGGCGGTGTCTAGATCTTTGGACAACTGTTGCTGGCGGGCTTCGTTGGACTCTGCCACGCTTTCCAAGGTGCCGATCCTGGCCTTTAGATCCATGATAGCGCCGTTGGCGGTTTCAAGGCCTTGGGTCCTGGAGGAAAGCTGCGACTGCACATCGCTCAGAAGGACCTCCGCCTTTCGCGCTTCCTCCTTGAGAGCCTCCATCTCCTTGGTGCTCTCGGCAAGCTCCTCAGTCAGCTTAGTCACCTGTCGATCAAGGTCAGTCCTGGCAGCGGATGCGGCAGCAAGATCATCAGTGAGTTTCTTCAGTCGAACAGCAGAATCAGTTGTGAGGACGTCCAGGGTAGCTTTGTGCTTGTCCTCCAACTCCTTGGTGCGTTGCTGCACGAGGGCTTCCAGGTCATCATCTTTGGCACAAAGGGTGGCTCCAAGCTTCTCCTCCCGGAGAGAAATCTCTTGCTCTCTGGCGTCCAGACGTGCCTTGCGATCCGCCAGGCGCGCTTCATGGGCTATGACGTCTTCCCTCGTCATCAGGATCGCCTCCTACTGCCTCATAAGTGCCCAGAACTGCTTGCCGTGCCATTCGCGCAGCTCCAGGCACTTGTCCTTCAGCTTCTGGTCCACTTTGTTGGTGGACTCGCGTTGCTCTTTGAGCGCCTGCCACTTCTGGTCATGTCGGGCCTGCATTTCTTTGATGCCCGCCGCCACGGACTCCAGGAAGGATAAATCCATTGCAACGGCAACAGAATCGCCCGATTCTTCAACCCCTTGGTGCAGCGATGCCAGGATTCGCTGGAGCTCTTCATCAAGTTCCGCGTTCATCGATGCTGACGGGTCGGGGGCTCCAATCCCGGGCTGCACCAACACCAGTGCTAATTGGCTTGAGGGGGATGGCGAGGTCCCCACCATGGGCCCAAAAGAGGGAAGGGGATCCATGGTTCGGTGGGTAATCTTCCCCTCGACCACCACTCCCACCTCTGGGGCACTTTCAGAAGTATGTTCCTCCACCGCCAAAGGATCTTGAACACTCTTGGCAATGGACCCCTATCCCTCCGCGGTGGCGATCTCAGCGGCCTCGTCCGTGGCAGCTCTCCCTATGCTGGCCACCTCTTCCAGCAGTTTTGGCTCTTCGGCCTGGAGTACTGCGGATGAAAGGACAAGCGAATGGCAAAAAAAAAGGTAGAAATTTTAGATTACCGGGATAAAGGGAGAGGGGATACATAAGAGAAAGAAGGAGAAGAGTGGAAGTTAACTACCCGGACAAGCCTCCCGGGCAGGGGCCTCAGTTTCACCGGCAGCATCAGTTGCCGGGTCATGGACTCCACCCCCTACCGCGGCAGCCACGGCGATGTTCAGTGCGGGCACATCCACGGAGGGTCTCGCCAGGGGTCCTTTGGCTGGGTCAGCGGGAGGAACATACCCTTCTAGGGAGGGCTCATCCCGTGTCGCCTTGCTACCTCCTCCAGCTGGAGGGGCGGGAAGTTCGTCTCCGTCGCCCCCAACATAAGGAACTAGCCCTCCACTTTTAGGCCGGGGGCTGGGCTAGGGACTCGGTGTGGGATCCTCCGTATTGCTCCCCACCAAACCCAAGCTCTCCACAGTCTTCGGTGACCTAGCACGCCGGAGCCTCTTCGACCGATGGATGAGTGTCGCGGGAAACCACGGCCACCTATGGGGCCAAGGGGCCCCTTGCTGGTTTGGCAGGGGGGATGTCGCGTTGCACAAAGAGCAGAAGAATGTGGGACAGCACGGCAGAGATCACACGGGCAATTTTACCCAGGTTCGGGCCGCCGTGAGGTTGTAAAACCCTACTCCTGCTTTGGTGGATTGATGGTGGAAAAGTGGTGGTGGAGCGTAGTACAGTTGCCCAGCAGGCTCGCCCTGGGGAGGCAGTGACTACGCGCGTATGAGCGTGGGGGTGTTCAAGTTTCCAACCCTTGCTATGGTTGCCATGGGCCTTATAGGTTAAGGGGTCACCACAGTGGCAAAACAGTCATTATGCACTGATAAGATAGCAAACAGTGCTATTATACCTAATTCTGCAGGCTGACAAAGTGCATTAAATGCACCGCTCAACGTCACATTGTTGCTTGCCCGGCAAGCCTTGCCGGGCTCGTCTTGCCAGCTCCATGCCTACTTGCTTGACACGTCACAGGACGAGTGTCATCTGTAGGTATTTCCTGTAGAAAGAGGCTGCCATGTGGCGAATGGCTGCCACTTAGTCACTTTGCGACTTGACACCGCATTGATCAACGACGTGGGTGGTGGTGAGATGGCTTGGTGAGGTGTCTTTGCCCTCGTGAGTCTCGGCAGGCCCTGCCGGGACGTCTTGAATGCTTTCTTCCGGGGGAGCCCTTGTCCTTGCCAGGTCCGCCTGCCCGGCAAGGAAGGCTTTTCTCCTGGTGGTGTCTCGCTTCTCTGTCTTGGTCTTGGCCTTCTTAATCAGCATGCTGGTTCTTCGAAGATCTTGGTCTCTTGTATCTTGGCACGGCCTTGGTGTTGTAATATTGTTCTCGTGCCTGTGCACAGTCAGGGCAACAGACTAAGGGTTTGTTGCACCGACAGAAGCCCCCGGGCCTGCCCCGATCACGCTGCCGAGCGTCGTCGGGGTAGGTCCTAATAAGTGCACAGTCAGGGGCGCTGAAGAGGCTGATCTCTTGGAGTCTTCTTTGCTTCTTCATTAATCTTCATTCTGGGCCAGTTTCTGATTTTCTCGTGCGTCGTGTAAAGCCAATCGTGGTGGGGCCATCTTTGCAATGGCCCATGAATGACTTTAACGCACGGGGTAGAAACTGCCAATTCACTCTTCCCACCACGCCCTTATCCTTAGCCACATATGCGGCATGCATCGCGCGGGGTAGGTAACGAAGGTGCGTGGCGCGGGAGAGCATCAAGGCGAGGGCCCGGTCTTCTTGAATTGGCGAAGAGGGGCGGCGATTGCTTGTTGAGGGAGCGGCTCCCTTTCTTGCTCCGCCTATAAAAGGAGGGGCGGAGGGAGAGCCAAGCCATCCATCTCCGGATCCTTTCTTCCCCTGTTTCTGCCTTTCGTTGGTCATGTTGAAGAGAAGGGCCCGGGGCCAAGCTCTGGGCTCCAGCTTGCGCCTAGAGTTGTTGAGTGTTAGCGTTTGGGGAGTGAGCCTGGTCGATGCTCGGAGAAGGCGTCGTGGTCAGGCTGCTCGTAGTGCGGGAGATACCAAGCTCTCCCGTTGTGAGGGAATGTTTGCTCCTTTTGCCACGGTCGTCTGCTCGTTGGGTAGTGCGGTGTCCAACCTTGGGTCACCGCCGCTCGTGGTCTTGGCGATTGGGTCCTTGGCGTCTCTGGGGCATGTCCAGGAGGCAGGGCTGGGAATCGTCGGTAAAACCGGCACTGCCCCATCCGGGAGCCATGGGGATGATGTCGACGAGAGGCGCGCCTTCTTGCCCACCAAGGCGGGGAGGGGCATGTCCCGAGCCCCTGGCCGTCTTGGTCGCTCGCCGTCTCTCCGGGGAAGGCGTCGGGCTGGAGTCCTGGCGCTCCCCCGGAGCGATGTTGATGAAGATGAAGCTGGGGAAGACGGAGAAGGCGGGAGGTAGGCCATCCAGTAGGAGCATGACTGCATCGACGTGTTCGTCTCATGCTGGCGACCTGCTACCTTATCCCTCCGTCCTCCCTTCCCCTTCCCCGGCACCGTCATCACTGTTTTCTTGGTGACCGGGGAAAGGGTTGCTCCCCTGGCGCTTCCGCTTCCTCCAGTGGTCTCCTGGCCGACCCCCGACGCCCCTCTCTGCCGATGCCTGTGCTGGAGCCTTCTGTCAGGTTCTGGAAGTGGTGACCAGGGAGCCGCTGAGGTGCTCCGTACGTCTTCCTCCTTTGCAGCCTCGCCACTCCCGATCTTGTCAGGCCGTGCTCGGCAGCCCTTGACGGGGATCGGGGTGGCGTTGTGTTGATGCGTTGCCTATCCTCTTCTCTTCCCACCGCACTACCTGGGATAAGAGGGATAGGGAGAGGAGTTTACGGAGCATTTATCTTTATTCAATCTTAAACTCGTAGGCATTTGCCAAATTTTAGTTCAAATAATGTAATCTCTCGAGTCCATGTCTGTGTTCTGTAAGGTTTGTACTTGTATGACCAGCATATTAATGAAAAAGATGAACCTTGCCGGGAACTCGTGCATGTACATGTCCATGCAGAGGTGAAATGCCTCTTTATTTTAAATAAACGAGTTTTCCCCGGCAGGCTATTCTGCCGGTACCCTTTCTTCGTTGCTGGGGAAGTGAGCCTACTGGCAAAAAATAGAGGGACCAGCCCCCCGCCAACTTCTTTTCATCAAAGGCCACTACGACCATCCAGGCCGAAGCAACGTTCGAGCCAGGGATGGGAGCGCCTAAGTTTTGAAGAGTGGCGGGGTTTTCTTATGCACAAGTTTTAGCTTACAGAACACTTACGGACAAGAGGTAGAACTTATCTGTTTTGTTCGCCGGGGATCGCAGCGTTGGTTCATCTCCCCATCTTCTTGCAGAAACCGAGTTCTCGGCAGGAACCTGCAGCTTTATGCAGATGAGAATGATGCAGGATGCGATCCTATCTATATGCATATGCAAATGCTCATGAAATGCTTATGCAAATGCTCTTGGAATGCTTATGCATGCATGCAACTTGGTCGGGCCCCCCCAGCGCTTCGTTTATTTCTCTGGTGCTCAGGGTGATCGCTTGGATTTGTACAAGGGGTTACATGCAACTGAGGCAAGGCCTGTACAAAAGGGTGGCTGCCGGGCAGGGCCCGACAGCCGCGCCTTACGGGTAGAACTTGCGGAGATGCTCAATATTCCATGAGTTTTGCAATTGAATGCCATCTCCGGTCTCCAGACGGACTGCACCAGGTCTGGTGACTCGTACTACCCGGTAAGGGCCTTCCCACTTCGGCGTCAACTTGTTTGTACCCTTGGCGGACTGAACGCGCCTAAGGACAAGGTCGCCTTCCTCAAAACACCGGGCATGAACCCTGCGGCTTTGATAGCGACGCAGGGCTTGCTGATAGCATGCAGCACGCGTAGCAGCCCGGAGACGGTTCTCCTCGAGTAGCACAGTTTCGTCACGCCGGTGCTGATCTTGCGCTACTTCGTCGTAGGCAAGCACTCGTGGCGACCTGTAAATGAGTTCCGTGGGGATAACTGCTTCCGCCCCATAGACCAGGGAAAAAGGAGTCCGCCCGGTAGCTCGATTTGGTGTCATTCTGAGGGACCATAGAACTACCGGCAGCTCATCGATCCACCGCCTGCCGTGCTTCTGCAGCGTATCAAAGGTTCTTGTTTTGAGTCCCCGTAGCACTTCAGTGTTCGCCCTCTTAGCTTGCCTGTTGCTTCTGGGATGTGCAACAGAAGCAAATGAGATCTTGCTTCCGAGGGCATGAACATATTGCATGAAGGCGCGACTCGTGAATTGGGTGCCATTGTCGGTAATGATCCTTGCCGGGATTCCTAAACGACACACCAAATCTTTCAAGAACTTGATAGCTGATTGAGCAGTCACCTTTCTCACGGCAGCAACTTCCGGCCACTTTGTAAACTTGTCGATAGCAACGAACAAGAATTCAAAGCCCCCGATCGCTCGGGGGAAAAGGCCGAGGATATCGAGCCCCCAGACCGAAAATGGCCATGATAAAGGGATTGTCTGAAGAGCTTGGGCAGGCAGGTGGATTTTCTTAGAATGGAACTAACAGGCTTCACATTTGGTGACTAGCTCAACCGCATCTTGGAGGGCTGTGGGCCAATAGAATCCTTGCCGGAATGCTTTCCCAACCAGCGCCCTTGATCCAATGTGGGAGCCGCACATGCCTTTGTGTATCTCAGCCAGCAGTTCCTTCCCTTCTTCCCGGCAGATGCACTTCAATTTCACACGATTGGGCCTCCTTCTGTACAGAGTGTCATCGACAAACTGGTACATACTAGCCCTCCGGGCTACTCTTTCAGCCTCATCTTGGTCATTGGGGAGTTCTCCGGTTTGGAGAAAGTGGACTATGTGCCTTGCCCAAGTTGGAGCCTGGGGCTCGGCAACATGGAATAGCGGCACCTCCTCAACCGCGGGGGCACATTCCTCATTCGCAGAGACCATGGGTCCGGCTGGAGGGTGCGGTCTGGCAGGTTGTGAGGAGTTGTTTCCGGCAGGGTCCCTGCCAGGAGCGGATGGCTCTACCGGGAGAGGCTTACCGGAGTCCAGCTTTCTCCTTTTTCGGGCCATTGTTGCTGGGGATACGGAGGGCTGAGTAAGATGGAGAACAAAAGTTCCTGGTTCCACAGGAAGCTTTTGGGCAGCACACTTTGACAGGTGATCAGCTATGCTGTTTTCCGCATGAGGTATGTGCTCTGTTTGCAACCCGTCAAAGCGCTCCTCTAATCTTCTCACTTCCTCAACGTATGCCTCCATCAATGGACTTTGGTAATCCTTGTTGACTTGTCTCACCACAAGCTGTGAGTCTCCTCGAATGTTCAGCTTCTTGATTCCCAATTCTGCAGCAATCCTGAGCCCGGCAAGGAGCCCTTCATACTCTGCTGTATTGTTGGTTGCCTCTTCCTGGGCAAAATGCTTCTGGACGACGTACTTCAAGTGTTCCCCGGAGGGAGCGACGAGAAGCACGCCAGCCCTGCACCTTGTAGGGAAAAAGCACCATCAAAATACATGATCCATTCTTGGGGCACCTCCTTGCCGGGGATAACTGTTTCTGTCACTTCCTCGTCAGGGGTTGGCGTCCATTCTGCAATAAACTCTGCCAATGCCCTACTCTGGATTGTTGATGTGCTCTCAAACTTTAAACCAAAACTGGATAACTCCAAAGCCCACTCCACTATTCTGCCAGTAGCCTCAGGGTTCTGGAGTATCCTTTGCAACGGGAAGCGAGTGACACCGTGATCTCATGGGCTTGGAAGTAGTGGCGCAGTTTCCTTGAGGCCATGATGAGACCAAAGATCAACTTTTGCACGCCAGAGTACCTCGATCTAGCCCCCTGTAGCAGGGAATTGATGAAGTACACTGGGTGCTGCAACAATTTCTTCCTTGCCGTGTCCTTGGGGTTGTCTTCGCTACCGTGCTTATCTCTGTCCTGATCCCTATCTGACTCTGCCGGCTTTGCTCACTCTCTGTTTCATCCACTTCCCGCTACGCCACCAAGGCTGCACTAACCACTTGATTGGTTGCCGCCAAGTATAACAGCAACGGCTCTTGCATTTTGGGAGCAACCAAGGTGGGCACAGAAGATAGGTAGGCCTTCAACTCTTGCAAAGCCGCATCTACTTCTGGAGTCCACTTCATGGGCCCTGCCTTCTTCAAGATTTTGAAGAACGGCAAGGTGCGCTCGGCATACTTGGAAATGAATCTGCTTAGCGCGGCAACGCACCCTGTCAGACGCCTTACATCTTTGATTGTCTTTGGTGCTTGGATCTGTTCGATGGCTTGGATCTTATCGGGGTTGGCTTCGATCCCCCGATGGGATACAAAGTACCCAAGCAGTTTGCCGGAGTGAACACCAAATACACACTTCTCCGGGTTGAGCTTCAAGTTGATCTTGCACAAATTGGCAAATGTCTCCTCCAAATCCTGGATAAGGGTTGATCTATCCTTGGTTTTGACCACAATATCATCCATATAAGCCTCAATGTCTCTGTGCAACTGTGGCCCAAAACCAATCTGGACTGCCCTTGCAAAAGTAGACCCGGCACTCTTTAATCCGAAAGGCATGCGGATAAAACAGTACGTACCACACGGCGTGATGAACGAAGTCTTCTCTTCATCTTCCTTGGACTTGAAGATTTGATGATACCCAAAATATGCATCCAAAAAGGAGAGCAAATCGCAGCCTGAAGTGGAGTCCACGATCTAGTCGATGCACGGCAAGGGAAATAGGTCTTTCGGGCAAGCCTTGTTGAGATCTGTGAAGTCTATGCATAGTCTCCATTTCCCATTGGCCTTCCGGACAACCACTGGATTTGCTAACCACGTTGGATGCATCACTCCTCTGACCAAACCAGCTGCCTCAAGTTTCTTGATCTCCTCTGTAATGAACTGCTGCCTCTCCAAGGCCTGCTTCCGGACTTTCTGCTTGACAGGTTGGGCATGTGGGCAGACAGCAAGGTGGTGCTCGATTACCTCCCTGGGAACACCGGGGATATCAGATGGTTGCCAGGCAAACACATCGATATTCGCCTGCAGGAAGGCAACAAGCGCGCTTTCCTATTTGTCATCGAGGGTGGCGCTGATGGTGAAAGTGCCATCAAGGCCAGCCAGCCCTGCCGGGACCTTCTTCACTTGTGGAGCAGCAACCTTGGATCTCTTGCTGTTGGAACTCTCCGGCAAGTCATCAACAGGCACAGTGCACTCCGAAGAGGCGCGCTTCCCGAATTCCTTGCCGGAGCCCTTACTATCCTTCTTCTTCCCTCTGTTCTCCTTGGCGGGAACTGCCTCTGCTGCGACTGCGTCCCGGTACATCTTGTCCACACAAATGACTGCGTCTTTCTCATCTGATGGGATGGAAATGACTCCAACTGGCCTGGCATCTTCAAGACGTTGTAGGCATAGTGGGATGCCGCCATGAACTTAGCCAGGGCTGGGCGTCCAAGGATTCCATTGTACGGCAAGGGGAGGTCAACCACATCAAACACAATCTTTTCAGTCCGGTAGTTCAGCTCTCCCCCAAACGTCACATGCAACGTGATATTTCCCTTAGGATGACTCCTGCCGGGATTAACTCCTTGAAACATGCTGGTGACTTTTAACTCATCCTCTGCTATCTGAAGCTTGCTGATAACCTTTGGGGAAATCAGATCCAACCCGGCCCCGCCGTCCACCAACATCTTCGTGACCTTGAGGTTGCGGATTGTTGGAGAGACCAACAATGGCAAACATCCTACCGTAGTGGTGCGGTCAGGATGATCCTCTTCGTAAAAAATGATGGGCGTGCATGACCATTTGAGTGGTTTCCGGGCCCGTGGCGCTGGTTCCACGGTATTAACCTCACGCGCCCACCGCTTGAGTTGGGTGTGAGAGGCATGTAGGGACGCACCCCCGTCAATGCACATGGCGTCAGTGGCCTTCTGGAACTCCTGCTCACTGGTTTCCTCTTCATCCCCTTCATCACTCTCATCACCGCAGGCTTCCTTCTCTCGATCCCTGGCGGGTTTCCCTTTGTTCCGAAGAGGTCTGCCGGGGCGATTTACTTCATCGCCACGACCCTTACCGCCAGCAACATTCTATCCCTTTTCCTTGTCATGCTTCTCATATTCTGCTTTCTGTCTCTTAACAAGCTGCTCAACCTGATAACACTCTTGAAGGTCATGGCCCTTGGTCCGATGGATCTTGCAGTATGGTCCATCACCTTTACTGGCCTTTTCAGCGACCGCGGCCTCCCGGCAGTCAGAGCACACGGCAGCTTCCTTGCCGGGGGTTTTGGCCTTAACCTTCTTGCCGTTACTAGGGATACCCGACCCTTCAACAGACATTACCATCTTATCCTTGCGCTTCTTATTGCGCTTCTTGCTCTTCTTCTGACTGGTGGACTTGTCATCATCCTCTGAATCAACATTAATGCAATCCTCCTGTTCGAGCAGTTTTATTCCCTCCTCCATCCGAGCACACTTATCCACCAAGGTGTAAAGTTCTTTCACAGACTTGGGCAACCGTACATTCATCTTGGAATGAATCTTCCGATTGCGCACATTGGACTGGAAGGCGGCTATCACAGCTGCTGGATGGATATTTGGGATGTTTCTGTGGACTCTGCTAAATCTCTGCAAATACTTCCGGAGAGTCTCTCCTTCTTTCTGCTGAAGAAGCTGCAGATCACTGGGCTGACCTGGTTCTTGATGGCCGCCAGTGAAGGCGCCAATGAACTCATGGCACAAATCAGCCCATGACAAAACGGAGTTCTCTGGCAGGTGCATCAGCCAAGACCTCACATTGGACTTGAGAGCCAAAGGGAAGTAGTTGGCGAATACCTTCTCATCTCTTCCCCCGGCAACTTGAATAGCAATGGTGTAGATGCTCAGAAACTCTGCCGGGTTCAGCCTCCCATCGTACTTCTCGGGTATCTCTGGCTTCAACATGCGGACGGATGGCCAACGGACTTGCCGCAGCTCACGAGTAAAGGCAGGGCACCCAACCTCGAAAGGTAGGTACCCACCAGTATCGAGCGCAGGCTCGTCGACGTCGGGACCGTCACACCCATTGGCCCGACGGTGGGCGTCGCGGCGTTGCTCAACGACAACGCGCGCGTCTCCCCTCCGCCTGTCCTCCGGGGCATGCTGCCGGCCTGGACACGCTCGAGGGTCAGAAGAGGCCGTCGAGATGCCATCAGGTTCTTGATTCCGCTGCGCCCGCGCTAGCTGCCGTGGCGGGGATTGTACCGTGGGGGTGACCCCTTCCGTACGACCAGCAGCACGGGCCATTGTCGTCGCTTGGGGAGGCCATGGCGGGCCAGCTCGCTACGAGCCCCCAGCCTTAGCGAAGCCGAGAAGGCTCTGGATGGTGGCACGCCATTCATCCATCTGCTCGGCTGCTGGCGGAAACCTCAGCAGCAGTTGAGCCCGCGCCATGGCCTCCGTAGCAGTACTTGGTATGGGCGATGATGACGTAGATCGCGCCGTCGCTCGGCTCCTGACGGGGCCAGCAGCGACCGTATCACATCCCCGCTGTTGCGGGGCGGCCACCTGGATGGCATGGTGGCGCGGTGATGGCGCTTGAGGGTCAGCAACTCCACTAGGCGCAGCAGCCTGGTCGACTCATCCTAGGGGAGGTGCACACGCTGCGGCCGCCCCCGTGGTGGGGGTGGCCGGAGGGCGGCGATTCGCCCCTGACCGACCGCCATTGCTGCGGCTATGCCCGTCAGCGAGGGGAAGGAGTGTGGATGGAGTAGCCCCTTCACCCATACCTCGCGGAGCGTGGCCATCGGGGTGTTGCTGATGTTGCTCTCCTCCGGCGTCTCCTGCTCCTACTTCGACCACAGGGGAAATGGTGACGGTGCCACTTGCCCCGACCACAGCCCCAACGGTGTCCACACTCTCGTGCGCCTCCGCGTCCCCCGCAGCATCGGTGGCTTCGGGCGGCGGCGCCTTCGAGGTGGATGGGTGAGCAGCAGCACCAGGCTTCTTCTTGGGCACCATTGCCGACGGCGCCGTCGAAGATGAAGATGGTGATGAAGATGACGCGCTGCACATGCTTTCAGGTTCGCGCAAGCGATCCCCCTACCTGGCGCGCCAAAGATGTCGCGGGAAACCACGACCACCTATGGGGCCAAGGGGCCCCTTGCTGGTTCGGCAGGGGGGATGTCGCGTTGCACAAAGAGCAGAAGAACATGGGGCAACACGACAGAGATCACACGGGCAATTTTACCCAGGTTCGGGCCGCCGCGAGGCGTAAAACCCTACTCTTGCTTTGGTGGATTGATGGTGGAAAAGTGGTGGTGGAGCGTAGTACACTTGCCCGGCAGGCTCGCCCTGGGGAGGCAGTGACTACGCGCGTACGAGCGTGGGGGTGTTCAACTTTCCAACCCTTGCTACGGTTGCCATGGGCCTCCTTTTATAGGTTAAGGGGTCACCACAGTGGCAAAATAGTCATTATGCACTGATAAGATAGCAAACAGTGCTATCATACCTAATTCTGCAGGCTGACAGAGTGCATTAAATGCACCGCTCAATGTCACATCGTTGCTTGCCCGGCAAGCCTTGCCGGGCTCGTCTTGCCAGCTCCATGCCTGCTTGCTTGATACGTCGCAGGACGGGTGTCATCTGTAGGTATTTCCTATAGAAAGAGGCCGCCATGTGGCGAATGGCTGCCACTTAGTCACTTTGCGGCTTGACACCGCATTGATCAACGACGTGGGTCATGGTGAGATGGCTTGGTGAGGTGTCTTTGCCCTCGTGAGTCTCGGCAGGCCCTGCCGGGACGTCTTGAATGCTTTCTTCCGGGGGAGCCCTTGTCCTTGCCAGGTCCGCCTGCCTGGCAAGGAAGGCTTTTCTCCTGGTGGTGTCTCGCTTCTCTGTCTTGGTCTTGGCCTTGTTAATCAGCATGCTGGTTCTTCGAAGATCTTGGTCTCTTGTATCTTGGCACGGCCTTTGGTGTTGTAATCTTGTTCTCGTGCCTGTGCACAGTCAGGGCAATAGACCCAGGGTTTGTTGCACCGACAATGAGGGTCTCCATTTCCTCGTCCTCCCTATCAACGACAGCAAAACAAAAGATCAGCCAGCAAAGACAATCAAGTATACTAAAGATATCACGGAAAGGGAAATCTTCCTTACCCCTCATCAATGAGCATGGAGCTCAAATCAAATTCCATGGGCGGTGGGGATGCTCTACCTCTCTTCTGGGATGGAGAGGCGAAGCTTTCCGGCAGCCCCAACCCCTGCTAAAGCATTGGGGGCTCCGATGAAGACGAGCTTTGTGAAGTGCTCGAGCCAGAATGAGAGCTGGAATCGCCCTCCACATCCACCGATTGCTTGGCGGGAGAAGCTTTGATCCCAGCAAGGCGAGGAGACTGGCGGCACACCGCATCTGGCTTGGTATTTCTGGTGGTGGTCTTCTTCACTTTCTTGGTGGCAGGCGCTGGATTTGGGGCCGCCGTTCCCCTGTTAGCAGCACGCCTGCGGGGTCGCTGATCCAAAATCGGCTCAGGGGCTTGATGACCAGCCGCGAGCCACTCTGCTTCGGGCTCCACTGCCTCAGCAGCCTCCTCCTCCTTTTGGAGCTCTGCTACCACAGTAGCTAGAGCCTCAAGCCCGGAAAACTCGTCCCCGGCAAGATCTTCCCCGGCAACCTCTTCCATGGCCCGCGCCTCGCTACCACCATGAGAGGAACTCTCATCCTCAACTTTTCCCTTCCCGACCTTTGCAGCCCTTGCCATTGCAGCAATTTGGGCAGCTTTGTCCTCCTCAATCCTCCTCTTGATAAACGTTGCCTCCACGGTGGAGGTGTGTTTGTACACGTTGGTCTCCACTCTAACAGCCCTCTCTACCAGGGCGTTGGACCATTCAAGTTCTTCATCAAGAGTGGGCAACCGCCAATCACTTGCCACCCCATGAGCGTTGCAATCTGGCATCCACTTCAAGATCTAGTCCCGGGCCGAATTGACATTCAGAGGGATAACAGTTGCCGGGAGCTTGAACAGCTCGAAGCGGCTAAACAACTGGTCACACAACCAGGCATGGCCATAAACAGACAAGTTATTGGCCAAATCTGGGAGCAATCTCATCCTGTCTCCAGCATCACCATACAACCAGGCGGGTCTGTCCCTCTTCTGCAGGGGCGAGATACGACGAAGGAGAAAATATGCCCCCACGTGCTCAATGGTTAGTCCGGTAGCCTTCAGGCGGGTGATCCTATTTATTGCCGGGCGAAGCCTATCATTGGTGAGGCCGAATGCGCTCCATTCCTTGCTGCGCTCGACACACACTGTCCGTGCTTCACAGAACTCTGGGGCTTCCACATCCTGAATCCAGCACCAGTCTCCTCTCCACTCATCCCACCTCTCGCACTGTAGACCAGGGATATAATCCCATGACTTCCTTGCCCCCCGTGGCATCCAGCTGATGTTCCCAGGGCGGTGAGTTTTGTTCTCCACCCGCGGGACAAAGTAATGCCTGAACATATCAACATTGGTGGCGACTCCAACAAAATTCTCACACAAATGAGCAAAGATGGCCATGGTCGCCATTGCATTTGGCGTGAAGTCCAGGAGGTGGAATCCATAAATCGTCATCATCGCCTCAAAGAAATCAGAAAAAGGGGGCAGAGGCCGCAGATGAAATATGCGCAGAAGAATCGGTATGAATTTGGCGGATCTTCTTCCCCCTCCGCCAAAACATTGGGCGCACCGTGCCCTTTCGGGACTTCCCTCCCTCACAGGTACCTGTACCTTGCCTGCAGAACCGGGCCATCTAGGTTCGACAGAAAGAAGACGACGTCTCCCCTCCACTTCCTGTCCAGCTCCGCCGCCCTCTTGCTTCCCTCGGCGACCACCTCCTTCGCCGCGGCCGTCTGCTTCCCTTTTGCTGCAGTTTTCTTCCCCATTCCAGCGGACGCCGGTGCAAATGGGGGAAGGAATCAGGTGGGGGAATGGCGATGGGCGAGGGGGAGAAAGGAGGGGTGGTTGTTTGGCTTGCGGAGGAAGATGATGGGAGGGCTGGACAAGCGACAAGTGAACCGTGCCGTTCCGTGTTTTCCTTATCTTAAGGGGAAAAGGCGTGGAGCGGGGACACGACGCTCCAGAAGTTACCGTTTTACATTAACTGCAATAGTCCCACGACCCTACGACTCGCAGTAATTGCACGAAGTGGACGTTGGATTGACTGGTCATCATGACGAACCATGATGCGAGCAGCCCTTTTTAGCAACGTGTCTGTGCACTATTTGGGGCCTAACCCAACGTGCCTAGCAACTCGTATGGCTTAGGCCCGGGGGCTTATGTCGGGGAACATAGACAGGGGTATATGTTTTCCCCTGACTGTGCACGGACAGCAAGCTAACATGCTCGAAGACAAGATTACAAGACTAAGATTAGACCAAACAAGGAGGATCAATTCCTTTGAAGGATCCAAGTGCAAGTCGAGAAGGCCAAGGTGAGCCAGAGGAACGAGGCATCGCTAAGGACCTACCTTGCCGGGCAGGCAAGCCTGGTAGGATTGGGTTTTGCCTCGGGAGCAAGCTCTCAGATCGTCCCGGCAAGCCTGCCAGGGCTGGCGGAGGCAAGCCACTCCACCTCACAAGCGACACAAGTCATTAATCAAAGCGGTGTCGAGCTCCAAGGTGACTAAGTGGCTGCTTTCTGCCACATGGCAGCCACTTCCTATAGCAAACACCTCCATATGACACCCGTCCTGAGATGTGTCAAGCGAGCAGGCGCAAAGCTGGCAAAACAGCCCGACAGGGCCTGCCGGGCGAGCTGTGATGTGACACTGAGAGGCGCATTTATTGCGCTCAATCAGCCTACAGAGTTATATGATAGCACTATTAGCTATCTAATCAGTATGCAAAGACTGATTTGCCACTGTGGTGACCCCTTAATCGATAAAAGGAGGCCCATGGCAACGATAGAAAGGGTTGGACCCTCACATATCCATACGCGCGTAGCCACTCTCGCCCCCAGAGCGACCTTGCCGGGCGAGTGCGCTACATTCACCACCATTATCCACCATCAATCCACCAAAGCAGGAGTAGGGTTTTACGCCTCACGACGGCCCGAACCTGGGTAAAGACTGCCTGTGTGGTCTCTGTCATGCTGCGTGACGCTTCTCCGCTCTTTGTGCAACGCGCCCATCCCCCCGCTGAACCAAAAGGGGCTCATGGCCCCATAGATGGCTGTGGTTTCCCACGACAAGAAGGACAAACACTTCTATTTGGGTCAGCGAATGGGTGGATTACCACACCATTCTGTGGCCCCCTTCCTTGCTCGCATGACAAAGTTGGGTCTCAATCCATGTTCCGGAGTATCCATCCGACCTCTTGGTGAACAAGTACCGCCGCTCAAGTATACAAGGGGTGTGAGATTATACTCAGGGACATGGCCTGCAAAACTACCAAGGGCCTTGATGTTCTTGAGGTTCTGATCTGTTAGCTTGGATGTCATTTAAGTATTTTCAATTAGATCCATTGGGCTAGTCACGTGATGCTTTTGTAACATGTCACTTATATCCTTTGATGTTGGTATTGTAATACGAGTGTTCCTAACACACTCACATGAGCAGATTCATGATTGGAGGTCTGAACAGTGATGTTTTAGTGTTCGTTTAAAACACTAACTGCTTCTTGATGCAATACATTCTCTTGCATTGTTGTTTTATCCTTTTGTGCCAGTCTGCTATATTATGTAACTTGCCCCCTATTTTTTTCGAATATTTGCTTGTTTATTGATTATTACAATAGATTTTTGAAGGAAGTATTCACTATAGGTTGACCTGAGTATTCTAAAGAAGAACACATATGCCCACGGATGTGCTTCATATTTGCAATCCATTTCTTTCAATTGATTCTTGCTGAGACCATTTTATAGTTTCATCTGTGCCTTTACTGTAAGTGTTTTGTCCTCGCCATTATTTTAGTTGTGACATGGCAGGCTAAGAGCATTATTTTAGCGGTCTTCAGATTTTACTACTCCATGTTACCGTCCAACTCAGCCTAGCTCACACACACCCACGTTCTCAACGTTTATGCGCACATGGGTCAGCATTCAACGGAGAGCCCACTCCATCCCAAAAGTCCGGACTGAAAGGAGGAGGGATACTCTCCCTTATAAACTGGTTATGGCCTCCTCCTGTAAGCGAGGTGGGACTAAATCGAGCCAGCCTCCACCGGTTAACAACAGCCCTAACATCCCATACCCCTGAGAAGCCCCTCAGGAAGGCATGATGATGCTGGCTCTGATACCAAATGTTAGCGTCCAACTCGGCCTAACTCATATTCACCCACGTGGACGTTTATGCACACATGGGTTAGCATTCAACAGAGAGCCCATTCCATCCCAAAAGACCGGACTGAAAGGAGGAGGGATACTCTCCCTTATAAGCTGGTCATGGCCTTCTCCCGTAAGCGAGGTGGGACTAAACCGAGCCAGCCTCCACCGGTCAACAGCAGCCCTAACACTCCATGTTCTAGAATATAGCAGTTTATTTAGGTCGAGCCATCATGAGCATGTGTTCTTTCTGGTTGCGGCTATCAATGGATAAACCAAAGCACTATAGGAACATGATCAGCCTGCTGCTAGAAATAATGAAGGGGTTTTCCTAAACCTAAGAAAGCCGCAATCATTCGCGTAACTAAAGGGATACTGCTCTGCCTATTATTATGGCGACATTCCCTCTGATCCATCCCGCTGTGCAGAAAATGGTTATAGAAAAGGGGAGTAAAAAGGCGGAGTTTTTTTACATGTGCCTTCTCATAAGAGAAGCTAGCATTGGTATCGTTGCGTGCTATACAAACGGTTTTTACCCCCTTTCCGCAACGGAGTTTTAAACCGTCGCCTTGCCAGTGTGTGCAATAGGGGGGTCCTTCCCACACGACCCAGAAACCGTCAGGGATAGGCGAGCGGCTACTGACAATTTCCGTAGAATAAATGTATGAGAAGTCGTGTCTGTCCCACATGTTACGTCTCGACATTACGTTTCTGATCCGAGAGACATCCCAAATGATTACACTGCTATAGTCGTGTGGAAGAGGTGGATACCACAAACATTTAATCTACCAATGTGTTTGTGATATATATGTTATCGCACACAGTTCAAAAATATAAAATGTGTGCGGTGCCTCTACTATCGCCAACGTGTCCATTTTCATAACTATGTGCGATAGGTAGTATTCCTATCACACACGGGCTCCATATATGCACCGTCTTTTTTTTGTCCAATATTACACATGCCTACAGGCTTGAAATGTTTGCCGTATTACCATGAATCGCACACGCAAATGAGACGAAACTGTGCGTGCATCCGTCGAGCATCGCAAACGTTTCACGTCAAAGAACCGTTTGTTCTATATTTTCCATCGCACGCGCTGTTTTCTTTCTAACCGTGTGTACATTATTTTATTCCCTCCTATTTAATTTTATTTTTCCCTGTAATTTATTATTAAAATTGGAAATTTTGAAATATGAAACATGGAATTCAAATTCTCAGCACAATGGTTCAACAACCAATCCATAAATAAAATTCCCAGTACAATATGTTCAGTAATTACAGGATTAGGCAACCATTAATTATGATGGTCCACAATATTTAGAGGCGATAAAGGTGAAGAGAGAAGTGTAAATCATTTTGGCTGCCGATGGTGTTGAAGAAGCGGAATGCCCATAATGTGCCCTCCTGCATGCCATAGGCGCGAACAACTTTTGTCCAACCCCTTGTGATGATCGCCCGCTCATCCTTCACCGCCTTTAGGAATACTTCTAGACCATTATCATGGTAGTATGAATTATATACTTTAACCTTAGTTGCCTCCACTCCGGTCATGTAGTTTGCAAGATAATTATCAGTAAATTGCTTCGGAAACCACTGAAAAGAGAAAACTTTTAGATATTCATGTCTAATAGAGTAACACGTTGTGGGCAGGGGGAAAAGGCAACACATTACTTACCATCCTAAAGTTCACCGTTGTCTTGGAAAAAGTGTAAATAAAGAGTTTAATTCCCATCACCTGTCTCTTTCGACTAATATCTTTCTTAGTTTCCTCACTTGACGCTTGTTCATGAATATCTCATTGTCCCATACGCAAAAGGGATCGAAGCATGGATCAGTACCGCTTCTAAATATTGCTTGATAAAGGCAAGGGCAATGAAGACGTTCACTTGCTTGATAAATTTGACCTGTTAAGACTTTCTTTATCAGATCAGTTGAGATTTAAGGAGGACAAACACTTCTATTTGGGTCAGTGAACGGGTGGATTAGCACACCATTCTGTGGCCCCCTTCCTTGCTCACATGACAAAGTTGGGTCTCAATCCATGTTCCGGAGTATTTATCCGACCTCTTGGTGAACAAGTACTGCCGCTCAAGTATACAAGGGGTGTGAGATTATACTCAGGGACATGGCCTGCAAAACTAGCAAGGGCCTTGAAGTTCTTGAGGTTCTGATATGTTAGCTTGGATGTCATTTAAGAGTTTTCAATTAGATCCATTGGGCTAGTCACATGATGCTTTTGTAACATGTCACTTATATCCTTTAATGTTGGTATTCTAATACGAGTGTTCCTAACACACTCACATGAGCAGATTCATGCTTGGAGGTCTGAACAGTGATGTTTTAGTGTTCGTTTAAAACACTAACTGCTTCTTGATGCAATATATTCTCTTGCATTGTTGTTTTATCCTTTTGTGCCAGTCTGCTATATTATGTAACTTGCCCCCCTATTTTTTGGAATATTTGCTTGTTTATTGATTATTACAATAGATTTTTGAAGGAAGTATTCACTGTAGGTTGACTTGAGTATTCTAAAGAAGAACACATATGCCCACGGATGTGCTTCATATTTGCAATCCATTTCTTTCAATTGATTCTTACTGAGGCCATTTTATAGTTTCATCTATGCCTTTCCTGTAAGTGTTTTGTCCTCGCCATTATTTTAGTTGTGACATGGCAGGTTAAGAGCATTATTTTAGCGGTCTTCAGATTTTACCACTCCAGGTTACCGTCCAACTCGGCCTAGCTCACACTCACCCACGTTCTCAACATTTATGCGCACATGGGTAAGCATTCAACAGAGAGCCCTTGATAACCCACAAGTATAGGGGATCAATCGTAGCCCTTTCGATAAGTAAGAGTGTGGAACCCAACGAGGAGCAGAAAGAAATGACAAGTAGTTTTTAGCAAGGTATTTTCTGCAAGCACTGAAATTATAAGTAATGAGTAGTTTGATAGCAAGATAATTTGTAACGAGCAAGTAACGGTAACGGTAACAAAAGTGCAGCAAGGTAGCCCACTCCTTTTGAGGCAAAGGACAGGCCAAAATGGTTTCTTATGATAAGCAAAGCGTTCTTGAGGGTACACGGCAATTTCATCTAGTCTCTTTCGTCATGTTGGTTTGATTTGTGTTCGCTACTTTGATAATTTGATATGTGGGTGGACCGGTGCTTAGGTGATGTTCTTACTTGAATAAACCTCCTACTTATGATTAACCCCCTCGCAAGCATCCACAACTATGAGAAAAGTATTAAGATAAAATCTAACCATAGCATTAAACTTTTGGATCCAAATCAGTCCCTTACGGAGTAGCGCATAAACTAGGGTTTAAGCTTCTGTCACTCTCACAACCCATCATCTAATAACTACTCTACAATGCATTCCCTTAGGCCCTAATAAGGTGAAGTGCCATGTAGTCGACGTTCACATGACACCACTAAGGGAATCACAACATACATACTATCAAAATATCGAACACATATCAAGTTCACATGATTACTAGCAACAAGATTTCTCCCGTGACCTCAAGAACAAAAGTAACTACTCACAAATGATAATCATGCTCAAGATCAGAGGGGTATGAAATAGCATAATGGATCTGAACATATAATCTTCCACCAAATAAACCATATAGTAATCAACTACAAGATGTAATCAACACTACTAGTCACCCACAAGCACCAATCTAAGGTTCCGGTACAAAGATTGAACAAAAGAGATGAACTAGGGTTTGAGAGGAGATGGTGTTGTTGAAGATGTTGATGGAGATTTCCCTCCCCAAGATGGGAGAGTTGTTGGTGATGATGATGATGATGATTTCCCCCTCCGGGAGGGAAGTTCCCCCGGCGGAATCGCTCCGCCGGAGGGCAAAAGTGCTCCTGCCCAAGTTCCGTCTCGAGACGGCGGCGCTTCGTCCCGAAAGTCCTCTCCTTATTTTTTCTAGGTCAAAATGGCTTATATACCAGAAGAGGGGCACCGGAGGTGGGCCGAGGAGGGCACGACCGACCAGAGCGCCCCTGGGCTCCCTGGCGCGCTTGGGCTCCCTGGCGCGCCTGGGTGGGTTGTGCCCACCTGGTGGGCCCCCTCTGGTAGTTATTTGCTCCAATAATTCTTATATATTCCATAAAAAATCCTTGTGAAGTTTCAGCTCATTTGGAGATGTGCAGAATAGGTGGCCTGACGTAGCTTTTTCAGGTCCAGAATTCCAGCTGCCGGTATTCTCCCTCGAATTCCAGCTGCCGGTATTCTCCCTCTTTGTGTGAACCTTGCATATTATGAGAGAAAATGCATTAGAATTACTCCAAAAAGCATTATTATGCATAAAAACAATATAAATAACAGTAGGAAAACATGACGCAAAATGGACGTATCAACTCCCCCAAGCTTAGACCTCGCTTGTCCCTAAGCGAAAACCGAAATCGAAAAACATATCCACATGCTTAGAGAGAGAGGTGTCGATAAAAACAAAATACGGACATAGAAGCATCATGTATATTATTATAACAGCAACAAACTTTATCATAGAACTTTTATCACATAACTTTTATCATAGACTTCTCATGGATAAGTAACAATTCATCACAACATCGAAGTATAAAGCATAAACTCTATTGAAAATCAACAAACTATGTTCTCAGTCAACTTTGCAACTACAATTCATCATCTTTTCAGGAAGGGTCACGTATCGGAGCCTTATGGCAAGTCCACATACTCAACCATCATATAGTCTTCTATGATTGGTAACACTCACCGCATACACATGAGCAAAAAGTTTCAACTGGACACATAGAAAGATAGGGGCTTATAGTTTCGCCTCCCAACATATTCACCTCAAGGGTGATGTCAACAATAATAACTCATGCCCACTCATATTCAACTGGATATATGTGCCTAGATCTTTCCTCACCACATGGTGCTTGCCAAAAGAGAAAATAAAAAGGAATAGAGAGAAATACTTTGACTCTTGCATAAAAGTAAATATTTAAAAGTAAAAGATAGGCCCTTCGCAGAGGGAAGCAGAGGTTGCCATGCACTTTTTGGTTGTATGCTCAATCTCTTAGTGTAAAAGAACATCATGTTATATTGCCCCTTATGATAGCAACCTTTATTATGCAGTTTGTCGCTTTTATTCTTTGCCATCACAAGTTCGTACAACGCTCAATTTTCTCTTACACTAAATGATCCAACACTTTTAGAAGCAATTTTTATTGCCTTATTGCACCGATGACAACTTACTTGAAGGATCTTACTCAATCCATAGGTAGGTATAGTGGACTCTCAAAACAAGATTTGGGTTTGAGGGTTTTTGGATGCACAAGTAGTATCTCTACTTAGTGCGGAATTTTTGGCTAGCAAAGATGGGGGGCAAGCACCACATGTTAAAGGATCTATGACAATATAACTTCTATGTGAATATGAACAAACATAAATCATTACGTTGTCTTCCTTGTCCAACGTCAACAATTTTGGCATATAATATTTTGATGGGGGCTCACAATCACAAAAGATGTCCAAGATAGTGTATTTGCATGTGAATCTTCTCTTCCCTTATTAATTCTTTCATGAATTGCATCATTGACCAATGCTATGTTTGCAAATCTCCAATAAAATTTTCTACTTATACTCTTCCTTATGTGATGTCATTACTTACCATAAGATTAGCATATGATGTTTTTCATTTATTTCCTTCCTTTTTATTGAACATGAAAGTAAAGAAAACAAAACTCAAACTAAACTTTATTATATATCTCACACACGATTACAAGGATAGACCACTAAGCAAACACTCGAAAAGAAAGGATCGAACTAAGCTTTTATTCAACTAAAGCAAAAGATAACTATGGATCGAACTAAGATAAGTAAAGGCAAAAGATAATGGAGGTGATACGATACCGGGGCACCTCCCCCAAGCTTGGCACAAGCCAAGGGGAGTGCCCATACCCGATACTCAAGTTTCCTTTGGTGATGAAGAAGGAGGTGGTGGTGATGAAGTGGTAGCAATCTTATCCTCTGGTTTACATGGCAAGGGCTCACCATCATAAGAGGAGGAGTGAGTGTCGCGGGACCTACAACTGGCAGCCAAACTCATACCTTTAAACCTTGCCTCATATTCAAAGACTTGGTTTTGGAGATCGTAAATCTGGCTTTGGAGGAAGTTGATTTGCTCGTTGAAGGTGAAGACGATGTCCTTCATGGACTTGCCATCGACCTTAAGATCACGGGTGTAGTCCGCGATCATGAGGTGATTGGCATTCAGTCCACGTTCCACCATCCCCTTGCACCTGAAGGCCTCCTGCTCCATAGCTTCAAGCCTAGCCTCCACGATTCCCGTCCCTTTGGGACCTTGCACATCGCGGATGTGGAGCACCCCTCACGCATCTTGATAGCTTGAGGGTGCTGCATCACCTCCCGCAAATATGGGTTGATGACGTTCTCGAAGAACTTGTCCTTGGAGGAGCTCGAAGTGAGCATGGTGAATTAGATCTGTCAGAAAACAGCTAGAAAAGAAGAACAGAAGGTTTCTCTGCGATACGGTGGTTAATAGGTTCGGGGGGTATATAAAGATTTTTTATCTTGGGAAACAAGCAAACGGAAGAAAAATGGAGTCTGGAAGGTACCCCAGGTGGGCACAACCACCAGGGGAGCCTTCCTGGTTGTTTCTTATTTTCCTAATTTTTGATATATTCCAAAACTGACAGAAAATATTTTTGTGGATTTTTCGGAGTCTGTTTACTTACCGTATCACGTACCTCCTCCCTTTTCACGATTATGGAGTATTCCGGAAGGTTTCCTTTATGTGTTCTTCCGGTGTCATAGTTTGGATAATATTGCTTTCAACATTAATGGGCGTACCTGAGATATAATGTTTTATTCTTTGCCCATTGACAACCTTTGGGTTGGTACCTTCGGCATTATTTATTTTGATGGCTCCAGACCGATAAACCTCCTCGATAACATAGGGTCCTTCCCATTTGGAGAGGAGTTTTCTTGCAAAGAATCTGAAACGAGAGTTGTACAAAAGAACATATTCTCCAACTTTGAAATCACGCTTTTGGATTCTTTTGTCATGCCATCTTTTAACTTTTTCTTTAAATAACTTGGCTTTTTCATAAGCTTGGGTTCTCCATTCATCTAGTGAGCTAATATCAAATAACCTCTTTTCACCAGCAAGTTTGAAATCATAGTTGAGTTCTTTAATTGCCCAATATGCTTTGTGTTCTAACTCAAGAGGCAAATGACAAGCTTTTCAATAAACCATTTTATAAGGAGACATACCCATAGGATTTTTATATGCTGTTCTATAAGCCCAAAGTGCATCATCTAATTTCTTAGACCAATTCTTTCAGGACCTATTGACAGTTTTTTGTAAAATTAATTTTATTTCTCTATTGCTAAGTTCAACTTGACCACTAGACTGAGGATGATAGGGGGATGCAATTCTATGGTTAACATCATACTTAGCAAGCATTTTACGGAAAGCACCATGAATAAAATGTGAACCACCATCAGTCATTAAATATCTAGGGACTCCAAACCTTGGGAAAAGAACTTCCTTAAGCATTTTATTAGAGTTGTTGTGATCAGCACTACTAGTTGGAATAGCTCCTACCCACTTAGTAACATAATCAACAACAACCAAAATATGAGTATACCCATTAGAGGAAGGAAAAGGTCCCATGTAATCAAAACCCCAAACATCAAATGGTTCAACAACAAGTGAATAATTCATAGGCATTTCTTGATGCTTACCAATATTACCAATTCTTTGACATTCATCACAAGATAAAACAAACTTACGGGCATCCTTGAAGAGAGTAGGACAATAAAAACCAGATTGCAATACGTTGTGAGCAGTTCTGTCTCCCGCATGATGCCCTCCATAAGCTTCAGAGTGACATTTCCGTAGAATTTGTCCCTGTTCATGCTCAGGTACGCAACGTCTAATAATACCATCTACTCCTTCTTTATAAAGATGTGGGTCATCCCAAAAGTAATGTCTTAAATCATAGAAGAATTTTTTCTTTTGTTGGTATGTGAAGCTAGGTGGTATATATTTAGCAACAATGTAATTAGCATAGTCAGCATACCAAGGAGTGTTATGAGAAACATTTATTGCAGCTAATTGTTCATCAGGAAAACTATCATTAATAGGTTGTGGGTCATCAAGAATATTTTCTAACCTAGACAAGTTATCAGCCACGGGGTTCTCAGCTCCCTTTCTATCAGTGATATGTAAGTCAAATTCTTGTAGCAAGAGAACCCACCTAATGAGTCTAGGTTTGGCATCTTTCTTTTCCATAAGATATTTTATGGCAGCATGATCAGTGTGAGCAATCACTTTAGAATCAACAATGTAAGATCTGAATTTATCACAAGCAAACACAACTGCTAAAAATTCTTTTTCAGTAGTAGCATAATTGCGTTGGGCACTGTCTAGAGTTTTACTAGCATAATGAATAACATTTAATTTCTTATCAACTCTTTGTCATAGGACAACACTAACAGCATAATCACTAGCATCACACATAATTTCAAAAGGCAAGTTCCAATCAGGTGATTGAACAATAGGTGCAGAAATTAAGGCTTTCTTAAGTGTTTCAAAGGCTTCTACACAATCATCATAAAAAACAAGTGGAACATCCTTTTGTAAAACATTTGTAAGAGGCCTAGAAATTTTAGAGATGTCTTTAATAAACCTCCTATAGAAACCAGCATGACCTAGGAAACTACGAATACCTTTGATATCTTTAGGACATGGCATTTTCTCTATTGCATCAACTTCTGCTTTATCCACCTCAATACCTCATTCAGAAATTTTATGTCCCAAAACAATACCTTCATTAAACATAAAGTGACACTTCTCCCAATTCAAGACAAGATTAGTTTGCTCGCATCTCTGCAAAACTCGATCAAGATTGCTTAAGCAATCATCAAAAGAAGTTCCGTAAACCGAAAAATAATCCATGAAAACCTCAACAATCTTTTCAAAAAAATCAGAGAATATAGCAGTCATATATCTTTGAAAGGTAGCAGGTGCATTACATAAACCAAAAGGCATACGTCTATAAGCATAAGTTCCAAAAGGACAAGTAAAGGTGGTTTTCTCTTGATCAGGTTGTGAAACAGGTATTTGAGAAAAACCAGAATATCCATCAAGGAAACAAAAGTGTGTGTGATTGGAAAGTATTTCTAACATTTGATCAATAAAAGGTAGAGGGTAATGGTCTTTTCTAGTTGCTTTATTTAATTTTCTAAAATCAATTACCATTCTATAACCAGTGACAATTCTTTGTGGAATAAGTTCATTTTTATCATTAGGAACAACAGTACCTCCCTTCTTAGGGACACAATGAACAGGACTTACCCAACTACTATCAGCTATAGGATAGATTATACCTGCTTCCAGAAGCTTCAGTATTTCAGTTCTTACCACTTCTTTCATTTTGGGATTTAAACGTCGTTGGTGATCAACAACGGGTTTAGCATCAGGTTCCATATTAATTTTGTGCTGATAGAGAGTGGGACTAATGCCCTTTAGATCATCAAGAGTATATCCAATAGCAGCTCGGTGCTTCTTCAGAACCTTCAATAATCTTTCTTCTTCATGTTCTGAAAGGTTAGCACTAATAATAACATGATAAATCCTTTTCTCATCAAGATAAGCATATTTCAAAGTGTCTAGTAATTGTTTTAATTCAAACACAGGATCACCTTTAGGTGGAGGAGGACCTCCTAGAGTTTCAATAGGCAAATTGTGTTTAAGCAGAGGTCGTTGTTCAAAGAAAAATTTATCTATATCATTTCTTTCATGCATATGCATATCATTTTCATGGTCTAGCAAATATTGTTCTAGTGGATTAGTAGTAGGCACGACAATAGAAGCAAGATCAATTATTTCATCCTTAGTAGGCAATTCTTTCTTATGATGCTTTCTACTAAACTTAGAAAAATTAAACTCATGAGACTCATCACCAAAACTTACACCGACGATTTGTTTCTGACAATCTATTTTAGCATTAACGGTGTTCAAGAAAGGTCTACCAAAGATAATGGGACAAAAGTCATCTTGTAGGGAACCAAGAACAAGAAAATCAGTAGGATATTTTATTTTCCCACACAAGACTTCAACATCTCTAACAATCCCAAGTGGTGTGACGGTGTCTCTATTAGCAAGTTTAATAGTAACATCTATGTCTTCTATTTCAGCGGGTGCTATATCATTCATAATTTCTTGATATAAGGTAAAAGGAATAGCACTCATGCTAGCACCTAAATCACATAAATGACGATAACAGTGATTTTCTATTTTTACTGAGACAACATGCATGCCAACAACAGGTCTATGTTTCCCTTTTTCATCGGGTTTGGCAATTCTAGCAGCTTCATCACAGAAGTAAATAACATGCCCATCAATATTTTCTTCTAAGAGATCTTTAACCAAAGCAACACTAGGTTCTACTTTGATTTGTTCAGAAGGTTTAGGTGCTCTAATATAGCTTTTATTGACCACTGTTGAAACCTTAGCATGTTCCTTTATCCTAACAGGGAAAGGTGGTTTTTCAATAAAAGCAGTAGGAACAACTGGGTCAACATTATAAATAATAGTTTCATCTTTAGGTATTACCGGTTCTTTAATTTCTTCTTTAATAGATGGGTGATATTTAAACCACTTCTCCTTAGGGAGATCAACATGAGTAGCAAAAGATTCACAAAAGGAGGCTACTATCTCAGAGTCAAGTCCGTATTTAGTGCTAAACTTTTGAAAAGCATCGGTATTCATAAAATATTTAACACAATCATACTTAAGCTTAATACCTGACACTTTACCTTTGTCGAGATCCCAATCTCCAGAGTTGTGTTTAATTCTTTCTAAAAGATCCCACCTGAATTCAATAGTCTTCTTCATAAAGGAACCAGTACAAGAAGTATCAAGCATGGATTGATCATCACGAGAAAGCCGAGCATAAAAAATCTGAATAATAATTTCTCTTGAGAGCTCATGATTGGGGCATGAATATAACATTGACTTAAGCCTCCCCCAACCTAGAGTGATACTTTCTTCTTCATGAGGCCAAAAATTATATATGTAATTCCGATCACGATGAACTAGATGCATAGGATAATTTTTTTGGTGAAATTCCAATTTCAATCGATTCCAATTCCAAGATCCAATATCATCGCATAGCCTATACCATGCCAATGCTTTTCCCTTCAAAGATAAAGGGAAAACCTTCTTCTTAGCTTCATCCCCGGGTAAACCTACAAGCTTAAATAATCCACAAATTTCATCCACATATATCAAGTGCATATCAGGATGTTCGGTTCCATTTCCTGCATAAGGATTAGCTAGCAGTTGTTCTATTATACCCGAAGGAATTTCATTACCAATATTTTCAGTACGTGTAGTGGGTTGATGGGTAACTAATTGTGGTTCCTGTCGAGGTGAAGATACCCCGAACAAACCCTTCAAAGGATTGTTCTCCATAGTAACAAGTGACAATAAATTTCAGCACGTAGTAATAATTTTTCCTTACCGATTTCCACTTACCAAGAGCGCTTCACTCATCGGCAACGGCGCCAGAAAAGAGCCTTGATGACCCACAAGTATAGTGGATCAATCATAGTCCTTTTGATAAGTAAGAGTGTCGAACCCAACGAGGAGCAGAAAGAAAGGACAAGTAGTTTTCAGCAAGGTATTTTCTGCAAGCACTGAAATTATAAGTAACGAGTAGTTTGATAGGAAGATAATTTGTAACGTGCAAGTAATGGTAATGGTTCCAAAATTGCAGCAAGGTAGCCCAATCCTTTTGAGGCAAAGGACATGCCAAAACGGTCTCTTATGATAAGCAAAGCATTCTTGATGGTACACGGGAATTTCATCTAGTCACTTTCATCATGTTGGTTTGATTTGTGTTCGCTACTTTGATAATTTGATATGTGGGTGGACCGGTGCTTAGGTGCTGTTCTTACTTGAACAGACCTCCTACTTATGATTAACCCCCTCGCAAGCATCCGCAACTATGAGAAAAGTATTAACATAAAATCTAACCATAGCATTAAACTTTTGGATCCAAATCAGTCCCTCACGGAGTAGCGCATAAACTAGGGTTTAAGCTTCTGTCACTCTCGCAACCCATCATCTAATAATTACTCCAAAATGCATTCCCTTAGGCCCTAATAAGTTGAAGTGACATGTAGTCGATGTTCACATGAAACAACTAAGGGAATCACAACATACATACTATCAAAATATCGAAACATATATCAAGTTCACATGATTACTTGCAACAAGATTTCTCCCGTGACCTCAAGAACAAAAGTAACTACTCACAAATGATAATCATGCTCAAGATTAGAGGGGTATTAAATAGCATAATGGATCTGAACATATAATCTTCCACCAAATAAACCATATAGTAATCAACTACAAGATGTAATCAACACTACTAGTCACCCACAAGCACCAACCTAAGGTTCCGGTACAAAGATTGAACACAAGAGATGAACTAGGGTTTGAGAGGAGATGGTGCTGTTGAAGATGTTGATGGAGATTTCCCTCCCCAAGATGAGAGAGTTATTGGTGATGATGATGACGATGATTTCCCCCTCCGGGAGGGAAGTTCCCCCGACGGAATCGCTTCGCCGGAGGGCAAAAGTGCTCCTGCCCAAGTTCCACCTCGAGGCGGCGGCGCTTCGTCCCGAAAGTCCTCTCCTTATTTTTTTCTAGATCAAAATGACTTATATACCAGAAGAGGGGCACCGGAGGTGGGCACAACCCACCAGGGCGCGCCTGGGCTCCCTGGCGTGCCCAGGTGGGTTGTGCCCACCTGGTGGGCCCCCTCTGGTAGTTATTTGCTCTAATAATTCTTATATATTCCATAAAAATTCCTCGTGAAGTTTCAGCTCATTTGGAGATGTGCAGAATAGGTGGCCTGACGTAGCTTTTTCAGGTCCAGAATTCCAGCTGCCGGTATTCTCCCTCTTTGTGTGAAACTAGCATATTATGAGAGAAAAGGCATTAGAATTACTCCAAAAAGCATTATTATGCATAAAAACAATATAAATAACAGTAGGAAAACATGATGCAAAATGGACGTATCAGCCCTCTCCATCCCAAAAGACCGGACTGAAAGGAGGAGGGATACTCTCCCTTATAAACTGGTCATGGCCTCCTCCCGTAAGCAAGGTGGGACTAAACCGAGCCAGCCTCCACCGGTCAACAACAACCCTAACATCCCATACCCCTGAGAAGCCCCTCAGGAAGGCATGATGATGCTGGCTCTGATACCAAATGTTAGCGTCCAACTCGGCCTAACTCATATTCACCCACGTTGACGTTTATGCGCACATGGGTCAGCATTCAACAGAGAGCCCACTCCATCCCAAAAGACCAAACTGAAAGGAGGAGGGATACTCTCCCTTATAAGCTGGTCATGGCCATCTCCCGTAAGCGAGGTGGGACTAAACCGAGCCAGCCTCCACCGGTCAACAGCAGCCCTAACACTCCATGTTCTAGAATTTAGCAGTTTAGTTGGGTCAAGCCATCATGAGCATGTGTTCTTTCTGGTTGCGGCTATCAATGAATAAACCAAAGCACTACAGGAACATGATCAGCCTGCTGCTAGAAATAATGAAGGGGTTTTCCTAAACATAAGAAAGCTGCAATCATTCGCGTAACTAAAGGGATACTGCTCTGCCTATTATTATGGTGACATTCCCTCTGATCCATCCCACTGTGCAGAAAATGGTTATGGAAAAGGGGAGTAAAAAGGCTGAGTTTTTTTAGATGTGCCTTCTCATAAGAGAAGCTAGCATTGGTACTGTTGCGTGCTATACAAACGGTTTTTACCCCCTTTTCGCGATGGAGTTTTAAACCATCGCCTTGCCAGTGTGTGCAATAGGGGGGTCCTTCCCACACAACCCAGAAACCGTCGGGGATAGGCAAGCGACTACTGACAATTTCCATAGAATAAATGTATGAGAAGTCACGTCTGTCCCACACGTCACGTCTCAACATTACGTTTCTGATCTGAGAGACATCCCAAACGATTACGCTGCTATAGTCATGTGGAAAAGGTGGATACCACAAACTTTTAATCTATCGATGTGTTTGCGATATATATGTTATCGCACACAGTTCAAAAATGTAAAATGTGTGCGGTGCCTCTACTATCGCCAACGTGTCCATTTTCTTAACGGTGTGCGATAGGTATTCCTATCACACACGGGCTCCAAATATGCGCCGTCTTTTTTTTGTCCAATATTACACATGCATACAGGCTTGAAACGTTTGCCGTATTACCATGAATCGCACACGCAAATGAGACGAAACTGTGTGTGCATCCGTCGAGCATCGCAAACGTTTCACGTCAAAGAACCATTTGTTCTATATTTTCCATCGCACACACTGTTTTCTTTCTAACCTTGTGTACATTATTTTATTCCCTCCTATTTAATTTTATTTTTCCCTGTAATTTATTATTCAAATTGGAAATTTTGAAATATGAAACGTGGAATTCAAATTCTCAGCACAATGGTTCAACAACCAATCCATAAATAAAATTTCTAGTACAATATGTTCAGTAATTACAGGATTAGGCAACAATTAACTATGATGAACCACAATATTTAGAGGCGGTAAAGGTGAAGAGAGAAGTGTAAATCATTTTGGCTGCCGATGGTGTTGAAGAAGCGGAATGCCCATAATGTGCCCTCCTGCATGCCATAGGCGCGAACAACTTTTGTCCAGCCCCTTGTGACGATTGCCCGCTCATCCTTCATCGCCTTTAGGAATACTTCTAGACCATTATCATGGTAGTATGAATTATATACTTTAACCTTAGTTCCCTCCACTCCGGTCATGTAGTTTGCAAGGTAATTATCAGTAAATTGCTTCGGAAACCACTGAAAAGAGAAAACTTTTACATATTCATGTCTAATAGAGTAACTCATTGTGGGTAGGGGGAAAAGGCAACACATTACTTACCATCCTAAAGTTCACTGTCATCTTGGACAATGTGTAAATAAAGAGTTTAATACCCATCACCTGTCTCTTTCGCCTAATATCTTTCTTAGTTTCCTCACTTGACGCTTGCTCATGAATCTCGTTGCCCCATACGCAAAATGGATCGAAGCATGGATCAGTACCGTTGATATATGTACCTACAGGCAACCAGTAAAATACAAATGATGTAAAATACAACTATCTCCATTCCTAAGTACAAGTATTTTTTTAGAGATTTCAATATGAACTACATACGGATGTATACAGACATAGTTTAGATTATAATGTAGATTCACTCATTTTGCTCTGTATGTAGTCTATATTGGAATCTCTAAAAAGACTTATATTTAGGAACAGAGGGTGTATAAGACATGGGATGCAGCTAACCTCGACGGCAAACAACAACTTCACCCATTGTAGCCCTGCGTAAGTACATGGAAACGTAATCTTAACTACAACAAGGTTAACATCCACAAAAAATAGCAAATGGTAATAAAATGACAGCATCTGTAGTGATATCTTCATTGTGAAAGATTAGCACAGTAGCAAAGGGATGGATTAAAAAATGGATAGAATTGTATACTACAACAGGCACGTTTAACTACAGACAACCTAGTATAGCCACTAAAACTAGTACTGATAGAAATCAAATTGACAGAGTTAAACATCGCAAGGCAGGTGCTGCTAGAGCAGAGAATGACCCAGTTGTCTATAAAAAGGTAGGGAAAATAGCTAAGATGGATTAGGCGTGTTTACTACAACATGCTTAATACATCAACCGTACAAAACATAGCCATTGCAACTGGTATTGGTAAGATTGAACTGGTCAGTTCATACTTGGTAAGTCCTAAGGGGTAGTTGCTGGGGCACTTCATATGGGCTAGAGCCCGCCCTAAGTTGGCGGCAGCGGAGGTGAGGTGTTCCTCTGGGTCGAAGCGTGGATTAGTGCCGCTGACATGTGTACCTACAAGAAGCAAGTAAATGTTAGAAGCTAAACTGCAATTGCACAAATGATGTAAAATACTGTAAGACATGGGATGCAGCTAACCTCGAAGGAAAACAACAGCATCACCCGTGTCAGATTCAGGGCTCCGCAGACCCAAGAAAGGTTCGAACTCTGGGGTGCGTGTGAAGAACTCAATCGCCCCAGCCTGCCGACTCATCAATCTCACCGCCTAGCTTGATGAATAGGAAAGGAAAGGGACTCAGCAGTTTACCCAGGTTCGGGCCATCTTGCGGTGTAAAACCCTACTCCTGCTTTGCGGTGGATTGGCCTCGAGGTGGGCTGAGGATGAACTAGTACAGAGGGAGAACAACCTCAGGAGGAGTGTTCTTGTGCTGGTGTGAGCTGGTGAGGATCATCCCCTTCTCCTATGGTGGTGGCCTAGCTATATTTATAGTGGCCTCGGTCCTCTTCCCCCAAAATGAAGGCGGGAAGGGATCCCACAACGACCAAGTTTGTAGGGAGACAAGTAGTACATCTTATCCTGACGAAAGGTGGTCTTCGCCTGCAAAGCTTCTGGTCGTGGTGGGCTCGGCGATGACCTCCGTCCTGCCGTCCTGGTCTTGTAGCACGGGAATGGAAACCTTTGGCTGATTCCTTGGGACTCTGTGTCTGCGCTTGCTTCCTTAGCACCAAGGAGGAAACCTGTTGTAATGTGCCTGCTGGCGCCCGCCTGGCCTTGGTCGTCATGGCTTGCGTCATTTGAGCCTCATGAGGTGGGGCTTGCATGGAAATCTCCGCTCCTCAGGAGCCGGCCTGGGGAAGCCGCTCCCTCCGGAGGTCTTGGCGTCGTCCGCCTCATGAGGCTTGGCCCCTCGCGAGGGTCTTGTGTTGTTGATGCTGGAGAAGGGCCGTACCAGGCCGCTGATGAAGCCATGCTGTGGGCCGCAGGCAGGCAAGTCTGGGTACCCCGGTTCCCAGAATGCCGATAGTAGCCCCCGGGCCCAAGGCGCGCTCGGACTTGGCTTCGAGGCCAAGCCAAAGGGCAAGGGCGAAGCGCCGCGGGCCCTAACCACCTGTGGACCCGGTTGATGCGTGGCGCTTGATGGGACGTGGGCGTCTCCTCTTCCCCACGCTGCCTCGGCAACCGTCCTGGGCTGACAAAAAGGCTGGCGCCTGCCGCTGAGCCTTCATTACCTTCCCTTCGCCTTGCTTTAGATCTTCTCCTCTCCCTGCTCAGAGCGCCTCCAGATCTGCCGACCTTTCCTCGAACTTGCCACCGATGGCGACTAAGAAGGTGAAGCCCGCCACTTCTCCCGCGCGTCTGGCCTCACTCGAGCCAGCCCTTAGTGTGTCCACCATCACCGAGGAGAAGCACCTTGCTGCCGTGCTCCCGCTGACGACGAGCAACGACAATGAGGGGAGGGAGACAGCGCTCCGGGTCGGCTCTGCCAAGCAGGAATCCTTGGGGGAAACCTTCTATCCCTTCTTCCTGCACAACGTCTTTGCTGGGCTCATCCCCCCCTTCTCCAATTTCTTCTTTGCCGTCCTCAACCATTACCAGATCCGCGCCCTTCATTTTCATCCCAACTCCATCCTCCTCCTTTCGCCTTCTACTGCGAGGCGTTTGTGGGGGTGGCGCCCTCCGTTGCGCTGCTCCAGCACTTCTTCTACCTCCGGATGCGTAGCACGGACCAGTGCTCCGGGTGTGTCTGCTTTGTTGCGTCCCATGGTAGCAACGCAATCTCAAGGCCGGGAAGAAGGTGGACGACTTCCGGCGCAAGTGGATCTTCATGGACGCCAAGCGTTCTCACGCTCGGCTGGAGCTGCCGACCGCGTTGCCGGTGAAGCTGGATCAGTGGGCTCACTGACCCCCGGGCGGAGCTGTTGCTGGAGAAGATGACGGCGGATCTGGAGGCGGAGAAGCTGATAGGGGCCATGCTCGTCAAGGAGTTCCTGACGCAGCGCTTGGCCCCGCTCCAGGCGCACTCGCGCCCCTTGAGGAGTCTCAAGGGCGCAGAAGACGACATCCGGTTGCGCCCAGAAGACTTGACTGACGAGGAGCTAAGCAAGGCCTTGCGCACCTTGCTTGAGAAGAACCCGGGCGGCCTCCCGGAGGCCTTCCTCCACCTGTACCGCCGCGTCGACGGGGCGGAGGTGGCCGCCGCCATGCCTGTCTTCAATGAGCGGGGGCTTGTGCCGTCGAAGCTTCCCCAACTCCCGAACTCCTCGGTGCCGGTGTCCTCTGGCGAGAGCTCCAGGGAGGAGGGGGAGGAGGACTCGGAGGCAACCTTGGAGGGGGTGGGGGAGACCTTACCCCCACGGCAGAGCGAGCTCCTCCGCGATCTCTCCGACGACGACGACGCCGGCGAGCACTTGGTTGAGGGGTCCCCTCGCCCCACCAGGGTCATCACGAGGTCCGGGGGCACCCCCTGCGGAGGCCGAAGCGAGGGGCCCCGAAGGAGGGCGAGGCGATGTCGCCGCCCCAGGGCGACGCCCCCGCCTTGTCGCCTGTTGTCGCTGTTCCGGAGCCAGCCGCCATGCGCCCGGCCGATCCTGAGAGCGCGGCGAAGCCCGCGCCCAAGAAGCTCGGAGGTGCTGCGCTCCTGACCAAGAGGAGTGCATATGTTGCCGACGACGAGTAAGTATTTTATCTTGCTTTTTTCTTCCCATCCTCGACGTCGTGCTCACGATCCCCTCCTCCTGGTGGCCAGGCTGACGCCGGTGGTGAAGAAGAGGAAGGAAGAGGCCAAAGCCCCCGAGGCTGCGCAACCCGCCGTGGCAGCGGCGACCCCAGCGTGTGCAGAAGAGGCCACCCCGCGTGCGCCTGTGATGGAGCGAGCCTCCCGAGGCTCGGTGGCCAAGCCGACTCCGGAGGAGCCTACCTCCAGCGTGCCTGCTGGGGGTTTGGGGGCTCCGGAGCCCCTTGTCACCCTTGCTGCTGTAGTGGCGCCAGTCCCGACGCTGATGCCGCCTCCTCCTCGAGTCCTCACGCTCGCGGACCATGACACCTCCGTGATACCCAGCGCTTTGGAGGAGGCCTTCACTGCGCTGGGGCAGTTCCGGACCGATCTTCATGGCGCCGACCGGTGTGCGGTGACGGGGCGTCCGACGCTGATCTCGGGGTGGCTCCAGGCCGACTCCTCCATCAGGGCGGCCTGGGGCCATGCCGAGGCTGTCGTTGCAGAGGGCAGGAAGGAGGCCGGTGAGGCCACAACGGCTCATGATGCAGCGCTGACCGATGCTGTGTCTGCTGAGGAGCGCTGCCGCACGGTGAAGGCCGAGCTGAAGGCCCTTCGCGATGAGCAGGCCGCCCGCGCCTACCAGCTTGGAGAGCAGGAGGAGGATCTCAAGACCCGGGAAGCTGCGCTCGCCAACCAAGACGCCGAGCTGGAGCAAGCGGCCCAGGAACAAGCCGCGGAGCATAGCCGCTTGGGGAAGCTGAAGGAGGAGACGGAGGCAGCCCAGGCGTCCCACGCCAAGTTCGTCTCCGAGGAGAAGGCTCGCCTAGAGGCCAAGGAGAAACTCCTTGCCATGGCTGAGAAGGCGGCCGCGGCGGGGCGTGACGCCTTCGTCTCCCTTGAGCAGAGGTCCCGCGCAGCCCTGCAGTCCCTTTACGGGGAAGGGTACGAGGGACCGCTGGCTAGTCCGAAGGAGGGCCCTGCCAGGCTGCTCCCCAAGCTTGCCACGACGCTCGAGGGTATCATCGCTGGGGTGGGCCCCCTTATGGAAGCGGAAGCTCGCGCGCTTTTCACCTCGGCCGTGACGCGCATCTTCAGCCACCTCCACCTCCGGGACCCGAGCTTCGATCTTGGCGCGCTGCTTGAACCCGTGGCCCCTGAATTCCAAGATGCTGCTGCTGAAGCCGTGGGGAAACAAGTGGAGGCCCTGCTCCAGAAGTTCCTCTGTGTCAACCCCGCGACTGCGACGGACGGAGCCAATGGTGAAGACGGCGGCGACGTTGTCGACGACGGGCCTCCCCGGGAAACCAACAGTGGCATCCAAGGCTGAAGAGGAGGTTCGAAGGCGGCGCTTCCTCCTGTTTTATCCCTGCAATATTCACCATGCCTCGTGGAGGCGTGAGAACTTCTGCTTTAATATTTTAAGAGACAATATGTTTTGTAATAATTTGCTAGTATTTCACGATTTCCTTTCCATTTGCCTTAGTGTTCTGCGTCGGCAGGGCCCAGCCCCGCGCATACCTCAGCCGCCGTTGGGTCATCCGGATCACCAGGACGAGACCAAGGGGTGAGGGGCTACGTGACCAGTGAGGCCCCTGAGTCGCGATGCTCAGGGGTCCCCCTTGACGTATCAACATCCCTCAGGAAGGAGATGCGAGTGTAAGTTTTAGCGTTCTGCATCGGCAGGGCCCGGCCCCATGCATAACTCAGCCGCCGTTGGGTCGTCCGGATCACCAGGACAAGACCAAGGGGTGAGGGGCTACGTGCCCAGTGAGGCCCCTGAGTCACGATGCTCAGGGGTCCCCCTTGATGTACGAACAGCTCTCCATACCTTTCCTCGCCGGGCTTTCGCTCGGGAGGGACGCAAGATGACCAGGTCCGAGGGACCTGGTGAGGTGGCGTACGCCAGGCGTGGCCTGAGCGTAGCCCCCGTGCCCAGCCCCTCGCGCTACCTTCCCGAGGGAAAGCAGCGCGGTGAGGCTGAGCGGCGAGCCTGGTGGCTCTCCTGAGGTTACTGCAGCTGCTTGGTTTCCCTCACTTGTTTATTCACCAGCGCAGAGCATGGTGTTTCCGCTCTTGCACGGGCATAGCCGCTCCTCGACCGTGTTGTCCGCCAGCGCAGAGCATGGGGCTTCCACTGGTTCATGGGTGGAGCCCACTCTGAGGGGAGACTCCGGGGCATGTACAGCCCCGTCCTGGCACGTGGCTTGCACGGCAGGACTAGAGGAGGTGTATGTGGGCACTCGTGAGCCAGCACGGGACTCACGAGGCCCTACCTCAAGGCGGGTTGCGCCTGAATTTGGTTCAGAACACTTGCAAGGGTCCTGTGAGATGGTTAGGTAGCCTGCGCCGAGTGAATCTCCTGAGGATATCGCATGAGAAGGCCAAACACCAATGACCCCAGGAGGTGACGTGTACGGGGCCGGCCCGCCAGACAGAGCTCAGCCGTTGGGTTTGTCGACGCTGCAAGGATGGACCCGAGCACAGACGCTGTGCCCAGTCTTCTCATGCGAAGGTCCTGAAGAAAGACAACCGACGCGCGGCTCCCGCGGCCACGAGACACCGGGTCGCGTGCCCTAACTTATCCGCCCCCGATTAGCTCATGCGAGAACAAGGCACCAAGGACCATGGGAGGTGACGTGCATGGGAGCTGGCCCGCGAGCCAGAGCTCAGCCACTTGGATTTAGCGATGCTGTAGGGACGGACCCGAGCACAGACGCCGTGCCAGTCCTTAATCATGAGGCGGTCGTGGGCGGGTTCGCAAGGGCGCATGACGTTCATGGCAACGAAGTACCGGATAGACAGGTGATAATCATAAAGCAACTCATGAAGAGGTAAGGCTAGCTCTAATAGATGCAAAGAACGATACATGCCATAGGGACAGACCCACACGGCTTGGGGATAATGCAGCTCGAGGGGCGCCCCCAACTGAACAAACTGAAAAATGTCAACTGGCACCATTGCTGAAGAAGTGTTGGAGTAGCTGAAGACGCGAGCCGCAGAAGTCGTTCCTCATGAGCCGTCCAGGTCCTGAGCCTCGTGAGGCCCCGGGGGCCCGTGGGGCTTGCGAGGGTCCTGTGCCTCCTCCGACCGGATCGCCTGGTGCCTGGCCTCGTGAGCCGCCAGGACGCTCCGCATGTGACGCTGGTGCATGGCAGCCCGGTTCAGCAAACCGAAAGGCATGCGAGCGTAGCTGTGAGGGGGGCCCTCGCACCGGCCCACGTGGGACAGCCAGTAGAGCTCCTGAGACGCGGCCCGGTTGAGCCCTGGGATGTTGATGCAGACGCGCATCCCGCTGCCCTCGTCAGGGGAGGGAGCTGCGCCTAGTGGTGCGGGCCGACGCTCGCCTCGCATGGCCCTCCCCTCCTGAAGATCCTCGATCGCCTTGGTGATGAACTCCCGAGCGCCTGGCACCTCGCGCTCTGCGCTCTTCTCACGGAAGCACACGTTGAAGCACGCCTCCACATGGTGCCCGAGCGCCTCCCTCGTGACGCTGGCAAGGTCTGAGGCCCTCCAGAGGAGAGCCCCCGAGCCCAGCCTGAGAGGGGCGCCGAGCGCGCCTTCCTATGTGAGAGGGGAAGGTGCCCCAGCAGTGGGCGCAGGTCCTGAGGCACGGTCATCGGGTGCCCCATCGTCCGTTACCTTGAGAATCTTGAGGTGAACATTGGTGAAGTGCTGGATGTACTTATGCAAGGTCTCCCCAGGCTATTGCTTGCCGCGCCGCAGATCGCCTACAGCCGGAGCACGGTCTCGAGTGCCCTGGAAGTTGGCGATGAAGCGCTCCGGCATCTCATCCCATGAGGAGATCGATCCAGCGGGGAGGTTCAGGAGCCATGAGCGCGCGCCATCCTTGAGGGCCATGGGAAACCAGTTCACCATAACCTTCTCGTCGCCGTTGGCCGCCTTGATGCTCCGCTCGTAGAGCTAGAGGAACTCTACAGGGTCGGGGGTGCCGTCGTAGCGTGGAGGCAGGTCTGGCTTGAACTTCCCTGGCCAAACGACGCCACGCAGCTCCGGGGTGAACGCACGACAGCCCGCCGCGCCCATGGGAGCCCGCCGAAGAAGGGGATCCTGGACTTGGCGCTCGCGCACCGCCGCCTCGGGCAGCACGCGGTCTTGACGTGGCGGCGGTGGGAGCGCGCGCACCTCTCCTTGGGGACGCTGCACCACTTGGCAGCTTTCTTCGTCGCGCGCCGGCGCCCTGCGCGGCGGGTCGCCCTAAGGAGCTTCACGCCTTGGCTCGAGGGTGACTTCTTGCCTGGGAGGTGGAGGAGGCGCACCGTGGGCCACGTCGCCCGCAAGAGGTGGCTGGGGAGGCAGCGAGTGAGATGGAGTAGGGGTCTCCGGCGGCACTGACGAGCTCGGCGATGCGGTCCAGCCAGTCTTCGTAAAGGTCGTCGGTCGGGCGATAGCGCAGAAGCTCGCGCGCCATGAGTAACGCGGCCTCAGCATTCGCTGGGCCGCGACGGGCATGGGAGGACGGAGTAGCCGCCAGAGTCAGCGACGGGGTGGCGGTGCGCCCATCGCGCCGTACAGGGGGATGCAGCGACGAAGCCTGCTGCTCGTGGGCCGCGGGGCCGATGGCAGCGTGTAACACCCCCAGTGGTTAGCCACAGTAATCCCCCTTTTGATAATGCCATGTCATCATGATCAACAGTGCTTAAACATCATTTGGATCATATCTCTTTTCAAATTCAAATTCAAATGGGAATTCAAACTGAAAGTGAAAATAAAATTTGTTCAAATCCAGGAACTAAAATGTTCATAATATTGAAAATAATCAAGAGGCAATTCTAAAATTATAACCAACATTTACTAAATTAATTAAGTGACTCTAACAGCAACAAAAGAGAGATATTTAATCCATATTCATTTATTTAAAATCCAAATGAAATTCATTTGCCTCCAAACCTTTTTATAACAGAGCTAGAAATAGCACTATAAATATGTGGCTAGTTCACCTATTTTACAAAAGTCATTTGGTTTAAAAAGAAAAGAGAAAACAGAAATAAGAAAAGAAAACAGAAAAGAGCAATGAAGAAAAAGTAAAAGGCTGCAGCGCCTGGGCCTAAGTGGCACAGTGCCGGCCTAGCCCGCGCAGCTCCTCCTCCCACCTCCCGCACTGTTCCCCTGCGCCGCTGTCAAACACCTGCCGCACGCGCCTCGCCCGAGCCTAGCCCCCCTCACTCGCCACTCGACAGCGCGACGCCACGCCCGCGCCGTGGATAAGAGGCAGCCCCGCACCCCCCTGGCTCTCCCTCGCCCCTCTTCTTGATCTGGTTCCTTCGCCGAGCGAACTCGTCGTCGCCGCCTCGTCGTGGCTGTGGCCACTGACCTCGTCGCGCCTCGTCTCCTTGCCAGAACGACGCGCCGGCCTCCGCTACGTCGTCCTTGCTCACGAGGCCGAGCCGGGAAGCACTACAGCGCCGCCTTCGACCTCTTCTTCCTCCTCTGCTCCGACGGATGCCGACGCCGAATCCGGCCACCCCGAGCCTCCCCGAGCACGTTGCCTCGTCCCTGCGCCTCCGCTGTGAGCTCCCCTTCCTCTCTGACCTCTTCTTCTCGTAGCTCCGTGTCCGTAGCCGTTCCGCCACGTTACCGAGCTCCGCCGCCCGCCATGGCCGCCGCCTGTGGGCCGTGCTAACCCCTGGGTTCCCGTGACTGCTTCGGGCGTGCTTCAGGGCGCCCGCGGCGGCGCCCCGTGCCCGCGTTTAGCCAACTTGGTCGCCCTGCTTCGTTTTCGATCGAGGCCCGAGTGCCGCCGTCGTCCGTGCTCGCCACCGCCATCGTTGCAGCCCGCCCCAGCCCGAGCTGAGGCCAACGCTGGACACGCTGCTCCTTCCGCTCCCGAACGAGCACGACCGCACTCAAAACTACCCACTGTGGCCTGATTTCGGCGAACTCCCGAGCCCCTCTGTCGCGAACTGCATCGCCGGAGCTTCACCGCCGGCCGCGCCGACGTAGCCGCCTCGGGGCCACCAGCTGGGTCGTTGACTGGTGGCCCCGCGCACGCTCCTGGGACCCATTGACCCAGTCAAATGCTGACTGGGCAACACCCAGTCACTGGCCAGTGGGCCCTGCATGGGCCTCGTTGACCAATCAACTGGTCCGTTGACCGCTGACGTAATGCTGACATCACTGCTGATGTCATATTTCAATTCCTGTTAAATTACCTAAATTCCAGAAAATACTAAAATATTTAGAAATTCGTAGAAAATAAACCGTAGCTCGGATCGAAAAACTTTGTACATGAAAGTTGCTCAGAACGACGAGACGAATCCGAATGCGCGGTCCGTTCGTCCGCCACACGTCCCTAGCATAGCGAACATGCAACCGTCCCCCTCCGTTTCCTCTGTCCGAAAATGCCAAACTTCAGGAAAACATTCCCGGATGTTTTCCCTCTTCACGTATATCGTGTAGCACCGCGTCAGAACACCCCTAGCTCTGCGTTTTGTCATGTCATGCTCTTGTATGCTTTATATTTACTGTTTCCTCCCCCTCTTCTCTCTCGATAGAGCCCGGTACCGATGCAGCTCCGGAGACCGATGACACCATTGACGACCTTGCCTTTGCCGCCGAGCAACCAGGCAAGCCCCCCCCTTTGATCATCCCGATATCGTCCATTCTATTTTCTCATGCTTGCATTAGATTTTGCTATTGTAATTGATTGCTCCTATTCTATTGCATAGCCTGTTTTTGTAAACTACTGTTGATTACCTGCCTGATATCCAAACTGCTTAGTATAGGCTGGGTAGAGACCCACTAGAGAACCCCACTTTGTCCCTTGTTGCCCCGCTGGAGTATCAGTAGACCCGATCAACGGGATCGATGACCAGACCCCGGCACCACACATCACCCCCTTAGTTGTACGACACTGCAGCGTTACTATCGAGTGCCGAGGGTGATACCTCGTATAGCACTTTTGATGTTAACTCTCTAGAGTAGCTATTCGGTTGTGGTCATCGAGGGTGATTCCTCGTTCAACACTCCCGATAACGACGCTGTCGTGCTACACCTCAAGTGTGAACCCAGCGAGGGTGATTCCTCCGAGTTCACCTTGACGACTACATTAGGTGGAATCCATCAAGGGTGATTCCTCAGGTTTCCCCTAGTGTTTGGACACACAGATACTTGGACTTTACAACTGATACTTGGAAAGGCGGGTCGACCCCTAGGGGTACCCGCGAACGATGGGATGTCGGGTTGACCTGGAGGTTACCCTTGTGATGAATACGAGGCGTGGCCTGGCATTCTGGGCCCTTGCCGCAAGTCCTCGAGACGGGGCGACGGGGTCACATCAATCATGAATCTCTGCTCGTTACCGCAAGCCCCTAGTCCTCTAACGATTTGGATATTTGATCCGAGCAGGCCTCTGGCCTGATAGCACTAACCATCACGTGGGAACAGTTATGGGCACTCTGCATCGTGGCATCAGCCGAAAGCTCTGTCAGATGTCCAGTTCAGCCTTGCGGCCGGGTCGGACCGGCGCCCTCCTGGTGCCTGGCTTCACCCTGCTCGCAACGACCCGGAGTGCACAGGGCGATGGCCCAAGACCCCTGAGCGCTTAGGATGTAGACCGGCGGGGACCTCTCTGCTGAGCTGTAGGTAGGGTTGCGGTGTATCGTTTGGCCGAGGCCGGGCATGACCCAGGAAAGTGTGTCCGGCCGGAGTTAATCGAGTTTGGTGGGTAAGTTGGTGCACCCCTGCAGGGAAGAAAACATCTATCGATAGCCGGTCCTACGGTAAAGGACACTCGGAGTTGTATCCTGATCGATACAACTAGAATTGGATACCTGTGATGATACGTGGATATGTGGCTCTAGGATTGCTTTCTCGCAGGGAGTCGAGAAAGGATCTCTGGCTGAGGTTGATGACAGTATGGCTCTGGGATTGCTTTCTCGCAGGGAGTCAAGAAAGGATCTCTGGGTGAGGTTGAGACTTAATGATACTACTACTTTATGCTGTACTAATCTACACTCTTCTAATGCTGCAAGACCTCTGAAGATGCTAGTCTTTGATAGGACTAGGCCTTCCCTCTATTCTGGCATTTCTGCAACCCAGTCCACATATACAGCCTCTCTTTGATAATGTTGCATATGTAGTGTAGATCCTTGCTTGCTGAGTACTTCGGATGAGTACTCACAGTTGCTTTGCTTTCTTTTTCCCCCATATCCTTTTGATGCAACCAGATGACGGAGCCTCGGATACAGCTACCCCCGCCGACGATCGCTACTGCTACCCCGAGGGTGGATACTACTATGAATTGGCTGACGACCAGGAGTAGGTTCGGAGGGTCCCAGGCAGGAGGCCTGTGCCTTTCGATCGTAGCTTTTGTTTTGCCCCGCCTTTCTAAAGGCTTATCTGTTTCTGTTTCATATCTGTACTGCTGACACTTGTACGCAAGCTTATGTATTCGAGCCCTCGAGGCCCCTGGCTTGTAATATAAAGATTGTATGACTTTATTTATGTTTTAGAGTTGTGTTGTGATATCTTCCCGTGAGTCCTTAGTCTTGATCGTGTGAAGTTGAGTCTAGTACTTGAAAACCGTTTTACTAACTTGGCTGTGTGGCTTACGGGCCCACGTCATCAATTGGGTGGTATTAGGATCTTTTATTTCTCGTCTATACTCTGGGACTCTGATCTCTCTTCTATTCGGGATAAATGATTTTTACTAACGCCGACTCTAGGTTCTCGTAACTACTTCCTCCCGAAGAGCCCTTACTCCAGATGATTACTTGGGGAACCAGAAGATTCCGAAGATACTCTCCAATGTTCTTTCAAGAACTTGTGCTCATCGGATTTGCAATTCCCTACCACCGAGACATCCCTATGGATAGCTACTTATACTTGCCATCCATACCTTCATTCTCGATAACTCTTGTTAGTACAAGATACCCTGAACTAATTCCCGCTACTCCGAGAATCCTTTGTGATTACTGCCTTGTAGCTCTTTTCTGCACGATTACACCTATGGATAATTCCTCACACTTATCGAGGATTTGTTCATTCCTATTTGTTCTTGTGTTACACAAAATTCTTCGAAATACTATTCAATTTTCGGAAGATCCTCAGCAGCTTATTGCTCCTGAATTCCTTGCCTTCCTGCATTTTGGTTAAATCCATATTTCTAGTAATCTCCGTTGACATCCTCTGTTACTATCATTTCGAGTCCCTTGATTCAATATATTGAGAATGCTCGCAATCCTCAATCAGATCCTAGAATTCATCCTTCCGGCTCAGACGTCATTTTTAACATGAGCTGGATCTCGATCAATCAAATAGCCATCGATTGTACCCCTAAGCCTACTCAACTTATCCATCCTTAATCAGAGCGTTGCTTCTAATCCCTTGATTTGGAAATCTTAAATCCTTTGCAATTGAGCTTTGAATTAGTCAGTTGATTCTATAATCCAGTGCCTTTGCTTTGTTTCGTCCTCTGATTGTGTGCCGATGCTCACATCAACCCCGATATGGACCGTTAGATCCTTTGTTGAATTATCATTCGACGGTGTCCTTTGTATGCAAAAACCTCAAGTTCTTCTCTGATACATAATGCCATTGGTAAATCTTATTCTCTGATTTGTCCAACCATGCTCTGCTTTCGAGCTGGTGATAATTACTCTCGAAGCTTGTGGTATATGTTTCTAAGATGCCCCGATGGGTTGAACCTATGCCTTCCTTAATCTGTGTGAACCCGAAAGTTTTCCAAGGTTCATACTCCTCTGGAAATTCACCATGTAGGTATTCGCACTCAAATCATTTTTAATAGAGCAGCGTATGAAAGGTTACGCATTGCAGAAGTGGGAGTCGACCTTGAACTTTGTGTTCATGCCCATGGACATGATGTACATCTAGTCATTAAAGCTTCTCTTAAATTAATTATTCCCTTGGTATAAGTTCATCTTATATCTGGGATCTGGCCTTTTGCAATCGTGGTTCCGACCATGTCCTCCTTTTAATTACCATTTCTCATGCAAGTTAAGCACTTGTCTTCCGTAGAGCAATACCCCAGTCCAACCTCTACTTTGATCTGTCGTCGAGTATTACCCCCTGGTATCTCGAGATTATCACGGAACTACATAACTCCTTATGAGTTCTTCATCTACTATTATTTCTCACCGATTCCAATTTTTCCCCAGGTTCTGAGTTGTTAGACACTCAGGGACACCGATAACAGAATCAAGCCCGCATTGCGATTCGACAAGTATTTGAAATCTTCATTGCTTACAAGTTTAATACTCCATAATGTTAATCCTAGCCTGATCGGCTATATCATTATCGTGCTAATTTTAACTGTGCTACCTGGTCCTTATGCCCGGAGCAACTTCCGACGCTGAGCTAAGCTTACGTCGATCTTCCTCATCTTATCATCTCACCTCAAACAAGCATCTTGACTTCGAGCTTGAGTCGAATCCGTGGTTCTCATAACCTTTCACTTCATCTTTCCTTTTTCTTGATGTCGTCGCTGCTCGATGGCATCTTCATAGAGACTCTCGACAAAATTTGTCGTGACTACCGGCAACACTTTGGCTTCTTCAGAGATGTCAATTGAATTCATGGCTAGAAATACCATCCCTGCCCCTCGATGATTTGTGATATCATCGACAACCTCCTTGTATTCCTGCCAACACAGACTTGGTTATGTTTTGCTCATACCTTGTTTTCTTTGCTATTACTGAAGTTATTCCCTGTGTATTCTTGTGGTCTTTAGGACCAACCTTTTCTTGAAACACCATATCATCGCTACCTCAAGGCATGATTGTGGCATCCCGTATATCAAAAAGAACATTGGAAGTGCAACCCTAAATGTTTCTTAATCTATTATCCAAACACCGTGGTATGAATAATATCATGATTCTTCCCTCGCCCCTTTGTCTAAATACTTTTGAACTTGCTGTCCTATCATGTATATCATGCTCCGCTTTTCCTTGGGAAGGATATACCCTCAATTCTTGTGTGCAAACACATTTTCCTTTCCATTGTTCTGATTAGTATACTAATCAATTTTTCTTTTCATTGTTTTGTTTAACATTTCTTGTAATCTGAATTAACTGAGCAGTGATAATCCCCTGCTTAGGGAAAACACCTCGGTGTACAACCTTGTCAGTAAGACCATGTTACTAATGTTGATGACATTCCGATATCACCGATGGACGAGAACTTTGCCTTATTGGTCCGCCTCGTTTTAACGAGCAGGAAAATGGTTTCTTCGTCCCTCGCCCTTGGTATCGACGATGTTACCGACATAACTGTCAGACTATCCTCTGACATACCTTGTTGTCGTGATCGTTACGATGTCACCGTTCACCCTACTTATAACCGACACCCCCACAGTTCCACAGGATCGGAACCTGACTCTCCTGTATATCCCTGATTCCGAAATACTCTTTACAATTGACTTTGTGTGTTATCACGAGTCACCCTCCGAGAATTTGACTATTCCAAGTAACAACTATACTGCACCACATGTTCTACCCAATGCTCCTCTTCGTCCTGAAGATGGACTGTGCTTCAAGTGTCGCAAACCAGGCCACCTTGCTAAGGACTGCCGCCAGCCTCAGAATCAGTTGGCTATTCCTCGTACTGGCCATGGCAATGGTCGTGGCAACGATCAGGCCCGCAACTATAATACTGGGTCTGCTGCTCATGGTCGTGGACACGCTTACCACATTGATATTGAACAAGTCCAGAATCAACCTGCCACTGTGGTGGGTACCCTTCTCGTTAATTCAATACCTGCTTCTGTTTTATTTGATTCAGGAGCATCACATTCATTCATCTCTGAAAAATTTGCATTCATGCATGACCTTCATTATGAGGAAATGCATACTCCGTTAGTCATCCAGGCTAGTGAATTACCATGACCAGATAACTCAAAATGCTTAGGCTAAAATATACACCTTGAATGCATTGAACGCTCCTCCGCTTGAGGGGATCGAAAACGTTCCAGTCGTTCGAGATTTTCCGAACGTTTCTTCGGAAGAACTTCCAAGAATACCCCGATTTTTTCCCTTCTACCTCTTAATTCTCGGGACGAGAATTCTTGTTAGTGGAGGAGACTTGTAACACCCCTAGTGGTTAGCCACAGTAATCCCCCTTTTGATAATGCCATGTCATCATGATCAACAGTTCTTAAACATCATTTTGATCATATCTCTTTTCAAATTCAAATTCAAATGGGAATTCAAACTGAAAGTGAAAATAAAAGTTGTTCAAATCCAGGAACTAAAATGTTCATAATATTGAAAATAATCCTGAGGCAATTCTAAAATTATAACCAACATTTACTAAATTAACTAAGTGACTCTAACAGCAACAAAACAGAGATATTTAATCCATATTCATTTATTTAAAATCCCAATGAAATTCATTTGCCTCCAAACCTTTTTATAACAGAGCTAAGAAATAGCACTATAAATATGTGGCTAGTTCACCTATTTTACAAAAGTCATTTGGTTTAAAAAGAAAAGAGAAAATAGAAATAAGAAAAGAAAACAGAAAAGAGAAAAGAAGAAAAAGAAAAAGGCTGCAGTGCCTGGGCCTAAGTGGCACATTGCCGGCCCAGCCCGCGCAGCTCCTCCTCCCACCTCCCGCACTGTTCCCCTGCGCCGCTGTCGAACACCTGCCGGACGCGCCTCGCCCGAGCCTGGCCCCCCTCACACGTCGCTCGACAGCGCGACTCCGCGCCCGCGCCGTGGATAAGAGGCAGCCCCGCACCCCCTGGCTCACCCTCGCCCCTCTTCTCGATCTGGTTCCTTCGCCGAGCGAGCTCGTCGTCGCCGCCTCACCTTGGCGGTGGCCACTGACCTCGCTGCGCCTCGTCTCCTTGCCAGAACGACGCGCCGGCCTCCGCTACGTCGTCCTTGCTCACGAGGCCGAGCCGGGAAGCACTACAGCGCCGCCTTCGACCTCTTCTTCCTCCTCTGCTCCGACGGACGCCGGCATCAAATTCGGCCGCCCCGAGCCTCCATGAGCCCATTGCCTAGTCCCTGCGCCTCCGTTGTGAGCTCCCGTTCCTCTCCGCCCTCTTCTTCTTGTAGCTCCGTGTCCGTAGCCGTTCTGCCACGTTACCGAGCTCCGCTGCCCGCCATGGCCGCCGCCTGCGGGCCGTGCTAACCCCTGGGCGCCTGTGACTGCTTCGGGCACGCTTCAGAGCGCCCGCGGCGCTGCCCCGTGCCCGCGTTTTTCCCACTTGGTCGCCCTGCTTCGTTTTCGATCGAGGCCCGAGCGCCACCGGCGTTCGTGCTCGCCACGCCGTCGTTGTAGCCCGCCCCAGCCCAAGCTGAGGCTAATGCTGGACGTGCCGCTCCTTCCGCTCCCGAACGAGCACGACCGCGCTCGAAACTACCCACTGTGGCGCGATTCCGGTGAACTCCCGAGCCCCTCCGCCGCGATCTGCGTCGCCGGAGCTTCACCGCCGGCCGCGCCGACGTGGCCGCCTCGAGGCCACCAGCTGGGTCGCTGACCGGTGGCCCCCGCGCACCCCTGGGACCCGTTGACCCAGTCAAATGCTGACTGGGCAACACCCAGTCACTGGCCAGTGGGCCCTGCATGGGCCCCGTTGACCAGTCAACTAGTCCATTGACCGATGATGTAATGTTGACATCACTTCTGACGTCATATTTCAATTTCTGTTAAATTACCTAAATTCCAGAAAATACTAAAATCTTTAGAAATTCGTAGAAAATAAACCGTAGCTTGGATCGAAAAACTTTGTACATGAAAGTTGCTCAGAACGGCGAGACGATTCCGAATATGCGTTCTGTTCGTCTGCCACACGTCCCTAGCATAGTGAACATGCAACTGTCCCCCTCCGTTTCCTCTGTCCAAAAATGCCAAACTTTGGAAAAACATTCCCGGATGTTTTACCTCTTCACCTATATCATGTAGCACCGCGTCAGAACTCCCCTAGCTCTGCGTTTTGTCCTGTCATGCTCTTGTTTGCTTTATATTTACTGTTTCCTCCCCCTCTTCTCTCTCGATAGAGCCTGGTACTGACGCAGCTCCGGAGACCGACGACACCGTTGACGACCTTGCCTTTGCCGCCGAGCAAGGCAAGCCCCCCCCCCCCTTTATCATCCTGATATCGCCCATTCTATTTTCTCATGCTTGCATTAGATTTTGCTACTGTAATTGATTGCTCCTATTCTGTTGCATAGCCTGTTTTTGTAAACTACTGTTGATTACCTGCCTGATATCCAAACTGCTTAGAATAGGCTGGGAAGAGACCCACTAGAGAACCCCACTTTGTCCCTTGTTGCCCCGCTGGAGTATCAGTAGACCCGATCAACGGGATCGAAGACCAGACCCCGGCACCACACATCACCCCCTTAGTTGTACGACACTGCAGCGTTACTATCGAGTGCTGAGGGTGATACCTCGTATAGCACTTCTGATGTTACCTCTGTAGAGTAGCTATTCGGTTGTGGTCATCGAGGGTGATTCCTCATTCAACACTCCCGATAACGATGCTGTCGTGCTACACCTCAAGTGTGAACCCAGCGAGGGTGATTCCTCTGAGTTCACCTTGACGACTACATTAGGTGGAATCCATCGAGGGTGATTCCTGAGATTTCCCCCTGGTGTTTGGACACACAGATACTTGGACTTTACAACTGATACTTGGAAAGGCGGGTCGACCCTGAGGGGTACCCGAGAATGATGGGATGTCGGGTTGACCTGGAGGTTACCCGTGTGATGAATACGAGGCGTGGCCAGGCATTCTTGGCCCTTGCCGCAAGTCCTCGAGATGGGGCGACGGGGTCACATCGATCGTGAGTCTCTGCTCGTTACCGCAAGGCCCTAGTCCACTAACGATTTGGATATTTGATCCGAGCAGGCCTCTGGCCTGATAGCACTAACCATCACGTGGGAATAGTTATGGGCACTCTGCATCATGGCATCAGCCAAAAGCTCTGTCAGACGTCCAATTCAGCCTTGCGGCCGGGTCGGACCGGCGCCCTCCTGGTGCCTGGCTTCACCCTGCTCGCAATGACCCAGAGTGCACAGGGCGATGGCCCAAGACCCCTGAGCGCTTAGGATGTAGACCGGCGGGGACCTCTCTGCTGAGCTGTAGGTAGGGTTGCGGTGTATCATTTGGCCGAGGCCGGGCATGACCCAGGAAAGTGAGTCCGGCTGGAGTTAATTGAGTGTGGTGGGTAAGTTGGTGCACCCCTGCAGGGAAGAAAACATCTATCGATAGCCGGTCCTATGGTAAAGACACTCGGAGTTGTATCCCGATCGATACAACTAGAACTGGATACCTGTGATGATACCTGGATATGTGGCTCTGGGATTGCTTTCTCGCAGGGAGTCGAGAAAGGATCTCTGGCCGAGGTTGATGACAGTATGGCTCTGGGATTGCTTTCTCGCAGGGAGTCGAGAAAGGATCTCTGGGTGAGCTTGAGACTTAATGATACTACTACTTTATGCTGTACTAATCTACACTCTTCTAATGCTGCAAGGCCTCTGAAGATGCTAGTCTTCGATAGGACTAGGCCTTCCCTCTATTCTGGCATTTCTGCAGCCCAGTCCACATATACAGCCTCTCTTTGATAATGTTGCGTATGTAGTGTAGATCCTTGCTTGCTGAGTACTTCGGATTAGTACTCACGGTTGCTTTGCTTTCTTTTTCCCCCATATCCTTTTGATGCAACCACATGACGGAGCCCCGGATACAGCTGCCCCCGCCGATGATCTCTACTACTACACCGACGGTGGATACTACTACGAGTTGGCTGACGACCAGGAGTAGGTTCGGAGGGTCCCAGGCAGGAGGCCTGCGCCTTTCGAACGTAGCTTTTGTTTTGCCCCGCCTTTCTAAAGGCTTATCTGTTTCTGTTTCATATCTGTACTCGGATATCTGATGCTTCCGCTGACGCTTGTATGCAAGCTTATGTATTCAAGCCCTCGAGGCCCCTGGCTTGTAATATAAAGCTTGTATGACTTTATTTATGTTTTAGAGTTGTGTTGTGATATCTTCCCGTGAGTCCTTAGGCTTCATCATGTGCATTTGCATGTATGATTAGTGCATGATTGAGCCGGGGGCATCACACAGCGTTTGTCGCAGGCGACGGGGAATGGCGGGGGGCACCTTTCTCTCAGGTGTGGTCTGGGCGACACGGGCGGCGAGAGCAGCCCGGTGCTCAGCGCGAACTCGACGAGCATCGGCCATGGGAACGGTGGAACGGCGGCGAATCGGTCGGCGGAAGAGAGGCTCTGACGCACCCCTACTTGGCACGCCCAATGTCGGATTCAGGGCTCTACAGACACAAGAAAGGTTCAAACTCTGGGGTGCGTGCGAAGAACTCAATCTCCCCAGCCTGTCGACTCGTCGATCTCACCACCTAGCTCGATGAACAGGAAAGGAAAGGGACTCAGCAGTTTACCCATGTTCGGGCCACCTTGCGGTGTAAAACCCTACTCCTGCTTTGTGGTGGATTGGCCTTGAGGTGGGCTGAGGATGAACTAGTACAGAGGGAGAACAACCTCAGGAGGAGTGTTCTTGTGCTGGTGTGAGCTAGTGAGGATCATCCCCTTCTCCTATGGTGGTGGCCTAGCTATATTTATAGTGGCCTCGGTCCTCTTCCCCCAAAATGAAGGCGGGAAGGGATCCCACAATGGCCAAGTTTGAAGGAAGAGAAGTAGTACATCTTATCCTAACGAAAAGTGGTCTTCGCCTGCAAAGCTTCTGGTCATGACGTCGTGGTGGGCTCGGCGATGACCTTCGTCCTGCCGTCCTGGTCTTGTAGCACGAGAATGGAAACCTTTGGCTGATTCCTTGGGACTCTGCGTCTGCGCTTGCTTCCTTAGCACCGAAGAGGAAACCTGCTGTACTGCGCCTGCTGGCACACGCCTGGCCTTGGTCGTCATGGCTTGCGTCATCTGAGCCTCACGAGGTGGGGCTTGCATGGAAATCTCCGCTCCTCAGGAGCCGGCCTGGGGAAGCCGCTCCCTCCAGAGATCTTGGCGTCGTCCGCCTCGCGAGGCTTGGCCCCTCATGAGGGTCTTGTGTTGTTGATGCTGGAGAAGGGCCGTACCAGGCCGCTGATGAAGCCACGCTGTGGGCCGCAGGCAGGCAAGTCTGGGTACCCCGGTTCCCAGAACGCCGACAACCCGTTATGGCCCTGCGTAAGTACATGGAAAGCATGTTAACCACAATAGGGTTAGCATCCACCAAAAATAGCAAATGGAAATAAAACGACAACATCTCTAGTGATATCTTCATTGCTAAGAGTAGCATGGTAGCAAAGGGACAGATTAAAAAATGGATACAACTGTTAATTACTGTTGGAAATATGCCCTAGAGGCAATAATATTGTATTAATATATTTCCATTATTCATAGTTAAGAGTTTATATTCCATGCTATAACTGCTATGATCCTAGAATATGCGATTCAGTGGAAAACTCATATGCACGTGTGGAATGATAAACGGTAAACAATAGGTTCCCGGCCTCGCCTCTAAGACCGGCTCAAGTGTTGTTGGTGATCATGTTTTCTGAATCTTAGGATATCGTTAAGTGTAATGATAGTCCTACAACAACATTGAGGGTATGACGTTAGAAGAACGATCATATTGAATCGACCCAATACTTGTCTGTTATACTATGTGATTGTATAGTCTAAAATCATCTATTATAACATGGAGTGTTAGCATGTGTTTTAGTTCCTCAGACCATGAGAGTGTATTGGTCACTTCCTACTGGACGGTGGGCTTTGGGGTTGCTCAAACGTCATCTGTAACAAGGTGATCATAACGACAACTTTCAGGCTCACCTGAAAGTTTGACAAGTGACCGGACAACTAGAGAGTGGGATTTGCTCCTCCGATGATGGAGAGATATTCTTAGGGCCCTCTTGGTGTGATGGCATCCATCAGCGTCTGGCCAGACATAGGTGACTACGTCACGGGGACGCCGGAACACGTCAAAGAGAAAGAAGAACAAAACCGGTAACAGGAGCAACGGTATAGTGAGCATGGTGATGACTCTCGAGGATGCCAATGCACACTGGGTTTTGTAAAGTATCGCAAAGCAAAGGGAACATCACATTATAACCAAAGGTTCACTCGAATATCATTCGTGTAATCATGGGGACCGATATGGATGTCCACGGTTCCGCTATCGGTCATTGAACGAAGGGGTTTCTTTCATGTCTATGATTTACCGAACCTACGGGGTCACAAGCTTAAGGTAATTACGATCTGCTAAGTGTTAGTAGTATGGGAGTGATGAGAATATATTTGTGGAATTGTTTCATTAATATCCGGAATAGTTCCGAGAGGTTCCGAAAGCGTTTCGGGGTCACCGGAAGGGTTTCGGTGAATATGGGGTAATACCGTGTATTACCGGTTAATTATATATAGGTGGAAAATGTTTTCGGGGATGTTAAATTATATATATATACTAGTTTGAAATTATTTAGAAAATTTAATATTTAATTAAAATATCAATGGGCCTTAAAAGGCCAAGAGGTGGAAGGAAATATGGGCCACTTAGGCCCATATGGAAGTGGCGCCCCCCTTCCTTGTGGGGGGCCGAATCCTACTTGGGGAGGGAGTGGGACTCCTCCCCAAGGCTGGCGCACCAAAGGGGGCTCTTTCCCCTTTGGTGGCTGCCCTCTCCCTTCCCTCTAACCTATATATACTAGAGGATTTCCACCCTATATCAACACAAGTTTTGGAGCCTCCTCTAGTTCATCTAGTACTAGTTCTAGTTGGTCCTAGTTGACTAATTAGAGCTAGCCCTAGCCACCTCTAATCCTCATAATTAGAAGCCCATTGTGGTTCTAATATCCTCCCTCTAATTCTCCGGCGACGATTAGCTCTGGACGGCAAAGTGCTGTCGGATCGTGAAGTTCGTACGCTTGCAACCAAGTAGAGAGGTCGTGCTTTCGGTATTCTGTTCGAGGGATCGTTCGATGGCGGTTCGCGGGATCATCATCAAAGTTCGAGGGACTCCAAGTACGATCTACACTGACTTGTTTACTTCTGCTGCACTCCCGGAGTCAGTAACAATCGTTGATCACGACCCGTTATGCATCTTCATATTGTTCCTGGGTGAAAGTAGGGCAATTTTTTTTGTTTTCTACTATGTTTCCCAACAGTGGCATCATGAGCAGGTTTATGAGTAGATGCAAGTTTCAATCTAGATCACATCTGATATGTGAGGGTTGATGTTCTTGCTATGCTTCCCACGAGTGTTGCTTCGGTTTAGTTCATTGGCAGAATGATGTAGTTTTGCTACAAGGTTCTGACAATCGATCGGCTGTGGCTGTCGACGATCTACTAATAGTTCCTTGGGCTACATCATAGTCGAGAATAGTGAACCGTCGCATACACAAGAGGGTACCGAATATGGATGATCTTCTAGGGGGTCACACGTATTGACAAAGTTTAGTGTGGGGGATGAGACTTTTAATTAAGTCTTTCACACACCCAGAAACTTAATCTAGCATAAAGGACATCGCCTTGTTGTGCTTGCGTAGGTAGCTAGTCTTAATTGATAAAACTGGTTAACCACTTAAATAAAATTTTGCTAAAACCGATTAGAGGATGTCTAACTTGGTTTTGCATGGTTTGCATATGATGTGGTATAGCCTTCGTCATGATAATAAGTTTATGTATGAGATGGCTATATGTTGCAATGTTAAGTGGCCTGCGCATCACGACATGATGGCTGGAGCCACAAGATTGTCACCTTAATGTAAATATCGTAGAGATAGGTTACAGGTGATGGTGGCAAGATGTACACACAGGACCCCGACAAGGAGAAGGTGTACCTGGCGCAGGACAAGGAGCTATAATTTCGTACCACGACGGAATTTCAGATTTTGGTACCATGGCAACGTTTTCTGAAACGGTCGCCACGGCAACATTTTCTGAGATTGCCGCCATGACAATGTTTTTGAAGCAGTTGCCTTAGTAACAAAATATTGGCCATCATGTCGCTTCAACTGGAGATTGAAGACGATCATGGAGGACTCCCGGCGTCTAGGGCTATACCATAGTAAGATATTATGAATTTCCTGACATGTTTATCCCTTTGTTGTTTGCACCCTTTGATTGTGCTGTAGTCAATTATTAGGGTGATCTCTCACAGTAAATATCAAGTTAAAAGGTGCTCTTCCTAGTGTTGCAACCGTCTATAACACGTAGCATTTCGGAGTACGCCATGTACACATGAGTACAAACGGATCGTGAGGTGTAAGGCGGGGATGGTCAGACCATGCATGCAGATAGCACTCAATTGTCTTGAAGTTCTGGCAGAATAGTTCTGAGCTCGGAGCACAAATCATTGAAAGATGAACAAGAGTCATATGTAGATACGATCGGCAAAAGTTTTCCTACCGGTCAAAATTCTCATCATCAGTGATGTACACATCAATGGCTGAGAACTAGGCTTGCATCTTGAATCACTCACTATCAATTATGAGAGATATTGATTTGAGTGGGAGCACAATTATGTATTAATTAATTTTAATAACTAGTGCAAATTAATTATGAACAATGTCTATGTGTAGTTTGCAGTATAGTTGTAGAATTATGGCTCACAGTTCCACCTTTGTTGTTGAAATTGATTGACTGTTATTTATCTGGTTGAAAATTTATGTTTGAGAGGATCGTCCTCTAAAAGTGCGAAGAAGGATTATGTCCTACTGCATGTTTACAATACTCTCTTGCTGATGCTATGGATGACGAGACTCACGTCCTTCGATCCAAAAGCCAGAATTGCATTATGGTCTGCCTGCTTCCAAGCCGAGCGGTCAAAAGCGACAGACTGTAAATATGTTGAAGGCTGAACTTCAAAATGTTTGGGATAGTTATGTGATATTCTTGGAACTGATTTTTTTTCAAGAAACAAACAAAGTCTAAAAGATATGGGATATCTAAAGAAGTGTTTTGTTAGCAAATTCTAGTGAAGTGTTCAACTATGTTTAAGACTGAAATGTGTAAGATCTGGAAGAAAGCCAGCCATGTCTTCACAGTGAAAACTTGTAGACAAAGAACAAAACCAAAGGATGTAATGGGACTTACACACCTAGGGAAGTTCGGGGCTCACCCACTCTTAAAGTTGTTGTTTCTTCTGAGAGTAAGAGAAATATTGAAGTAAAACTATAAGAAATAAAAGGCAGAAAGACAAGAAGACTGGAAGGTCCAGCTCAGGTATGAATGTCATACAAGTTATAAGATGTAGAGGTGGTTGGTCAAGTACAGTGTAGTTCTTGGGAAAAAATGATCAATTTGTTGATCACTGATTCTTCGGTATTGTGGTTAAAAGGTTAATCACAGGGATATCGACTTGATTGCATATTATTGCAAATCGTTGCAAGAAACTTCGAATGGCCTAAATGACCAACAAATAATGAGGTTAACATATTTTGATGGATTGTAAAAGGTTACGGTATTTCTATCAGTGTATTTCCTCTATATTTATTATCATAACTCATTTTAGAGTTTTTGTGCACTCTAGCCCATTGCATAGAAGTTGCAAGGAGGTTCTTCATGACAGAACAATACTAGTTTGATGTTATGAAGGAGGTTGTCCATGACAGAACAATAATTTCATGAGGTTGTCCATGACAGAACAATAGTTGTTTGATGTTATGAACAAAAGGGCATACTCTTATTGTGAATAATATGTATGTTATGAATATTGATAATAAAATTGAACATCCATAACACTGAGCTAAATGTCGCAATACTAAAAGAATACCACATGTGTGTGGCACTGCATTTAGTCACATTGGAGAAACTAGCATGGAGAAATTTCATAGTGATGAATTTTGAAGTCATCTGATTGAGAATCATCTGACACTTGCAAGTTTTGTCCAATTAGTGAAGTAAACTAAAATACCGTTCACGGGCCATAGAAAATGAGCAACAAAATAACTGGCAATATGCATATCGATGTGTGTAGTCCAATAAGTGTTGTTGCAAGAAGTGGATTTATCTATCTTCAAGGATGACTCAAGTAGATATTTATATTTACTAATTGAGACATAAATCTGGATCTTTTGAAGTATTTCAAAAGGTTTTTAGAATGAAGTAGAAATTATTGTAACAAGAAAATTATGTTTCTACAATTGGATTGCAGAAAAGAATATTTGAGTTACAAATTTAGCAAATGTCTGATGAGCCACTACTGCAGGATGCTGCTAACGTGACACTACGATCAGAGACCCTTTGACGAAACTGTGTGCGATGCATTAATCACAAATGGTGATGTAAAAAAACCGTCAAAAAAGATGCAAAATGTTTGCGATGGCAGAGACATCAAACACGGTACTGATTTTAGTTGCGTGTGCGATGCAGGGCATATGGTTCAGTTCAATTAACTGTTTGCGATGAGGAAGAAGAACAGAAACAGGAAGCCAGATGAAGGTGTGTGCGATATATGGCATACAGTTCACTTGGATGAACTGTTTGTGATGAGGCAGAACATCAGAAACGGTCAGCCAGATGAAGGTGTGTGTGATATACGGCATACAGTTCACTCGGATGAACTGTTTGTGATTAGGCAACACAAAAGAAACGGTCAGCCAGATCAAGGTGTGTGCGATATACGGCATACGGTTCATTGCGATAAACTGTTTGTGTTGAGCCAAGAGAACAGAAACGTTTCACGTAAACAAGATGTGTGTAATACATGGCAAACATCCAATTAAATAGGTGGCTAGTACACACATGACATTTCCACACACCAAAGTAAACTATTACATGCATAATTAACTAGGATAAACGATCATCTGATCATCATCTACTTCTTGTGCTAGCTCGATGTTCCTTCTATGCTAAGTTTCCCTTAATTGATGGTGTTTCATGAACACGCCACCGTTTCCCGCCATTTCCTCACCTGTTTCCTGCCACCCAGTGATATTGCACATAAATCTAGGCGGCGCGCGACGCACGGAGGCAACAAGCGCAGCCTATAGCACATCCACCTTTTCCAAGCATGCCAACCCACCAAAGCGCCGCCTCTGCCATCAACCTCATCGATGAGGAAAACGAGAAGGCGCCACGGCCCGTCGAGGCCGAGGCGCTCCCCGGCAACGCGATGGACGACGCCGTGATGCACGTCATCACCAGGGTTGATCAGACCCTTGGCGCATGGCACTTTAGCGCCGCGGATCAAGATAGGCATGTTAGCACCAAGAGGCCACAGCTCGCCGCACAACATGATCGATGGCACGCCGCAGAGCAAGCTAGGCGCGTCCGTGTCGATAGGCTGCGGCTCACCGCACGGCGAGACCGTTGGAGCACCGCAGAGTGAGAGGCGCGGCGCGCCGCACAGCAAGAGTGGATCCATCGGTGCTTGCCTGCTGTCGACAGGGCATTGCAGCTGGGTACACGTCCCGTCAGTACCCCCATTCCTCGCCAGGAGTGGGCAGAGGCCCTCTGCGCCGTACTTGCACCAGAGGCCGGCCGTGTCGTACTTGCACCGGACGCCCGCCGCGCCGTTTGCATGGGTCGCGCCGTTCGCCTTGTCCGCGGCCCGCTCGATGCCAACACGCTGGTCGGTAGGCTCGACCGCCTCCTTGGCCCAGGTGTCCACCTAGGCGCAGTAGAGGAACATGGCCTTCGCATCCTCGAGCTGGTGATCTCCATTGAAATAGCCAACTTGGAGCTCGAGATCGTGCTCCAGATGTACCGCGAGCGTGTCGACCGCTTGGACGAACGCCTGCATGAGTTCAGGCAGAGCCAAGAGCTACCGTAGGCAAGGGCTGCTGGTCATGGTCTCATGGACGCGTTTTATTTTGTTGAGTCATTTCGACGTGGATCGCTATGTATTCACAGCAATCATAATATTGCTCTGTTTCAATTTGTGTACTCTGTTTTCCGTTCTTATATGTTCTTTTTCAATGTGTGTATATATACGCTTTCCATTCTGTCTATGTGGATGATAACAGCTAGATACAAATTAGTATACAAAAACAGATAGAAAATGGAATTCATAATATATATATTAATTGTTCATTAGTTCATCACAGAATATATATAATATCATCACATATACGTGATGATACTTAACTACTAGGTACAATGCATAAAATTGAAAACGAACAATACTAAAACTAATAATCCCTCCTAGGGGCAGTATTCTGGCAGCCCCTCGCCAGCAGCTCCCTGGTGCGCGGTGTCTTCCCAGCGAGGCAGTACTCTGCCTCCTCCGCCTCGCAGCGCTTGATGTACCGATCTGCCTCTTGCTGGCGGACAAGCGCGAACGATCTTGCCATTTCGTTGGGCGCCCACCGGAGCTCCTTGTTGGTGGCACGCTAGAGCTTATTGGCCCACCTCCATGCAGCGATGAGGCGCCTAGCACCTTTGACCTTCCTCGCGAAGTACCCGTCTTCGTACACCTCCTCCGCATGACGACGTGCCCGCCCCCAAAGCTCCACCACCTCCTTTTTCCAGGCGGCATCATAGGCTTCACAGGCCGCCAGGTACCTGGCTTCCTCCTCCGCCATCTCCTTCTTGAATGCCACTTGCCTGGCTTTCTCAGCCGGCGGTAGCGACTTCCACAGACAGAGATTGTGCTGGCCCCAAAACCAATCCAAAGTTGGGGGGTCCGGTGCAACCTCATCCGGCAGCGCGTAGGGGTCCTCCTCGTCACTGCTCTTCGACTGAGCGTCCTCGGGGGGCGGCAACTTCTTGTCGGCGCGTGGGCAGATTGGTGGCGCCATGGCAGAGATTTGAGAGAGAGAAAGAGAGAGAGAGAGAGAGAGAGAGAGAGAGAGAGAGAGAGAGGGCGAGCGAGGGGAGGATGTAGATGAGAATGCAGGCGGGACGACATGAGCAAGGTAGTATTTATTGGCGGCCAGAATCTAGATCGACGGGAACAGTACAGATGCTGGTCACCGGAATTTACGAGTACTATAGTTTGAATTACACACGATTCCTGCAGCAAAATCCGTGTGTGAACTTAATAGCTGACGGTTTCCAATAGAGAACCGTGTCTGATTAATAACCCTCGCCACTCACCTTCCAAACCTCGAGGCGCGAAATAGAGTGCCAATCGTGTGCGGGCCGGTTGTCTTGCCAGATCTTTACATTTTCTTTTTTGAACACCAGATATTTACATCATCTGATGATTTTTTAACTCGCACACAAGTACACAAAAATATGATTTTTCAAACCGTTATGGTTAGCTGTTGCATGTAGATGTAGTTCAAATTTGAATTACGGTCATTAAATGGCTAGAAAATCACTTAAATGTCTTTAAAAGGTCAAATGACCCCTGAAATTTTCCAAATTTTCACATGACAGTTGTATTAGTGCACGTTAAACGTAGAAAAATTTTGAAGGCCGTAAGAGGAAGCTATCTCCTGTTCGTCATCAAACATGCATTGTTCCCTCTCGGAACCGCGGGCCTTCTAGTGAGTTGCTCAGGTTTGTGAGGGGTGTGTGTCCAAACTTTCGTCAAATAGGCCAATTTTTTTTACCACATCATCTTGGTGGCAAGACATTACATCAAGCAAGGTTTCATGTTTTTCTGATCATTTTTTAATTTTTTGGAATTAAAATGCCATGGCACTCCATGCATGTGTCCATGCCGTGAGACCAATATGTTTAAAAATTCCTTCTAATTTACTGCACATGGAATTAACTCGCATACAAGTACACAAATATGATTTTTTAAACCGTTATGGTTAGCCGTTGCATGTAGATGTAGTTCAAATTTGAATTACGGTCATTAAATGGCTAGAAAATCACTTAAATGTCTTTAAAAGGTCAAATGACCCCTGAAATTTTCCAAATTTGCACATGACAGTTGTATTAGTGCATGTTAAACGTAGAAAAAATTTGAAGGCCGTAAGAGGAAGCTATCTCCCGTTTGTCATCAAACATGCATTGTTTCCTCTCGGAACCACGATCCTTCTAGTGAGTTGCTCCGGTTTGTGAGGGGTGTGTGTCCAAACTTTCGTCAAACAGGCCAATTTTTTTACCACATCATCTTGGTGGCATGACATTACATCAAGCAAGGTTTCATGTTTTTCTGATCATTTTTAAATTTTTTGGAATTAAAATGCCATGGCACTCCATGCATGTGTCCATGCCGTGAGACCAATATATTCGAAAATTCTTTCTAATTTACTGCACATGGAATTAACTCACACACAAGTACACAAATATGATTTTTTAAACCATTATGGTTAGCCGTTGCATGTAGATGTAGTTTAAATTTGAATTACGGTCATTAAATGGCTAGAAAATGACTTAAATGTCTTTAAAAGTTCAAATGACCCCTGAAATTTTCCAAATTTTCACATGACAGTTGTATTAGTGCACGTTAAACATAGAAAAAAATTGACGGTCGTAAGAGGAAGCTATCTCCCATTCGTCATCAAACGTGCATTGTTCCCTCTCGGACCACGAGCCTTCTAGTGAGTTGCTCCGGTTTGTGAGGGGTGTGTGTCCAAACTTTCGTCAAACAGGCCAATTTTTTTACACATCATCTTGGTGGCATGACATTACATCAAGCAAGGTTTCATGTTTTTCTGATCATTTTTTAATTTTTTGGAATTAAAATGCCATAGCACTCCATGCATGTGTCCATGCCGTGAGACCATTATGTTTGAAAATTCCTTCCAATTTACTGCACATGGAATTAACTCGCACACAAGTACACAAATATGATTTTTCAAACCGTTATGGTTAGCTGTTGCATGTACATGTAGTTCAAATTTGAATTACGGTCATTAAATGGCTAGAAAATCACTTAAATGTCTTTAGAAGGTCAAATGACCCCTGAAATTTTCCAAATTTTCACATGACAGTTGTATTAGTGCACGTTAAATGTAGAAAAAATTTGAAGGCCGTAAGGGGAAGCTATCTCCCGTTCGTCATCAAACATGCATTGTTCCCTCTCGGAACCACGAGCCTTCTAGTGAGTTGCTTCGGTTTGTGAGGGGTGTGTGTCCAAACTTTCGTCAAACATGCCAAATTTTTTACCACATCATCTTGGTGGCATGACATTACATCAAGCAAGGTTTCATGTGTTTCTGATCTTTTTTTAATTTTTTGGAATTTAAATGCCATGGCACTCCATGCTTAATTGTGTCATAGCCGTTAGACCAATATGTTTGAAAATTCATTCCAATTTACTACACATGGAATTAAATCGCCCACAAGTACACAAAATATGACTTTTCAAACCGTTATGGTTAGCTGTTGCATGTACATGTAGTTCAAATTTGAATTACGGTCATTAAATGGCTAGAAAATCACTTAAATGTCTTAAAAGGTCAAATGACCCCTGAAATTTTCCCAAATTTGACATGACAGTTGTATTAGTACTACAATTTTTCTTGTACATTTAAAACACCATCCGTTGCCACTTTACTCCAAATTCGTCTTTCACAGCTAATAAAAAATATCAACAACATCACACACAGTTTTTTGTAGGAACCGTTTGAGATGAAAATCCCTGGGTCTACTTAAGTCTTCCTCCTTAAGCTTCGCCGGCTCGTCTGCTCCAGTGCGGGCAACCCCCGAATCCACGAATCCCGATCCCCATTCCCGCAACCCATTCTTGCAAAGATGACACCGTGGAAACGCTTCGTGAAGGCCCGTACGATGGCCGCGTCCTCCCCGAGCGCCGCCTCCTGCGTCGAGAGCGCGGCCGCCTACGCCGAGAGTGCCGCCACATCCGCATTGAGCGCGGCCGCATCCGCCGAGAGGGCGTCTGCCTTCCAATTTACTGCACATGGAATTAAATCGCACACAAGTACACAAAATATGACTTTTCAAACTGTTATGGTTAGCTGTTGCATGTACATGCAGTTCAAATTTGAATTACGGTCATTAAATGTCTAGAAAATCACTTGAATGCCTTAAAAGGTCAAATGACCCCTGAAATTTTCCAAAATTTGACATGACAGTTGTATTAGTACTACAAATTTTCTCATACATTTAAAACACCATCCGTTGCCACTTTACTCCAAATTCGTCTTTCACAGTTAATAAAAAATATCAACAACATCACACATCGTTTTTTGTAGGAACCGTTTGCGATGAAAATCCCTGGGTCTACTTGAGTCTTCCTCCTTAAGCTTTGCCGGCTCATCTGCTCCAGTGCCGGCAACCCCCAAATCCACGAATCCCGATCCCCATTCCCGCAACCCATTCTTGCAAAGATGACACCGTGGAAACGCTTCGTGAAGGCCCGTACGATGGCCGCGTCCTCCCCGAGCGCCGCCGCCTGCGCCGAGAGCGCGGCCGCCGACGCCGAGAGTGCCGCCACATCCGCATTGAGCACGGCCGCATTTGCTAAGAGGGCGTTTGCGGCAGCCGACAGGGCAGCTGCAGCAGCCGAGACGGCTGCAGCTGCTGCTGCGACGGCGGCTGCAAATGCCAAGAGCGCTCGAGCTGCCGTCCGTGCCGCTGATGTCGCCCTGGCCCGGGTCGAGGCCATCCATGCCAAGATCGAGGACACACACGCCAAGATATTCCAAGCCACCTCGGAATCCAGCATGCAACCCACGTCCGGAAAGGCGACGGTGGCCATGGAGCACCTGCTTCCTCATGAGATCGCCGAGCGGGAGCTGGAGATGCAGGAGGCGGCGGAGATCGAGGAGCGTCAGTAGGAGGAGTTGCGCGTGGCCGAGGTCGTGGTAGAGAAGAGTCTGTCCATCGAGGAATCGGTGATGGAGTACCAACGCGAGCTCTGGCGCAACCACTACTACGAGTACTACAACCTTGAGGGCGGCGCTGAGGATGAGGACGCGGTCGACTTCAGTGATGTTTGCTTGAACTACGTCGCTATTTCCCCAAATAGGAAGGGATGATGCAGCACAACAATGGTAGATATTTCCCTCAGTGATGAGACCAAGGTTATCGAACCAGTAGGAGAACCAAGCAACACTACGTAAACAACACCTGCACACAAAGAACAAATACTTGCAACCCGACGTGTTAAAGGGGTTGTCAATCCCTTTCGGGTAACGGCGCCAGAAATTGGCAAACGGACGGGAGATAAATTGTAGTAGATTGGATAAATAGATCACGAATAAAATAAAGTGAAGCAAAATATTTTTGGGTTTTTAGAAATATAGACCTGAAAATAAAAGTAGCAAATAAATAAAAAGGCAAATAGCAAAATAGATCTGAAAATATATGATGAGAAAATAGACCCGGGGGCCGTAGATTTCACTAGTGGCTTCTCTCGAGAAAAATAGCATACGGTGGGTAAACAAATTACTGTTGGGCAATTGATAGAACTTCAAATAATTATGACGATATCCAGGCAATGATCATTATATAGGCATCACGTCCAAGATTAGTAGACCGACTCCTGCCTGCATCTACTACTATTACTCCACACATCAACCGCTATCCAGCATGCATCTAGTGTATGAAGTTCATGGAGAAATGGAGTAATGCAATAAGAATGATGACATGATGTAGACAAGATCTATTTATGTAGAAATAGACCCCATCTTGTTATCCTTAATAGAAATGATACATATGTGTCGGTTCCCGTTCTGCCACTGGTATCAAGCACCGTAAGATTGAACCCATCACAAAGCACTAATATGTCTCCATCGTATCTATAATTTTTTATTGTTCCATGCCAATATTCTACAACTTTTACATACTTTTGGCAAAAATTTATATGATTTTCTTGGACTAACATATTGATCCAGTGCCCAGTGCCAGTTCCTGTTTGTTGCATGTTTCTTGTTTCGCAGAAAATCCATATCAAACGAAGTCCAAACGCGATAAAAACTTACGGAGATTTTTTTTGGAATATATGTGATTTTTGCGAAAAAGAATCAATGCGAGACGATGCCCGAGGAGTCCACAAGGCAGGGGGCACGCTCGAGGGGGTAGGGCGCGCCTTGGGCCCTTGTGGCCACCGCATAAGGCGGTTGATTCCCTTCTTTCGCCGCAAGAAAGCTAATATCCGAATAATCATCGTGTTAAAATTTCAGCCCAATCGGAGTTACGGATCTCCGGGAATTTAAGAAACGGTGAAAGGCCAGAATCTGGGAGCGCAGAAACAGAAGGAAACAGAGAGAGATCCAATCTCGGAGGGGCTCCGGCCCCTCCGCCGCCATGGAAGCCATGGACCAGAGGGGAAACCCTTCTCCCATCTAGGGGGAAGGTCAAGGAAGAAGAAGAAGGAGGGGGGCTCTCTCCCCCTCTCTTCCGGTGGCACCGGAACACCGCCGGGGCCATCATCGTGACGGCGATCTACACCAACAACTTCGCCGCCGTCATCACCAACTCTCTCTCCCCCTCTATGCAGTAGTGTAACACCTCTTCTCCCCACTGTAATCTCTACTTAAACATGGTGCTCAACGTTATATATTATTTCCCAATGATGTATGGCTATCCTATGATGTTTGAGTAGATCCATTTTGTCCTATGGGTTCATTGATGATCGTGATTGGTTTGAGTTGCATGTTTTATTATTGGTGTTGTCCTATGATGCTCTCCGTGTCGCGCAAGCATGAGGGATCCCCGCTGTAGGGTTTGCAATATGTTCATGGTTTGCTTATTGTCTGTGTTGCGTGAGTGATAGAAACACAAACACGGATAAGTGGGTTATGGCGTATGGGAATAAAGAGGACTTGATACTTTAATGCTATGGTTGGGTTTTACCTTAATGATCTTTAGTAGTTACGGATGTTTGCTAGAGTTCCAATCATAAGTGCATATGATCCAAGAAGAGAAAGTATGTTAGCTTATGCCTCTCCCTCATATAAAATTGCAATAATGATTACCGGTCTAGTTATCGATTGCCTAGGGACAAATAACTTTCTTGTGACAAAAAGCTCTCTACTAAAACTAACTTAGTTGTTCCTTTATCTAAACAGCCCCTAGCTTTTATTTACTTGCTCTTTATTATCTTGCAAACCTATCCTATCACACCTACAAAGTACTTCTAGTTTCATACTTGTTCTAGGTAAAGCGAACGTTAAGCGTGCGTAGAGTTGTATCGGTGGTCGATAGAACTTGAGGGAATATTTGTTCTACCTTTAGCTCCTCGTTGGGTTCGACACTCTTATTTATCGAGAAAGGCTACAACTGATCCCCTATACTTGTGGGTTATCAAGACCTTTTTCTGGCGCCGTTGCCGGGGAGCAATAGCGTGGGGTGAATATTCTCGTGTGTGCTTGTTTGCTTTATCTCTAAGTAGATTTTATTTGCTGTTCTAAGTTGTTCTCTATCTTTAGTTATGGATATGGAACACGAAATATCAAAAAAATTAGGTGTACTTGCTACTCATGGAGATGGGGAACCTCCTAAAACCCTCGATGCTCATTATGTGAAAGATATTATGCACTACTTTAATAATCCTGAGAAAACCCCATTCAATTATATAATGGGAGACACGTTGGATCAACGTGAATACTTTAGGGATTATGGCTTAACTCAAAAAGGGAAGCTATTATGGGATCAAATTCTTATGTTGCATTGGTATGCTCGGGAACTATGTTTGAGATATGATTATACTTGTTGCTCTAAGATGAAGGCTCCACACCTTCCCTTTTCATGTAAATTTAATGTTAATAAAACCTTGGCTTCTTATGCTAATGGTATATATGATTACTATGATGTGGAACGAATAGAAGAATTCGTTGCTTTTAAGGGTGCTTATGAAATTGAAACTTTGGTTGAAAAGTGTGAAAATATTGATGATGCTGTTTACAGACCTGAAAATTATGCTATGCTTAAATATTGGTATGAGAATTATGAATATAATGCCGATATTGATGTTTTTATTGAGAAAGTCTCCGTTGTCCAAGAAGAGACTAATATTTTGCAGGAAACTATGGAAGAAGAAATTTATGACACTGTGAGTTCATTAGATAAAAAAGATGAGGAGGAGAGCGAAGAACAAAAGGAGGAAGAGCGGATTAGCTACCCGTGCCCACCTTCTAATGAGAGTAACTCTTCAACTCATACATTGTTTAATTTCCCTTCGTGCTTACCGAAGGATGAATGCTATGATGATTACTATGATCCCTTTGATTCGTTTGAAATATCCCTTTTTGATGAACTTGATGCTTGCTATGCTTGTGGACATGATGCCAATATGAATTATGCTTATGGAGATGAACTTGCTATAGTTCCTTATGTTAAGAATGAAATTGTTGCTATTGCACCCACACATGATAGTCCTATTATCTTCTTGAATTCTCCAAACTACACTATATCGGAGAAGTTTGCACTTATTAAGGATTATATTGATGGGTTGTGTTTTACTATTGCACATGATGATTCTGATGAATATAATATGCATGTGCTTGCTGCTCCTACTTGCAATTATTATGAGAGGAACTACATCTCCGCCTCTCTATGTTTCTAATACGATAAAATTGCAAGAAACTGCTTATGCTATGTATTGGCCTTTACTTGATGTGCATGAATTATTCTTTTATGACATGCCGATGCATAGGAAGAGAGTTAGACTTCGTCGTCACTTGATATATATTACTTTGTGCTCAATCACAAATCATTGTTAATTAAAATTGGCTTTGATATACCTTGGGATCCGGGTGGATCCATTACTTGAGCACTTTATGCCTAGCTTAATGCCTTTAAAGAAAGCGCTGCCTGGGAGACAACCCGGAAGTTTTAGAGAGTCATTTATTTCTATTGAGTGCTTTTAAAAAGTTAAAAAACAAAAAAATAAAGTGGGGAACCTAAAACTTTTTCAAAAAAGAAAAGTGAAGTGAGAGAGACGAGCATCGTTGAAGTGGGGGACGTCCTTGAACTTTGTTCATGCCCATGGAAACTTTGTGAATCTCGATTACAGAAACTTTTCAACAAAAATAATTATCCCCTTCTATAAATCCATTGTATTATAAAAATAATGTGCCAAGATTTGCCTTTAGGATGATTAGATTGCTTGTTTGGTATGTGCGGTGCAAAAACAGAAACTTTGGCTGTAGTGCATGATTTTACATTTTTTACTGGAAAGTCAAACGCTTCTAAAACTTTTTGCATAGTACTTCTATACAAATTTTTTAATTTTTTTATAATTTTTTAGATTTTTTTAGAGTTACAGAAGTATGGTAGATTTTCAGATTTCTACAGACTATGTTGTTTTTGATAGATTCTGTTTTTGATGCATTGTTTTGCTCGTTTTGATGAAACTATCGATTGTATCGGTGGTATACGCCATGGAGAAGTTATAATACAGTAGCTACAATGCAAAAATAAAATATGAATGAGTTTTCAACAGTACTTAAAGTGGTGATTTGTTTTATTATACTAACGGATCTCACGAGGGTTTTGTTAAGTTTTGTGTGATTGAAGTTTTCAAGTTTTGGGTGAGATCACGATGGATGAAGGAATAAGGAGTGGCAAGAGCCTAAGATTGGGGATGACCGAGGCACCCCAAGGTAATATCCAAGGACTCCCAAGCAACTAAGCTTGGGGATGCCCCGGAAGGCATCCCCTCTTTCTTCTAATGATCATCGGTAATTTTACTTGGAGCTATATTTTTATTCGTCACATGATATGCATAAGTCTTGGAGCATCGTGTGCTTTTTATTTTTCTTTTAATAATACAGCATGCTGGTATGAGATAGTCCTTGGTTGATTTATAGAATGCTCTTTGCACTTCACTTATATCTTTTGAGTATGGCTTTATAGAATGCTTCATGTGCTTCACTTATATGTTTTGAAGTTTGGATTGCCTGTTTCTCTACACTTAGAAAACCGCCATTTGTAGAATGCTCTTTTGCTTCACTTATATTTGTTAGAGCGTGGGCATATATTTTGTAGAAAGAAATAAATTCTCTTGCTTCACTTATATCTATTTAGAGAGTTAACAGGAATTGGTCATTCACATGGTTAGTCATAAAATCCTACATAACTTGTAGATCACTGAATATGATATGTTTGATTCCTTGCAATAGGTTTGCGATATAAAGATGGTGATATTAGAGTCATGCTTGTGAGTAATTGTGGACTGGTAGAAATACTTGTGTTAATGTTTGTGATTCCCGAAGCATGCACGTATGGTGAACCGTTATGTGACGAAGTCGGAGCATGATTTGTTTTTGATTGTCTTCCTTATGAGTGGCGGTCGGGGATGAGCGATGGTCTTTTCCTACCAATCTATCCCCCTAGGAGCATGCGTGTAGTACTTTGTTTTGATAGCTAATAATTTTTTGCAATAAGTATGTGAGTTCTTTATGACTAATGTTGAGTCCATGGATTATACGCACTCTCACCCTTCCACCATTGCTAGCCTCTTCGGTACCGTGCATTGCCCTTTCTCACCTCGAGAGTCGGTGCAAACTTCACCGGTGCATCCAAACCCCATGATATGATACGCTCTATCACACATAAGCCTCCTTATATCCTCCTCAAAATAGCCACCATACCTACCTATCATGGAATTTCCATAGCCATTCCGAGATATATTGCCATGCAACTTCCATCATCATCATATACATGACTTGAGCTTTCATTGTCATATTGCTTTGCATGATCGTAAGATAGCTAGCATGATGTTTTCATGGCTTGTCCATTTTTTGATGTCATTGCTATGCTAGATCATTGCACATCCCGGTACACCGCCGGAGGCATTCATATAGAGTCATATCTTTGTTCTAGTATCGAGTTGTAATATTGAGTTGTAAGTAAATAAAAGTGTGATGATCATCATTACTAGAGCATTGTCCAGTGAGGAAAGGATGATGGAGACTATGATTCCCCCACCAGTCGGGATGAGACTCCAGACGAAAAAAATAAAAATAAATAGATAAATAAATAAATAAAAGGAGGCCAAAAAAGAGAGCCAAAAAAAGAGAAAAAAAGAGAGAAAAAGAGAGAAGGGGCAATGCTACTATCCTTTTACCACACTTGTGCTTCAAAGTAGCACCATGTTCTTCATGATAGAGAGTATCCTATTTTGTCACTTTCATATATCACTAGTGGGAATTTTTCATTATAGAACTTGGCTTGTATATTCCAATGATGGGCTTCCTCAAATGCCCTAGGTCTTCCTGAGCAAGCAAGTTGGATGCACACCCACTTAGTTTTCAGTTTGAGCTTTCATACACTTATAGCTCTAGTGCATCCATTGCATGGCAATCCCTACTCACTTGCATTGACATCAATTGATGGGCATCTCCATAGCCCGTTGATTAGCCGCGTCGATGTGAGACTTTCTCCTTTTTTGTCTTCTCCACACAACCTCCACCATCATATTCTATTCCACCTATAGTGCTATGGCAGGGGATTAACTGCTCGTAAATATGTCGTTTTACTGTGCCCCCCACTACGCGCACGGAGCGCGCGATGTGGGAAGCGTGCCAAAAAGGCTGCAACTGTCTCGCGCCTATAGAGGCGCATTCGCATTGGGGAATAAAAAAAGGCGGCCCCGCTCCTTCCCCATAAAAAGGAGAAGTCGCAGAGGCACAAACCTATTTACCCCCCTCTTCTTCTCAATCTGGCCATCGCCATCGCCTTCCTCCTCTCGAGCTCAGAGCGAAACCTTTTCCTCTTCCGCCCGCTGCTCCCACGCTCGCTCCGCCCCCAGCTTCTGTCCTCACAGTCACCATGCCGCCCAAGGCCAGCAAAGGCAAGGGCAAGGAGGCGAAAGCCGAAGTTCCGGAGAGCGAACTGGCGAAGATGCGGAAGAGGCTCGTCGTCTTCCCTCCGACGCTCGATGCTGAAGCTCTGAAGGGGCGATACCAATGCATGTGGGCGAAGGGAACGCAAGCTCACCCCGCCACACGTGTAATCCCAGGTGCTTGCTCCAAAGGTGGATCGGACAGATACCCTTTCTTCACTGCATATTTCTATTGCGGGCTCTGTCCCCCCTTTTCCGACTTCTTTAATGACATCATGTACACATACGGCTTCCGCCTTCTGGATTTCACGCCGAATGCAGTACTTTGCATGTCTATCTTTGCCCATCTCTGTGAGAATTTTGTTGGCGTGATCCCCAATTCTGCTCTTTTTTGCCATTATTTCTTCCCTCGTATCCAAAAAGGAGAGGCTCTCTCTGGTTCTATTGCCTGGATTCCAAGGGCTTGGAATAAAGAAATATACCCAGAGGGAGTTTATCGCGAAAAGTGGGACGAGTGGCGGGCTGAATGGTGCTGGATCCAGGAAGCAGATCCCCATCCTTTTTGTCATCCCCGACAACAGAAGGTGATCCGCGGCAAGGATTGGAGCGATCTCGCTGCGGAAGACGAGAGGCTCACAATCGCCACCACCAGGATCCTCCGCCTGAAGGCTGCCGGACTGACGATGGAGATGATCGGCTTCGACTTTCTCTGCCGCCGCATCGCCCCTCTGCAGAACAGGGGAAGGCCAGCTTGGGAATACAAGAACGCGGCAGATATCATGAGATTGCGCCCTGGGCTGAACAACAATCTGACCGCTATGCAGCTTGGCGCTCTTCGTCAGAAGTTATTTTAGCGCGAAGACAAGCACCGGCTGCCGGCAAGGATTGTCCCCTTGTGCAACAACTCTGCCTTGGGGTCAATCATTGCCTTCCTGCCGATGTTCAATGCCCACGGCCTTGACCCGACCTGGGCCGAGCCAAGCGAGGAGGAAGCACAGAAGTTCTTTGACAGCTTGACGGAGAGGCCTGTCCAGAAAGAGTCAGATTTCATCCGAGCCACCACCGACCAAGAAGTAGCTTACATTGCTACTAGGGTGGAAGAGGCAAATCTTGCCGCAGAGGCCGGCAATGTCGGCTTCACAGAGTGGGAAGCTAGCAACACAGAGGTGGTAGTGGAGGTGAAGCCTGCCAGGGAGGGCGAGGTTGCCGGGGAAGAGAGCAGCGCAGCCGCTGAAAGCTCGTCCGGCGAGGACTCGGTCGAAGAAGAAGAGACGCGAGAAGAGCCCCCACCCCCAAAGAAGAAGACGAAGCGTGTTCTTCGAAAGGTTGCATCTGGCCTCCCGTCAAGCCAGCCCTCTAGTGGAGGCGAAGCCCCCGGCAAGAAAGTGGCCGGCAAGACTGGACCGCGGCAGGGAGCTCGTCAACAGCCTGCACAGCGCGCAAGACCCACACCAGCGGCCACTACTGGGGCGGCAGGAGGGTCTCGTACCACCGCACCGGAAGCTGCCCCGGCGCCTGCCACAGCCAAGCGGCCTAGGACTCCTCCTCCGCCTCCCCACTCAGACACCGCAACGGAGGTCGACTTCGACATCTCCGGCTTTAGTCCGGAGCGAGAGGAAGAAGAGTAAGTACTTTGCCACAGCTTTTACCTTCCAATCTTGCATCAATCTTACTGACTTGCTTGTATTGTCTCTGCAGTGACACAGAAACCTTGCTAGAGAGGATGGCGAAGAGGTCAAGGACTTCTACGGGCAACGAGCCCCCGGCAGGCTCCACTAGCGTGCCAGAAACCGTCATTGTGAGCCCGGAGTCTAGTCCTAAACGCAGCCCCCAGCGTAAGTTCATTATTCTTTTTCCACTGGCGGGTGCCGAGGTTTTCATTCTTGCCTACTAATATCTTTGGGTTCGCAGGAGAAGAACGGCAACAAGGAGAAGACATCCCCATTGTGCCTCCTTCATCGACCGCTCCGCCCACAAGCACGTCCCCGGCAAGAGATCCTGCCGATGAGCCCGTCCTAACTGAGGAGGAGCCGGCAAGCGCGGACTCCGGTGACATGCCCCCGGCAACCGGAGTTGCCCGGAGGGATGAAGCCACCTCCCGACAGCCCAACGCAGGTACTCGATTGCCTCAGAGTGCTTGTTATTCTTTTTCTCTTATCTCTCTGTCTTCGGTCACTTCAAACCTCAACCTCGATCTTATTCTATTTTCCTCCTTCGCCCTTCAGAGTTCCCTGTGATGGAACACATGGACATCGACATTGTGATCGAGGAGACCGCCAGGGATGCCGCCGCCGAAGCAGACAAGATCGCTGCCAGCGAGGCCACCAAGGATGACACTGTCGAGGCTGGTGGTGCTCTTGACGGGGAGGCCGCCAAGACAGCACAAGAGGAAACCACCGAAGAACCTGCTGAAGGGGGCGACAGGGAGGCTGAGGACCGCACTGATAGCATTCCTGCCACAGGAGCGCCAGGCGCTGCACCGGCCATAGAGCCCCCTGTCACTGGTGAGGCGGCCACTGAAGACCAGCCATCAACATCTGAAGGCCCCTCATCCAGCAAGTACCTCAAGGTTGGCGAGAACCTGTTCATCAACTTGCCGGGGACGGCAAGCGCTGGGGCACCAGCCGAAGGAGAAGTTTTCGAAGAAATCATCGCTACTGCCGGGCTTGAAGTTGTCGACGATCCCAGCACTAGCAGCGGCAAATCTGAAGAGGATCAGCTCCTTCAGGCCATGGGCGAGAACTTCCACAAACTCCAGGCTCTCCATCGCGCCCGGAAAGACAAAGCGGACTCCAGAATGGCAGTTGTTGAGGCGGCCGAAGTAGATTTCCAAAGGCGCGTCGCACAAATGCAGATCTGGCACGCCGAGGCCCTCCAAGAGTTGGTTGCCGGCCGGGAACAAGTGAGCCAGCAGTGGAATGAGATCCTCCTGAAGCAATCAGATATGGAGAAGGCGCATGATGAAGCTTTTCAAAGGATTGCTGCCGAAGATGCCCTCCTGACGGGGCGCCGCGTTGCTCTTGATGCTCATGAGGAAGATCTCACCGCACGTGAGCAGGCGCTCGCCGCCAAGCTTTGTAGCAAGGATGAGGATATTGAAAATCTTGTCGCGCGGCGGACCCAGGAGCTGGAGCAAAAACATAAGGAGGCGCTCGAAGCTCTGACTGCAAGTCACGCCGGCAAGCTCAAGGAGGCCGTCGATGCTGCCGAAGCTGTAAAGGCCGCCAAGAACGAGCTGAACGACAAAGTGAAGAGGCTGGAAACAGATCTCGAAGAGCACGGCAAGGAGCTCTCGACGCTCAATGGGGACAGGGAAAAAACCCTCCACTCCTTGGCGGAGATGCAAGTTGCCCTGTCCGACAAGACCAAGCAGCTCTCCTCTGCGGCTGATAATATTACGGTTCTGGAGCTGAAGCTGACCACGCTGCAGAAGTCTCTCGAGGCCGGCAAGGCCCGTGAGAAGGCTCTACTCAAGGATCTCCAAGGAGAGAGGAACCTGCTCAAGAGCGCCGCCGCTGCCCAAAACGAGTACGAGAAGGGAGTGGAGATCTGGACTGGCCGTCTCATCGCCACCGCGGAGAAGCTTACCGCAGAACTGTCAACCATGGGCTTGTCGAACTTCAAGTATTCTTCCGAGGAAAGAATATCTCCAAGTGCCAGGTTGACGATGTTCTTTGAAAGCATCATCAATGCGTTGAGGGTGCTCCAGTCTAGCCGGGCGACCCAACTGGCGAACGAGACTCGTTGGCTTTGCCGGGCCGTCCTCCGCAAGGTGCTCATCAAGGTGGTGCACAACAATCCTGGCATCGACCTCGCCAACGTGCTCGGCCATCTGCCAAAGGATGCAAATGTTGAGGCGCTTGAAGAGTGCATCGCGCCTATCCTTGAGAAGGTGGACTCCATCAGAAGGATCGAAGGCCAGCGCAGGGATTGAGTGCTTCCCCCTTTTCTTGCCGTCATTATTCCATGTAAAAGACAATTAAGTCTCAAGTTAGAATTGCGGCAACTCATGGATGTAATACAATTTGACTATGTTTAGGCTCATGCTTGCTACTTTCCTTGTCTGATTCCTTTATGTATGGAGTTCATCCTATGCTTATTAAAAAACTTGCCGGCCCGCAACCTGCCGCGAGCGCTGGGTGCGGGACTTCAGCAGCCTGCTGGAGGCGCAGCGGCCGGCAAGACTCCTTGGTGTTCTCAGTGCAGCCACTTAAATCGCTGAGCAGGCTCGAAACAAAATTAGGGCGCGACCGATTACAACAAAGGTTCCTTCGCGTGCAAATTTTCCATACAAGAGTCGGAATCGTCCAAGGAAATAACTTGGTAATAAAAGAAAAACTTGCTCTGAGTTTTTAAGACTTAGCTTCCTGTCTTTGTTCTTCCTCCGGCAAGCGTCGATTCCGAACGTCACCAACTGGTATTCATATCTCCCTCCCCCCCCCCCCCGGCAAATGTGCACGCGAGGAATCCTTCTGTCTTTTGAGAAAAAGAAAGAAGAGAAAATAAAGGGATGAAACCTTGGCGGTTCGTTAGAACTTACCGGGATGAGGTGTCATACAACATCTTAGATAAACATGCATATATATATAAATATGAACATGGGAATCAATAAGGGAATGTACAACACTTAAATTTATTCATCTGTGCTCAGGGTCTGCGCCTGGCTTTGTACAAAGGATCACATGCCTTGCCGGCAAGACTTGTACAAAAGGGTGGTTGCTGGGAGCCCCCGGCAACCGCGCCTTATGGGTAGAACTTGCGAAGATGTTTGATATTCCAGGAATTACTCACTGGAACGCCATCTTAGGTCTCCAGGCGGACAGCGCCAGGCCTGGTGACTCGTACTACCCGATAAGGGCCTTCCCACTTTGGCGTCAACTTGTTTGAATTCTTGGCGGACTGAATCCGTCGAAGAACAAGGTCGCCTTCCTCAAGGCTTCGGGCATGAACTTTGCGGCTATGGTAGCGGCGCAAAGCTTGCTGGTAGCGTGCAGCTCGCACAGCAGCCTGAAGATGATTCTCCTCAAGGAGCACAGCGTCATCTTGCCGCAGTTGCTCTTGCTCGAGCTCATCATAAGCGAGCACTCGAGGAGATCCGTATATGAGTTCCGTGGGGAGAAATGCTTCCGCTCCGTAGACTAGAGCGAAGGGCGTCTGGCCGGTGGCTCGATTTGGTGTCGTTCTTATTGACCAAAGAACCGCCGGCAACTCATCAATCCAGCGTCTTCCGCACTTTTTCAGCCTGTCGAAGGTTCTGGTCCTGAGACCGCGCAGCACTTCAGCATTGGCCCTCTCCGCTTGGCCGTTGCTTCTTGGGGGAGCAACAGAGGCAAAACAAATCTTGCCGCCAAGGTCTTGGACGTACTGCATGAAGGTGCGACATGTGAACTACATGCCGTTGTCGGTGATGATCCTGTTGGGCACACCAAAACGGCAAACTATTCGCTTGAAGAACTTGACGGCCGATTGTGCTGTCACCTTCCTCACTGCTTCCACCTCCGGCCACTTTGTGAACTTGTCGATAGCAACGTACAAGTACTCAAAGCCCCCGGTAGCACGGGGGAAAGGGCCCAGTATGTCGAGCCCCCAGACCGAAAATGGCCAGGAGAGAGGGATTGTCTGAAGAGCTTGAGCTGGTTGATGTAATTTCTTCGAATGAAACTGGCACGCTTCACACTTAGTTACTAGTGCAGTTGCATCCTGGAGAGCGGTAGGCCAAAAGAAACCTTGCCGGAATGCTTTCCCGGCAAGCGCTCTTGACCCTATGTGAGAACCACATATGCCCCCATGTATCTCTGCCAACAGCTCTAGTCCATCCTCCCGAGGAATGCACTTCAATTTCACACCGTTTGGTCTCTTTCTGTACAAGACGTTATCGACAAACTTGTACATAACAGACCGATGGGCTACTCTCTCCGCTTCTTCTTGTTCCTCAGGGAGTTCACCTGTCTGAAGGAAATGGACAATGTGCTGTGCCCATGCTGGAGCCTGAGGCTCGACAACTAGGACTAAAGGCATCTCCTCTGCCGGGGGAACATTCGTCTCGACAGCAAGGACCTGAGGCCCTGCCGGAGCCTGTTGTTCCCCGGCAGGCATGACGATCCTGGCAACTTCCTTGCCAACGGCTCCGGGGAGCTCTGCCGGGAAGTACTGGCCAGAGTTCAACTTTATTCTCTTGTCTTGCCGCATTGATGGCGCCACGGATGGTTGAGTCAATTGGAGCACAAAAGTTCCTGGTTCCACAGGCAACTTGAGGGCGGCACGCTTTGACAGGTCATCAGCAATATTGTTCTCGGCACGAGGAACGTGCTCCATCTGCAGACCGTCAAAGCGCTCTTCCAATTTCCTCACTTCATCTATGTAGGCCTGCACCAATGGACTTTGATAACTCTTGTTAACTTGCCTGACGACAAGTTGTGAATCGCCTTTGATGATGAGCTTTCTGATACCAAGGTCCGCCGCGATCCTGAGACTGGCAAGCAAACCCTCGTATTCTGCAGTGTTGTTGGTCGAACTCTCCCGGGGAAAGTGCATTTGGACTACGTACTTGAGGTGCTCTCCGGTGGGTGCGACAAGCAGCACGCCAGCACCGGCGCCTTGCAGCGAGAAAGCCCCGTTAAAGTACATAACCCATTGCTGATCGATTTCCTTGCCGGGGAGGGTTGTTTCTTGAACTTCTTCGTCTGGCATTGGGGTCCATTCTGCAATGAACTCCGCCAAGGCCCTGCTCTGAATCGTCGAAGTGCTTTCAAACTTAAGGCCAAAGCTGGACAACTCCAACGCCCACTCCACGATCCTGCCGGTTGCCTCCGGATTTTGCAAAATCCATTGCAACGGAAAGCGAGTGACGACGGTGATCTCATGTGCTTGAAAATAATGGCGCAGCTTCCTCGAGGCCATAAGGAGGCCGAAAAGCAACTTCTGCACACCAGAATATCTTGACCTAGCTCCTTGTAAAAGAGAGCTGACAAAATAAACTGGGCGCTGCACCACCTTCTTCTTCTGCACGGGTTTTTCTGTTTGCGCAGATCCTGTCTTGCCGGGATCAACCCTTGCCGGGGAAGATCTTGCCGCGTCATTTGGCGGTCCTGCCGCTGGCGTTGCTTCCTCATCAGCTTCTCTCTGCGCCACTAGCGCAGCGCTAACCACTTGATTTGTTGCTGCCAGATACAGCAGCAACGGCTCTTGTGGTCTAGGCGCGACTAGCGTCGGCGAAGAAGAAAGGTATTTCTTCAAATCTTGCAGCGCAGCCTCCGCCTCCGGAGGCCATTTCATCAGATCTGCCTTCTTCAAAATTTTGAAGAAGGGCAGGGCGCGCTCAGCAGATTTGGAAATAAACCTGTTTAGAGCAGCAACACAGCCGGCAAGACGACGCACATCCTTGACGCGTCTCGGCGCTTCAATTTGCTCAATAGCTTTGATCTTGTCGGGGTTCGCTTCGATTCCCCGGCAAGATACAAAGAATCCGAGGAGCTTGCCGGAAGGAACACCGAACACGCACTTCTCAGGATTGAGCTTCAAATTGATCTTGTGCAAGTTTGCAAATGTTTCTTCTAAATCTTGAATGAGCGTTGCTTTGTCTTTGGTTTTGACCACTATATCGTCCATATACGCCTCCATATTTCTATGGAGTTGTGGCTCAAAACCAATCTGGATTGCTCTGGTAAATGTTGAACCAGCACTTTTCAACCCGAAAGGCATTCGTATGAAACAATACGTACCACATGGGGTGATAAAGGCGGTCTTCTCTTCATCTTCCTTTGCCATAAAAATCTGATGATACCCTGAATAGGCATCAAGGAAGGACAGGAGATCACAACCAGCGGTGGCATCCACAATCTGGTCGATGCGCGGCAAGGGAAAAGGATCTTTTGGACAAGTATAATCGATACAAAGCCTCCATTTCCCATTCGCTTTCCGCACTACAACCGGATTGGCCAACCAGGTTGGATGAAGCACTCCTTTGACCAGTCCTGCCGCCTCCAGCTTCTTAATTTCTTCGGCAATGAATTCTTGCCGCTCCAAGGCCTGCTTCCTGACCCTTTGCTTGACGGGCCGCGCATGAGGACAGACAGCAAGGTGGTGCTCAATTACCTTCCTGGGAACACCGGGGATGTCAGACGGTTGCCATGCAAACACGTCGACATTCGCCCGCAGGAAAGCAACGAGCGCGCTTTCCTATTTGTCATTTAGGGTGGAACTTATGGTGAAAGTTCCCCCCGTTCCGTCCTCCCTGGCAGGCACCTTCTTGGTTTCCGGTGGAGCAGCCTTGGACTTCTTGTTCTTGCCGGTGGAACTCTCTGGTACGTCCTTGACGGAGGTGCAGCACTCCGAGGAGGTGCGCTTGCCGGAGTTCGCGCCAAGGTTCCTGCCGGTCTTCTTCTTCCCTCCGGGAGTTTCAGCGGCAGGAGCAGATGCCTTGACGGCAGGTGCTGCAACTGCTTCCCGGTAAAGTTGATCGGCACAGATGAGCGCATTCTTCTTATCAGAATGGATAGTGATGACGCTCAATGGCCCAGGCATCTTCAAGACGTTGAACGCGTAGTGTGATGCCGCCATAAACTTAGCCAGCGCTGGCCGACCAAGGATTCCATTATATGACATGGGGATCTTGGCGACATCAAACACCACCTTCTCGGTCCTGAAGTTAAGCTCGCTGCCAAATGTTACCGGCAGCGTAATCTTGCCCTTAGGCTGGGTTCTTCCCGGGTTGACCCCTTGAAACGTACCCATTTCCTCGAGGTCCTCGTCGGGAATCTGAAGCTTTCTGAGCACATCCGGTGAGATTAAGTTTAGGCCGGCCCCGCCGTCAACTAACATCTTCATCACCTTGAGGTTGTGAATTGTTGGCGAAACCAACAATGGCAAGCACCCGACCGCAGTTGTGTGATCAGGGTGATCCTCGGCATCGAAAATGATAGGCGTGCTGGACCACTTCAGGGGCCTACACACATCTATGGATGGCTCCGCCGCATTGACCTCCCGCACCCACTGTTTGAGTTGGCGGTGGGAGGAATGCAGCGAGGCACCCCCATCAATGCACATGGCCTCCGTAGCCTTCTGGAATTCTTGCTCACTGGATTCATCATCTTCATCATCATCATCTCCTTCTTTATCTCGGCCCCGAGCGGGCCGATCCTTCTGCTACTTGGCCTTGCCGCGGCGACCTCCTCGGCCACCGTGCTTCTTGCTGGACCCCTCAGCACCAGTTTGGGCCTTCTCCTTATCTCGCCTCTCGTATTCGGCCCTCTGCTTCTCCGCAAGCTGCTCGACTTGCCGGCAGTTCTGGAGATCGTGGCCCTTGGTGCGATGGATCTTGCAATACTGCTTTCCGGAGTTCTCCAACTTGTCGGCAGCCGCCAAGGCCTGACAGGAAGGGCACCCGGCAAGATCCTTGCCGGGGTCACCAACCTTGGCCTTCTTGGCGGCGCCGGGGTTGTCGGATTCCTCGACAGCAAGCACGGCCTTGCCTCTGCGCTTCCTGTTCTGCCGCCGGCCTTTCCTTGACGGGGCCGCGGCGTCTTCATCTTCGGACTCGCCCGCCGCACCAACAGCCTCACCAGGAAGTTTCCTCCCCTCTTCAGCTCGAGCGCACTTGTTGGCCAGAGCGTAAAGCTCGGCGATACTCCTGACTTTGTTCATTGCCAGCTCTTCCCGCATTTTGCGGTTACGCACGTTCTGATGGAATGCGCTAACAACAGCGGCAGGATGAACGTCAGGAATATTGTACTGCACCCGGCTAAATCTCTGGATAAACTTGCGCAGGGACTCGCCCTCCTTCTGAGGGATGATGTGCAAATCGCTCTCTTGGCCAGGAGCTTGGTGGCCTCCAACGAAGGCGCCAACAAACTGATGGCACAAATCTGACCAGGAAGAAATAGAATTCTCCGGCAGATGCATCAACCATGACCTGACGTTGGGCTTGAGCACCAACGGGAAGTAGTTGGCAAGTATCTTGTCATCTCGGCCCCCGGCAGCCTGCACCGCAATGGTGTAGATGCTCAGGAACTCCGAGGGATGGGTCTTTCCGTCATACTTCTCCGGGACCTCTGGCTTAAAGGTTCGGGAATTGGGCTACCGGACTTGCCGCAGCTCACGGGTAAACGCTGGAGTCCCTACCTCATAAGGCAAGTCTCCTACGTCCCCTGGCGCAGGCTCATCAACAGCCGGCCCCGCGCGCTTATCAGACTGATAGCGCGCTTCCCGTCGCCGCTCGATGGTAGTTCGAGCGTCCTCCTTGCCTCGCTCCTGGAGAACTTGACGTTGATCGCGGCGCATCCGTGGATCGGACGACGCCGTGGAAACTTCTTCATGGCAGTCGACTTGCTGAGTTGTCGGCCGCCGCTGGTGCCGTGGAGGGGAGTGCACTGTGGTTGCACCACCTCCAGTTTTCTCTACGTCGGCTCGCGCCGGATCGATGGGCCTCCGCTGCGAGGGCCCTGCCTCTTGCGGTCCATCTTTGTTGGCGAAGCCGATGAGGCTCTGGATGGTAGCTCGCCACTCCTCCATCTTCTCCAGGGCAGGAGGAAAATCGAGGAGCAGCTGCGCACGTGCCAAGGCTTCCACTGGCGTAGGTGGCGGCGACAAGTGCGAGGTACGTGAGGTACTCTGACTCCTAACCATGTTAGAAGGAGCACCACCACGGTCACGCGACCGTGCGCCACCTCCGCCGGCAGCTCGGTGTGCATGTTAGTCCCACGCATCTTGGGATCTATGCGCAGAAACCTTTTCATGGGGACGCCCTGAACCACCAGCGCCATGACGTCGCTCATCATGTACGACCTGGGTAGGTCGTGAGGCTTGGGCCGGCGCGGGAGCTCCAGCAGGCGCCCTTCGATCTCTCGAGTTCGTTGTGTCACCCGTAGGCAACACAGCGCCATCTCTAGATCCAGCGGCGTGCAGGTTACCACTGCCACTGCGAACGATACCGCTCGCTTGGCTCGGATCACCAGAACGCCGCGGGGGTTCTAGTCCTCTTCCTTCTGCACCCACGCCGTCGCCAGTACGCGAAGGTGTAGGCAAAACGGACGCGGACAGTTGCGCTGTCGCAGCGCTCTTCTTCTTGGGTGGCATGATGATGAATATGATGAAGAAACTAAGGCGCCGATCACCAGATCAGGTTCACGCAACCTTCAATCCCCCTACCTGTCGCGCCAAAGATGTCGGGGTACGACACCTATGGGATCCTAAGGGACCCCTTTACGGTTCGGCAGGGAGAGAAGTATGCACAAAGAGCAGAACCAGTGATCGACGCGGGAAGTTTTTACCCAGGTTCGGGCCACTGATCAGCGTAAAACCCTACTCCTGCTTTATGTTCTTATTGATGTTCTTGAGCCCAGCCTTCAGGAGCGCTCGCAATGAACAGTACGTTCAAAGAGCAGCTACGCATGCAGAATGGGGCAGAAGTTCTCCTTCTCTGTAGCAGTTGCCTTGGGCCTCCTTTTATATGCTCAAAGGGGTCTCCACAGTGGCAAAATGTACATACATTGAGGTGTAAAGTAGCTACAGGGTATCATACCTAACCCCTGACGGATTAGGACAAGCGCATTTAATGCACCGTAAGGTGTCCATTTAGGTGTCCTCACTTTCTTGGGGATGGAAAAAGGGGCCATCCCATCAGCACTGCTTAAGCTCTCCTCCACTGGCGCGTTGCCACGCATCCAGAGAAGGACCCAGAATGTCAGGTTTGTTACTGTGCCGAAGTGGTGGCACAGTGGCAGAATCTTGCCAGGCGCTGAGTCCTTGCCGGGCACCAAGCCTTGCCTGGCGCCAGGCCTTGCCGGGAACCAAGCCTTGCCGGGCGCCAAGCCTTGCCGGGCTCCACAGGCCATCCCGGCAAGGATCTTGCCGGGGAAGCTGGCCTTCGAATTCCAGCTTTGCTTATCTGCTGATCCTCAGATCTCTGACTTGATGATTTCCTTGATGGCTTGAATCGACCTCGAGCTGTTCCCGGCAAGCCTTGCCGTGAGGATGGCTACAACTGCCCGTGCACAAGTACGGGTTACTAGTGGCCCAATACTTAGTACACCGACATGCTATATCCATGGCTCATGCTCATGTATTGCGTGAAAGTTGAAAAGGCTTGAGAACAGTAAAAGTATGAAACAATTGCTTGGCTTGTCATCGGGGTTGTGCATGATGAAATACTTTATGCGATGAAGATGGAGCATAGCCAGACTATATGATTTTGTAGGGATAACTTCCTTTGGCCATGTTATTTTGAGAAGACATGATTGCTTTATTAGTATGCTTGAAGTATTATTGTCTTAATGTCAAATGATAGACTATTGCTTTGAATCACTCGTGTCTTAATATTCATGCCATGATTAGATAATATGATCAAGATTATGCTAGGTAGCATTCCACATCAAAAATTATCTTTTTTATCATTTACCTACTCAAGGACGAGCAGGAATTAAGCTTGGGGATGCTGATATGTCTCCATCGTACCTATAATTTTTTATTGTTCCATGCCAATATTCTACAACTTTTACATACTTTTGGCAACAATTTATATGATTTTCTTGGACTAACATATTGATCCAGTGCCCAGTGCCAGTTCCTGTTTGTTGCATGTTTTTTGTTTCGTAGAAAATCCATATCAAACAAAGTCCAAACGCGATAAAAACTTACGGATATTATTTTTTGGAATAGATGTGATTTTTGGGAAAAAGAGTCAACGCGAGACAATGCCCGAGGAGTCCACAAGGCAGGGGGTGCGCCCGAGGGGGTAGGGCGCGCCCTGGGCCCTTGTCGCCACTCCATAAGGCGGCTGGTGACCTTCTTTCGCCGCAAGAAAACTAATATCCGGATAAAAATCATGTTAAAATTTCAGCCCAATCAGAGTTACGAATCTCCGGGAATTTAAGAAACGGTGAAAGGCCAGAATTTGGGAGGGCAGAAACAGAAGGAAACAAAGAGAGAGATCCAATCTCGGAGGGGCTCCCACCCCTCCGCCGCCATGGAAGCCATGGACCATAGGGTAAACCCTTCTCCCATCTAGGGGGAAGGTCAAGGAAGAAGAAGAAGGAGGGGGGCTCTCTCCCGCTCTCTCCCGGTGGCACCGGAACACCGCCGGGGCCATCATCGTGACGGTGATCTACACCAACAACTTCGCCGCCGTCATCACCAACTCTCTCCCCCTCTATGAAGCGGTGTAACACCTCTTCTCCCTGCTGTAATCTCTACTTAAACATGGTGCTCAACGCTATATATTATTTCCCAATGATGTATGGCTATCCTATGATGTTTGAGTAGATCCGTTTTGTCCTACGGGTTCATTAGTGATCATGATTGGTTTGAGTTGCATGTTTTATTATTGGTGCTGTCCTATGGTGCTCTCCGTGTCGCGCAAGCATGAGGGATCCCCGCTGTAGGGTTTGCAATATGTTCATGGTTTGCTTATTGTCTGCATTGCGTGAGTGACAGAAACACAAACACGGATAAGTGGGTTATGGCGTATGGGAATAAAGAGGACTTGATACTTTAATGCTATGGTTGGGTTTTACCTTAATGATCTTTAGTAGTTACAGATGTTTGCTAGAGTTCCAATCATAAGTGCATATGATCCAAGAAGAGAAAGTATGTTAGCTTATGCCTCTCCCTCATATAAAACTGCAATAATGATTACCGGTCTAGTTATCGATTGCCTAGGGACAAATAACTTTCTTGTGACAAAAAGCTCTCTACTAAAACTAACTTAGTTGTTTCTTTATCTAAACAGCCCTAGCTTTTATTTATGTGCTCTTTATTATCTTACAAACCTATCCTATCACACCTACAAAGTATTTCTAGTTTCATACTTGTTCTAGGTAAAGCGAACGTTAAGCGTGCGTAGAGTTGTATCGGTGGTCGATAGAACTTGAGGGAATATTTGTTCTACCTTTAGCTCCTCATTGGGTTCGACACTCTTATTTATCAAGAAAGGCTACAACTGATCCCCTATACTTGTGGGTTATCAAGCACCCCTTCCCATGGCAAGAAAAATCGATCTAGTTGGCCTAACTAAACCAAAGATTTGAAGAAGAAATACGAGGCTATAAGTAATCATGCATATAAGAGATCAAAAGACTCAAATAACTTTCATGGATAAAAACATAGATCTGATCATAAACTCAAAGTTCATCGGATCCCAACAAACACACCGCAAAAAGAGTTACATCAAATAGATCTCCAAGAGACCATTGTATTGAGAATCAAAAGAGAGAGAGAGGAAGCCATCTAGCTACTACCTACGGACCCGTAGGTCTACAATGAACTACTCACGCATCATCGGAGAGGCACCAATGAGGATGATGAACCCCTCCGTGATGGTGTCTAGATTGGATCTATGGTTTCTGGAACTTGCGGCGGCTGGAATTGATTTTTGTCGACTCCCCTAGGGTTTCTGGAATATTGGGGTATTTATAGAGCAAAGAGGCGGTGCGGGAGGTTGCCAAGGTGGGCACAACCCACCTGGGCGCGCCTGGGCCCCCAGGGGCGCCCTGGTGGGTTGTGCGCCCTCAGAGCCCCCCTGAGGTACTTTCTTGGCCCAACTTGTGTCTTCTGGTCTAGAAAAAATCACCAAAAAGTTTTGCTGCGTTTGGACTCCGTTTGGTATTGATTTCCCGCGAAGTAATAAACAAGCAAAAAAACAGCAACTGGCACTCGGCACTATGTCAATAGGTTAGTCCCAAAAAATGATATAAAATTGTTATAAAATGATTGTAAAACATCCAAGAATGATAATATAACAGCATGGAACAATAAAAAATTATAGATACGTTGGAGACGTATCATTCAGCAGGGGGGACGCGAAGTCCACCAACGGCGGCATGTCGCCAGGACAAGTCATCGACGTCTCATCTCACACCGGCGATGCATAGGCCGGCGCGGCGGTGGATTTGTTAAAATTATGCGTACTTAGACTTTGTTTTTAATGCTGGTCTTTTGTTAGAGCAATGTTTAGGTCAGCTGGCTCTATTTAATTACTAAAATTTCTCGATTCAGTAAGTGTGGTCTGTGTGCTGTACGCTCTTTTGTGTGCCCAAATTAGCAAGCGATGTTAAATTATGCAATGACGTACCCGGGGAAATTTCCACCAAAATTTGAATTATCAAACTCATCCCATGCGCGTAAAGCAGAAGAATTGTTTGCGATGCACACAATCGTTGAAAGTGAATGGTGTCCGGCGGCACCGCGTGCAAAGTTTCCCTCCACATTTCAAAATTTTTGGCCTACCGCCGAAATATCTACCCCCGCCCCCCTTCCCCACCCCCTTTTCTCCCCGACCACAAGTCACATTTCTCCTGTTTCCTCCTTCATTCCTTCCTTCCTAAGCTATAGCCGCTTCCTCACTTGCTTCCTCGCTCTCGCCGTCTCGCATCCTACCGCCGGGGTCGCCATGGTCTTCTTCAATGACCTCTCCAGCGGTTCCTCCTCCTCCTCCGACTCCTTCACCACCCGGGTATGACTCTCTTCTCTCTCTTGAGCTATGACTTGGAATGAAGGATTTTAACCCGGCGGTCGATTTGAGTCATTTCTTCCTCTTGTAGCTCCTTAGGACCATCAGTTACAATGAATGGAGCGGGGTGGCTGAAGATCTGTCTGCTTGTTGTCACCATCAATCTCCATGCGTGAAGCTAGTTACGTTTGAATCTGTGGACAGTGGGAGGAAGTTTCTGGCATGTGCAGAGAAGGTTAGACCCTCTTTCGTTGTTACAAATCATTTGTTAGATGTGATTCAGACACTGTCACGGTCCCAACCGATTCATACCACACCTTCAACCAAACGCATCCTAAGACAGTGTCACAGTTTGTACTTAGTATCTAAAAATGTTGCCATCTCATCAGCGGTGCCATTAGAAAATTATTGGCACCGCTTCAGCAGTTTGTGCAGCCAACTTTGGTCCACACATCCGAGCAGCCAAGCAGTAAAATACTAAACCTTTATGGCATGAAGTAACTGGGCATCGGAGCAACTAGGTGCTCCAGAGTCCGGGTCCCTGATTTTTTTCTGTTGCATCGGCTCGCCAGTGCAGGGCACCGGTGCGAGATGTAGCAACAGTTGTCTTTACACCGGTTTTGGCATACATAGTGGACGGCCTTAGTGCTATTAGTTCTATGTTACTAAATTTGTGCATGTACACACCTGTTAGTATCAATTTGCTATCATCCAAACACTGTCGCTATGCTGTTGCAGTTATATTTACCTTCCTCATAAAATGTTCAATTTGTTATTTATAGTACATGAGTAAGAACTTGTAGCGTTGTTGTAGTTAATTATAGCTTCTGATGTTTCAGAATATGGTTGTTGTCTTAGTAGCAATTAATTCATTTGCATATTGATCTTTTTGAGAAGATATGTCATAATTAACCTGTTTCTTCAGTTTTTCAAAATAAGTATTGGTGATTTTATATGTTGCTATAAACCCATTTCCCCTACAATTGTTACTGATCTAGTTTTAAATATTATAGGATGAACGGAAGTATTCTTACTTGGAGTGGGTTGATCAAGAGTGGCCACAATCTTTGAAGATGTGCCAAGCAAAGCTCTGGAGCGTGTATGAGGAAGAGAACAGAGGTAGGCTTAGAGAAAGTGTTGTCAACGCTGAAGAATATTTGAAGATGCGGGATAAAAAGACGAAGGTGGAGAATGAGCTCAGATTTTTTAAATCGGACTTTGCTAAGATGGTGTTGGCGAAGGAGGAGGCACTTTCCCAGTTGGCCAGTGCAAAACAGGTTCTTATTGAACTGAAAGCAGAGGTGGATAAGACGAGCCTGGGTGATCTCGATTAGGGAAACAAATATATTGTTCTTATGAAGCTGAACTAGCTATATGCTGTACTGTGCTGTTTTCAGGTAGCTATCATACTGTGATGTTAAAATATATTTATGTGTCTGATATGAAATTGGCAAACAGCTGTTCGATATGAAATGTGAATTTGCGTAATACTGGAATTATTAATTGTAAACTAATAAACCTGCTAAATGGGTCATGGAACTTTGCAAACGGTTCTAGCAGTAAAAGCGCTTGTGATGGATAGCCCAATGCCACACAGTTTTCTTCATCAAATCATGTGTGATGTAGTTGAATAAAAGCAAACGGTTAACCAAGGTAGAGCATGTGTGATAGTTACACCTAGCACACATGAGCCTATACATAAAACTATGTGGGATGTACATAAGAACGGAAACGTTTTCCCTGGATTGACTGTGTGGGATGTACATACGAATGGAAATGTTTTCCCTGGATTGACTGTGTGGGATGTACATAAGAACGGAAACGTATTCCTTGGATTGACTGTGTGGAATATACATAACAAACGCAAATGTTTGTTTGGGACTGACTGTGTGGGATGTACATACGAATGGAAACGATTGGGTTTTGATGCCTCGCCCGATCGCACATGAGCTCATTTTGCCCCAGCCTGTGTGCCAGGAGGGCCTATCCCCAACGGTTTCTGGGTCGTGTGGGAAGGACCCCCTATCGCCCACACTCACTTGGCAACGGTTCCAAATGCCGTCGCGGAAAGGGGTTAAAAACCGTGTGTATATCACCTCGCTGTAATAGTGAGCTATAAAAGAATTTTATAGCTTGCACCTCCTAGAAACACTTGAGAGTAGATTGTTTTAAGTAGATGCAATCAAGCTATGTATGACATGGTGAGATCAAAGATGACATTAATTATTTCTCCACTATACTTTAAAGTGATGCTTTAGAGAACGTGGTTTTCACACTGAAAAAGGAGCGCCATCAATTTTATTGAAATAAGTGCTACTTTGTAGGTTATCCCAAATAGTTGGGTATTTCTCTATCACTACGCCGAGGCAAAGTGTTGCCATAGAGTGTGGAAGTTTTGAAGAAAATATTTTCTACAAAAGAGTGAGTGGGAGGACAGTGCAACTTGACAAGATTGCAGAATCTTCATAATCAGCTCAAAGAAAAGAAACACTCGAAGTAATTCTAGAATTTCTTACTGCGACTGATACAAAAGCCTCTACATGAGATATAGAGACTACAGTCGAACTTGCAGCTGAACTATATAGGTTGGGAAAATTCGTGCAGACCATTGTGGTATGCAGACGGAATATTGTTGGGCAAACAATGAACCTATAAATCATAGAGAACCATTGATGGGCCCTGACTCCAGAAATTAGCTATATGCAAACATAATCCGAGATAGTATCCATTCACATAATTCAAGCTTAGAACTTGATGAACCCTCGAAAGACTTACAGTCTAAAGAATAGTAATGGATCTATAAACGAACAAAGATAAAAATGTTTTATAATGCTTGACTTGTCACAAATAGTTTATGACAAGATCAAAGAATTGACTATGATGAGATTGTCTCATCATAGCAATACTTAAAGTTAGTTCGGGTTAAACTAGCAATTATTAAATATTTCAATTATGAGATAAAACAGATGGATGTCAAAATGATTCCATGAGATGGAAATAGAACCAAGGTTGTATGTTTGATACAATCCAAGGTAATTTTGTCAATCCAGAGGATGCTAGTAAGTATGCAAACTTCAAGTGATCCTATAATGATCTGAAGCAAGCATAGTGGAGTTGGAATCTTAATACTGATGAAATGGTTAAATAAATCAATTTCATCGAGTAAAGCGAAGATGCTTGTATTTACAAGAAAGTAAGTGGGAGCATTTCTAAAAACTATATGTACATGACATATGATGAGCCACAAGTATAGGGGATCAATCATAGTCCTTTCGATAAGTAAGAGTGTCGAACCCAACGAGGAGCAGAAGGAAATGACAAGTGGTTTTCATCAAGGTATTTTCTGCAAGCACTGAAATTGTCGGTAACAGGTAGTTTGATAGCAAGATAATTTGTAACGAGCAAGTAACAATAACAGTAAATAAAGTGCAGCAAGGTAGCCCAATCCTTCTGTAGCAAAGGACATGCCAAAATGGTCACTTATGATAAGCAAAGCATTCTTGAGGGTACACGGGAATTTCACCATATCACTTTCATCATGTTGGTTTGATTCGTGTTCGCTACTTTGATAATTTGATATGTGGGTGGACCAGTGCTTAGGTGCTGTTCTTACTTAAACAAACCTCCTACTTATGATTAACTGATACATCTCCAACGTATCTATAATTTATGAAGTATTCATGCTGTTATATTATCATTCTTGGATGTTTTACAATCATTTTATAGCAACTTTATATAATTTTTTTGGGACTAACCTATTGACCCAGTGCCTAGTGCCAGTTGCTGTTTTTGCTTGTTTTTTACATCGCAGGAAATCAATATCAAACGGAGTCCAAACATCGTGAAACTTTTTGTGGATTTTTTATGGACCAGAAGACATCCAGTGGGCCAGAGAAGCACCTGGGGGGTGCCCCGAGGGGGGCACAACCCACCAGGGTGCGCCTTGGGGCCCAGGCGCGCCCAGGTGGGTTGTGCCCACCTCGGTGGCCTCTCGCACCGTCTCTTCGCCCTATAAATTGCCAAATATTCCAAAAACACTCACAGAAACCCTAGATCAGAAGTTCCGCCGCCGCAAGCCTCTGTATCCACGAGATCCAATCTAGACCCCGTTCCGGCACCCTGCCGGATGGGGAGATCATCACCGGTGGCCATCTTCATCATCCCGGTGACCACCATGATGAGGAGGGAGTAGTCCACCCTCGGGGCTAAGGCTTTGTACCAGTAGCTATGTGTTTAATCTCTCTCTCTCTCGTGTTCTTGAGATGCACAATCTTGATGTATCGCGGGCTTTGTTAATATAGTCGGATCATATGGTGTTTCCCCCTCTCTATCTTGTTGTGATGAATTGATTTTTCCCTTTGAGATTTTGTTTTATCGGATTGAATACTTTTATGAATTTGAGAGCACTTGAGATATGTCTTGCATACGAATACCCATGGTGACAATGGGGTATTATATTGATTCACTTGATATATGTTTTGGCACTCAACTCGCGGATTCCCGAGGTGACATTGGGGTAATCTATGCATAGGGGTTGATGCACGTTATTGTCTTTGTTTCTCCGGTAGAAATCTTGGGGCACTCTTTGAGGTTCTTTGTGTTGGATTGAGCATTACGAATCTGAATTTGCTTAGGTGTTATTTTAGTACGAACTCTTGGATAGATCGATCGGAAAGAATAGCTTTGAGGTGGTTTCGTACCCTACAAACAATTTATTCTTATGTTCTCCGCTAGATAGGAACTTTGGAGTGATTCTTCATCACACGTTGAGGGATGGTTATATGATCCAATTAGATTAGCATTGTTGAGAGATTGTACTAGCGAAAGTACGGACCCTAGGCCTTGTTTTCAAGCATTGCAATACTGTTTGTGCTCACTTTTATCGTTCGCTACCTTGCTGTTTTTATTTATTCAGATTATAAAAATATATTTCTACCATCCATATTACACTTTTATCACCATCTCTTCGCCGAACTAGTGCACCTATACAATTTTCCATTGTATTGGGTGTGTTGGGGACACAAGAGATTTCTTGTATTTGGTTGCAGGGTTGTTTGAGAGAGACCATCTTCATCCTACGCCTCCCACGGATTGATAAACCTTAGGTCATCCACTTGAGGGAAAATTGCTACTGTCCTATAAAACTCTACGCTTGGAGGCCCAACATGAGTCTACAAGAATAAAGTTGCATAGTAGACATCAAGCTCTTTTCTGGCGCCGTTGCCGGGGAGGTTAGGTAAGCGGCACTCACACCCCGTCAACGAAGCTCTTTTCTGGCGCCGTTGCTGGGGAGGTGAGTGCTTGAAGGTATATCTTTAGATCTTGCAATCGAATCTTTTAGTTTCTTGTTTTATCACTTGTTTGGTCTATAAAAGAAAACTACAAAAAAAATGGAATTGAGGTTGCATCATATTGTTCTTTTCTATAATGTCTTTCATGAAAATGATGGAAAGGAAAATTGTGCTCAATTGATAGAAGAAGAATTCTATAAAATGTTTGGCATAAATGATGAGCATGATTACAATGTTGTTGGTATGAATTCTTTGAATATCCATGATTCTAATGATATGCAAAGCTACAAGCTTGGGGATGCTATGTTTGATGAAGATGATATTTTTAGTCCCCAAGTTTTGATGTGCAAATTTGTTATAATGGTAGCATGCCTCCTATTTATGAAAATTATATTGATGAAAGTGGGTTTGGAAGAGTGTCAACTCTAGGTACTAATGATCCCACTATTTTGGAGGGTGTTGAATCTTATTGTGATAATTATGAAATTGGATTTGGAGAGGTCATGACTTTATTTAGTGATGATTCCACTATTTTGGAAGAGGTTCCAATTGATTATGATAACAAAGTTGCTATCTATGATGATTATGGTGATGACATGTATGCTATATTGAATAATGATAACCATGAAACTTGTCATCATGATTTTAATTTCCAATCACATGATAGTTATTTCGTTGAGTTTGCTCCCACCACTATTCATGGGAATAAATTTGCTTATGTGGAGAGTAAGAAAATTTCTATGCTTACGCATCATGAAAAGAATGATTTGTGTGATGGTTATATTGTTGAATTCATTCATGATGCTACTGAAAATTATTATGAGAGAGGGACATATGCTTTTACATATTTCAATAATATCAAGTTTCCCCTCTTTATGTTGAAAATCTTGAAGTTTTGCTTGTTTTGCTTTCCTATGCTAGTTGATTCTTGCTCCCATAAATTGTTTGCTCACAAAATCCCTATGCATAGGAAGTGGGTTAGACTTAAATGTGTTTGTCATGTGATTCATGATGCTCTTGTTATGTTTCAAATCTTATCTTTTATGCGAGCATCATTGAAATCATCATGCCTAGCTAAAAAGGCATTAAAGAAAAGCGCTTGTTGGGAGACAACCCAACATATACCAATACTGTTTGTATGTGTTCACATGATTATGCTACTGTAGTAATCATGTTTTATTAATTTTGTTTCAATAAAGTGCCAAGTAAAGCCTTTGAGATAGTGTGGATGATAGTTGACTTGATTATGTGCAAAAACAGAAACTTTTGCGCTAAGTCCAGGAATTTTGAAAATTCACTGGAACGAGATTTTGATCTGAATTTTTTACAGGTGATATATATACAAATTATCTACGTTGTCCTAATTTTTCAGAATTTTTGGAGTAGCAGAAGTATGGTTGGAGTACAGATTATTACAGACTGTTCTGTTTTTGACAGATTCTGTTTTCAATGCATAGTTTGCTTGTTTTCTAGTTTCTATGGCTTATATTGCTCAATATAAATTGTGGAAATGATATGCTAAAGTAGGCATTGTGTGGAAACAATTATGAATCTTGTCTTTGACAGTACCAAAGTGAAATGGTTTGCTCTTTATCATACTAACCTATCTCACGAAGTTCCGTTAAGTTTTGTGTGATTGAAGTTTTCAAGTTTTGGGTGAGATGTCTATATAAGGAGAATAAAGAGTGACAAGACCCTAAGCTTGGGGATGCCCAAGGCACCCCAAGGTAATATTCAAGGAATATCCAAGCAAATAAGCTTGGGGATGCCCCGGAAGGCATCCCCTCTTTCGTCTCCAACATTATCAGTAACCTCACTTGGAGCTACATTTTTATTCTTCACATGATATGTGTTTTTCTTGGAGCATCATTTTCTTGTTAGGATTTTCTTGCTGTTATTTATAATAATGTTTTGCATCTTTCTTTTCAATAAAAGTGGCAAGGATAGCCATCACCATGCTTATTTTGCAAATATATGAGTTGCTGTTTCAAAACAGAAAGTTTATCGCTGTTGCAATAATTATCCAGAAAATTCAGAATGTGATAAAATGTTGAAACTTTCTGCACAATAAGCTCTGATAAATTTGCTACAGTGTGGTAAATTTTCATAATTTTTGGAGTTTAATAAGTATTGATACTCTTGCATTCTTTATAGACTGTGCTGTTTTGGCAGATTGCTGTTATGTTTGCATTGTTTGCATATGTTTGCTTGTTTAATGATTCTATTTGAGGACAGGAGTATTAAATATGCAGAGCTCGCTCCTTCCCTCGGCCGAGCGAGGGCGCGAGCGAGAAGACGACGGCGATGACTTTTCTTCCAATACCAGGCGGGCCCCACCCCAGCGTGGTCCCACCTGTCAACCACCCGCCGTTGACCCCCTCTTTGCCACACTGGATAAGTGAAGACGCATTCCAGGCAATGCGCTTTCATCTACCGAAAGCGTATTCTTCTGTTGTGTCGGGCAGAAATATGTTTCTCTAGTCTGAAAGCGTATTTTCTGATAGTGCATTTTCAGTTTAACCACTCAGGGGCCTGTTTGTGGATATATTTTTGCAGATTGGTCCCTGGACTTCAAACGGTTATAACTTTTCGACCGTAACTCCGATCGAGGTGAATCCAAAGCCCACTTCTTCATCTCGTCGAGCCCATTCTGTTGATACCATTTTCACTATGTGGTCTCATAGTGAAAATGACCATTTTGTCCTTGCCCGTAAACAGCCCCCTCCGAGAGAGAACTGTTTCCGACGATCATTTCCGCGGACTCTCCGCACTTCTTCCTGATGGTTCCTTCATCCCCAGGCAAGCCACAATTCTCATCTGCATAATTGCATTGCAATATCATAGTTTAATTATTTACTTCAACAACAAGTATGAGTTATTTGTGAAATAAACTGGATTATGCCATGCTTGAGTTAATTCCAGGATAGTGACTACCATGTTAATGACTGGATTATTAATGACTAGTAGTTTACCCACTCATTGATGCTATGATGTTGAGATCACTGTCTATGATTATTTTGGATTTCATCCGGCAATTCGTGGAGATGAGTAATAGCAGTGGCTTAAGTATACTGATATCGGAGTGTCAGCCATGATAGAGACTATTCAGAGATTAGATACTTCATGGTTGATCTTGAGTCACCTGTCCGGACTTATCCGTGCAGCCACATTTGCCGGTATGGGACAGCCTTGACTTGGCTTGATCGCGTGCTCTTTCACCGGTACCGCCCGACAGGGAAGGTTATGCGTGCGCGCTACCCTGGCCCGGTAGGCGGCGACAACCTTGTGAGCCCAGTTGAGTTATATGGTACCAGGTCCCCGTTTGGGACAGTTTGTTGGCTACGACGGTTGCAGGTGTCACACGGTGACACAGGGGCCACCCAGGGCAGGACTCCGGGGGAGGATGATTACCAGTGGTATCATGGGAGAGTCACGGGTCAGGCGTGTTTCATTAGAGCAACGCTGGTCCACCCGAATGGGATCACGATGTCAGGTGCTCCATGGTGTGGGTATAGTGTGCAACCTCTGCAGAGTGTAAAATCTATTCGAATAGCCGTGTCCATGTTATTGGACAGTCCGTCCAGACCTCTTTAGGTGGTCAACCATAGTAGTGTTAATGATGGAAGAACTCATCGTAAGATCAGAAGTACTCGATGGATCGTGAGTATTCTGAGGATTGTGAGACAACCCGGAAGAGAGTAAGTTTGTCAGACTTGAACTGCAGACGGTATCAGGAATATGATATGTCAGCCATGGGATGGCAATGGGATGAGTGGTCGGATGACCACATGATTGGACTTGGAACATATTCGGATTGGATCCTGAGGTTATTCGGAGTATGAATTAAATTACTTAATGTGTTCTACCTTTCTGCACATACTTCAGTAGCTACCTTACTAGATAGCCATGCTTGTTAATCTTGACTGCTATGATGTTGTCTTGCCTTAATGCTGATGTTTGTTGTGAGCTTGCGAGTACATTCAATGTACTCACCTAGCGTGTCATGCCAGTTTGCAGGTCATCCATGGTTGCTTGCTTGTCGAGGATCCCGAGTTTGCGACCTAGGATACGCGTTCTAGCCAGAGTCCCTGTGGAGTGGAGTCCATCACCGCCGTCGCTGTTCCGCTGCCGAGAGAGTTACTCTGCTGTTAGCATAGAGCTACCCCGGGCAGGCGTAGTGTCGCCGTGCCGATGTAATCCTTGTACCCTTTGTAACCATATCCATTGTAGTAAAGAGCTGATTTGTTCTATGCCAACAGTGCCGTATTCCAGAGGAGTTGTCCCTGGGCTGGAATACGGGGCGTTCCGATCTTCTCTGAGCCAGGGTGCCAAAAAAGTTCGTATCAGAGCCAGGTTTGGCTATAGGACGCATGGTCTAGGCGCGAGCGTTAGTAACTGGTAGTATAGGATCCAGTTGGTTTGCTGCATTTGTTTGTTGCATTTGTTTGTGCATAGCATGCACATAGACTAGATATTTTATCACTAACGATGGATCTGGCGAGTGTAGGTGGCATCCATTTCGATTCCCTACCTGCGCTCTCCAGTTTGCATATTTGCTCCTTGGTGCGGTGTTATCTCCGTCCCAACGGAGTGATGCCAAGGTGCTTGGTGGTGTCGATCCCTTGTCAGATTGATGCACCGGTACCACACCAATATATTCTCTTCAGCCACCTCTATCGTTTCGGTGATAGACAAGTTCTATCCCAAATCGTGCCATTCCACTAGCCGCTTCGGCAACCCTTACTGATCCTTGTTATCAGAAAAGGACAATGCCTGCAAGCCTTTCTCTCCACCACTATCTCATTCCACCACCTATTCTTTGGACGTGTACGATTTTCTTCCGTACGCTTGATGATGATGTGGTCGTGACCTCCGTGTTTCGATCCACGATCACCAAGTTCGTCCTCGCCACCGTGACCGTCTAGATGGAACCGGTGTTAAGCTCGTATTTGGTGTAGCCTTGTTTACACCAACTCCTTCCACACATTGATTCACTTTCGTGCACATCACCACAGCATGTTAGACCGTAATACCGGAGTTCTTGCGAGATTTGTGTGCTTAAGTAGGAATGCATATTATTGCTATGAATAGCTGTAGATTGAGATATTGCTTGTGTATGTGATCTTGCTGCTTTGTGTGCTTTTGCTTTAGTTGTTTCTTTGGGCCCTTGGTGTTACCTTATTTTCCCCTTATGGAAGTTGCTCACCGAACCTGAACCCAAAGAGTCAGTGAAGAGACAGTCATGTGGAAGCACAGCTCAGCAATATGGAATTCTCAGCAGACTGTGTTATATCGGGAATATCGGGCCTGAATATAAATGATATCCTGGTCGGATTGGTTATCAGCATCAAGTATACATCAGTGCAATCTTCACTGCAGCAATGATCAAATCAGCAAGAAGGCAAATTGTGTACATGATCCACGGTGCATTCCGTGCCAAAGGTATGATTCATATATACAAGGGTTGAGTCTGCTATGAGTACAACTTGAACCCTGCTATGTCTTGGAAGCAAGCTAGCATGTGCTATGAACTTAGTGTTCAGCAAGAAGGATAGCCGAATACCCTGTAAGCATAATAGTGAGCTGTTTGGGACGTGGATGAACCCTTGCCCGTCTTTCTTTGGTGACGGCACCATGCCTGTGTTCTGAGCTGTTTCCGGCCATCCGGGGTGGATGCCGACTTTTATTTCTCTTGTCAGCAACTGGCCCGTGTTCTGGGCTGCTTTTCGGCCGTCTCAGGTAGCTGCTAAATTTCTCTTCGTAGCAGTGACCCTATGCTCTGAGCTGTTTTTCGGCCGTCTTAGGGAGCTGCTACTTTCTTCTTATCGACACCGTCTCATGCTCTGAGCTGCTTTTCAGCCGTCTTGAGTCGGGGTTGAGTTACTCTAGTAATGTCCCAGATCTGAGTTGTAAAGACCGTTCTGGTGGCTACTGGTTTATTTGCCAGTTTTATCCAAGGATTCAGACGGTCGTTACCCTACAGCTACAACTTGTAAGTAATATGTCTGCCGGAATATCGCACCTGACAACACCCATAGTCACCCGAAGAATCAAGAGCATATTAGGTCAAGTTCTTTCAGCTAAGGATCCAGGTAAAGATAACCATAATAAAGGAGCAAGGTTGTCCAAACAGGTATGATAATGGTTGCAAGATCAACATGGTACAAATACTCCACACAGTCTGGCCCGGTACCAGTCACCATGGATACACATCCATGGGGTCTATTCCATTTGCAAGGACCCCATATCGAGACAACCCGCCCAGCCAACTAGATATGCTCAGAATTGTCAGAAGAGGGCAACCAAGCTGGTCAGGTCAGCTGAAAGATTAACTCAGCAGTTCAAATTCAGCAACCATGTTAAAGCATTACACGGCCTACCATCCATATGGAGATGCCGACAGACTGAGTAATCAGAAGGATGAACAACAGTCTCGAAGCATGTGCCCTCACCGATGGGAATCAGTTAAAGACTAACCTGCCGTGAACAAGATTCTGCTGCCAGGACCACTGTTAGTCAAGTCTATGGATAATATCACAATAAGATCGTACACCCTTATGCTGGTCACGACAGGTGACAGTCAAATATTTGGTAGGAGCTTTATACCCAAGACAGTGAAGATACCCAAGATGACTCAGCAATCCGTGCGAGAAGTCAGATTCCGCCAGGAGAACGGTACGATTCACAGTACTGTTTTGAACCTGAAGGACACACAGCCATTTGAAGTCACCCAATGCAATGAGTAAAAGATTTCATGCCCACCAAGAGAATCTGTTCACAACTCAGTGAACGATTGTTCGTATTGGACCTCGTCACGACACGTCCATGAGGAACCACCCTCGGACTTACGAGCAGGACACATAGTTTGGTCAGGATAACTTATTGCCCCAGACAGGTCAGCAGACACAAAAGGATTGGAGTCAGAGTAGCATATGAGGTAAGATTTGCCAGAAAAAGGTTCCAGTGAAGCAAACCACCCCGAAGCAAGGCAATCAGTCATATGAAACTCAGTGGGAACATTATACAAAGGTAAAAAAGGAAACCCGAGTTGGAAACGGTTTCCTCAAGTGGAAATATTCATGTTTGATCCCTGAGCAACCAAATCTCGAGGACAAGATTTCTTTAAGGGGGGTAGGTTTGTAACACCCTGGATTTTGCCCATTTCCTTTTTCTTTTGATTTTGGTCCAGATTCGCTTTTCTGTGGCTTAGTAGTCTTGCAACCTGGAGGGATCATCCTTGATTCCTCTTTCCTAGTGGCTTGCCAACCTCTAAACCATCCCAAGACCTTGTCATTTCCATCTTGGACCAACCCCAATATCTTTTCCTTGGGAAAATTCCTTTTTCTATTAAAGGAATAACCCTGTTTGTCCTAGGTTGTGAAGCAACCCACATTTCCATCATTTCCAAAATTCCCAAATAATTCTCATAAATTTTTTGGGTCAGATCTTCCACAAATATGTCAAACCCTTCCTTGCCATGTTCAAAAATATTTCACAAATATTCTTTTTCTAATTCTGCCCTAGCTGCCAAGTTGAGAACCAAGTACCCTTTATATTTGCTTGCTTGGTCTCAAACTTTTTGGGCATTCTTTCCTATCCATATCATTTCCACATACCAAAATTAAACTTCATTTGGCTATTAAATCTCCTTTGGCTAATTTCCAAAGTTTCTGGTCAACTGGAATCTTTGTGAAGCAAGTGCTAGCTAGAGTATCCAAATGAGTTGAAATTTTGCAAGCATCTTCCTATGCTCAAATAATGACTCTACACCAAGTTTCAACCCTATCCAATCATCTATGTGAGCATAGCATCAAATCTTGGTTTCTGGTCAGATTTTCACATTGTGAAGGAACTATATTTTATATTGCTCCATAACTGCTGAAAATCTACCAGAGCATTCTAATACCCATATAACCTATCTCCACAAGATTTTGGCTCATTTCATCTTACCAATAATTCTCTAGAATTTTTCTAAGATTCTGGTCAGAGAGGATAGCTGTGAAGGAAGTACCATTTTGGCTTGTCCAAATGGCATGAAATTTTTATGGCACTCTCATATGACCAAATCATCATCCTATGCCCAATTTCATCCCAATTGGCTACTCCATGTGAGTGGCACATCAAGATGTGCTTTCTGGACCAGATTGGTCAGTTGCAAAGCAACCCCATTAAATATTGGTCCATTTCTCTCCAAATTTCACAAGATCATAGTCCTTCCTACCCTACACTTCCCAGACATCTCATGTTGACCTTATCACTTTCCTGTTCATTGCAGTGACGTGGTCAAGTTTGCCACAGCAAACTTGCATTGACCACTCCCATCCAGACACAACTCCTATCGTCGATCTATCACCTCATTTGAAATGTAGCTTGGAGGGACTACCCACTGGACATCATTTGGCGTCGAGTAGGGTGTGGCAACGCCATGGCCACATGGTGATCACGCGGCTGGCATGCCAGCCAGCGCGCTCCAGTGATGAGACCCTCGGCCTCGTCGCGTTCCTCCTCTTCCTCACCACCTAACCATGTCCAGCAGCCTCCCCTCATCGTCGCCTTTGCTCTGGAACCCTCTCCCCCTCCGGATTCTTCCCCCTTGCGTCACGGCGATCGTCGCCGCGGCACTGCTCACCCGTGACCGCCGTATCCGTCCAAGCTCGAGCCCTCTCGAACGAGCCAGCGTAGCCCCCACCCTGTTCCTCATCAGGTCGGCACCACTAGATGTGTGCCACCTCGCTGGAGCGCCAGCGCGAGGCTAAGACCACCATGGCGGTCATCCTCACCCACTCGCCACGGGTGGCTATAAAAGCCGAGCTCCGAGCCCTCTCCGAGCATCCCCGAGCCCCCCAATCTCCTCCTCTCACTCCACTGGTCCTACCCGACCTCTCTATCCCTCGCCAGAGCCTCTCCTCGCCGCTCATTGCCGCCATGGCCGCCACGGCCCTCCTCCTAAATTAGCTCGAGCCCGAGCCCCTCCCCTCCTCCTTTCTCCTCCAGAGCACCACCCAGTCCCCGGCGAGCCTCCCCTGCCCTTCAGCCCTTCCTCCGGTGGCCTCTAGCCGCGACTCCCTCGCTGACCCGAGCTGCTATCTGCCGTGGCCGATGCCCCGCCCGTCTCGGTGTTCTCCGGCGTCTACGCTGTGACTAGACGGATGCGGCCCTCTATCCCGATTCCAACGGTGGTCCGGGCGCCGCGTTTGTGGCCTGCAGAGCCAGCCAGCCTCGCCGGAGCTCGCTCCTCCCCTCGGCCGAGCGCGGGCGCGAGCGAGAAGACGATGGCGACAACTTTTCTTCCATTGCCAGGCGGGCCCCACCCCAGCGCGGTCCCACCTATCAACCACCCGCCATTGACCCCCTCTTTGCCACGCTGGATAAGTGAAGACGCATTCCAGGCAATGCGCTTTCATCTACCAAAAGCGTATTCTTCTGTTGTGTTGGGCAGAAATATGTTTCTCTAGTCTGAAAGCGTATTTTCTGATAGTGCGTTTTCGGCTTAACCACTCAGGGGCCTGTTTGTGGATATATTTTTGCAGATTGGTCCCTGAACTTTAAAGGGTTATAACTTTTCGACCATAACTCCGATCGAGGTGAATCCAAAGCCCACTTCTTTGTCTCGTCGAGCCTGTTCTGTTGATATCATTTTCACTATGTGGTCCCATAGTGAAAATGACCATTTTGTCCTTGCCCGTAAACAGCCCCCTCCGAGAGAGAACTGTTTCCGGCGATCATTTCCGCGGACTCTCCGCACTTCTTCCCGATGGTTCCTTCATCCCCAGGCAAGCCACAACTCTCATCTGCATAATTGCATTGCAATATCATAATTTCATCCGGCAGTTCATGGAGATGAGTAATAGCAGTGGCTTAAGTATACTGATATCGGAGTGTCAGCCATGACAGAGACTATTCGGAGATTAGATACTTCATGGTTGATCTTGAGTCACCTGTCCGGACTTATCCGTGCAGCCACATTTGCCGGTATGGGACTGCCTTGACTTGGTCTGATCGCGTGCTCTTTCACCGGTACCGCCCGACAGGGAAGGTTATGCGTGCGCGCTACCCTGGCCTGGTAGGCGGCCATAACCTTGTGAGCCCAGTTGAGTTATATGGTACCAGGTCCCCGTTTGGGACAGTTTTTTGGCCACGACGGTGGTAGGTGTCATGCGGTGACACAGGGGCCACCCAGGGCAAGACTCCGGGGGAGGATGATTGCCGGTGGTACGATGGGAGAGTCACGGGTTAGGCGTGTTTCGTTGGAGCAACACTGGTCCACCCGAATGGGATCACGAGGTCAGATGCTCCATGGTGTTGGTAAAGTGCGCAACCTCTGCAGAGTGTAAAATCTATTCGAATAGCCATGTCCACAGTATTGGACAGTCCGTCCAGACCTCTTTAGGTGGTCAACCATAGTAGTGTTAATGATGGAAGAACTCGTCGTAAGATCAGAAGTACTCGGTGGATCATGAGTATTCTGAGGATTGTGAGACAACCCGGAAGAGAGTAAGTTTGTCAGACTTGAATTGCAGATGGTATCTGGAATATGATATGTCAGCCATGGGATGGCAACGGGATGAGTGGTCGGATGACCACATGATTGGACTTGGAACAGATTCGGATTGGATCCTGAGGTTATTCGGAGTATGAATTAAACTACTTAATGTGTTCTACCTTTCTGCACATACTTCAGTAGCTACCTTACTAGATAGCCATGCTTGTTAATCTTGACTGCTATGATGTTGTCTTGCCTTAATGCTGATGTTTGCCATGAGCTTGCGAGTACATTCAAAGTACTCACCTGGCGTGTCATGCCAGTTTGCAGGTCATCCATGATTGCTTGCTTGTCGAGGATCTCGAGTTTGCGACCTAGGATACGTGTTCTAGCCAGAGTCTCTGTGGAGTGGAGTCCATCACCGCCGTTGCTGTTCCGCTGCCGAGAGAGTTACTCCGCTGTTAGCATAGAGCTACCCCGGGAAGGCGTAGTGTCGCCGTGCTGATGTAATCCTTGTACCCTTTGTAACCATATCCATTGTAATAAAGAGTTGATTTGTTCTATGCCAACAGTGCCGTATTCCAGAGGACTTGTCCTTGGGCTGGAATACGGGGCGTCCGTTCTTCTCTGAGCCGGGGTGCCACAACAATCACAATATTGGTCATACAAGCAATTCATGAATGATTACTTTAAGGAAGAGAACTTTCACATGCAAATACACTATCTTGGAAATCTTTTGTGATTGTGAGCCCCCATCAAAATATTATATGCCAAAATTGTTGACGTTGGTCAAGGAAGACAACATAATGATTTATGTTTGTTCATATTCACATAGAAGTTATATTGTCATAGATCCTTCAACATGTGGTGCTTGCCCCCCCCCCCATCTTTGCTAGCCAAAAATTCCACACCAAGTAGAGATACTACTTGTGCATCCAAAAAAACCCTTAAACCCAAATTTTATTTTAAAGAGTCCACCATACCTACCTATGGATTGAGTAAGATCCTTCAAGTAAGTTGTCATCGGTGCAATAAGGCAATAAAAATTGCTTCTAAAAGTGTAAGATCATTTAGTGTAAGAGAAAATTGAGCGTTGTTCGAACTTGTGATGGTAAAGAAATAAAAGCGACAGACTGCATAATAAAGGTTGCCATCACAAGGGGCAATATAACGTGACGTTCTTTTGCACTAAGGGGTTGAGCATACAAACAAATAAGCGCATGGCAAACTCTGCTTCCCTCTGCGAAGGGCCTATCTTTTACTTTTATGTATTTACTTTTATGCAAGAGTCAAAGTTTTTCTCTCTATTCCTTTTTATTTTTATCCTTTGGCAAGCATCATGTGGTGAGGAAAGATCTAGGCACATATGTCCAGTTGGATATGGGTGGCATGAGTTATTATTGTTGACATCACCCTTGAGGGGAATACGTTGGGAGGCGAAATTATAAGCCCCTATCTTTCTATGTGTCCGGTTGAAACGTTTTGCTCATGTGTATGCGATGAGTGTTAGAAATCATAGAAGACTATATGATGGTTGAGTATGTGGAGCTCTTAATTAGACTCTGTTGAATAAGTTGAATTTCAATTGTTTGGTGACTGAGAACATAGGTTGTTGAGTTTCAAGAGAATTCATTGTTTGAACCTAAACATGTGAATTGGTTGCTACTTTAACATGAGAAGTTTTATAAGAAAGAATTGTTGTTATGATGCTAGGAAAAGTGATTGAAATTGTCATTGATCAAACTTGTGCACTTTGCTAGCATTCAACTTCATAAATTATTTCTTTTATCATTTACCTACTCGAGGACGAGTAGGAATTAAGCTTGGGGATGCTGATACGTCTGCAACGTATCTATAATTTATGAAGTATTCATGCTGTTATATTATCATTCTTGGATGTTTTACAATCATTTTATAGCAACTTTATATCATTTTTTGGGACTAACCTATTGACCCAGTGCCCAGTGCCAGTTGCTGTTTTTGCTTGTTTTTTACATCGCAAGAAATCAATATCAAATGGAGTCCAAACACCGCAAAACTTTTTGTGGATTTTTTATGGACCAGAAGACATCCAGTGGGCCAGAGAAGCACTTGGGGGTGCCCCGAGGGAGGCACAACCCACCAGGGCGCGCCTGGGGGCCCAAGTGCGCCCAGGTGGGTTGTGCCCACCTCGGTGGCCTCCCGCACCGCCTCTTCGCCCTATAAATTGCCAAATATTCCAAAAACCCTCGCAGAAACCCTAGATCAGAAGTTCGTCCACCGCAAGCCTCTGTATCCATGAGATCCAATCTAGACCCCGTTTCGGCACCCTGCCGGAGGGGGAGATCATCACCGGTGGCCATCTTCATCATCCCGGTGACCACCATGATGAGGAGGGAGTAGTCCACCCTCGGGGCTGAGGGTTTCTACCAGTAGCTATGTGTTTAATCTCTCTCTCTCGTGTTCTTGAGATGCACAATCTTGATGTATCGCGGGCTTTGTTAATATAGTCGGATCATATGGTGTTTTCCCCTCTCTATCTTGTTGTGATGAATTGAGTTTTCCCTTTGAGATTTCGTTTTATCGGATTGAATACTTTTATGGATTTGAGAGCACTTGATATATGTCTTGCATACGAATACCCGTGGTGACAATGGGGTATTATATTGATTCACTTGATATATGTTTTGGCACTCAACTCGCGGATTCCCGAGGTGACATTGGGGTAATCTATGCATAGGGGTTGATGCACGTTCTTGTCTTTGTTTCTACGGTAGAAATCTTGGGGCACTCTTTGACGTTCTTTGTGTTGGATTGAGCATTACGAATCTGAATTTGCTTTGGTGATATTTTAGTACGAACTCTTGGATAGATCGATCGGAAAGAATAGCTTTGAGGTGGTTTCGTACCCTACAAACAATTTATTCTTATGTTCTCCGCTAGATAGGAACTTTGGAGTGATTCTTCATCGCACATTGAGGGATGGTTATATGATCCAATTAGATTAGCATTGCTGAGAGATTGCACTAGCGAAAGTACGGACCCTAGGCCTTGTTTTCAAGCATTGCAATACCGTTTGTGCTCACTTTTATCGTTCGCTACCTTTCTGTTTTTATTTATTCAGATTATAAAAATATATTTCTACCATCCATATTACACTTTTATCACCATCTCTTCGCTGAACAGTGCACCTATACAATTTGCCATTGTATTGGGTGTGTTGGGGACACAAGAGATTTCTTGTATTTGGTTGCAGGGTTGTTTGAGAGAGACCATCTTCATCCTACGCCTCACATGGATTGATAAACCTTAGGTCATCCACTTGAGGGAAAATTGCTACTGTCCTATGAAACTCTGCGCTTGGAGGCCCAACACAAGTCTACAAGAATAAAGTTGCATAGTAGACATCATTAACCCCCTCGCAAGCATCCGCAACTACGAGAAAAGTATTAAGATAAAATCTAACCATAGCATTAAACTTTTGGATCCAAATCGGCCCCTTACAAAGTAGCGCATAAACTAGGGTTTAAGCTTCTGTCACTCCAGCAACCCATCATCTAATAACTATTCCACAATGCATTCCCTTAGGCCCAAATATGGTGAAGCGCCATGTAGTCGACGTTCACATGACACCACTAAGGGAATCACAACATACATATCATCAAAATATCGAAAACATATCAAGTTCACATGATTACTTGCAACATGACTTCTCCCGTGACCTCAAAAACAAAAGTAACTACTCAAAAATGATAATCATGCTCAAGATCAGAGGGGTATTAAATGGCATAATGGATCTGAACATATAATCTTCCACCAAATGAACCATATAGTAATCAACTCCAAGATGCAATCAACACTACTAGTCAACCACAAGTACCAATCTGAGGTTCCAGTACAAAGATTTAACATAAGAGATGAACTAGGGTTTGAGAGGAGATGGTGATGTTGAAGATGTTGATGGAGATTGCCCTCCCAAAGATGAGAGGGTTGTTGGTGATGACGATGACGATGATTTCGCCCTCCGGGAGGGAAGTTCCCCCGACAGAATTGCTCCGCCGGGGGACAAAAGTGCTCTTGCCCAAGTTCCGCCTCGAGATGGCGGCGCTTCGTCCCGAAAGTCTCCCTCTAATTTTTTTCTAGGTCAAAATGACCTATATACCAGAAGATGGGCACCGGAGGTGGACCGAGGAGGGCACAACCGACCAGGGCGCGCCTGGGGGCCTAGGCGCACCCTGGTGTCTTGTGCTCACCAGGATGGCCCCCTTCGGTAGTTATTTGCTCCGGTATTTTTCATATATTCCAAAGAAATTCTCCGTAAATTTTTAGCTCATTTGGAAATGTGCAGTATAGGTAACTCTGATGTAGCTTTTTCAGGTCCAGAATTCCAGTTGCCGGTATTCTCCCTCTTTGTGTAAACCTTGCATATTAGGAGAGAAAAGGCATTAGAATTACTCCATAAAGCATTATTATGCATAAAAACATTGTAAATAACAGTAGGAAAACATGATGCAAAATGGATGTATCAACTCCCCTAAGCTTAGACCTCGCTTGTCCTCAAGCGAAAACCGAAATCAAAAAACATGTCCACATGCTTAGAGAGTGAGGTGTCGATAAAAAGAAAATACGGACGTAGAAGCATCATGCATATTATTATAACAACAACAAACTTTAACATAAAACTGTATTGCACAACTTTTATCATATAGCTTCTCATGAACAAGTAACAATTCATCACAACATTGAAGTATAAAGCATAAACTCTATTGAAAACCAACAAACTATGTTCTCAGTCAACTTTGAAACTACAATTCATCATCTTTTCAGGAAGGGTCACGTATCGGAGCCTTTAGGCAAGTCCACATACTCAACCATCATTTAGTCTTCTATGATTGCTAACACTCATGGCATACCGATGAACAAAAAGTTTCAACCGGACACATAGAAAGATAGGGGCTTATAGTTTTGCTTCCCAATGTATTCACCTCAAGGGTGATGTCAACAATAATAACTTATGCCCACTCATATACAACTGGATATATGTGCCTAGATCTTTACTCACCACATGATGCTTGCAAAAAGAGAAAACAAAAAGGAGTAGGGAAGAATACTTTGACTCTTACATAAAAGTAAATGCATAAAAGTAAAAGATACGCCCTTCGCAGAGGGAAGCAGAGGCTGTCATGCACTTTTTGGTTTATATGCTCAAACTCTTAGTGCAAAAGAACATCATGTTATATTGCCCCTTATGATAGCAACCTTTATTATGCAGTCTATCGCTTTTATTATTTTGCCATCACAAGTTTGTACAACGCTCAATTATCTCTTACACTAAATGATCCAACACATTTAGAAGCAATTTTTATTGCCTTATTGCACTGATGATAACTTACTTGAAGGATCTTACTCAATCCATAGGTAGGTATGGTGGACTCTTAAAACAAGATTTTGGGTTTAAGGGTTTTTGGATGCACAAGTAGTATCTCTACTTAGTGCAAATTTTTTGGCTAGCAAAGATATTGATCAAGCACCACATGTTGAAGGATCTATGATAATATAACTTCTTTGTGAATATGAACAAACATAAATCATTATGTTGTCTTCCTTGTCCAACGTCAACAATTTTGACACATAATATTTAATGGGGGCTCACAATCATAAAAGATGTCCAAGATAGCGTATTTGCATGTGAATCTTCTCTTCGCTTATTAATTCTTTCATGAATTGCATCATTGACCAATGCTATGTTTGTCAATCTCCAATAAATTTTACCACTTATACTTTTCCTTATGTGATGTGATTACTTACCATAAGATTAGCATAAGATATTTTTCATTATTTCCTTTTATTTTTATTGAAACATAAAAGTAAAGAAAGCAAAACTTGAACTAATCTTTATTATATATCTCGCACATGATTACATAGATAGATCGATAGATAGATCACTAAGCAAACACTCAAAGACAAAGAGATTCGAACTAAACTTTTATTCAACTAATTCAAAAGATGACTAAAGATCGAACTAAGATAAATAAAAGCAAAGATAGTGGTGGTGATACGATACTGGGGCACCTCCCCCAAGCTTGGCACAAGCCAATAGGATTGCCCATACCTTGAACTCAAGTCTTCTTTGGTGATGAAGAAGGAGATGGTGGTGATGTAGTAGCTTCACACTTCAAGCTCAAGAGGTACTCCAATCTATGAATGATGCTCCGGAGGGCGATGACATGCTCTTGCAACAGAATATTTTCACGAGTGAGATATTTATTTTGCACACGAACCATTTGAATGAACCTGAAAGCTTCAATTTCAGTAGGGGTAAGATGATCATAGTAAGGTTTAAGGATGTCTTCATCTTCTGCTGCTGGAACGGCCTGCCCTACTGCTGGAACTTGATCTCCCGCGACTTCCTTGACCTTATCATCCTTGATGGCTTCCTCTGGTGCCTCTCTCTTTAGTTCTATCTTCATCAACCAAGCATCCTCTTCTACTTTGTTGGAGGAGGAGGAAGACATGATGCTTGGCTTGATGGATCTGACAGAAAAACAACAAGAAAGAAGAACAGAAGATTTCTCTACGATACGGTGGTCAATACGTTCGGGGGGTATATAAAGATTTTTTATCTTGGGAAACAAGCATAACAACGGGAAAACAGAGTCGGGAAGGTTCCTAAGGTGAGCACAACCCACCTGGCCGCGCCAGGCATACCAGGCACGCCCTGGTGTCTTGTGCCCTCCTCTCTTTTTCACGATTCTGGAGTGTCCCGTAAGGTTTCTTTTATGTGTTCCTCCGATGTCATGGTTTGAATAATATTGCTTTCAACATTAATAGGCATACCTGAGATATAGTTTTTAATTCTTTGCCCATTGACCACCTTCGGGTTAGTACCTTCGGAATTATTTATTTTCATGGCTCCGGAACGATAAACTTCTTCGATAATATATGGTCCTTCCCATTTAGAGAGAAGTTTTCTTGCAAAGAATCTAAAATGAGAGTTGCACAAAGAACATATTCACCAACTTTGAATTCCCGCTTTTGGATTCTTTTGTCATGCCATCTTTTAACTTTTTCTTTAAATAGTTTGGCATTTTCATAATCTTGGGTTCTCCATTCATCTAGTGAGCTAATATGAAATAACCTCTTTTCACCGGCAAGTTTGAAATCATAGTTGAGTTCTTTAATTGCCCAATATGCTTTATGTTCGAACTCTAGAGGAAAATGACATGCTTTTCCATAAACCATTTTATAAGGAGACATACCCATAGGATTTTTATAAGCTGTCCTGTAGGCCCAAAGTGCATCATCTAGTTTCTTAGACCAATTCTTTCGGTACCTATTGACAGTTTTTTGTAGTATTAATTTTATTTCTCTATTGCTAAGTTCAACTTGACCACTTGATTGAGGATGATAGGGTGATGCAATTCTATGGTTGACATCATATTTAGCAAGCATTTTACGGAAGGCACCATGAATAAAGTGTGAACCACCATCAGTCATTAAATATCTAGGGACTCCAAACCCCGGTAAAATAACTTATTTAAGCATTTTAATGGAGGTGTTATGATTAGCATTACTAGTTGGAATAACTTCTACCCACTTACTAACATAATCAACAACAACCAAAATATGAGTATACCCATTAGAGGAAGGAAAAGGTCCCATATAATCAAAACCCCAAACGCCAAATGGTTTAACAACAAGTGAATAATTCATAGGCATTTCCTGATGCTTACCGATATTACCAACTCTTTGATATTCATCACAAGATAAAACAAACTTACGGGCATCCTTGAAGAGAGTAGGCCAATAAAAACTAGATTGCAATGCCTTGTGAGCAGTTCTATCTCCCGCATGATGTCCTCCATAAGCTTCGGAATGACATTTCCATAGGATTTGTTCCTGTTCATGCTCAAGTACACAGCGTCTAATAATACCATCTACTCCTTCTTTATAAAGATGTGGGTCATCCCAAAAGTAATGTCTTAAATCATAGTTGAATTTTTTCTTTTGTTGGTATGTGAAACTAGGTGGTATGTATTTAGCAACAATATAATTAGCATAGTCAGCATACCAGGGAGTGTTATGAGAAACATTTATTGCAGCGAGTTGCTCATCAGGAAAACTATCATCAATAGGTAGTGGGTCATCAATTATATTTTCTAACCTAGACAAGTTATCAGCTATGAGGTTCTCAGCTCCTTTCCTATCAGTAATATGTAAATCAAATTCTTGTAGCAAGAGAACCCACCTAATGAGTCTAGGTTTAGCATCTTTCTTTTCCATAAGATATTTAATAGCAGCATGATCTGTGTGAACAATTACTTTGGAATCAACAATATAAGTCACAAGCAAACACAATTGCTAAAAATTCCTTTCCAGTAGTAGCATAATTTCGTTGGGCACTATCTAGAGTTTTGCTAGCATAATGGATAACATTTATATTCTTATCAACTCTTTGTCCTAGAACAACACCAATAGCATAATCACTAGCATCACACATAATTTCAAAAGGTAAGTTCCAATCAGGTGGTTGAACAATAGGTGCAGAAGTTAAGGCTTTCTTAAATGTTTCAAAGGCTTCTACACAATCATCATCAAAAACAAAAGGAACATCCTTTTGTAAAAGATTTGTAAGAGGCCTATAAATTTTAGAGAATTCTTTAATAAACCTCCTATAGAAACCAGCATGACCGAGGAAACTATGAATACCTTTAGGGATAATTAACTTTATGCCCCTAGTTGGGTCCCACTCGTCTGTTTTACCCCTAGTTTCAGAAATTCACCTCTTCAGTCCAAGCCACTTTGCAATTCTTATGCTTTTGCCCTTTGACCCTTTGACCGTCACTTTGAAAAATTCGTAACAAATTCATACTAACTCAGAAAAATTCAAATAAGATATCAAAATGTTCGGAAAAAACATCACCTATATGTGCATGTCATTTTCATTCTTGACAAAAGTATTGGAAAGTCCCCATCTCAGTTTTAGCTCATATGCTCTTAGCATGAACAGTAAAATCTAAAAAAATTGGTGGCAAACATTGACCAATGTTTTGAGTGCTTGCCAAGTTTCATAATGGAACGACATTCATGGAAGTCGTGGCAAAAAAAAGAAATTTTGGAGCTTTGATTTTCTTTTTTTTGCCACGACCTCCACGAATGTCATTCCATGATGAAACTTTGCAAGCACTCAAAACATTGGTCAATGTTTGCCACCAAATTTTTTTAGATTTTTTTGAATTTTTTTAGATTTTACTGTTCATGCTAAGAGCATATGAGCTAAAACTGAGATGGGGACTTTCCAACACTTTTTTCAAGAATGAAAATGACATGTACATATAGGTGATGTTTTTCTAAACATTTTGATATCTTATTTGAATTTTTCTAAGTTAGTATGAATTTGTTATGAATTTTTTAAAGTGACGGTCAAAGGGTCAAAGGGCAAAAGCATAAGAATTGCAAAGTGGCTTGGACTGAATAGGTGAGTTTCTAAAACTAGGGGTAAAACAGACGAGAGGGACCCAACTAGGGGCATAAAGTTAATTATCCCATACCTTTAATATCTTTAGGACATGGCATTTTCTCAATTGCATCAACTTTAGCTTTATCCACCTCAATACCTCGTTCAGAAATTTTATGCCCCAAGACAATACCTTCATTAACCATAAAGTGGCACTTCTCCCAATTCAAGACAAGATTAGTTTGCTCACATCTCTGCAAAACTCGATCAAGGTTGCTCAAGCAATCATCAAAAGAAGTTCCATAAACAGAAAAATCATCCATGAAAACCTCAACAATATTTTCACAAAAATCAGATAATATAGCAGTCATACATCTTTGAAAGGTAGCGGGTGCATTGCATAAACCAAAGGGCATACGTCTATAAGCATAAGTTCCAAAAGGACAAGTAAAGGTGGTTTTCTCTTGATCAGGTTGTGAAACAGGTATTTGAGAGAAACCAGAATATCCATCAAGAAAGCAAAAGTGTGTGTGTGCTTAGATAATCTTTCCAACATTTGATCAATAAAAGGTAGAGGGTAATGATCTTTTCTAGTTGCTTTATTTAATTTTCTAAAATCAATTACCATTCTATAGCCAGTAATAATTCTTTGTGGAATAAGTTCATTTTTATCATTAGGAACAACAGTAATACCTCCCTTCTTAGGGACACAATGAACAGGACTTACCCATCTACTATCAGCTATGGGATAGATTATACCTGCTTCCAGAAGCTTTAGTATTTCAGTTCTTACTACTTCTTTCATCTTAGGATTCAAACGTCGTTGATGATCAACAACGGGTTTAGCATCAGGTTCCATACTAATCTTGTGCTGACAGAGAGTGGGACTAATGCCCTTAAGATCATCAAGAGTATATCCAATGGTAGCACGGTGCTTCTTCAGAATTTTCAATAATCTTTCTTCTTCATGTTCTGAAAGGTTAGCACTAATAATTACATGATATATCTTTTTCTCATCAAGATAAGCATATTTCAAAGTGTCAGGCAACTATTTTAATTTAAACACAGGATCACCTATAGGTGGAGGAGGACCTCCTAGAGTTTCAATATGCAAATTGTGTTTTAGAAGGGGTCGTTATTCAAAGAAAATTTCATCTATTTCATTTCTTTCATGCATATGCATATCATTTTCATGGTCTAGCAAATATTGTTCTAGTGGATCGGTAGGAGGCACGGCAATAGAAGCAAGACCAATTATTTCATCCTTATTAGGTAATTCTTTCTTATTAGGTTGTCTACTAAACTTGGAGAAATTAAATTCATGAGATTCATCACCAAAGCTAACACTGACAGTTTGTTTATGACAATCTATAGTAGCATTGACAGTGTTCAAGAAAGGTCTACCAAAGATAATGGAACAAAAGTCATCTTGTGGGGAACCAAGAACAAGAAAATCAGTTGGGTATTTTATTTTCTGACACAAGACTTCAACATCTCTAACAATCCCAAGTGGTGTGATAGTGTCTCTATTAGCAAGTTTAATAGTAACATCTATGTCTTGTATTTCAGCGGGTGCTATGTCAATCATAATTTCTTGATATAAGGTAAAAGGAATAGCACTCACACTAGCACCTAAGTCACATAAACCATGATAACAATGATCTCCTATTTTAACTGAGACAACAGGCATGCCAACAACAGGTCTATGTTTATCTTTTTCATCGGGTTTAGCAATTCTAGCAGCATCATCACAGAAGTAAATAACATGCCCATCAGCATTTTCTGCCAGGAGATCTTTAACCATAGCAACACTAGGTTCTACTTTAATTTTTTCAGCAGGTTTAGGTGCCCTAATATTACTTTTGCGAACCACAATTGAGACCTTAGCATGTTTATCCTAACAGGGAAAGGTGGTTTTTCAATATAAGCAGTAGGCACAACTGGATCAACATTGTAAATAATAGTTTAATCTTTAACTACGACCGGTTCTTTAATTTCTTATTTAATAGGGGGATGATATTTAAACCACTTCTCTTTAGGGAGATCAACATGAGTAGCAAAAGATTCACAAAAGGAGGCTACTATCTCAGAGTCAAGTCCATACTTAGTGCTAAACTTGTGAAAAGCATCGGTATTCATAAAAGATTTAACACAATCAAACTCAAGCTTAATACCTGACTCTTTACCTTTATCGAGTTCCCAATCTTCAGAGTTGCATTTAATTCTTTCTAAAAGATCCCACCTAAATTCAGTAGTCTTCTTCATAAAAGAACCAGTACAAGAAGTATCGAGCATGGATTGATCATCACGAGAAAGCCGAGCATAAAAGTTCTGAATAATAATATCTCTCAAGAGCTCATGATTGGGGCATGAATATAACATTGACTTAAGCCTCCCCCAAGCTAGAGCGATACTTTCTCCTTCATGAGGCCAAAAATTATATATATAATTCCGATCACGATGAACTAGATGCATAGGATATTTTTTTTATGGAATTCCAATTTCAATAGATTCCAGTTCCAAGATCCAATATCATCGCATAGCCTATACCATGTCAATGCTTTTCCCTTCAAAGATAAAGGGAAAACATTCTTCTTAGCTTCATCTCCGGATAAACCTGCAAGTAAAATAATCCACAAATTTCATCCACATATATCAAGTGCATATCAGGATGTTCAGTTCCATCTCCTGCATAAGGATTAGCTAGCAGTTGTTCTATCATACCCGAAGGGGTTTCATAACAAATATTTTTAGTAGGTGCAGTAGGTTCAGGGGCAACTAATTGTGGTTCCGGTCGAGGTGAAGTTACCCCGAACAAACCCCTCAAAGGATGATTCTCCATAGTAACAAGCAACAATAAATTTCAGCACGTAGTAATAATTTTTCCTTACCAATTTCCACTTACCAAGAGTGCTTTACTCCCCGGAAACGGTGCCAGAAAAGAGTCTTGATGACCCACAAGTATAGGGGATCAATCGTAGTCCTTTGATAAGTAAGAGTGTCAAACCCAACGAGGAGCAGAAGGAAATGACAAGTGGTTTTCAGCAAGGTATTTTCTGCAAGCACTGAAATTGTCGGTAATAGGTAGTTTGATAGCAAGATAATTTGTAACGAGCAAGTAACGGTAACAGTAAATAAAGTGCAGCAAGGTAGCCCAATCCTTCTGTAGCAAAGCACAGGCCAAAACGGTGTCTTATGATAAGCAAAGCGTTCTTGAGGGTACACAGGAATTTCACCATATCACTTTCATCATGTTGGTTTGATTCGTGTTCGCTACTTTAATAATTTGATATGTGGGTGGACCGGTGCTTAGGTGCTGTTATTACTTGAAAAAACCTCCTACTTATGAATAACCCCTCGCAAGCATCCGCAACTACGAGAAAAGTATTAAGATAAAATCTAACCATAGCATTAAACTTTTGGATCCAAATCGGTCCCTTACGAAGTAGCGCATAAACTAGGGTTTAAGCTTCTGTCACTGTAGCAACCCATCATCTAATAACTACTCTACAATGCTCCCAAATATGGTGAAGTGCCATGTAGTCGACATTCACATGACACCACTAAGGGAATCACAACATACATATCATCAAAATATCGAACATATTTCAAGTTCACATGATTACTTGCGACATGACTTCTCCCGTGACCTCAAGAACAAAAGTAACTACTCACAAATGATAATCATGCTCAAGATCAGAGGGGTATTAAATAGCATAATGGATCTGAACATATAATCTTCCACCAAATAAACCATATAGTAATCAACTACAAGATGTAATCAACACTACTAGTCACGCACAAGTACCAATCTGAGGTTCCGCTACAAAGATTTAACACAAGAGATGAACTAGGGTTTGAGAGGTGTCGGTGCAACAGACCCTGGGTCTATTGCACGGATTGTGCACAGGCCAGAGACAAGATTGCAAGGCCAAGATCAGACCAAACAAGGAGGATCAATTCCTTTGAAGGATCCAAGAGCAAGTCGAGAAGGACAAGGCGAGCCAGAGGAACGAGGCATCGCTAAGGGAAGGGCCTACCTTGCCGGGTAGGCGAGCCTAGCAGGGTTGGATTTCGCCCCGGAAGCAAGCTCCCAGATCATCCCGGCAGGCCTGCCAGGGCTGGCGGAGGCAAGCCACTCCACCGCTCCACCTCACAAGCGACACAAGTCAGTAATCAAAGCGGTGTCAAGCTCCAAGGTGACTAAGTGGCTGCTTTTTGCCACATGGCAGCCACTTCCTACAGCAAACACCTCCATATGACACCCGTCCTGAGACATGTCAAGCAAGCAGGAGCGAAGCTGGCAAAACAGCCCGGCATGGCCTGCCGGGTGAGCTGTGATGTGACACTAAGCGGCACATTTAATGCGCTCTGTCAGCCTGCAGAGTTAGATATGATAGCACTGTTAGCTATCTAATCAGTACGCAAAGACTGATTTGCCACTGTGGTGACCCCTTAATCTATAAAAGGAGGCCCATGACGACCATAGAAAGGGTTGGATGTGATGCCCCCAACTCAATCGTGCACTAATCAGACACGCAAACATGCACGATCAAGCACAGGGACTCACGGGAAGATATCACAACACAACTCTAACACAAATAAAACGGAGATCCACAATATTACAGATCAGCGATCACGAAGATCCGAATACATAAGTCAGTCATACAAATATTATCTGAGTACAGACATAGTTAGACAAGTTTTGCCTTAAGAAGGCTAGCACAAACAACGGCTCTAGATCGAAAGGCGTAGGCCTCCTGCCTGGGAGCCTCCGATCGTACTCCTGGTCGGCTGGCTCGATCCAGTAGTACGTGCGCTCTGGACCCTCATGGTAGTAAGCTCCTGAGGTGGCATCTGGCTCCGGGGCTCCATCGTCTGATGTATCATCAAAGTGGGGTATGGGGAAAAAGAAGTAACAAAGCAACCGTGAGTACTCACCCGAAGTACTCAGCAAGCAAGGATCTACACTACATATGCAACATTATCAAAGGAGAAAGACTGTATATGTGGACTGGGTTGCAGAAATGCCAGAATAGAGTGAAGGCCTAGTCCTATCGAAGACTAGCATCTTCAAGCATCTTCACGAAGCCACCATCTCGCAGCAATAGAAGAGAGTAGAATAGCATTTTGTTAAGCAAACATGTTGAAGCAAGCCTAGAGATCCTTCCTCGACTCCCAGCGAGAAAGCGATCCCGAAGCTTCAATTAAGTAACAAGTATCCAGTTCAAGTAGTAGATCGGGATATACAAACTGAGCGTCCTTTATCGTAGGACCGGCTATCGATAGATTATTCTTCCCTGCAGGGGTGCACTACTGTTACCCAACACGCTCGATCAACTCTGGTCGGACACACTTGCTGGGTAATGCCCGGCCTCGGGAGATCAACACGAAGCAGCGCCCTACCTAGGCTCAGCAGAGAGGTCAGCACACCGGACTAACCTATGCACCCAGAGGTCTTGGGCCATCGCCCTGGGCACCCTGCACGTTGCGAGACTGGCCGGGGTGCAGGCGCGACACTGAACTCGTCAGTGAAGTATCCAGCCCATTCCCGACAAGCAGCCCGAATGGTGAACCGTGACATCTGAAGAGCTTTCGGGGGAAACGTACGACGTAGAGGGCCCCATAAACCATAATCCCGCGTGGTGGTAGTGCGTATAGGGCACGTCGACCCACTTAGATCAAACACCCAAATCCGATAGGCTGATTTAGTAACACGCAGAGACAATCAGAGTATCTGAAGCTCCGCCACAATATCATACTCGAGTGCCCTTCCGGCACACCTGACAACATAGATCCCCTGCGGGTACCCATCAGGGTCGACCCGCCTGTAACAAAGGTCAAAGTAACCGTGTGGTCATAACATCAAGGGGAAACCCGAGGAATCACCCTCGGCGGATTCCACTCGATGAAATCATCAGGGTGAATGTATGAGGTATCACCCTCGAGGTTCACACTGAGGGGTTGCACGACAGAGTCATATCGGAAGTGGAGAAGGAGGAATCACCCTCGATGACCACGACCGAACAGCTACACTACAGAGTGTTCATCAGGAGTGCGTTATGAGGTATCACCCTCGGCACTCGATAGTAACTATGCAGAGTCGTACAACGAAGGGGGTGAGGTGATGTGTCGGTCTCTGGTCGACGATCACATTGATCGAGTCGTCGATGATCAAGCAGGGGCAACAAGGGTTAAGGTGGTGGGGTCACTGATGGTTCACTACCAACCTATACTAAGCAATTTAACATAGGCATGTAAGGTAACAATAAACAGGTTACAAAAGCAGGCTATGCATCAGAATAGGAGCAAACATTAACAGTAGCAAAATCTAATGCAAGCAGGAGAAAAGGAATGGGCGATATCTGGATGCTCAAGGGGGGGCTTGCCTGGTTGCTCTGGCAAGAGAGAGAGATCGTCAACGGGCTGCTCGTCTGGAGCGTAGTCGTACCCGGTTGCAACATCGTCGGTCTCGGCGTCTATCGAGAGAGAGAAGGAGGGGGAGAGAAACAATAAATTCACGGCAAAAATGTAAACAATATGTATGACATGCCTAAATGCTATGCAGAGGTATTCTACTGCCTAACTAAATGATTTAGTTAATTTAGGAATTTATCCGGATTTATTTAATTAAAGTTGGGCACTATTCATTTATCAAATCGGTCTAAAAGTTCCATGTTCATCTAGCTAGAGGCATCTGACAGGAATATGGAGGGCGTATTCGGGTCCGTATCGAAATTCTGAACAACTTTCATATATAAATTATTTTCATCGGAGTTACGGTTTATTTCATATGATTTTCTAAAGTTTTAATTGATTTTATGAATTTAATTATTTATTTTAAATCAACATTATCCAGAATAGTGTCTGATGATGTCAGCATGACATCAGCAGTCAACAGGGCGTTGACTGGGTCAAAATGACGTGTGGGTCCCAGTTGTCATTGACTGTTTAGTTTAATTAGGGTTTAACTAAACTAATTATAGTTTAATTAGACTAACTAATTAATTAGTTTAATTAAACAGAAATAATTAACTTAATTAATTGACTAATTAATTAATTTTATTAAATCATTTTCTTTTCTCTTTTTCTTTTTTTAAAAAGCGTTCTGGGGCGTGGGGCACCTTTGTCATAGACACATGGGGTGGGGCCCAGCTGTCTGTGGCCCCAGGGGCCATTAGCAGGCGCGGGCGTTGGGCACGGGCGCTGCCCGATCGGGCGCACGCCCAATGGCACACGGGCGTGGCGGGGTGGTCGGGCGGCCCATGGGTGCCGGAGCGCGCGGGGGAGTGGCGAGCTAGGCGACGGCGAATCGGCGAGGCGCGGGGTCGGGCGCGGGGCAGCGCCCGATCTGGATCGGGAGGGGGGGAATGGGGAGCAGGGTGGGCTAGGGTTTTGCTCGGGTGGGGGAGGGGCAGGACATATAGGTCAGGGGATGGGCCGGCCGGCTGGGCTGCGGCCCACTTGGGCCAGGGGTTTTGTTTTTTTCTTTTATTCTGTTTTATTTTCTTTTGTCTTTTTCTTTTGATTTATTTTCTGTTTTGCAAATAGTTAGGCCACCAAATGACTTTAGCAAAATATGTGACTTGTACCATTAAATGATATGCATTATCTACTACTGCCAAAAATTGGTTTGGAGACAATTGGAGTTCACACAAATTTTTTACTGAATAAAATGTATTAAACCTTGCTATTTTGGCACAGTTAGAGTCACTTAATTAATTTATTAATTGTTGGTTACAATTTTAGAATGGTCTCTGGAATATTTGTTACTTAATGAACATTTTAGTTTCAAACTTGGACAACTTTTATTTTCACTTTAATTTAATTTGAAGTTTGAATTAGGAGTTTGAAATGCAATATGATGCAAATGATACTTGGGCACTGTTAAACTTGCTGACATGGAATTAACTAAGGGTGATCATTGTGGCTAAGTACATGGGGTGTTACAATTCTCCTCATCTACCAAGAATTTTCGTCCCGAGAATTAAAAGGAAGACTGAAAGAAAGCGGGGTATTCTTTGCGAAGACGATCCTCGCGTTCCCAAGTGGCTTCATCTTCAGAATGATTTGACCACTGAACCTTAAGGAATTTGATTGACTGTTGACATGTCCGGTGTTCAACTTGATCAAGAATACGGATGGGATATTCTGGATAAGACAGATCTTCCCGTAATTCAAGCATTTCATGATCCACAGCTCGAATAGGATCCTTGAAGCAGCGACGGAGTTGGGATACATGAAAGACATCATGCACTTGAGAAAATTTGGTGGAAATTGCAACTGATATGCCACTTCACCTCGACGGGCAAGAATACGGAACGGGCCAATGTAGCGAGGAGCTAACTTGCCTTTGATTCCGAAGCGATGAGTGCCTTTCAACGGAGTGACGCGGAGGTAAGCTTGTTCGCCAGGTTGATAGACCATTTCCTGGTGCTTTTGGTCATAGTTGCTCTTCTGACGAGACTGATCAGTTTTCAGATGTTCACGGACAATGCGGACTTGTTCTTCAGCTTGCTGAACAATGTCCGGTCCGACGAGTGAGCGTTCCCCAGTTTCTAACCAATTCAGAGGGGTTCGACACTTACGTCCGTAAAGAACTTCAAACGGTGCCATCTTCAGACTAGCTTGATAGCTATTGTTGTAAGAGAATTCGGCATACAGGAGAGATTCTTCCCATTTCTTATCGAAGGAGATGACGCAAGTTTGAAGCATATCTTCGAGCACTTGATTAACTCGTTCGACTTGATGAAATCCATTTGGACCTTGTCCCATTTCCATTCAGGAATATCAAGTGGTTGCAGAGTTCCAGCAGGCCTTTGATGTTCTGCTTTAATGCGGCAGCAAATGTCACACTCAGAAACATAACGAGCAATATCTCGCTTCATTTTAGGCCACCAGTATCTCTGACAAATGTCACGGTACATCTTTGTGCTACCAGGATGAATTGACAGAGGAGTGTCATGAGCTTCTTTCATAACATGTTCCCTCTCATCCTTGAACTTGGGTACGAAGATACGGTGTTGGAAAAATAGGATCCCATCCTTATCAAGATGGAATTCCGATGACTTTCCTTTCTCGAGGTACCGCTTAATCCTTTCAACTTTAGAGTCATACCGTTGCATGGTCATAATGTTGTGTTCTAAATCTGGTTCGACAACCAGGGTATTGAGATAACCCTGCGGAACAATATGGAGGTTCAACTTGCGAAGCTCTTCATAAAGCATAGGTTGTGCTTCCTGAACCATAAGGTTGTTGCAATAAGCCTTGCGGCTCAAAGCATCGGCCATTACATTAGCCTTGCCAGGGGTATATGAGATATTCATATCATAATCGGCAATTGTCTCGAGCCATCTTTGTTGACGAAGGTTCAGATCCGGTTGAGTATATAGATACTTCAAAGTTTGATGATCCGTATATATCTCGCAACGATTACCGAGAAGGTAATGTCGCCATAGCTTTAGAGCATAAAAAACCGCATAAAGTTCGAGATCTTGTACTGGGTAATTTTCTTCATGAGGACGCAATTGTCGAGAGGCATAAGCAATCACTTTACGGTCTTGCATTAGGACACAGCCTAATCCTTGACGAGATGCATCATAGTATATCACGAAATCCTTTTGGGAATCCGGGGGTGCTAGCACTGGGGCAGATGTTAACTTATCTTTCAGTGTCTGAAAGCTTTCTTGACATTTTTCTGTCCACTCAAATTTAACACCTTTGTGGAGTAGATTCGTCAATGGTTTTGCAATCTTGGAAAAGTTCTCAACGAATCGACGGCAATAAATAGCGAGTCCGAGAAAACTTCTGACTTGCTTGACATTCTTCGGGGGAGTCCAGTCAAGAATGGCTTGAACTCGTTCTGGGTTAACAGCAACTCCATTCTTGGAAATCACATGACCAAGATAGGTCACTTCAGATAACCAGAATTCACACTTAGAGTACTTGGCGTAAAGCTGGTGTTCTCGAAGCTTCTCCAATACAAGCCGAAGATGTTCAGCATGTTCTTCTACATTCTTGGAATATATAAGGATATCATCCAAATAAACCACGATGAATTTGTCGAGGTAATCCATGAAGATATAGTTCATCAACCGGGAGAAGGTTGCTGGAGCATTTGTTAAACCAAATGACATGACAGTGTACTCATAAGAGCCATAACGAGTAACAAAGGCAGTCTTCGGAATATCCTCTTCGCGAACACGGATCTGATGATAACCCAACCTCAAGTCGAGTTTCGAGAAGACAGAGGTTCCAGCAAGCTGATCATAAAGATCATTGATCCGGGGTAGTGGGTATTTATTCTGGATTGTGGCTTGGTTAATGGGCCGATAATCCTGAACCAATCGGTTAGTTCCATCCTTCTTCTTAACAAAGAGTGAAGGTGCTCCCCAAGCAGAGGAATTGGGGCGGATGAAACCATTCTTAAGTGACTTGTCGATTTTGTGACGCCCCCGGCTCAATCGTGCACTAATCATACACGCAAATGCACACGATCAAGCCTAAGGACTCACGGGAAGATATCACAACACAACTCTAAAACATAAATAAAGTCATACAAGCTTTATATTACAAGCCAGGGGCCTCGAGGGCTCGAATACATAAGCTTGCGTACAAGCGTCAGCGGAAGCATCAGATATCTGAGTACAGATATGAAACAGAAACAGAAAGGCCTTTAGAAAGGCGGGGCAAAATAAACACTACGATCGAAAGGCGTAGGCCTCCTGCCTAGGACCCTCCGATCCTACTCCTGGTCGTCAGCCAACTCGTAGTAGTAACCACCCTCGGGGTAGTAGTAGCGATCGTCGGCGGGGGCAGCTATCTCAGGGGCTCTGTCATCTGGTCGCACCAAACTGATATGGGGAGAAAAGGAAAACAAAGCAACCGTGAGTACTCAGAAGTACTCAGCAAGCAAGGATCTACACTACATATGCAACATTTTCAAAGAGAGACTGTATATGTGGACTGGGCTGCAGAAATGCCAGAATAGAGGGGAAAGCCTAGTCCTATCGAAGACTAGCATCTTCAGCGGTCTTGCAGCAATAGAAGAGAGTAGCACAATACAATATAATGTAGCAGTAATGATATCAACCTCACCCAGAGATCCTTTCTCGACCCCCTGCGAGAAAGCAATCCAAGAGCCATACAGTCATCAACCTCGTCCGGAGATCCCTTCTCACTCCCTGCGAGAAGCAATCCCAGAGCCATAGTATCCAAGTATCCAGTTCTAATTGTATCAATCAGGATACAACTCCGAGTGTCCGTTACCGTAGGATAGTCTATCGATAGAAGTTTTCTTCCCTGCTGGGGTGCACCAACTTACCCACCACGCTCGCTTAACTCCGGCCGGACTCACTTTTCCGGGTCATGCTCGGCCTCGGCCAAACGACACACCGCAACCCTACCTACAGCTCAGCAGAGAGGTCCCCACCGGTCTACATCCTAAGCGCAAGGGGGTCTTGGCCATCGCCCCTCGCCCTCCGGGTCGTTGCGCACACGGTGAAGCCAGGCACCAACACTACAGGAAGGCGCCGGTCTGTCCGTGCCGCCATGCTGAACTAGACGTCTGACAGAGCTTTCGGCTGATGCATACGATGCAGAACGCCCATACTATGCCCACGTGATGGTTAGTGCTATCAGGACAGAGGCCTGCTCGGATCAAATATCCAAATCGTTAGTACCTTGGGCTTGCGGTAACGAGCAGAGACTCACGAAAGATGTGACCCCGTCGCCCCATCTCGAGGACTTGCTGCAAGGGTTAAGAATGCCCGGTCGCGCCTCGTATTCATTACTCGGGCACCATACAGGCAACCCGTCTTCACATCACACGCGGGTACCCCTCAGGGTCGACCCACCTATCCAGGTAATAGTGTAAAGTCCAAGTATCCGTGTGTCCATAACATCAGAGGAATCCGAGGTATCACCCTCATTGAATTCCCACTCGATGTATCCATCAAGGTGAACTCGGAGGAATCACTCTCGATGGGTTCACACTTGATGTGTTGCACGACAGCGTCGTTACCGGAAGTGGTGAAGGAGGAACCACCCACAATGACCATGACCAAATAGCTACTCTACAGAGTTTACATCAGAAGTGCTACAAGAGGTTTCACCCTCGGCACTCGATAGTAACGCTGCAATGTCGTTACAACTAAGGGGGGTGATGTGTGGTGCCGGGACCTGGTCTTCAATCCCATTGATCGGGTCTTCTGATAATCCAGCGGGGCAGTCGGGATAAGTGGGGCACTGATAGGTCTCTACCCAGCCTATACTAAGCAGTTTAGGATAAGCAGATAAGGCTTCAATAGCAGGTTACAATAACAGGCTATGCATCAGACTAGGTAAAGCAATAGCAGCAGCAATTCTAATGCAAGCATGAGAAATTAGAATGGGCGATATCGGGATGATCAAAGGGGGGGCTTGCCTGGTTGCTCAGCGGCAAGGGCAAGGTCATCAGAAGTGTAGCCAATCACCAAAGCTGCGTCGGTACCGGGAACTGCGTCGGGGTCTAACGAGAGAGAAGAGGGGGAGGAAACAGTATAAATACACAGCAACAGGAGCAACACAGAGCAGGCTATGCTAACATGCAGTGCAGGGTTGCCTGAAGACATGTCTAAGTCAATTAGTTATTTTTGGAAGTTGTTTGGAATTATTTTATTAAAGTCATGCACTATTCATTTATCTGAAACAGGCAAAAAAGTTGCATGTTCAGATAGTTAGAGGCATCTAACAGGTATGTGGGTAGCGTATTCGGATTCATCTCATTTTTCTGGTCATTTTTCATATATAAATTATTTTCATCGGAGTTACGGTTTAAAAGATATGATTTTCTAAAGTTTTTATTAATTTATAGAATTTAAATATTTATTTAAATTCAAATTATCCAAAACAGTAAAAGATGAAATCATCATGATGTAGGGGTGACGTCAGCAGTCAACGGACCCGCTGACCAGTCAACGGGGCCCACGCAGGACCCACTGGCAGTGACTGGGTACTGCCCAGTCAGCAGTTTGACTAGTCAAAGGGCCCACACGTCAGTGTCTGTTAGTGTTAATTAAAACTTATCCATTTAAATAGTACACAGGGCCCACATGTCATTCTCTAGTCTAATTATTAGGACTTATTTTAACGGTGGTTAATTAGAGACAGTGGGTCCAGGGTGTCAGCGGCTCATCTAGTTTAGTTAACAGTTTTATTTATTTAAACTTAATTAGTGGGGGTCATTAGTGGCTAAACCCGTGGTTATGGACCCGGGCCCACGTGTCATAGACACGGGCCAGGTTTAAACTGCTCGCGCGCCGGCGACGAGCCCGACGCGGTGGTGGTGGCCGAAACTCGGCCGGAATCGCGCTACGGTGACCCATTTCGCGCGTGGTTTGTTGCGATGGGTTCCTGGTGACCGTGCGCATCCGGTGGTGGCGACGGTTGGCACCGAGGTGGCCGGAGGTGGCGTCAGCGGTGAGCTGGGCGGCGGCGATGCTCGAGCACATGCGTCAAGGGGGCTACGGGGCTCCGTTGGGTGCCTGGCTGGGCGCGGTCGAACGCGGATTGCGGGCCGCAACGAATGGTGGCATTGGCCGCCGCTGTGGTGGCCGAAGACGAAGGCTATGACAATGACCGTTAGCGGCCGGAGCTCGCTCTCGCGGGGGGAGGTAGCTACAGGGCAAGGGGGCGAGAGGGGAGCAGCCAGGGGGTTGTGGGAGCTCACAGCGGACGCAGAGGAGAGTCGAGGAGGCCGGAGGACGTGGCGACGGTGCGGATCGAACGCCGGCGTCGCGGTGGCCGTGGTGGGGAAGGGAGCGACCGATTCGGTGATGCGTTGCTCCCCGGATCGAGCCGAAGGGCGGAGCCGACATGGATGACGACGGCGGTCCTCCTGGGCGTCACAGTGCGGCGTGGGGTGCTCGGTGGCCGCGGTGGTGGCGAGCGACGGCGATGGCTATGTTCGGTGGAGGAGCCAGGACGAGAGAGGAGAGGGGGCTAGGGTTCGGGTGAGAGGGAGAGAGCGCTCTTATCTCCTCCCAGGCGAGCCCTGGGCCTCGGTGTCGATCGCAGAAGAGGGGGGGGGTGCCAGTGCGGGCGACAGCGTGCGAGGGGGGAGCAGTCGGTAGGGGATGACCGCGGTGGGTTACGCCGGCGCCTGTAGCGACTACAGCCCATGGGCACAGTAGCTTGGGCCTTTTCCCATTTTCTTCTTTTTCTTTTCTGTTTTTCCTTTTCTTTACTGTTTGCCTTTTAATTTCACTCCAAAAGACTTTTGTAAAATATGAGACTGACCCAAATAAATATGGTGCATTTTATGCCACTGCAATAAAATGGTTTTGAGTCCAAAGGTTTTCATTTGGGATTTTATTTAATTAAGAAGGTAGTAAATAGTGTTGTTTTGCTACTATTAGAGTCACTTAATTTGTTAATTAAATGTTGGTTACAATTTTAGAATTGCCTCTGGAATATTTGTTATTTAATGAACATTTTAGTTTCTGGGTTTGGACAACTTTTATTTGCACTTCCAGTTGGAATTTCCATTTGAATTTGAATTTGAAAAGAGATATGATACCAATGATGATTAATCATTGTTGATCATGATGACATGGCATAATCAAAAGGGTGATTATTGTAGATTAATGCATGGGGTGTTACAAATCTCCTCCACTAACAAGAATTCTCGTCCCGAGAATTAAGAGGTAGAAGGAAAAAGTTCGGGGTATTCCACACGAAGATTATCCTCGCGTTCCCAAGTGGCTTCATCTTCAGTATGATTTGAACACTGCACTTTGAGGAACTTGGTAATCTTCTGACGGGTCCGATGTTTAGCTTCATCGAGAATGCGGATCGAATGCTCCTTATAAGATAGATCACCTTGCAATTCGAGCATCTCGTGATCCACTGCGCGATGCGGAGATTCCTTGAAGCATTTACGAAGTTGCGACACATGGAAGACGTCGTGGATATGAGAGAATTGCGGCGGCAATTCCAATTTATATGCCACCTGACCACGTCTTGCAACAATGGGGAAGGGACCAATGTAGCGTGGAGCTAACTTGCCCTTGATTCCAAAACGGTGAGTGCCCTTCATAGGAGTGACACGAAGATAAGCTTGATCACCAGGTTGATAAGTCAAACCCCATCGTTTGCGATCATAGTTGCTCTTCTGGCGGTCTTGAGCCGCTTTGAGGTTTTCACGGACAATACGGACTTGTTCTTCGGCGTGTTGAATAATATCTGGACCCACGAGCGGTCGTTCCCCAGTTTCTGACCAATTCAGAGGGGTTCGACACTTACGTCCATATAGAACTTTGAAGGGGGCCATTTTCAAGCTGGCTTGATAGCTGTTGTTATAAGAGAACTCGGCATACGGGAGAGATTCTTCCCACTTCTTGCTGAAAGAAATAACACAAGCCCGAAGCATGTCTTCAAGCACTTGGTTGACTTGCTCGACTTGGCCTTGGGATTGGGGGTGATAAGCTGAACTCCAGGTAATATGAGTTCCCATAGCTTCTTGAAAACTTTCCCAGAACTTGGAGGTGAAAAGGCCGCCACGGTCCGAACTGATCTCCTTTGGAATACCGTGGAGTGATACAATTCTGGAGATATACAACTCTGCTAACTGGCTAGCAGTGATAGTTTCCTTGACGGGCAGAAAGTGTGCAACTTTAGAAAGTTGGTCGACGACGACAAGAATAGCATCGTGAGCCTTCTGTGACCTGGGAAGTCCTGTAACGAAATCCATCTGAACCTTATCCCATTTCCATAGAGGAATAGGAAGTGGTTGCAGAATTCCAGCCGGCTTCTGATGTTCTGCTTTAACGCGACGACACACATCACATTCAGCAACATATCGAGCAATATCCTGCTTCATTTTAGACCACCAGTATCTTTGACGGAGATCACGATACATCTTGGTGCTACCCGGATGAATAGACAGCGGGGTATCATGTGCCTCCTTCATGACCTTGTCGGTCATAAGCTCGAAGCGAGGTACGACAATGCGGTTTCTGAAATACATGGTTCCATCTTTAGACAGCGAGAAATCCCTGTACTTTACAAGGTGAAGGTCTTTCTTCATCAGATCAATTTCAGCATCTTTAGCGTGCGCATTCTTAACAGCTTTCTCAAGATCTGGTTGTATCACAAGGTTATTAAGAGAACCCTGTGGAACAATACGCAGATTCAGCTTGCACAATTCTTCATAAAGACGAGGTTGAGCTCGCCTAACCATGAGGTTGTCGCAATAGGACTTGCGGCTTAAGGCATCAACCATCACGTTAGCCTTGCCAGGGGTATAAGAAATACCCAAATCATAGTCCGCAATGGCCTCCATCCATCTTTGCTGATGGATGTTTAGAGATGGCTGAGTGAACAAGTACTTCAGACTTTTATGATCCATGTAGATCTCGCAACGATTACCGAGGAGGTAATGTCGCCACAACTGCAGTGCATAGATGACAGCAGCTAGTTCTAGATCATGTACCGGATAATTCTCTTCAGGCGGGCGCAACTGTCGAGAGCCATAGGCAATCACTTTACGCTCTTGCATTAGGACACAGCCTAATCCTTCACGGGATGCGTCACAATAAATCACAAAGTCTTTGCGGGTATCTGGAGGAGATAGTACTAGGGCAGATGTCAGCTTGTCTTTGAGTGTCTGGAAACTTTCCTGACATTTTTCTGTCCATTCAAACTTAACTCCCTTGTGAAGCAGATTGGTCAAAGGTTTAGCAATCTTTGAGAAATTCTCGACAAAACGACGGCAATAACTTGCAAGGCCGAGAAAACTTCTCACTTGCTTGACGTTCTTCGGAGGGGTCCAGTCAAGAATAGCCTGAACTCATTCCGGGTTAACAGCAATTCCATCCTTGGAAATCACATGACCAAGGTAAGTTACTTCAGAAAGCCAGAATTCACATTTGGAATTCTTGGCATACAACTGGTGTTCTCGGAGCCTTTCCAGTACAAGACGGAGGTGTTCAGCATGTTCTTCCTTATTCTCCGAATATACCAGAATATCATCTAGATATACCACGACAAATTTGTCGAGGTAATCCATGAAGATGTAATTCATCAGACGGGAGAATGTGGCTGGAGCATTTGTTAAGCCAAATGACATGACAGTGTACTCATAAGAGCCATAGCGAGTAACAAATGCAGTCTTCGGAATATCCTCTTCACGAACACGGATCTGATGATAACCCAACCTCAAGTCGAGTATAGAAAACACAGATGATCCAGCAAGCTGATCATACAAATCATTGATCCGAGGAAGCGGATATTTGTTTTGAATTGTTTCTTGGTTAATGGGCCGATAATCCTGAACCAATCGGTTAGTCCCATCCTTCTTCTTAACGAAGAGTGAAGGTGCTCCCCAAGCAGAGGAACTGGGACGGATGAAACCTTTCTTAAGTGACGTGTCGATTTCTTCCTTAAGCTCGAGAAGATGATGCGGAGGCATCTTATAAGGTCGCTTCGCAATAGGGGTAGTGTCGGGCTTCAAGTCGATGACGAATTCAACCGCTCTAGCAGGGGGTATTCCTGGAAGTTCTTCTGGAAATACATCTTGGAAATCACGAACAACTAGAACGTTCTCGATGCCTTCAAGAGGTGAGGCGTTCAATGCATTCAGAACATATAACTGATCCTCGGCATTCTGAACTGTCCGAGCTGAGTATCTGACTGTCCGACCGGAAGGATGAGTGATGCGGACTGTTTTAGTGGCACAGTCAATCAAAGCTTTATGAGACTTCAACCAGTCCATTCCCAGAATAATGTCTATGTTGGAGGTCTTGAGAGCAATGAGAGCAACGGGGAACATCAATCCTCCAATCACAATGTGGTTACCGTGGCTTACCATGGTAGTTTGCCAATTAGCCCCAGGTGACTGGATTACTAATGGGGTGGACATCTCCTCGAAAGGTATATCATGGCTTCGCGCAAAACTTTCGGACATGAAGGAGTGCGATGCTCCAGAATCAAAGAGGACTGAAGCTGGGATTGAATTCACTAGAAGGGTGCCCATCACAATTTTGGGGTCCTGTCGAGCTTCTTCCATGTTGACTTGGTTGACATGAACAAGTTGACTAGCAGGTAGTCTGGCACTACGATTTCTGGAATGATGGGTCCGATGGCCCTTTCTACGAACAACAGGATGACGTGATGCATTCGGAGGCTGACCCTGATGACAGTTGAAAGCACGGTGCCCTGGCTGTCCACACTGGTAGCACATACCATCATTATGGGGAGAAACACCAACATTGGGCTGTCCACTTGAAATTTTCAGTTGCCTTGGTGGTGGAGGCAGACGAGGTGCAGCATATGACGGCCTTGGTGTTGGAGCAGGTCGATGATGAATATTGTGTGGGATCCAGACTCGACATTTCTGAGTAGGTCGACCGGAAGACGAGCCGACATCTCGAGTACGCTTGAGCGGCTCCTGGTACTCAGTCAGAGCTGTTTCAACTTGGAAAGATTTGCTGACAATCGTTGCGAAATCTGTGAAATCATGGATAGCAAGTGCAAGTTTTATATCAGTACGTAGTCCTTCACGGAATTTCTCCTGCTTGCGAGTGTCAGTGTCGACATCATCTTCAGCATAGCGGGATAGTTCAAGAAATTTCCTCTGATATTCATCCATAGTCATTTTGCCCTGTGAGAGTTTGCGGAACTCCTGCTTCTTCTGGTCCATCAGACCTTGAGGAATGTACCGTGCACGAAAAGCTGACTGAAATTCCTGCCAAGTGGTTACGGTTTCAGCAGGCAACATACCCTTATGGCTTTCCCACCATTGAGCAGCTGATCCCCTCAGGTGATACGTCGCATAGGTGACGTAACTGTCAGGGATAACATTGGCCGACTTCATCTGGAAGGCAATGTCACGGAGCCAATCGTCAGCATCCATTGGATCAGTCGAGCTGCGAAAAGTGGACGGATTGAGGCGCACGAATTCTGACAGTGTTATTGGTGTAGGCTGCTGATGAGCATTCTGGTTTGGGAACTGAGCCAATATCCCGGTCATAACCTGACGGTTCAGTTCAAATTGCTGCATCATTGCGGCAATATAAGGTGGAGGTGGAGGATCGTCCGCCATCCTGCCAAATCAACAGGGGCAGTTTAGCAAGAAGAACTGCAGGTGTATGGAATGATTCATGAAGTAACACGCACAACAGAAGGAGGTGCAGTAGACACTTCATCATATTTGCACCAGACATTCGAATCCACACATAGCCTCGATTACAATCCGGCAATACGACAACTGAAAGGGGAAGGCTAGACAACTAGGCGGCGCGCAGTCACACGGCAAGGAAGTACACAATGAGACATAGCAAAGGCTACATCAATGTCGGAGAAAACTATTGGGGCGAGGTATCTGCAAGTGAAACACAGGGTGCCCTCGATAAGAGGATCCTGCAAGCAGAACCTGGCCCACAATCTTGAAGGAAGGGGGGAAATTTCAGAACACTGGGTGGATGTGATCACGAGAACCTAATGTTGGAGTTAGTAAATTTTTTAACCCGAATAGAAGAGAGATCAGAGTCCCAGAGTAAGGAAGAGGAATAAAAGATCCTAATACCACCCATTTGGCGACGTGGGCCCGTAAGCCACACAGCCATGTTAGTAAAACAGTTTTGGACCACTAGACTCAACTTCGACCAAGGAATTGGAAGGGGGATTCCTACAGGCAGTCGGCTCTGATACTAACTTGTGACGCCCCCGGCTCAATCGTGCACTAATCATACACGCAAATGCACATGATCAAGCCTAAGGACTCACGGGAAGATATCACAACACAACTCTAAAACATAAATAAAGTCATACAAGCTTTATATTACAAGCCAGGGGCCTCGAGGGCTCGAATACATAAGCTTGCGTACAAGCATCAGCGGAAGCATCAGATATCTGAGTACAGATATGAAACAGAAACAGAAAGGCCTTTAGAAAGGCGGGGCAAAATAAAACTCTATGATCGAAAGGCGTAGGCCTCCTGCCTGGGACCCTCCGATCCTACTCCTGGTCGTCAGCCAACTCGTAGTAGTAACCACCCTCGGGGTAGTAGTAGCGATAGTCGGCGGGGGCAGCTGTCTCAGGGGCTCCGTCATCTGGTCGCAACAAACTGATATGGGGAGAAAAGGAAAACAAAGCAACCGTGAGTACTCAGAAGTACTCAACAAGCAAGTATCTACACTACATATGCAACATTTTCAAAGAGAGACTGTATATGTGGACTGGGCTGCAGAAATGCCAGAATAGAGGGGAAAGCCTAGTCCTATCGAAGACTAGCATCTTCAGCGGTCTTGCAACAATAGAAGAGAGTAGCACAGTACAATATAATGTAGCAGTAATGATATCAACCTCACCCAGAGATCCTTTCTCAACCCCCTGCGAGAAAGCAATCCCAGAGCCATACAGTCATCAACCTCGTCCGGAGATCCCTTCTCGACTCCCTGCGAGAAGCAATCCCAGAGCCATAGTATCCAAGTATCCAGTTCTAATTGTATCAATCAGGATACAACTCCGAGTGTCCGTTACCGTAGGACAGGCTATCGATAGAAGTTTTCTTCCCTGCAGGGGTGCACCAACTTACCCACCACGCTCGCTTAACTCCGGCCGGACACACTTTTCCGGGTCATGCCCGGCCTCGGCCAAACGACACACCGCAACCCTACCTACAGCTCAGCAGAGAGGTCCCCGCGGGTCTACATCCTAAGCGCAAGGGGGTCTTGGCCATCGCCCCTCGCCCTCCGGGTCGTTGCGCACACGGTGAAGCCAGGCACCAACACTACAGGAAGGCGCCGGTCCGTCCGTGCCGCCATGCTGAACTAGACGTCTGACAGAGCTTTCGGCTGATGCATACGATGCAGAACGCCCATACTATGCCCACGTGATGGTTAGTGCTATCAGGCCAGAGGCCTGCTCGGATCAAATATCCAAATCGTTAGTACCTTTGGCTTGCGGTAACGAGCAGAGACTCACGAAAGATGTAACCCCGTCACCCCGTCTCGAGGACTTGCTGCAAGGGTTAAGAATGCCCGGTCGCGCCTCGTATTCATCACTCGGGCACCATACAGGCAACCCGTCTTCACATCACACGCGGGTACCCCTCAGGGTCGACCCGCCTATCTAGGTAACAGTGTAAAGTCCAAGTATCCGTGTGTCCATAACATCAGAGGAATCCGAGGTATCACCCTCATTGAATTCCCACTCGATGTATCCGTCAAGGTGAACTCGGAGGAATCACCCTCGATGGGTTCACACTTGATGTGTTGCATGACAGCGTCGTTACCGGAAGTGGTGAAGGAGGAATCACCCTTGATGACCACGACCAAATAGCTACTCTACAGAGTTAACATTAGAAGTGCTACAAGAGGTTTCACCCTCGGCACTCGATAGTAACGCTGCAGTGTCGTTACAACTAAAGGGGGTGATGTGCGGTGCTGGGACCTGGTCTTCAATCCCGTTGATCGGGTCTTCTGATAATCCAGCGGGGCAGTCGGGATAAGTGGGGTCACTGATAGGTCTCTACCCAGCCTATACTAAGCAGTTTAGGATAAGCAGATAAGGTTTCAATAGCAGGTTACAATAACAGGCTATGCATCAGAATTGGTAAAGCAGTAGCAGCAGCAATTCTAATGCAAGCATGAGAAATTAGAATGGGCGATATCGGGATGATCAAAGGGGGGGCTTGCCTGGTTGCTCAGTGGCAAGGGCAAGGTCGTCAGAAGTGTAGCCAATCACCAGAGCTGCGCCGGTACCGGGAACTGCGTTGGGGTCTAACGAGAGAGAAGAGGGGGAGGAAACAATATAAATACACAGCAACAGGAGCAACACAGAGCAGGCTACGCTAACGTGCAGTGCAGGGTTGCTTGAAGACATGTCTAAGTCAATTAGTTATTTTTGGAAGTTGTTTGGAATTATTTTATTAAAGTCATGCACTATTCATTTATCTGAAACAGGCAAAAATTTGCATGTTTAGATAATTAGAGGCATCTAACAGGTATGTGGGTAGCGTATTCGGATTTGTCTCATTTTTCTCGTCATTTTTCATATATAAATTATTTTCATCGGAGTTACGGTTTAAAAGATATGATTTTCTAAAGTTTTTATTAATTTCTGTAATTTAAATATTTATTTAAATTCGAATTATCCAAAAGAGTAAAAGATGATGTCATCATGATGTAGGGGTGATGTCAGCAGTCAACGGACCCGCTGACCAGTCAACGGGGCCCACGCGGGACCCACTGGCAGTGACTGGGTACTGCCCAGTCAGCAGTTTGACTAGTCAAAGGGCCCACACGTCAGTGTCTGTTAGTGTTAATTAAAACGTATCCATTTAAACAGTACAGAGGGCCCACATGTCATTCTCTAGTCTAATTATTAGGACTTATTTTAACGATGGTTAATTAGAGATGGTGGGTCCAGGGTGTCAGCGGCTCATCTAGTTTAGTTAACAGTTTTATTTATTTAAACTTAATTAGTGGGGGTCATTAGTGGCTAAACCCGTGGTTATGGACCCGGGCCCACGTGTCATAGACACGGGCCGGGTTTAAACTGCTCGCGCGCCGGCGACAAGCCCGACGCGGTGGTGGTGGCCGGAACTCGGCCGGAATCGCGCTACGGTGACCCATTTCGCGCGCGGTTTGTTGCGACGGGTTCCTGGTGACCGTGCGCATCTGGTGGTGGCGACGGTTGGCACCGAGGTGGCCGGAGGTGGCGTCAGCGATGAGCTGGGCGACGGCGGTGCTCGGGCACATGCGGCAAGGGGGCTACGGGGCTCCGTTGGGTGCCTGGCTGGGCGCGGTCGAACGCGGATTGCGGGCCGCAATGAATGGTGGCATTGGCCACCGCTGTGGTGGCCGGAGACGAAGGCTACGATGACGACCGTCAGCGGCCGGAGCTCGCGCTCGCGGGGGGAGGTAGCTACAGGGCAAGGGGGCGAGAGGGGAGCAGCCAGGGGGTTGTGGGAGCTCACAGCGGACGCAGAGGAGAGTCGAGGAGGCCGGAGGACGCGGCGACGGTGCGGATCGAACACCGGCGTCGCGGTGGCCGTGGTGGGGAAGGGAGAGGGCGGAGCCGACGTGGATGACGATGGAGGTCCTCCTGGGCCTCACAGTGCGGTGTGGGGTGCTCGGTGGCCGCGGTGGTGGCGAGCGACGGCGATGGCTACGTTCGGTGGAGGAGCCAGGACGAGAGAGGAGAGGGGAACGGGGAGGAGTGGGGGCTAGGGTTCAGGTGAGAGGGAGAGAGCGCTCTTATCTCCTCCCAGGCGAGCCCTGGGCCTCGGTGTCGATCGCAGAAGAGGGGGGGCCAGTGCGGGCGCGCGTGTGCGGGCGACAGCCCGCGAGGGGGGAGCAGTAGGTAGGGGATAACCGCGGTGGGTTGGGCCGGCGCCTGTAGCGACTAGAGCCCACGGGCACAGTAGCTAGGGCCTTTTCCCATTTTCTTCTTTTTCTTTTCTGTTTTTCCTTTTCTTTACTGTTTTGCCTTTTAATTTCATTCCAAAAGACTATTGTAAAATATGAGACTGGCCCAAATAAATATGGTGCATTTTATGCCACTGCAATAAAATGGTTTTGAGTCCAAAGGTTTTCATTTGGGATTTTATTTAATTAAGAAGGTAGTAAATAGTGTTGTTTTGCTACTATTAGAGTCACTTAATTTGTTAATTAAATGTTGGTTACAATTTTAGAATTGCCTCTGGAATATTTGTTATTTAATGAACATTTTAGTTTCTGGGTTTGGACAACTTTTGTTTGCACTTTTAGTTTGAATTTCCATTTGAATTTGAATTTGAAAAGAGATATGATACCAATGATGATTAATCATTGTTGATCATGATGACATGGCATAATCAAAAGGGTGATTACTATAGATTAATACATGGGGTGTTACAGATTTCTTCCTTAAGCTCGAGAAGGTGGTGCGGAGGCATCTTATAAGGACGCTTCGCAATAGGGACAGTGCCAGGCTTCAAGTCAATGACAAACTCAACAGCTCTAGCCGGGGGTATTCCTAGAAGTTCTTCTGGAAAAACATCCGGAAAATCTCGAATGACAGGAACGTTCTCGATCCCTTCCAGAGGTGAGGCGTTCAAAGCATTCAGAACATATATCTGAGCTTCAGCATCTCGAGTAATTTGGGCGGTGTAGTTCACTATCTCATCAGAGGGGTGAAGAAGTTGGACGACTTTAGTGGCACAATTGATCGAAGCGATGTGAGCTTTCAACCAATCCATTCCGAGTATGAGGTCTATGGTGGAAGACTTCAAGACGATGGGTGAGGCAAGGAATTCCAACCCTTTAATTTCGACGGTAACGTTAGGTGCTATCACGTCAGCATAACGTTAGGTGCATCTTCTCATACCGAATGCCATGCATGAATGCAAATTTTCCAGAGATGAATGAATGTGATGCTCCTGAATCAAATAAAACAGAAGTAGGCACTGAATTAATGAGAAGGGTACCCATCACAGTAGCAGGTTGATCCTGGACTTCTTCAATATCAATGTTGTAAGCGTGTCCACGACCATGTGCAGCAGATCCAGTATTATAGTTGCGGGTCTAATTGTTGCCACGACCATTGCCACGGCCAGTACGAGGAAAAGCCAACTGATTCTGAGTCTGGCGGCAATCTCTAGCATGGTGACCTGGTTTGCGGCACTTGAAGCACAGACCATCTTCAGGACGAAGAGGAGCATTTTGCTGAATAGCTTGAGCAAGGCCTAGTCCTATCGAAGACTAGCATCTTCATGAAGCCACCATCTCGCAGCAATAGAAGAGAGTAGAATAGCATTTTATTAAGCAAACATGTTGAAGCAAGCCTAGAGATCCTTCCTCGACTCCCAGCAAGAAAGCGATCCCGAAGCTTCAATTAAGTAACAAGTATCCAATTCAAGTAGTAGATCAGGATATACAAACTGAGCGTCCTTTACTGTAGGACTGGCTATCGATAGATTATTCTTCCCTGCAGGGGTGCACTACTGTTACCCAACACGCTCGATCAACTCTGGTCGGACACACTTGCTGGGTAATGCCCGGCCTCGGGAGATCAACACGAAGCAGCGCCCTACCTAGGCTCAGCAGAGAGGTCAACACACCGGACTAACCTATGCACCCAGAGGTCTTGGGCCATTGCCCTGGGCACCCTGCGCGTTGCGAGACTGGCCGGGGTGCAGGCGCGACACTGAACTCGTCAGTGAAGTATCCAGCCCATTCCCGACAATCAGCCCGAACGGTGAACCGTGATGTCTGAAGAGCTTTCGGGGAAAACATACGACGTAGAGGGCCACATAAACCATAATCCCACGTGGTGGTAGTGCGTATAGGGCACGTCGACCCACTCAGATCAAACACCCAAATCCGATAGGCTGATTTAGTAACACGCGGAGACAATCAGAGTATCTGAAGCTCCGCCACAATATCATACTCGAGTGCCCTTCCGGCACACCCGACAACATAGATCCCCTGCGGGTACCCATCAGGGTCGACCCGCCTGTAACAAAGGTCAAAGTAACCGTGTGGTCATAACATCAATGAATCACCCTCGGCGGATTCCACTCGATGAAATCATCAGGGTGAATGTATGAGGTATCACCCTCGAGGTTCACACTGAGGGGTTGCACGACAGAGTCGTATCGGAAGTGGAGAAGGAGGAATCACCCTCGATGACCACGACCGAACAGCTACACTACAGAGTGTTCATCAGGAGTGCGTTATGAGGTATCACCCTCTGCACTCGATAGTAACTATGCAGAGTTGTACAACGAAGGGGGTGAGGTGATGTGTCGGTCTCTGGTCGACGATCACATTGATCGAGTCGTCGATGATCAAGCAGGGGCAACAAGGGTAAGGTGGTGGGGGTCACTGATGGTTCACTACAAACCTATACTAAGCAATTTAACATAGGCAGGTAAGGTAACAATAAACAGGTTACAAAAGCAGGCTATGCATCAGAATAGGAGCAAACATTAACAGTAGCAAAATCTAATGCAAGCAGGAGAAATGGAATGGGCGATATCTGGATGCTCAAGGGGGGGCTTGCCTGGTTGCTCTGTCAAGAGAGAGAGATTGTCAACGGGCTGCTCGTTTGGAGCGTAGTCGTACCCGGCTACAACATCGTCGGTCTCGGCGTCTATCGAGAGAGAGAAGGAGGGGGAGAGAAACAATAAATTCACGGCAAAAATGCAAACAATATGTATGACATGCCTAAATGCTATGCAGAGGTATTCTACTGCCTACCTAAATGATTTAGTTAATTTAGGAATTTATCCGGATTTATTTAATTAAAGTTGGGCACTATTCATTTATCAAAATCGGTCTAAAAATTCCATGTTCATCTAGCTAGAGGCATCTGACAGGAATACGAAGGGCGTATTCGGGTCCGTATCAAAATTCTGAGCAACTTTCATATATAAACTATTTTCATCGGAGTTACGGTTTATTTCATATGATTTTCTAAAGTTTTAATTGATTTTCTGAATTTAATTATTTATTTTAAATCAACATTATCCAGAATAGTGTCTGATGATGTCAGCATGACGTCAGCAGTCAACAGGGCGTTGACTGGGTCAAACTGACGTTTGGGTCCCAGTTGTCATTGACTGTTTAATTTAATTAGGGTTTAACTAAACTAATTATAGTTTAATTAGACTAACTAATTAATTAGTTTAATTAAACAGAAATAATTAACTTAATTAATTGACTAATTAATTAATTAATTTTATTAAATCATTTTCTTTTCTCTTTTTCTTTTTTTTTAAAAGCGTTCTGGGGCGTGGGCCCCCTGTGTCAGACACATGGGGTGGGGCCCAGCTATCTTTGGCCCCAGGAGCCATTAGCGGGCACGGGCGCACGCCCAAGGGCGCATGGGCTTGGCGGGGTGGTCGGGCGGCGCACGGGCGCCGGAGCGCGCGGTGGAGCGGCGAGCTAGGCGACGGCGAGTTGGCGAGGCGCGGGGTCGGGCGCGGGGCAGCGCCCGATCTGGATCGGGAGGGGGGGAATGGGGAGCGGGGTGGGCTAGGGTTTCGCTCGGGTGGGGGAGGGGCAGGCGATATAGGCCAGGGGATGGGCCGGCCGGCTGGGCTGTGGCCCACTTGGGCCAGGGGTTTTGTTTTTTTCTTTTATTCTGTTTTATTTTCTTTTGTCTTTTTCTTTTGATTTATTTTCTGTTTTGCAAATAGTTAGGCCACCAAATGACTTTAGCAAAATATGTGACTTGTACCATTAAATGATATGCATTATCTACTACTGCCAAAAATTGGTTTGGAGACAATTGGAGTTCACACAAATTTTTTACTGAATAAAATGTATTAAACCTTGCTGTTTTGGCACAGTTAGAGTCACTTAATTAATTTATTAATTGCTGGTTACAATTTTAGAATGGTCTCTAGAATATTTGTTATTTAATGAACATTTTAGTTTCAAACTTGGACAACTTTTATTTTCACTTTAAGTTAATTTGAAGTTAGAATTAGGAGTTTGAAATGCAGTATGATGCAAATGATGCTTGGGCACTGTTAAACTTGCTAACATGGAATTAACTAAGGGTGATCGCTGTGGCTAAGTACATGGGGTGTTACATTGGATCCTCGCATATCCATATGTGCGTAGCCACTCTCGCCCCCAGAGCGACCTTGCCGGGCGAGTGTGCTACGTTCACCACCATTATCCACCATCAATCCACCAAAGCAGGAGTAGGGTTTTACGCCTCGCGGCGGCCCGAACCTGGGTAATGACTGCCCGTGTGATCTCTGTCGTGTTGCGCGACGCTTCTCCGCTCTTTGTGCAACATGTCCATCCCCCCCGCCGAACCAAAAGGGGCTGATGGCCCCATAGGTGGCCGTGGTTTCCCACGACATCTTTGGCGTGCCAGGTAGGGGGATCACTTGCGCGAAACCGAGAGCATACGCTGCGCGCCATCTTCATCGACATTTTTCGTCGTCAACGGCGTCATCGACTATGGCGCCGTCACCACCTCCCCCATGGCCGAAGCAGGAACGGGAGGTACCGAGGAAGGACAACATCAGCAACATCTCGATGGCCATCCTCCACGAGGTACGGATGGAGGGATCGTTCCGCCTGAACCCCTTCTCCTCGCCAACGGGCACAGCCGCAGTGATGATGCTCGCTCTAGGGCGAATCACAACCCTTCGGCCGCCCCCACCGCGGGCACGACCGCAGGGCACGCGCCACCCCCGGGGCGGGCTGACCCAGCTACTGTGCCCAACAGAGCCGCTGGCCCTTAGGCGCCTCCACGGCGTCACCATGCCGTCCAAACGGCTGGTTCACAGCAGCAAGGGCGCGGCGCAGTCGCCACCGGCAACGTCAGGAGCCGAGCGACACTACGATCTACATCATCATCACCTATGCCAAGCACTGCCTCAGAAGCCAGGGCGCGAGCCCAACTGCTGTTGAGATTTCCACCGGCGGCAGACCAGATGGATGAGTGGCGAGCCACCATCCAAAGTTTGATTGGTTTTGCCGAGGCGGAAGGATCATAGCGGGCCGAACCACCACGGCCTTCCTAGGCAGCAACGACGGCTCGTGCGGCTGGTCGTGCGGGAGGGGCCACCCTCATGGTGCAATCCCCACCACGGCAAGCCGCCCGGGAGCCGCAAGTCCAGGCGCCCGATGACGTCTCGATGGCCTCATTAGATCCTCGAGCGCGTCAAGGCCGACAGCGTGCCCCGGAGGGCAGGCGAAGGGAAGGCGCGCGCATAATCGACGAGCGGCGCCGCGACAACCCCCGCCAGACCAATGGGTGCGATGGCCCCGACGTCAACGAGCCCGCGCTCGGAGATGGTGTGTGCCTGCCTTTCGAGGTTGGGTGCCTTGCCTTCACCTGTGAGCTACAGTGATACGTCCATTTTGCATCATGTTTTCCTACTGTTATTTATGATGTTTTTATGCATAATAATGCTTTTTGGAGTAATTCTAATGCCTTTTCTCTCATAATATGCAAGGTACACACAAAGAGGGAGAATTCCGGCATCTGGGAATCTGAACCTGAAAAAGCTACGTCAGGCTACCTATTCTGCACAACTTCAAATGAGCTGAAACTTTACAGGGATTTTTTATGGAATAAATGAGAAATATTGGAGCCAATAAGTACCAGAGGGGTCCCACCAGGTGGGCACAACCCACCTGGGCGCGCCAGGGAGCCCAGGTGTACCTTGGTTGGTTGTGCTCCCCTCGGCCCACCTCCGGTGCCCATCTTCTGGTATATAAGTCATTTTGACCTATAAAAAATGAGGAGAGGGCTTTCGGGACGGAGTGCCACTGTCTCGAGGCGGAACTTGGGCAGGAGCACTTTTGCCCTCCGGCGGAGTGATTCCGCCAGGGGAACTTCCCTTCCGGAGGGGGAAATCATCATCATCATCATCACCAACAACTCTCCCATCTTGGGGAGGGCAATCTCCATCAACATCTTCAACAGCACCATCTCCTCTCAAACCCTAGCTCATCTCTTGTGCTCAATCTTTGTACCAGAACTATAGATTGGTGCTTGTGGGTGACTAGTAGTGTTGATTACATCTTGTAGTTGATTACTATATGGTTTATTTGGTGGAAGATTATATGTTTAGATCCAATATGCTATTTAATACCCCTCTGATCTTGAGCATGATTATCATTTGTGAGTAGTTACTTTTGTTCTTGAGGTCACGGGAGAAATCATGTTGCAAGTAATCATGTGAACTTGATATGTGTTCGATATTTTGATAGTATGTGTGTTGTGATTCCCTTAATGGTGTCATGTGAACATCGACTACATGACACTTCACCATATTTGGGCCTAAGGGAATGCATTGTGGAGTAGTTATTAGATGATGGGTTGCGAGAGTGACAGAAGCTTAAACCCTAGTTTATGCGCTATTCCGTAAGGGACCGATTGGATCCAAAAGTTTAATGCTATGGTTAGAATTTATTCTTAATACTTTTCTCGTAGTTGCGGATGCTTGCGAGGGGGTTAATCATAAGTAGGAGGTTTGTTCAAGTAAGAACAGCACCTAAGCACCGGTCTACCCACATATCAAATTATCAAAGTAGCGAACACGAATCAAACCAACATGATGAAAGTGACTAGATGAAATTCCCGTGTACCCTCAAGAACACTTTGCTTATCATAAGAGACCGTTTTGGCCTGTCCTTTGCCTCAAAAGGATTGGGCTACCTTGCTATACTTTTGTTACTACTATTGCTACTTGCTCATTACAAATTACCCTGCTATCAAACAACTCTGTTACTTACAATTTCAGCACTTGCAGACATTACCTTGCTGAAAACCACTTGTCATTTCCTTCTGCTCCTCATTGGGTTCGACACTCTTACTTATCGAAAAGGCTACAATTGATCCCATATACTCGTGGGTCATCAAGGGTATTTTTTGGCGCCATTGCTGGGGAGTGAAGCGCTCTTGGTAAGTGGAAATTGGTAAGGAAAAATTATTACTACGTGCTGAAATTTATTGTCACTTGTTACTATGGAAAACAATCCTTTGAGGGGTTTGTTCAGGGTATCTTCACCTCGACTGGAACCACAATTAGTTACCCCTCAACCTACTGCACCTACTGAAAATATTGAATATGTAATTCCTTCGGGTATGATAGAACAACTGCTAGCTAATCCTTATGCAGGAGATGGAACCGAACATCCTGATATGCACTTGATATATGTGGAAGAAATTTGTGGATTGTTTAAGCTTGCTGGTTTACCCGGGGATGAAGTTAAGAAGAAGGTTTTCCCTTTATCTTTGAAGGGAAAGGCATTGGCATGATATATGCTATGTGATGATATTGGATCTTGGAATTGGAATCGATTGAAATTGGAGTTTCACCAAAAAAAAATATCTTATGCATCTAGTTCATCGTGACCGGAATTACATATATAATTTTTGGCCTCGTGGAGGAGAAAGTATCGCTCTAGCTTGGGGGAGGCTTAAGTCAATGTTATATTCATGCCCCAATCATGAGCTCTCAAGAGAAATTATTATTCAAAAATTTTATGCTCGGCTTTCTCGTGATGATCAATCCATGCTTGATATTTCTTGTACTGGTTCCTTTATGAAGAAGACCATTGAATTCCGGTGGGATATTTTAGAAAGAATTAAATGCAACTCTGAAGATTGGGAACTCGAAGAAGGTAAAGAGTCAGGTATTAAGCTTAAGTATGATTGTGTTAAATCTTTTATGAATACCAATGCTTTTCAAAAGTTTAGCACTAAATATGGACTTGACTCTGAGATAGTAGCCTCCTTTTGTGAATCATTTGCTACTCATGTTGATCTCCCCAAGGAGAAGTGGTTTAAATATCACCCACCTATTAAAAAGGAAATTAAAGAACATGTACCAGCTAAAGAGGAAACTATTATTTATAATGTTGATCCAGTTGTTCCTACTGCTTATATTGAGAAACCACCTTTCCCTGTTAGGATAAAGGAACATGCTAAAGTTTCAACTGTGGTCAACAAAAATTATATTAGAACACTTAAACCTGATGAACAAATCAAAGTAGAACCTAGTGTTGCTATGGTTAAGGATCTCCTGGAAGAAAATATAGATGGGCATGTTATTTACTTCTGTAATGAAGCTACTAGAATTGTCAAACCTGATAAGTCAGATATTCGTAGACCCGTTGTTGGCATGCCCGTTGTCTCAGTTAAAATAGGAGATCACTGTTATCATGGTTTATGCGACATAGGTGCTAGCGTGAGTGCTATTCCCTTTACCTTATATCAAGGAATTATGAATGACATAGCACCCGCTGAGATAGAAGACATAGATGTTACTATTAAACTTGCTAATAGAGACACCATATCACCAATTGGGATTGTTAGAGATGTTGAAGTCTTGTGTGGGAAAATAAAATATCCTACTGATTTTCTTGTTCTTGGTTCCCCACAAGATAATTTTTGTCCCATTATCTTTGGTAGACCTTTCTTGAACACCATTAATGCTAAAATAGATTGTAAGAAACAAACTGTCGGTGTCAGTTTTGGTGATGAGTCTCATGAGTTTAACTTTTCCAAGTTTAGTAGAAAACCTCATAAAAAAGAATTGCCTAGTAAGGATGAAATAATTGGTCTTGCTTCTATTGCTGTGCCTCCTACTGATCCTTTAGAACAATATCTGCTAGACCATGAAAATGATTTACATATGCATGAAAGAAATGAAATAGATGAGATTTTCTTTGAACAACGCCCTCTGCTTAAACACAATTTTCCTATTGAAACTCTAGGAGGTCCTCCTCCACCTAAAGGTGATCCTGTGTTTGAATTAAAACAATTGCCAGACACTTTGAAGTATGCTTATCTTGATGAGAAAAAGATATATCCTGTCATTATTAGTGCTAACCTTTCAGAGCATGAAGAAGGAAGACTATTGAAAGTTCTAAGGAAGCACCAAGCTGCTATTGGATATACTCTTGATGATCTTAAGGGCATTAGTCCCACTCTATGTCAGCACAAAATTAATATGGAACCTGATGCTAAACCAGTTGTTGATCACCAACGTCGGTTAAATCCGAAGATGAAAGAAGTGGTAAGAACGGAAATATTAAAACTTCTGGAAGTAGGTATAATCTATCCTATAGCTGATAGTAGGTGGGTAAGTCCTGTTCATTGTGTCCCTAAGAAGGGAGGTATTACTATTGTTCCTAATGATAAAAATGAACTCACCCCACAAAGAATTGTTACAGGCTATAGAATGGTAATTGATTTTAGAAAATTAAACAAAGCAACTAGAAAAGATCATTACCCTTTGCCTTTTATTGATCGAATGCTAGAAAGATTTTCAAAGCACACACATTTTTGTTTCCTTGTTGGATATTCTGGTTTTTCACAAATACCTGTTTCTCAACCTGATCAAGAAAAGACCACTTTCACTTGTCCCTTTGGAACTTATGCTTATAGACGTATGCCTTTTGGTTTATGCAATGCACCTGCTACCTTTCAAAGATGTATGACTGCTATATTCTCTGACTTTTGTGAAAAGATTGTTGAGGTTTTCATGGATGACTTTTCTGTTTATGGGAAGTCTTTTGATGATTGTTTAAGCAATCTTGATCGAGTTTTGCAGAGATGTGAGTAAAAAAAATCTTGTCTTGAATTGGGAGAAGTGCCACTTTATGGTTAATGAAGGTATTGTTTTGGGTCATAAAATTTCTGAAACAGGTATTGAGGTGGACAAAGCTAAGGTTGATGCAATTGAGAAAATGCCATGTCCTAAAGATATCAAAGGTATTCGTAGTTTCCTTGGTCATGCTAGTTTCTATAGGAGATTTATCAAAGACTTTTCTAAAATTTCTAGGCCTCTTACAAATCTTTTGCAAAAGGATACTCCCTTTGTTTTTGATGATGATTGTTTAGAAGCCTTCAAAACACTCAAGAAAGCCTTAACTACTGCACCTATTGTTCAACCACCTGATTGGAACTTGCCGTTTCAAATTATGTGTGATGCTAGTGATTATGATGTTGGTGTTGTTCTAGGACAAAGAGTTGATAAGAAACTAAATGTTATCCATTATGCTAGTAAAACTCTAGACAGTGCCCAACGAAATTATGCTACTACTGAAAAATAATTCTTAGCAGTTGTGTTTGCTTGTCATAAATTTAGATCCTACATTGTTGATTCTAAAGTGACTGTTCACACCGATCATGCTGCTATAAAATATCTTTTGGAAAAGAAAGATGCTAAACCTAGACTCATTAGGTGGGTTCTCTTGCTACAAGAATTTGATTTGCATATTACTGATAGAAAAGGAGCAGAGAATCCCGTAGTTGATAACTTGTCTAGGCTTGAAAATTTCCTTGATGGCCCACTACCTATTGATGATAGCTTTCCTGATGAGCAGTTAGCTGCAATAAATGTTTCTAATAACACTCCTTGGTATGCTGATTATGCTAATTACATTGTTGCTAAATATTTACCACCTAGTTTACATACCAACAAAAGAAAATTTTCTTCTATGATTTAAGACATTACTTTTGGGATGACCCACATCTTTATAAAGAAGGAGTAGATGGTATTATTAGACGTTGTGTACCTAAGCATGAACAGGGACAAATCCTATGGAAATGTCACTCCGAAGCTTATGGAGGACATCATGCGGGAGACAGAACTGCTCATAAGGTATTGCAATCTGGTTTTTATTGGCCTACTCTCTTCAAGGATGCCCGTAAGTTCGTCTTATCTTGTGATGAATGTCAAAGAATAGGTAATATCGGTAAGCATCAAGAAATGCCTATGAATTATTCTCTTGCTGTTGAACCATTTGATGTTTTGGGATTTGATTTCATGGGACCTTTTCCTTCCTCTAATGGGTATACTCATATTTTGGTTGCTGTTGATTATGTTACTAAGTGGGTAGAAGCTATTCCAACCAGTAGTGCTGATCACAACACCTCTATTAAAATGCTTAAGGAAGTTATTTTCCCAAGGTTTGGGGTCCCTAGATATTTAATGACTGATGGTGGTTCACACTTTATTCATGGTTCTTTCCGTAAACTGCTTGCCAAGTATGATGTTAACCATAGAATTGCATCACCCTATCATCCTCAGTCTAGTGGTCATGTTGAACTTAGCAATAGAGAAATAAAATTAATCTTGCAAAAGACTGTCAATAGGTCTCGAAAGAATTGATCTAAGAAATTAGATGATGCACTTTGGGCTTATAGAACAGCATATAAAAATCCTATGGGTATGTCTCCTTATAAAATGGTTTATGGAAAAGCTTGTCATTTGCCTCTTGAGTTAGAATATAAAGCATATTGGGCAATTAAAGAACTCAACTATGATTTCAAACTTGCCGGTGAAAAGAGGTTATTTGATATTAGCTCATTAGATGAATGGAGAACCCAAGCTTATGAAAATGCCAAGTTATTTAAAGAAAAAGTTAAAAGATGGCAGGATAAAAGAATCCAAAAGCGTGAGTTCAAAGTTGGAGAATATGTTCTTTTGTACAACTCTTGTTTCAGATTCTTTGCAGGAAAACTCCTCTCCAAATGGGAAGGACCCTATGTTATCGAGGAGGTTTATCGGTCTGGAGCTATCAAAATAAATAATGCCGAAGGTACTAACCCGAAGGTTGTTAATGGGCAACGAATAAAACATTATATCTCAGGTACGCCCATTAATGTTGAAAGTAATATTATCCAAACTATGACACCGGAAGAACATATAAAAGAGTCCTTCCGGAACACTCCAGAATCGTGAAAAAGAGGAGGTACGTGATACGGTAAGTAAACAGACTTCGAAAAATCTGCAAAAATATTTTTTATCAGTTTTGGAATATTTAAAAAATTATGAAAATAAGAAGCAACCAGGAAGGCACCCTTGGTGGGCACAAGACACCAGGGCGTGCCTGGCTTGCCAGGCGCGCCCAGGTGGGTTGTGCCCACCTCGGGTACCTTCCGGACTCCGTTTTTCTTCCATTTGCTTGTTTCCAAAGATAAAAAATCTTTATATACCCCCCGAACCTATTGACCTCCGTATCACAAAGAAATCTCCTGTTTTCTTTTCCTTGCTATTTTCTGTCAGATCTGTTAAGCCAGGCATCATGTCTTCTTCCTCCAACAATGTGGAAGAGGATGCTTGGTTGATGAAGATCGAGCTGAAGAGGGAAGAGCCCGTTGGAGCAGTCAAGGAGGACAAGGGCAAGGAGGCTACCGTAGATCAAGCGCCGGTGGTTGAGCAGGCCTGGCCTGCCGAAGAAGAAGAAGAAGATATCCTTAAGCCTTACTATGATCTTCTCACCCCCACCGAGATTGAAGCCTTTCAGATCATCGAAACAGTTCATGTGCAAAATAAATATCTCACCCGTGAAAATATTATGTTGCAAGAGCACATCATCGCCCTCCGGAGCGTCATCCGTAGATTGGAGAAACTCTTGATTTCGAAGGACAAGATCGCTACTACTTCATCACCACCACCTCCTTCTTCATCACCAAAAGAAAATTGAGTATCGGGTATGGGCACTCCCCTTGGCTTCCACCAAGCTTGGGGGAGGTGCCCCGGTATCGTATCACCTCCACTATCTTTTGCCTTTACTTTCTTAGTTCGACCCATGGTTATCTTTTTCTTTAGATGAATAAAAGTTTAGTTTGATCCTTTCTTTTTGAGAGCTTGCTTAGTAATCCATCCTTGTAATCGTGTGTGAGATATATAATAAAGTTTAGTTTGAGTTTTTGCTTTCTTTACTTTCATGTTTCAATAAAGAGAAAGGAAATAAATGAAAAGATCATATGCTAATCCTATGGTAGGTGATAACACCACATAAGGAAAAGTATAAGTAGAAAATTTTATTAGAGATTGACAAACATAGCATTAGTCAATGATGCAACTCATGAAAGAATTAATAAGGGAAGATAAGATTCACATATAAATATACTATCATGGAAATCTTTTGTGATTGTGAGCCTCCATCAAAATATTATATGCCAAAATTGTGGGCGTTGGACAAGGAAGACAACTTAATGATTTATGTTTGTTCATATTCACATAGAATTTATATTGTCATAGATCCTTCAACATGTGGTGCTTGCCCCCATCTTTGCTAGCCAAAAATTCCGCACTAAGTAGAGATACTACTTGTGCATCCAAAAAATCTTTAAACCCAAATCTTATTTTCAAGAGTCCACCATACCTACCTATGGATTGAGTAAGATCCTTCAAGTAAGTTGTCATCGGTGCAATAAGGCAATAAAAATTGCTTCTAAAAGTGTGAGATCATTTAGTGTAAGAGAAAATTGAGCGTTGTACGAACTTGTGATGGTGAAGAATAAAAGCGACAGACTGCATAATAAAGGTTGCCATCACAAGGGGCAATATAATGTGACGTTCTTTTGCACTAAGGGGTTGAGCATACAAACAAATAAGCGCATGGCAACCTCTGCTTCCCTCTGCGACGGGCCTATCTTTTACTTTTATGTATTTACTTTTATGCAAGAGTCAAAGTTCTTCTCTCTTTCCCTTTTATTTTTCTCCTTTGTGAAGCATCATGTGGTGACGAAAGATCTAGGCACATATGTCTAGTTGAATATGGGCAGCATGAGTTATTATTGTTGACATCACCCTTGAGGTGAATACGTTGGGAGGTGAAACTATAAGCCCCTATCTTTCTATGTGTCCGGTTGAAACGTTTTGCTCATGTGTATGCGGTGAGTGTTAGCAATCATAGAAGACTATATGATGGTTGAGTATGTGGACTTGACTAAAGGCTCCGATACATGACCCTTCCTGAAAAGATGATGAATTGTAGTTGCAAAGTTGACTGAGAACATAGTTTGTTGGTTTCTAATAGAGTTTATGCTTTATACTTTGATTGTGTGATGAATTGTTACTTATTCATGAGAAGTCTATGATAAAAGTTTTATGTTAAAGCTTGTTGTTGTTATAATAAAATTACATGATGCTTCTATGCCTATATTTTGTTTTTATCGACACCTCTCTCACTAAGCATCTGGACATGTTTTTCGATTTCGGTTTTCGCTTGAGGACAAGCGAGGTCTAAGCTTGGGGGAGTTGATACGTCCATTTTGCATCATGTTTTCCTACTGTTATTTATGATGTTTTTATGCATAATAATGCTTTTTGGAGTAATTCTAATGCCTTTTCTCTCATAATATGCAAGGTACACACAAAGAGGGAGAATTCCGGTAGCTAGGAATCTGGACCTGAAAAAGCTACGTCAGGCTACCTATTCTGCACAACTCCAAATGAGCTGAAACTTTATGGGGATTTTTTATGGAATAAATGAGAAATATTGGAGCCAATAAGTACCAAAGGGGGCCCACCAGGTGGGCACAACCCACCTGGGAACGCCAGGGAGCCCAGGCGTGCCCTGGTGTGTTGTGCTCCCCTCGGCCCACCTCCGGTGCCCATCTTTTGGTATATAAGTCATTTTGACCAAGAAAAAATGAGGAGAGGACTTTTGGGACGGAGCGCCGCCGTCTCGAGGCGGAACTTGGGCAGGAGCACTTTTTGCCTCCGACGGAGCGATTCCGCCGGGGGAACTTCCCTCCCGGAGGGGGAAATCATCGTCATCATCATCACCAACAACTCTCCCATCTTGGTGAGGGCAATCTCCATCAACATCTTCAACAGCACCATCTCCTCTCAAACCCTAGTTCATCTCTTGTGTTCAATCTTTGTACCGGAACTATAGATTGGTGCTTGTGGGTGACTAGTAGTGTTGATTACATCTTGTAGTTGATTACTATATGGTTTATTTGGTGGAAGATTATATGTTCAGATCCAATATGCTATTTAATACCCCTCTGATCTTGAGCATGATTATCATTTGTGAGTAGTTACTTTTGTTCTTGAGGTCACGGGAGAAATCATGTTGCAAGTAATCATGTGAACTTGATATGTGTTCGATATTTTGATAGTATGTGTGTTGTGATTCCCTTAGTGATGTCATGTGAATGTCGACTACATGACACTTCACCATATTTGGGCCTAAGGGAATGCATTGTGGAGTAGTTATTAGATGATGGGTTGCGAGAGTGACAGAACCTTAAACCCTAGTTTATGCGCTATTCCATAAGGGACCGATTGGATCCAAAAGTTTAATGCTATGGTTAGAATTTATTCTTAATACTTTTCTCGTAGTTGCGGATGCTTGCGAGGGGGTTAATCATAAGTAGGAGGTTTGTTCAAGTAAGAACAGCTCCTAAGAACCGGTCCACCCACATATCAGATTATCAACGTAGCGAACACGAATCAAACCAATGCAAGCTCAAGAAGTAGCAGCTGGTAGTTCCTATTTCGACCATGAATAAAACTTCCAACATGATGTTATCCCTGTTTGAAAAGGGCGTGTTAATATAAATGCTCTGCCTCGGAAACTTGCAGTTTCTTATCTGAAACTAAAACTTGTAGTTTCTTCTTTGAGAATCACATTGTGTGCACTTTTATATGAAACTATATTTTTTAAAGTGCTAGAAATAGATCTCTAGAATTCATAAAATACTTCATATGCTCAATACTACAAATCTGAAATTCAAAAGACATTCATATCTGAAAGTACTCTCAAATCTGAAACACAAAACACAACCTACAAATACTAACAACCCTAAGCTCCTCCTCAGACTATTTGGGGGGGGGGAGTCCCTTCCTATTCCTTGGCGGTAGACAGCCATCCCGTGGGACGAGGTGAACGGCGAGGGAGAGGATGCCGGGGAAGCGTCGTCGCGCAAACTGTTTTTCTCCTATTGCAGTTGGGTTCGGTCGACGAAGACTCCACCGGCTCGCTCTGCCACGGCACCCTCACAAACGGCACCGTGTAGATGCTCGATCCTTCAATCTCGGGTGGATGCTCCATCTTGGATCGATACTCCCACAACCGCAGCCTCACGATCGGATCTGGTGAATCTGTTTGCTCCATGTCCTAGAGGAGCAGCTCTATGTACTCCCGCACGACTCCCTCCCGGTGTATCGCCTCCCTCCTGCAACCAAATTTTAGTACATTCAATTACTCTTCCTGTGCATCAGCCATTCGACACGATCATGGAAAAATCTGGAGTGAAAACAAGGTCTTCAGAGCAGACAATGCTATCTGACGAAGCACATGTCTTGCTGGTTACGGATAGCTCCTCAGAGGAGGATTCAGAGACAGATGACCAGTCGTATTTCCCCCCCGAGGTGCATGCTCTAACTTGGCAGGGTTATATTGCTCATATCGTGCATATGGTGTCTTGCATTGGCATGTCATTTGCTTAGTTTAGACATGCTTTGTGTGAATGCCACCTGTTTAGTGTCTAATTACCATATATGTGAATTTTGCAATGCAATCTTGTTGAGAGACAATATATATGTGAATTATGCAATGCTATCTTGTTGCAAGGCATTATGTATGTGAATTTTGCAATGCCATGCTGTTTAGCCAAGCGTCATATATGTGAATTATATCACGCCATCCATTTTTGTATTACTCATTCCATTTGTGGACAATGTTTGTATATTCAACTGCTCTTCCTGTGCATCAGCCATTTGAATTGGTGATGGAGAAATCTGGAGTCAAAACAACGTCTTCAGAGCAGACAATTGATACGTCTCCAACGTATCTATAATTTTTGATTGTTCCATGCTATTATATTATCTATTTTGGATGTTTTATATGCATTAATATGCTATTTTATATCATTTTTGGGACTAACCTATTAACCTAGAGCCCAGTGCCAGTTTTTGTTTTTTCCTTGTTTTTGAGCTTCGCTGAAAAGGAATACCAAACGAAGTCCAAACGGAATAAAACTTCACGATGATTTTTCTTGGACCAGAAGACACCCGGAGACTTGGAGTTGAAGTCAGAAGAGCCACGAGGCGGCGACAAGGGTGGAGGGCTCGCCCAGGGGGGTAGGGCGTGCCCCCTACCTTGTGGGCCCCTCGGTGACCCCCTGACCTAGATCTTCCTCCTATATATTCACATATATTACCAAACCACCAGAAGCATCCACGAACACAATTTTCCACCGCCGCAACCTTCTGTTCCCGTGAGATCCCATCTTGGGGCCTTTTCCGGCATCCTACCGGAGGGCGATTCGATCATGGAGGGCATCTACATCAACTCTATTGCCATTCCGATGAAGCATGAGTAATTTACCTCAGACCTACGGGCCCATAGCTAGTAGCTAGATGGCTTCTTCTCTCTCTTTGATTCTCAATACAATGTTCTCCTTGATGTTCTTGGAGATCTATCTGATGTAATCTTCTTTTGCGGTGTGTTTGTCGAGATCCGATGAATTGTGTATTTATGATTAGCTTATCTATGAATATTATTTGAATCTTCTCTGAATTCTTTTATGCATGATTTGATATCTTTGTATTTCTCTTCGAATTATCGGTTTGGTTTGGCCAACTAGATTGGTTTTTCTTGCAATAGGAGAGGTGCTTAGCTTTGGGTTCAATCTTGCGGTGTCCTCAACCAGTGACAACAGGGGTAGCAAGGCACGTATTGTATTGTTGCCATCGAGGATAAAAAGATGGGGTTTACATCATATTGCATGAGTTTATTCCTCTACATCATGTCATCTTACTTAAAGTGTTACTCTGTTCTTTAAGAACTTAATACTCTAGATGTAGGCAAGAGTCGGTCGATGTGTGGAGTAATAGTAGTAGATGCAGGCAGGAGTCGGTCTACTTGACACAGACGTGATGCCTATATTTCATAATCATTGCCTTGGATATCGTCATAACTTTGCGCTTTTCTATCAATTGCTCGACAGTAATTTGTTCACCCACCGTATTATTTGCCTTCATGAGAGAAGCCTCTAGTGAAACCTATGGCCCCCGGGTCTATTTTCCATCATATTAGTTTCCGACCTACTATTTTGCAATCTTTTATTTTCAGATCTATATACCAAAAAACCCAAAAATATTTTATCTTTTGTTTATCTATCTCTATCAGATCTCACTTTTGCAATTGACCATGATGGGATTGACAACCCCTTTATCACGTTTGGTGCATGTTTTTGTTTGTTTGTGCAAGTGTTGGTGATTTGTGCGTTCTTCTCCTACTGGATTGATACCTTGGTTCTTAACTGAGGGAAATACTTATCTCTACTGTGCTGCATCATCCTTTCCTCTTCAAGGGAAAAACCAATGCAAGCTCAAGAAGTAGCAGGAAGAATTTCTGGCGCCGTTGCCGGGGAGATCTACACCAAGTCAAGACATACCAAGTACCCATCATAAATTCTCATCTCTTGCATTACATTATTTGCCAGTTGCCTCTCGTTTTCCTCTCCCCCACTTCTAAAATGATTTTCGAAAAGATTTGCCTTTTTATTCGCCCTTCTTCCGTTCGTCTTTTTCGTTTGATTTTTGTTTGTTCATGTGATAGCCTTCCTCTACGGCTCAACCTAAGAACTTTGATCCTTACTATAAGAAGCTGGAAGAAATTGAAAATAATACTAGGAGCTTCATGTCCTTACAATTTGAGCATAATAGTTTCTTTAGGAATGAGCTCAAGGAGCAGAAATCTTTTATGGAGTATATGAATAAAGAGCTCGATGATATGTCTAAAGAGTTTTATGGTCTTAAATCTTAATTTGCTCATCTTGAAAAATTAATTGGCGAATTTTCCGATAAACAAACCACTTTGGTAAATAAGATGGCCGCTAAACCGGAGTTTCATGAAAATAATGATGAAGATCTTAAAGTGATTGATGTGACTCCTATTGAATCTTTGTTTTCTAAAATAAATCTTGATAAAGATGGGACTAGAGATGAGTCAACTTTAGTTAAAAGGCATCCCAATGATTCGGAGTTTATAGATCTTGATGCAAAAATTGATAAAAGTGGGATTGGAGAGGTCAAAACTTTAAGTAGCAATGAACCCACTCTTTTGGATTTCAAGGACTTTAATTATGATAATTGTTCTTTAATAGATTGTATTTCCTTGTTGCAATCCATGTTGAATTCTCTGCATGTTTATTATCAAAATAAAGCTTTTACTAAACATATTGTTGGTGCTTTGATGAAATCTTTTGAAGAGAATCTTGAATTGGAAGTTTCTATCCCTAGAAAAATTTATGATGAATGGGAACCTACTATTAAGATTAAGATTAAAGATTATGAGTGCCATGCTTTGTGTGATTTGGGTGCTAGCGTTTCCACGATTCCAAAAACTTTATGTGATGTGTTAGGTTTCCGTGAATTTGATGATTGTTCTTTAAATTTGCATCTTGCGGATTCCACTATTAAGAAACCTATGGGAAGGATTAATGATGTTCTTATTGTTGCAAATAGGAATTATGTGCCCATAGATTTCATTGTTCTTGATATAGATTGCAATCCTACATGTCCTATTATTCTTGGTAGACCTTTCCTTAGAATGATTGGTGCAATTATTGATATGAAAGAAGGAAACATTAGATTTCAATTTCCGTTAAGGAAGGGCATGGAACACTTTCCTAGAAAAAAAAATAAGTTGCCATATAAATCTATTATGAGAGCTACTTATGGATTGCATAGCAAAGATAACAATACCTAGATCTATATGTTTTTATGCCTAGCTAAGGGCGTTAAACAATAGCGCTTGTTGGGAGGCAACCCAATTTTATTTTTGTTCTTGTTTTTTTGGTCCTGTTTTCAATAAACTTTTCATCTAGCCTCTGGTTAGATGTGTTTTGCTGTTTTAATTAGTGTTTGTGCCAAGTAAGACCTTTGGGATGGCTTACGGTGATAGTTGATTTGATCTTGCTGAAAAACAGAAACTTTTGCGTCCAGTCACAGAATTTTAATAATTCACTGGAGTGTGGAAAAACCCTGAATTGTTTACAAAAGATTGATATACAAATTTCCTATGTTGTCCTAATTTTTCAAAAAAATTGGAGTTACAGAAGTATTAGAACAATTCAGATCTTCGCAGACTGTTCTGTTTTTGACAGATTCTGTTTTCTTTGTGTTGTTTGCTTATTTTGATGAATCTATGGGTAGTATCGGGGGGTATGAACCATGGAGAAGTTGGAGTACCGTAGATATTACACCAATATAAATAAATAATGATTTCACAACAGTACCAAAAGTGGTGATTTTATTTTCTTTTACTAACGGATCTTACGAGTTTTCTGTTGAGTTTTGTGTTGTGAAGTTTTCAAGTTTTGGGTAAAGATTTGATGGACTATGGAATAAGGAGTGGCAAGAGCCTAATCTTGGGGATTCCCAAGGCACCCCAAGGTAATATTCAAGGACAACCAAGAGCCTAAGCTTGGGGATGCCCCGGAAGGCATCCCCTCTTTCGTCTTCATCTATCGATAAATTTACTTGAGGCTATATTTTTATTCACCACATGATATGTGTTTTCTTGGAGCGTCTTGTATGATTTGAGTCTTTGCTTTTTAGTTTGCCACAATCATCCTTGCTGTACACACCTTTTGAGAGGGACACGCATGAATCGTGATTTATTAGAATACTCCATGTGCTTCACTTATATCTTTTGAGCTAGGTAATTTTGCTCTAGTGCTTCACTTATATCTTTTTAGAGCACAGCGGTAGTTTTATTTTATAGAAATTGTTGAAATCTCATGCTTCACTTATATTATTTTGAGAGTCTTTGTAAACATCATGGTAATTTGCTTTGGTTATAAATTTAGTCTTAATATGATAGGCATCCAAGAGGGATATAATAAAAACTTTCATATAAAGTGCATTGAATACTATGTGAAGTTTGATTCCTTATGATTGTTTTGAGATATAAAGATGGTGATATTAGAGATATTCTAGTGAGTAATTGTAGATTGTAGAAATACTTGTGTTGAAGTTTGTGATTCCCGTAGCATGCACGTATGGTGAAACGTTATGTAACGAAGTTGGAGCATGAGGTATTTATTGATTGTCTTCCTTATGAGTGGCGGTCGGGGATGAGCGATGGTCTTTTCCTACCAATCTATCTCCCTAGGAGCATGCGCGTAGTACTTCGTTTCGATGACTAATAGATTTTTGCAATAAGTATGTGAGTTCTTTAAGACTAATGTTGAGTCCATGGATTTTACGCACTCTCACCCTTCCACCTTTGCTAGCCTCTTTAGTACCGCGCAACTTTCGCCGGTGCCATACACCTACCTTTTACCTTCCTTAAAACAGCCACCATACCTACCAATTATGGCATTTCCATAGCCATTCCGAGATATATTGCCATGCAACTTTCCACCGTTCCATTTTATTATGACACATTTCATCATTGTCATATTGCTTTGCATGATCATGTAGTTGACATAGTATTTGTGGCAAAGCCACCGTTCATAATTTTTATACATGTCACTCTTGAGTCATTGCACATCCCGGTACACCGCCGGAGGCATTCATATAGAGTCATATTTTGTTCTAAGTATCGAGTTGTAAATTCTTGAGTTGTAAGTAAATAAAACTGTGATGATCTTCATTATTAGAGCATCGTCCTATGTGTGAAAAAAATAAAAGAGGCCAAAGAAGCCAATGAAAAAAAAATGAGAGAAAAGAGAGAAGGGGCAATGTTACTATCCTTTTTCCACACTTTTGCTTCAAAGTAGCACCATTATCTTCATGATAGAGAGTCTCCTATGTTGTCACTTTCATATACTAGTGGGAATTTTTCATTATAGAACTTGGCTTGTATATTCCTATGATGGGCTTCCTCAAATTTCCCTAGGTCTTCATGAGCAAGCAAGTTGGATGCACACCCACTTAGTTTTCTTTTTGAGCTTTCATAAACTTATAGCTCTAGTGCGTCCGTTGCATGAAAATCCCTACTCACTCACATTGATATCTATTGATGGGCATCTCCATAGCCCGTTGATACGCCTAGTTGATGTGAGACTATCTTCTCCTTTTTGTCTTCTCCACAACCACCATATTCTATTCCACCTATAGTGCTATGTCCATGGCTCACGCTCATGTATTGCGTGAAAGTTGAAAAGGTTTGAGAACATCAAAAGTATGAAACAATTGCTTGGCTTGTCATCGGGGTTGTGCATGATTTGAATATTTTGTGTGATGAAGATGGAGCATAGCCAGACTATATGATTTTGTAGGGATAACTTTCTTTGGCCATGTTATTTTGAGAAGACATGATTGCTTTATTAGTATGCTTGAAATATTACCGTTTTTATGTCAATATTAAACTTTTGTTTTGAATCTTATGGATCTGAACATTCATGCCAGAATAAAGAAAATTACATGGATAAATATGTTAGGTAGCATTCCACATCAAAAATTCTATTTTTATCATTTACCTACTCGAGGACAAGTAGGAATTAAGCTTGGGGATGCTTGATACGTCTCCAACATATCTATAATTTTTGGTTGTTCCATGCTATTATATTATCTGTTTTGGATGTTTTATATGCATTAATATGCTATTTTGTATTATTTTTGGAACTAACCTATTAACCTAGAGCACAGTGCCAGTTTCTGTTTTTTCCTTGTTTTTGAGCTTCGCAGAAAAGGAATACCAAACGGAGTCCAAACGGAATAGAACTTCACAATGATTTTTCTTGGACCAGAAGACACCCAGGAGACTTGGAGTTGAAGTCAGAAGAGCCACGAGGCGGCGACAAGGGTGGAGGGCACGCCCAGGGGGGGTAGGGCGTGCCCCCTACCTTGTGGGCCCCTCGATGACCCCCTGACCTAGATCTTCCTCCTATATATTCACATATATTCCCAAACCACCAGAAGTATCCACGAAAACACTTTTCCACCGCCGCAACCTTCTGTTCCCGTGAGATCCCATCTTGGGGCCTTTTCCGGCATCCTGCCGAGGGGGATTCGATCACGGAGGGCATCTACATCAACTCTATTGCCCTTCCGATGAAGCGTGAGTAGTTTACCTCAGACCTATGGGTCCATAGCTAGTAGCTAGATGGCTTCTTCTCTCTCTTTGATTCTCAATACAATGTTCTCCTTGGTGTTCTTGGAGATCTATCTGATGTAATCTTCTTTTGCGGTGTGTTTGTCGAGATTCGATGAATTGTGGATTTATGATTAGCTTATCTATGAATATTATTTGAATCTTCTCTGAATTCTTTTATGCATGATTTGATATCTTTGTATTTCTCTTCGAATTATCGTTTTGGTTTGGCCAACTAGATTGGTTTTTCTTGCAATGGGAGAGGTGCTTAGCTTTGGGTTCAATCTTGCGGTGTCCTCACCCAGTGACAGCAGGGGTAGCGAGGCACGTATTGTATTGTTGCCATCAAGGATAAAAAGATGGGGTTTACATCATATTGCATGAGTTTATTCCTCTACATCATGTCATCTTACTTAAAGCGTTACTCCTTTCTTTATGAACTTAATACTCTAGATGCAGGCAGGAGTCGGTCAATGTGTGGAGTAATAGTAGTAGATGCAGGCAGGAGTTGGTCTACTTGACACGGACGTGATGCCTATATTTCATAATCATCGCCTTGGATATCGTCATAACTTTGCGCTTTTCTATCAATTGCTCGACAGTAATTTGTTCACCCACCGTATTATTTGCCTTCATGAAAGAAGCCTCTAGTGAAGCCTATGGCCCCCGGGTCTATTTTCCATCATATTAGTTTCCGATCTACTATTTTGCAATCTTTTATTTTCAGATCTATATACCAAAAAACCCAAAAATATTTTATCTTTTGTTTATCTATCTCTATCAGATCTCACTTTTGCAATTGACCATGAAGGGATTGACAACCCCTTTATCGTGTTGGGTGCAAGTGTTTGTTTGTTTGTGTAGGTGTTGGTGATTTGTGCGTTCTTCTCCTACTAGATTGATACCTTGGTTCTTAACTGAGGGAAATACTTATCTCTACTGTGCTGCATCACCCTTTCCTCTTCAAGGGAAAAACCAACGCAAGCTCAAGAAGTAGCAACAATGCTACTTCCTGAAGCAGATATCTTGCTGGTTACAGATAGCTCCTCAGAGGAGGATTCAGAGGTAGATGACTAGTCCTATTTACTCCTGAGGTGTATGCTCAAACTTGGCAGGGTTATATTACTCATATCATGCATATGTTGTCTTGCAATGCTTAGTTTTTACATCATATACACAATATTGAATGCCATCTCCTTAGTTGACACATCATATATGCGATTGCCCTCTGCTCACTTGCTTAGTATATAAATCATATATTTGAATTATATCATGCCATGATGTTTAAATAGACAGCATGTATCTGAATTATGGCATGCCAACCCATTTTCTAAAGACATAATATAGTTATATCATCTCATCTTGTTTACATAGTCATCATATTTTGAATTATGTCATTCTATCCGTGAATTATATCATGCCATCATGTTTCCATTGACGGCATGTTTGTGAATTATGGCATGCCAACCACTTTAATAGACACATCGTATAGTTATATCATGTCATGCTGTTTACATCGTCATCATATTTTGAAGTATGTCATTTTATCCTATTTAGTTAGCCATCATATATGTGAAATTGTGTCATGCTATCCTGTTTAATTAGCCATCATATATGTGAAATTATATCATGCTATCCTGTTTGGTTAGACAACATAAATGTGAATTATTTCATGCCCTGTTTTCTTCCCTACTATCCATTGCACCTGTCTATCTTACAATGTATGTACATTCAATTACTTTTCTTGTTTATCAGCCATTTGAATTGGAGGGATTGATGGCAGTATCTATGTGAGTAAAAACATGGTCTTCAGAAAAGATCGTGCTACCCGTCGATGCAGATAGAACCATGGTTGTACTTGCCCAAGAACCAGCCCCACCACACATAACCCAGACTCACGCAGATTGTACCCCAACCCAGTTGGACAGAGAACCAGCTACACCCCTTCTAACCCCAACCCCAGCAGATAGTAACCCAGTTCTAGTTGACACACCACCGTCTCCACCACAGAGCACCCAAACACGAGCAGTTAGTAAGGCAACTGTAGTGCCCAAAGCATGAGGACCACCACTCCGAACCCCAAGTCAACGCTTAAAGCAGAAGAAGAATTATTCTCAGGTCAGGTTCCGTAGCTATGGTTCATACTCCTTTGCTCTTGCATCACTGTATTTACTCATACCAACTAATTTCAAATTTGAAGGATGCAACTGAAACGCCAATGGCGCAACAGGTATGTTTTAAACTTGTCGGTGCAACAGACCCTGGGTCCATTGCACGGACTGTGCATAGGCCAGAGACAAGATTACAAGACCAGATCGGACCAAGCAAGGAGGATCGATTCCTTTGAAGGATCCAAGTGCAAGTCAAGAAGGCCAAGGTGAGCCAGAGGAACAAGGCATCGCCAAGGGAAGGACCTACCTTGCCGGGTAGGCGAGCCTGGCAGGGTTTGGTTTTGCCCCGGAAGCAAGCTCCCAGATCGTCCCGGCAGGCCTGCCGGGGCTGGCGGAGGCAAGCCACTCCACTGCTCCACCTCACAAGCGACGCAAGTTAGTAATCAAAGCGGTGTCGAGCTCCAAGGTGACTAAGTGGCTGTTTTCTGCCACATGGCAGCCACTTCCTACAGCAAACACCTCCATATGACACCCGTCTTGAGACGTGTCAAGCGAGCAGGCGCAAAGCTGGCAAAAACAGCCCGGCAGGGCCTGCCGGGCGAGTTGTGATGTGACACTGAGTGGCGTATTTATTGCGCTCTGTTAGCCTACAGAGTTAGATATGATAGCACTGTTAGCTATCTAATCAGTACACAAAGACTGAATTGCCACTGTGGTGACCCCTTAATCTATAAAAGGAGGCCCATGGCGACCGTACAAAGGGTTGGATCCTCGCATATCCATACGCGCGTAGCCACTCTCGCCCCCGGAGCGACCTTGCCGGGCGAGTGTGCTATGTTCACCACCATTATCCACCATCAATCCACCAAAGTAGGAGTAGGGTTTTACGCCTCACGGCGGCCCGGACCTGGGTAAAGACTACCCGTGTGATCTCTGCCATGATGCGCGACGTTTCTCCGCTCTTTGTGCAACATGCCCATCCCCCCGCCGAACCAAAAGGGGCTGACGGCCTCATAGGTGGTCGTGGTTTCCCACGACATCTTTTGCGCGCCAGGTAGGGGGATCACTTGCACGAAACCGAGAGCGTACACTGCGCGTCATCTTCATCGGCATTTTTCATCGTCGACGGCGTCATCGACTATGGCGCCTAAGAGGAAGCCCGGGGCTGCAAACCACCCGTCCACCTCGAAGGCTCTGCCGCCCGCGACCACCGACGTCATGGGGAACACGGGGGCTCACAAGGGTGTGGATGCTGCGGGGACGTGGTTGGCGCAGGCGGCGCCGTCACCACCTCCCCCACGGCTGAAGCAGGAACGGGAGGTATTAGGGAAGGACAGCATCAGCAACATCCCAACGGCCATGCTCCACGAGGTACGAATGGAGGGACCGTTCCGCCTGAACCCCTTCTCCTCGCCAACGGGCACAGCCGCAGTGATGGTGCTTGTTCTGGGGCGAATCACAAACCGACGGCCACCCCCGCTGCGGGCGCGACCGCAGGGCACGCGCCACCCCCGGGGCGGGCTGACCCAGCTACTGTGCCCAACAGAGCTGCTGGCCCTCAGGCACCTCCACCGTGTCACCATGTCGTCCAAACAGCTGGTTCACAGCAGCAAGGGCGCGGCGCAGTCACCACCGGAGTGGTGTACCGCGCATGGGCCGAAGCAGTGGCAGGGGGAAGAGGGGTAGCGCGCGTGGTGCCTCACCGCCGGTGCAGGGGAACGTCGGCGAGGCTCGATGGAGCCGCGGTTGAGGAGGAGGTCGGGGATGCGAGCGACGGGGATGGGGTAGTCCAGCGGGGTCCGACGACGGCGCTATGAGGCCCAGGGCGACGACGTTGAGGTGGCGGGGCCGCGCCCGATCCCTCCTGGATCGGGGGGGGGGAGGAGAGGGAGGAGAGGAGAGTGAGGGGGGCGAGTGGGGGTGGGCTAGGATTTCCGGTTCGGGGGAGGGGATAAGGGGGAGCGGGGTGGGCCGGCCTGGCGGCCTGGACGGCCTGCTAGGCCGAGTCCCGGGGGGGAGGTTCTTCTCTCTTTTTATTTTAACTTTTTTTTTCTTTTTGTCTTTTTCTTTTACTTATTCTTATATCTATGTTTTGTAATTAGTTAGGCCTCAAATTGAATTTTGTAAAACATGGCACTTTTTCCATTAAATGCTAGGCATTATCTACCACTGCCAAAAATTGGTTTGGAGACAATTGGAGCTCATGCAAATTTTATAATAAATAAAATGTATTAAACTTTGCTGTTTTGATAATGTTAAAGCCACCTAATCAATTTATTATTTGTTGGTTAGAATTTTAGAATAGTCTCTGCAATATTTGCTATTTATTGAACATTTTAGTTTCTGATTTGAGTAACTTTTATTTTCCACTTTTAATTCATTTTAAGTTTGAATTTGGAGTCTGAAATGCAATATGATGATTAGGCACTGATAATCATGATGACATGGCATAATCAAAAGGGGATTACTGTAGTTAACCACTGGGGGTGTTACAAGTCTCCTCCACTAACAAGAATTCTCGTCCCGAGAATTAAGAGGTAGAAGGAAAAAGTTCGGGGTATTCCGCACGAAGATTATCCTCGCGTTCCCAAGTGGCTTCTTCTTTAGTATGATTTGACCACTGCACTTTGAGGAACTTGGTAACCTTCTGACGGGTCCGACGTTCAGCTTCATCGAGAATGCGGATCGGATGCTCCTTATAAGATAGGTCATCTTGCAATTCGAGCACCTCGTGATCCACTGCTCGGTGCGGAGATTCCTTGAAGCATTTACGAAGTTGCGACACATGGAATACGTCATGGATATGAGAGAATTGCGGCGGCAACCCCAATTTATATGCCACCTGACCACGTCTTGCAACAATGCGGAAATGACCAATGTAGCGCGGAGCTAGCTTGCCCTTGATTCCAAAACGGTGGGTGCCCTTCATAGGAGTGTCTCGCAAATAAGCTTGATCACCAGGTTGATAAGTCAAACCCCATCGTTTGCGATCATAGTTGCTCTTCTGGCCGTCCTGAGCCGCCTTGAGATTTTCCCGGACAATACGAACTTGTTCTTCGGCGTGTTGAATAATATCCGGACCCACGAGTGGTCGTTCCCCAGTTTCTGACCAATTCAGAGGGGTTCGACACTTACGTCCATATAGAACTTCAAAGGGAGCCATTTTCAAGCTGGCTTGATAGTTGTTGTTATAGGAGAACTCGGCATACGGAAGAGATTCTTCCCACTTCTTGCCAAACGATATAACACAAGCTCGAAGCATGTCTTCAAGCACTTCATTGACTCGCTCGACTTGGCCTTGGGATTGGGGTGATAAGCTGAACTCCAGGTAATATGAGTTCCCATAGCAGTTTGGAAACTTTCCCAGAATTTGGAAGTGAAAAGACCGCCACGGTCCGAACTAATCTCCTTCGGAATAACGTGGAGTGAAACAATTCTGGAGATATACAACTCTGCTAACTGACTAGCAGTGATAGTCTCTTTGACAGGCAGAAAGTGTGCAACTTTGGAAAGTTGATCGACGACTACAAGAATAGCATCGTGACCCTTCTGTGACCTAGGAAGGCCAGTAATGAAATCCATCTGAACCTTATCCCATTTCCATAAAGGAATAGGAAGCGGTTGCAGAATTCCAGCAGGCTTCTGATGTTCTGCTTTAACGCGACGGCAAACATCACATTTAGCAACATAACGAGCAATGTCTTGCTTCATTCTAGCCCACCAGTACCTTTGATGGAGATTACGATACATCTTGGTGCTACCCGGATGAATAGACAACGGTGTGTCATGTGCCTCCTTCATGACCTTGTCGGTCATAAGTTCGAAGCGAGGTACGACAATGCGGTTTCTGAAATACAAGGTTCCATCTTCAGACAGCGAGAAATCCCTGTACTTTTCAAGGTGAAGATTCTTCTTCATCAGATCAATTTTAGCATCTTTAGCTTGCGCATTCTTAACAGCTTTCTCAAGATCTGGTTGTATCACAAGGTTATTAAGAGAACCCTATGGAACAATACGCAGATTCAGCTTGCACAATTCTTCATAAAGACGAGGTTGAGCTCGCCTAACCATGAGGTTGTCGCAATAGGACTTGCGGCTTAAGGCATCAGCCATCATGTTAGCCTTGCCAGGGGTATAGTAAATACCCAAATCATAGTCCGCAATGGCCTCCATCCATCTTTGCTGACAGAGGTTTAGAGATGGCTGAGTGAACAAGTACTTCAGACTTTTATGATCCGTGTAGATCTCGCAACGATTACCGAGGAGGTAATGTCGCCACAACTGCAGTGCATAGATGACAGCAGCTAGTTCTAGATCATGTACCGGATAATTCTCTTCATGTGGGCGCAACTGACGAGAGCCATAAGCAATCACTTTACGCTCTTGCATTAGGACACAGCCTAATCCTTCACGGGATGCGTCACAATAGATCACAAAGTCTTTGCGGGTATCTGGAGGAGATAGTACTGGGGAAGATGTCAGCTTGTCTTTGAGTGCTTGAAAACTTTCCTGACATTTTTTTGTCCATTCAAATTTAACGCCCTTGTGAAGCAGATCAGTCAAAGGCTTAGCAATCTTAGAAAAGTTCTCGACAAATCGACGGCAATAGCTTGCAAGGCCAAGAAAACTTCTCACTTGCTTGACGTTCTTCGGAGGTGTCCAGTCAAGAATAGCCTGAACTCGTTCTAGGTTAACAGCAATTCCATCCTTGGAAATCACATGACCAAGATACGTTACTTCAGAAAGCCAGAATTCACATTTGGAGTATTTGGCATACAACTGGTGTTCTCAGAGCCTTTCCAGTACAAGACGGAGGTGTTCGGCATGTTCTTCCTTATTCTTCGAATATACCAGAATATCATCTAGATATACCACGATGAACTTGTCGAGGTAATCCATGAAGATATAATTCATCAGACGGGAGAATGTGGCTGGAGCATTTGTTAAGCCAAATGACATGACAGTGTACTCGTAGGAGCCATAACGAGTAACAAATGCAGTCTTGGGAATATCCTCTTCACAAACACGGATTTGATGATAACCCAACCTCAAATCAAGCTTAGAGAATACTGAGGAGCCGGCAAGTTGATCATACAAATCATTGATCCGGGGAAGCGGATATTTGTTCTGGATTGTGGCTTGGTTAATGGGCCGATAATCCTGAACCAATCGGTTAGTTCCATCCTTCTTCTTAACGAAGAGTGAAGGTGCTCCCCAAGCAGAGGAACTGGGGCGGATGAAACCTTTCTTAAGTGACATGTCGATTTCTTCCTTAAGCTTGAGAAGATGATGTGGAGGCATCTTATAAGGACGCTTCGCAATAGGAGTTGTGCCAGGTTTCAAGTCGATGACGAACTCAACAGCTCTAGCAGGGGGTATTCCTGGAAGTTCTTCTGGAAAGACGTCTTGAAAATCACGAACAACTGGAACGTTCTCGATGCCTTCAAGAGGTGAAGCATTCAATGCATTCAGAACATATATTTGGCTCTCAGCATCCTGAGCTATTCGGGCTGAGTAATTGATCACCTGACCAGAAGGGTGTGTGAGCTGGACTGTCTTAGTAGCATAGTCAATCAAAGCATTATGGGCTGTCAACTAGTCCATACCGAGAATGATGTCTATGTCGGAAGGTCCAAGAGCAATAAGGGAAGCAGAGAACATCAACCCTTCAATTCTGATCTAATTGTTGTGACTTACCATTTTGGTTTGCCACTTGGAATGGGGAGTGATAATCTCTAATGGTGTGGGTAACAGCTCTAGATGTAGCTCATGCCGCTGAGCAAATTGTTGAGACACAAAGGAATGTGATGCTCCTGAGTCGAAAAGGACATAAGCTGCAACTGAATTAATCGAGAGGGTACCCATCAAAATGGTTGGTTCTTTCTGTGCCTCTTCTGCATTGACATGGTTAGCATGGCCCAGTATAACAGCAGAAGGTCTGGCTTTGGGATTCCTTGGCTGACGAGCTCGGGCATCTCGATTTTGATTCGGACGGCAATTGGTAGCACGGTGCCCTGGTTGACCACACTTGAAGCAATTCCGATCATTATGGGGAGGAGCTACAGCATTGGACTGTCCACCCTGAGTCACTAGCTGTCTCGGCGGCGGAGGCAGGTGAGGTGCAACATAAGACGGCCTTGGTGTTGGAGCAGGCCGATGATGAACATTGTGTGGGATCCAGACTCGACGTTTCTGAACAGGCTGACCCGAGGATGAGTCAGCTTCATGAGTGCGCTTGAGCGACTCCTGGTACTTAGTCAGAGCTGTTTCAACTTGGAAAGATTTGCTGACAAGCGTTGCGAATTCTGTGCAATCATGGACAGCAAGTGCAAGTTTTATATCAGTACGTAGTCCTCCACAGAATTTCTCCTGCTTGCGAGTGTCAGTGTCGACGTCATCCGCAGCATAGCGGGATAATTCAAGGAATTTCCTCTGATATTCATCCACAGTCATTTTACCCTGAGAGAGTTTATGGAACTCCTGCTTCTTCTGGTCCATCAGACCTTGAGGAATGTAATGTGCATGAAAAGCTGACTGAAATTCCTGCCAAGTGGTTACAGTCTCTGCAGGCAACATAGCCTTGTGGCTTTCCCACCATTGAGCAGCTGGGCCCTTCAGGTGGAATGTCGCAAAGGTGACGTAACTGTCAGGAGCAACATTAGTTGATTCCATCTCAAACAAGATGTCACGAAGCCAATCATCAGCATCCATAGGATTGGTGGAGTTGCGGAAAACGGATGGACTGAGGCACACAAATTCTGGCAGAGTTATTGGAACATTCTGTTGCTGAGCATTCTGAGTTGGGAATTGAGCCAATACTCCGGTCATAAACTGACGGTTGAGCTCAAACTGCTGACGGTTGAGTTCAAACTGCTGCATCATTGCGGCAATATAGGGTGGAGGTGGAGGATTGTCAGCCATCCTGCCAAATCAACAGGGGCAGTTTAGCAAGAAGAACTGCAGGTGTATGGAATGATTCATGAAGTAACACGCACAACAGAAGGAAGTGCAATAGATACTTCATCATATTCGCACCAGACATTCAAAGTCACACATAGCCTCGATTACAATTCGGCAATACGACAGCTGAAAGGGGAAGGCTAGACAACTAGGCGGCACGCAGGCACGCAGTAGGGAAGTACACAACGAGGCATAGCAAAGGCTACATCAACGTCGGAGAAAACTATTGGGGCGAGGAATCTGCAAGTGAAACACAGGGTGCCCTCGATAAGAGGATCCTGCAAGCAGAACCTGGCCCGCAATCTTGGAGCAAGGGGGGATATTTCAGAACACCGAGTGGATATAATTGCGAGAACCTAATGTTGGGGTTAGTAAAGATTTTAACCCGAATAGAAGAGAGATCAGAGTCCCAGAGTAAAGGTCGAGGAGTAAAAGATACTAATACCACCCATTTGGCGACGTGGGCCCGTAAGCCACACAGCCAAGTTAGTAAAACAGTTTTCGGTTACTAGACTCAACTTCGACCAAGGAATTGGAAGGGGGATTCCTACAGGTAGTCGGCTCTGATACCAACTTGTGACGCCCCCGGCTCAATCGTGCACTAATCATACACGCAAATGCACACGATCAAGCCTAAGGACTCACGGGAAGATATCACAACACAACTCTAAAACATAAATAAAGTCATCCAAGCTTTATATTACAAGCCAGGGGCCTCGAGGGCTCGAATACATAAGCTTGCGTATAAGCATCAGCAGAAGCATCAGATATCTGAGTATAGATATGAAACAGAAATATAAAGGCCTTTAGAAAGGCGGGGCAAAATAAAACACTACGATCGAAAGGCGTAGGCCTCCTGCCTGGGACCCTCCGATCCTACTCCTGGTCGTCAGTCAACTCGTAGCAGTATCCATCCCCTGGATAGTAGTAGTAGTCGATCGACGGGGCATCTGTCTCAGGGGCTCCGTCATCTTGGTCACGTCAAACTGATATGGGGAGAAAAGGAAAACAAAGCAACCGTGAGTACTCAGAAGTACTCAGCAAGCAAGGATCTACACTACATATGCAACATTTTCAAAGAGAGGTTGTATATGTGGACTGGGGTGTAGAAATGCCAGAATAGAGAGAAGGCCTAGTCCTATCGAAGACTAGCATCTTCAGCAGTCTTGCAGCAATAGAAGAGAGTAGAACAGTACAATATAATGTAGCAGTAATGATATCAACCTCACCCAGAGATCCTTTCTCGACTCCCTGCGAGAAAGCAATCCTAGAGCCATACAGTCATCAACCTCGTCCTGAGATCCCTTCTCGACTCCCTGCGAGAAGCAATCCCAGAGCCTCATATCCAGGTCTCATCTCAACTTCTAGCTGTATCGATCGGGATACAACTCCGAGTGTCCTTTACCGTCGGACCGGCTATCGATAGAAGTTATCTTCCCTGCAGGGGTGCACCAACTTACCCAACACGCTCGATTAACTCCGGCTGGACACACTTTCCTGGGTCATGCTCGGCCTCGGCCAAACAACACGCCGCAACCCTACCTACAGCTCAGCAGAGAGGTCCCCGTCGGTCTATATCCTAAGCGCTCAGGGGTCTTGGGCCATCGCCCTGTGCACTCCGGGTCGGTGTGTGCGGGGTCGGGATGAGCACCACCTCAGTCCTGGATGGTACTGGCCCGGCCCGGCCACGAGGCTGAACTGGACGTCTGACAAAGCTTTCGGCTGATGCATACGATGCAGAGTGCCCATAACTCTTCCCACGTGATGGTTAGTGCTATCAGGCCAGAGGCCTGCTCGGATCAAATATCCAAATCGTTAGTGGACTAGGGATTGCGGTAACGAGCAGAGACTCACGAAAGATGTGACCCCATTGCCCCGTCTCGAGGACTTGCGGCAAGGGCCAAGAATGCCCGGCCATGCCTCGTATTCACCACTCGGGCACCACACTGGCACCCGTCTTCACAACACTCGCCTCTTAGGCGCACGCGGGTACCCCTCAGGGTCGACCCGCCTATCCAAGTAATAGTGTAAAGTCCAAGTATCCGTGTGTCCATAACATCAAAGGAATCCGAGGTATCACCCTCGTTGAATTCCCACTCGATGTATCCGTCAAGGTGAACTCGGAGGAATCACCCTCGATGCGTTCACACTTGATGTGTTGCACGACAGCGTCGTTACCGGAAGTGGTGGAGGAGGAATCACCCTCGATGACCACGACCGAATAGCTACTCTACAGAGTTAACATCAGAAGTGCTACAAGAGGTTTCACCCTCGGCACTCGATAGTAACGTTGTAGTGTCGTTACAACTAAGGGGGGTGATGTGCGGTGTCGGCGCCTGGTCTTCAATCCCGTTGATCGGGTCTTCTTGATAATCCAGCGGGGCAGTCGGGATAAGTGGGGTCAATGATAGGTCTCTACCCAGCCTATACTAAGCAGTTTAGGATATGCAGGTAATTATCAACAGCAGGTTACAATAAACAGGCTATGCATCAGAATAGGTAAAGCAGTAGCAGCAGCAATTCTAATGCAAGAATGAGAAAATAGAATGGGCGATATCGGGATGATCAAAGGGGGGGGGGCTTGCCTGGTTACTCGGCGGCAAGGGCAAGGTCGTCAGCGGTGTCGTCGGGCTCCTGAGCTACGTCAGTCTCGGGGACGACGTCGGTGTCAAGGTCTACCGAGAGAGAAGGGGGGGAGGAAACAGTATAAATACACAGCAAACATGAGCAACACAATGTACGACATGACAATATGCAGTGCCGGGGTGTCCTAACGTATGGTTGCACGTCACCGAGAAAGGGGGAATCCACCCGGGATTGTTTTCCGGTTCCGGACATTTGTCAGACAGATGACCGGAGTGGAGCGGTTGCATGTTCGGATAGTTAGGGACGCGTGACGGACGAACGGACTGCGTATTCGGATTCGTCTCGAAATTCCGAGCAACTTTCATGTACAAAGTTTTTTGATCTGAGCTACGGATTATTTTATATGAATTTTTAAAGATTTAAAACATTTCTGAAATTATTATTAATTAAATTCACTCGAAATTAATTTATTGTGTCAGCATGACGTCAGCATGATGTCAGCAGTCAACAGTTCCGTTGACTGGGTCAACCTGACAGGTGGGCCCCACCTGTCAGTGAGTGTCAGCACTAATTAAGTGGTTAATTGGGTTAATTAGCCATTAGTTTAATTAAACTTAATTAGTGTTAATTAATCAGAATTAATTAGGTTAATTAGTTAATTAATTAACTAATATTTACTTATTTATTTTTATTTGTTTTTTTTAATTAACAGGGGTGTGGGGCCCGCATGTCATTGGCCTGGGGCCAAACGGGCGCTGGGTGCGGGTACGGGCGCCCGACGGGGCGAGCCCGGGCGCGGCATCGCCCGACGCCGGGAACGGCGAGGCCACGACGCCGGCCGCGGTGGCCGAAGGCGGCGCGACCAGGCAGGGGGGCGGCGGCTCGGCTACGGGCTGCGGCTGCTGGGGGCGCAGGCAGCAGTGCGGGCGGCAGCGTGCGGCGCGAGCGAGCGAGTGCGGCGAAGCGGCGCGGGGAGCGCGTGGACTGGCGCGAACAACAGCAGGGTCGGGGCCAGGCGACACGAGCGCGGTCGGGCGGAGGCCGACGCGGGCGCAGGCGAGGGGCGTGAGCGGGTCAGCGGATCGGCGCGGCGACGTGGTCGGGAGCGCAGGCGCGCGCGCGGAGGCGCGGCCGGAGCGGTGTACCGCGCGTGGGCCGAAGCAGTGGCAGGGGGAAGAGGAGTAGCGCGCGCGGTGCCTCACCGCCAGTGCAGGGGAACACCGGCGAGGCTCGATTGAGGAGGAGGTCGGGGACGCGAGCGACGGGGACGGGGTAGTCCAGCGGGGTCCGACGATGGTGCTGTGAGGCCCAGGGCGACGGCGTCGAGGTTGCGGGGCCGCGCCCGATCCCTCCTGGATCGGGGGGGGGAAGAGGGAGGAGAGGAGAGCGAGGGGGTTGAGTGGGGGTGGGATAGGATTTCCGGTTCGGGGGAGGGGATAAGGGGGAGCGGGGTGGGCCGGCCTGGCGGCCTGGACGGCCTGCTGGGCCGAGGCCCGGGGGGGAGGTTCTTCTCTCTTTTTATTTTAACTTTTGTTTTCTTTTTGTCTTTTTCTTTTACTTATTCTTATATCTCTGTTTTGTAATTAGTTAGGCCTCAAATTGAATTTTGTAAAACATGGCACTTTTTCCATTAAATGCTAGGCATTATCTACCACTGCCAAAAATTGGTTTGGAGACAATTGGAGCTCACGCAAATTTTATAATAAATAAAATGTATTAAACTTTGTTGTTTTGATAATGTTAAAGCCACCTAATCAATTTATTATTTGTTGGTTACAATTTTAGAATAGTCTCTGCAATATTTGCTATTTATTGAACATTTTAGTTTCTGATTTGAGCAACTTTTATTTTCCACTTTGAATTCATTTGAAGTTTGAATTTGGAGTCTGAATGCAATATGATGATTAGGCACTGATAATCATGATGACATGGCATAATCAAAAGGGGATTACTGTAGTTAACCACTGGGGGTGTTACAATTTGAACTAAAATTTGGCAAGTGCCTACAGATTTAAGACTAAAAAAAGATAAGTGCCCCGTGATGCCTTTGCCCTTGTCCATCTCCTTTAGGAAATCGCAGGAAGGAACGGAGAAGGTGGAAGGCGGGCCTGGATTTGGCGCCTCCCCAGGATCAGGAGAACACCATCGACGGGCTAAGAGGAAGAAACCAGAGGGTAGGCGTAGACGGTGGCACTGCCGGGAACCCATACGGAGTCACCAGCGAACACGACTTGTCGGAACGGTCGCCCCCGTTCTTAACGCGTCGTGGGTTGCCGCCACCTTCGATGCGAACACTGCGCGCCCCAGGAGACCCCCCACAGATAGCATGGGCGTCCCCGACGTCCCGGCGACACGAAGGCCCCACCCGTTAAGGAAGCGTGCACAAGGACTAGAGGCTCTCCCATGCGCCGGACGGGCAGAGTAAGGGGAGATAGGGTCCGCCCTCACCAATGGCGAACTATTTTTGCAACCTCCCTCCAACGCCGCAGGAAAAGGGGGGATAGGCCGCAATCGACTATCGCACCTTCTGCCCATTATGGGCCTCGGCATGGTGTCCTTTGCGTCGCCTATCACTAAAGTTGAAACCACGGGTGACCCGGCGACAGGCACACCAAAGTCGCCACCTCTAGTGCTACCGCCATGCCGCCCGAGCGCTCTCATGGGGCTCACACAAAACTCCAAGCTAGGGCCCGGGGGCTGGCCCCAGGCTCTTCCTTTCAGCATACCCAGAAGAAGCAGAAGGCGGAGGAGGAGTGGAATGTGGATGAATGCCTCTTCTCCTCCCCCCGCTCCCCCTTTTATAGGCGAGCTGGGGGTGGGGGCTGGTTCCCCGGTGAGTACCCGCCGTCCTCCTCCACCAATCCAAGAAGATCGGGCCCCTGCTTTGATGCTCTCCCGCATCACGCGCCTACGTTTACCTACTCCACTCAATGCATGTGGCATACTTGGCTGAGGATAAGGGCGCGGTGGGAAGGGTGAATTGGCAGTTACTCGCCCATGCATTAAAGTCATTCACGGGCCATTACAAGAATGGTCCCACCACAATTGGCATTGCACGGCGCACGGGAAAACCGGAAACTGACCCAAGCTCAAGTTAATAAAGAAGCAAAGAAGATCTCAAGGGGCGGAGCCACCCTTACATTTCTGCCTGTGTAGTGGTTAGGGCCTACCCCGACGACGCCCAGCGGCGCGTCCGTGCCAGGCCCGAGGGCTCCTGTCGGTGCAACAGACCTTGGGTCCATTGCACGGACTATGCACAGGCCAGAGACAAGATTACAAGACCAAGATCGGACCAAGCAAGGAGGATCGATTGCTTTGAAGGATCCAAGTGCAAGTCAAGAAGGCCAAGGTGAGCCAGAGGAACAAGGCATCACCAAGGGAAGGACCTACCTTGCCGGGCAGGGTTGGGTTTTGCCCCGGAAGCAAGCTCCCAGATCGTCCCGGCAGGCCTGCCGGGGCTGGCGGAGGCAAGCCACTCCACCGCTCCACCTCACAAGTAACGCAAGTCAGTAATCAAAGTGGTGTCGAGCTCCAAGGTGACTAAGTGGCTGCTTTCTGCTACATGGCGGCCACTTCCTACAGCAAACACCTCCATATGACACCCGTCTTGAGTCGTGTCAAGCGAGCAGGCGCAAAGCTGGCAAAAACAGCCTGGCAGGGCCTGTCGGGTGAGCTGTGATGTGACACTGAGTGGCACATTTAATGCGCTCTGTCAGCCTGCAGAGTTAGATATGATAGCACTGTTAGCTATCTAATCAGTACACAAAGACTGATTTGCCACTGTGGTGACCCCTTAATCTATAAAAGGAGGCCGATGGTGACCGTAGAAAGGGTTGGATCCTCGCCTATCCATACGCACGTAGCCACTCTCGCGCCCGGAGCGACCTTGCCGGGCGAGTGTGCTACGTTCACCACCATTATCCACCATCAATCCACCAAAGCAGGAGTAGGGTTTTACGCCTCACGGCGGCCCGAACCTGGGTAAAGACTGCCCGTGTGATCTCTGCCGTGCTACGCGACGCTTCTCCGCTCTTTGTGTAACATTCCCAGCCCCCCGCCGAACCAAAAGGGTCTGATGGCCCCATAGGTGGCTGTGGTTTCCCACGACAAAACCTGTTTGTTTAACGTGTTTGCTGTTGTAACTTGCTCTATGTTGATTTCAGTTTCAATTGAATAAACAGTTATGTTCTCATGCCATGCACATTACAAGTGTTGTTATTGCTGTGTAGTTTCGCACACTTATTTTCTGTCTATGTTGCTTTGTCTTAAACAGATATGATTTGAAATGTCTCTATCTTGATTTGGCAACATAAACTAGAATGATATAGACGATACAGTGACCATACTACATAGATATATGTTTGTTTCATGCTGTTATCATGTCCACCTTACTACTGAACTGGTTTACCAAAATGAGTTTCATATACAACATGGTAAACCTGTGATCTGTCTGCTTGTTTCTCTTTTAGAATGCGGACAAAATATTGGAGAAGAGTACCCCGTTATGCAATGGTAAAGGAAGTAATGCAGATAAGGTTCAAGATAGTGAGACATCCCTGTTGGTCTCCAAGAAAGCTGATAAAAACTATATTGAAGACACTGAGACAACCCCAAAGTCCTGTCTTGATGTAGTATTCGAGTTACTGGCCACTACTACGGGCACCAGCTCTTCGAACTCGCTGCCTGAATCATTTTGGCTTCTTGAGTCCCAACTTTAAGTTGAAAGACATCAATCAGATGTGCTGCGACAGGAAGCCGAAGGACTGAGGAAGTCCCTGCAGAATTCAGATGCATACTTTCTGGTGTAACAGCAAGCGCTGGAGGATTTAAGCGCCAAACAAGAGAAACCTAATAAGCTTGCTAAGCGTCTTGCCAGCATGGTGGATACCCAGGATATTGTTTCTTGAGCTCTTGTGAAGTGGTTTTACTGCTGGACTTGTTTTGTTGCGGCGTTTATTTGCACTGGTCGCCAACTTTGACAACCAGTATATGTAATATGCTGCTTTGTCCCCCATATTTGCACTGGTGGCGAACTTTGATGCCCAGTGGATGTAATATGTGTAATAGCCATGATAGCCTAGCATAAGTTGCTTGCTTATTTATTTCCTTGTTGTCTTGTTTATTTGTTTGCTTGTAGTAAGTGCGGTTCTTTTTTCATGGTTTGCTAGTGGATGCAATATCCTATTTTTTTAAACTAGGCCACAATAACCATGGGCTACATATTTACTGTAGTGACCATGGGCCTCCTACGGGCCGTAGAAACAATGGGCCTTCTACGGGCCGTAGAAACAATGGGCCTTCCACGGGCCATAGAAACAATGGGCCTTCTACGGGCCATAGCATCAATGGGCCTTCTATGGGCCGTATGATCGATTGGCCAAACATGGGCCACTAACGGACCGCATTATGGGCCGTAAATGAGCTGGAGTTGGAATCATCCGTTCATGGGCCAACCATAACAGGCCGTCGTTAATCGGCCGTATTTGATGACGCTATGAAAACGACCCAACGGATTAACGGGCCACAAATAGGCCGACTTTAACCACGGGCTGAATTTGGCCCACAACCGGAACAGGCCAGTACGGACCGTAAGTAATCGAATGCTGCAAATCAGCCCAAGAATAAAATGGGCCCTGAGAAGGCCGAAAGATAACACGGGCTGGAAACGGCCCAATGGAATAATGGGCCGTTAATGGGTATAAAGCGATACACTGTTCATTATGGGCCAGTTTCACCATGGGCTGTTAATGGGCCAAGAGTTACAAAGGGCCTCATATGGGCCGAAAGACGTCATGGGCCATACATGGGCCAGAAGTTACAACAGGCTGGAATCATATTGGATGGCCCAGATGGCGCTACTGGGCCTAATTCGGATAGGCCATAATGGGCCGTGAGTTAGCGGGCTGTAAATGGGCTATATGCGAACAGGCCGCTAGCAGGCTTTAAGTGGGCCGGTCGTTACCTTTTGACCAGGTCAAACGGGCTGGCCTTTTGACCTGAATGGGCCACTCTTGGGCCGAGCCACGTGTCGATGTATCATAGGCGCGTCCCGTCCATTCGTTGGATGACAACTGTCTCAACGCTGGGCCGACACGTGGATCCGCCGGCGAATGAGAATTTTACATGTGGAAAATCCCCATTGGTCCGTGCTGTTAATGGGTTATCGGATCCAAACCGGAACCCGATAGCTTAACGGTGACCCGTTATGGTGGATGCCACGTGTCAGTTACCCTTGACGAAAGCACTTCCATGACACGCAATTTATCGTCATGGAAGTGGACACTTCCGTGATGATAATTTTGGTATTGTCATGGAACACTTCTACGACAATACAGGTATGACTATCTTGATTCTGTCATAAAATCGTCATGGATGTACATGCATGACAGAAAACGTGACCTACTGTGACAAACACGTATCATCACGGAAGTGTATTTTTTTGTAGTGGAGAGAGAGAGAAAGTTTTACGTCCTCAATCTCTCAAATCCTCATCTTCTTCCTCGAGCTCCTACACCCAAAGGCCTTGCCAAGCCCGAACCAAAAAGCTTCCAGTCTTATTCTCATTTTTCCATCCACATCCATGTCTAGCAAGCAAGCTCAGGCGATGAAGGCCACCAAGGCTAGCAAGAAGGTGATGGGAGAGGCATCGACGACCTCCCAAACCAAGGGGTGATGGAGGGGCACCATGGTGATGGAAGAGCAGATCACCCGGGTCTCCAAAGATGGGTACCTACTGGCACCGGAGGTCGCTCTGGCCCTTTCTGCTCATGCCGAGGGGAGGACGGTTTCTACTCTGTTACCATGCCTCAATCCCATCCCGGCAAGCGGGTAATCTTCATCTCTCACCTCCTACATGGTCTCGGCTTATCCATCCTCCCTTTTCTTCAAGGCCTTCTCTATTTCTACAGCCTTCAGTTCCATCACCTACCCCCAAATTCCATCCTCCAGATCACATGCTTCATCATTTTTTGTGAGGCCTTCCTTTGCTGCGAGCCGGATTTCGAGCTTTGGTGCAAATATTTCACTGTCAAGCTCCAGTCCAGCAGCTCCAAGGTATGCGGATGCAAAGGCTCCATAATCAACAAGACTCAAGGCACAGGATGGCTGATGGGGGAATTCATGGATACAGCGAAGAACTGGCAACAAGAATGGTTCTATATGAGAGACATCCCACTGGGTAGGGGTCGCTTCTGCCTTCACTGTGACCCCACCGACCAAGCTCCTGTCTTGGAACCCGATGAATGTTATCTGGTCGGATTCGAGGAGGTGAGCAAGCTCATGAAGAGAGTGTCCCTCCTTCCGGATCGTGGGATCACTGTTGTTGAGGTGGTGCATGTGGTTCTAAGTAGCGGCATCCAACCCCTCCAGGCCTGAGCTCACTCCATGTGGGCTTATACTAGGGAGGATGACGACACCCACAGAGAACTGCAAACACCGTGGGAGAATGACCTAAAGAAAAATAATGAATGTGCGCGATGGGGAGAATGCTGAGGGAGGGTGATGGCGAGGCGGGCGTGTACATGCACGAGAGAAAGTTAGTGCTAGCTACAAAGAGAAGATGATTGTGCGGGTGTAAAAGACTACCAAAGATCATAACTTTTATAAAAGTTGTCATGGGAAACCACGGCTACCTATGGGGCCATGAGCCCCTTGTGGTTCGGCAAGGGGGATGAGCACATTGCACAAAGAGCGGAGAACATCGCGCAGCACGACAGAGATCACACGGGCGATTTTACCCAGGTTCGGGCCACCGCGAGGCGTAAAACCCTACTCCTACATTGGTGGATTGATGGTGGATTGTGGTGGAAACGCAGCGTTCTTGCCCGGCAGGGTTGCCTCGGGGCGAGAGCAGCTACGCGCGTACTAGTGTACGAGGGTCCCAATCCTTTCTATGGTTGCCATGGGCCTCCTTTTATAGATCAAGGGGTCACCATAGTGGCAAATCAGTCATTGTGTACTGATTAGATAGCAAATAGTGCTATCATACCTAACTCTGCAGACAGGGCAGAGCGCATTAAATGCGCCGCTTAGTGTCACATCATGGCCTGCCCGGCACGCCTTGCCGGGCTGTTTGGCCACCTTCTCTCCTGTCTGCATGACACGTCGCTGGACGGGTGTCATTTGGAGGTGATTTCTGTAGGAAGTGGCTGCCATGTGGCAGAGAATAGCCACTTAGTCACTTTGGGGCTTGACACCGCACCGATCGATGACTTGCGTCGCCGTGAGGTGGTGCGGTGGAGTCTTGGTGGGGTATTTTGCCTTCGTAGGGCCCGGCAGGCCTGCCGGGATGGTCTTGAGGCTTGCTTCCAGGGCAACCTTGACCTTGCCAGGCTCGCCTGTGCGGCAAGGGAGGTTTTCCCTTAGTGGTGTCTTGCTCCTTTGGCTTGACTTGGTCTTCTTGATCTGCACTCTGATTCTTCAAAGAGCTGGTCTCTTGTGCTTGGTCTGATCTTGGATGTTGCAATCTTGATCTTAGGCCTATGCACAGTCTGGGCAACGGACCCAGGGTTTGTTGCACCGACAGGAGCCCCCGGGCCTGGCCCGAACACACTGCCGGGCGTCGTCGGGGTAGGCCCTAACTAGTGCACAGGCGAAAGGGTAGCAGTTGCTTGTCTCTTGAGATCTTCTTTGCTTCTTCATTAACCTGAGCCCAGGTCAGTTTCCGGTTCTCCCGGGCGTCGCATAATGCCAATTTTGGTAGGGCCACTTTTGTAATGGCCCGTGAATGACTTTAACGCACGGGCGAGTAACTGCAAATTCACTCTTCCCACCACGCCCTTATCCCTATGCACGTATGCTGCATGCATTGAGTGGGGTAGGTAACGGAGGCACGTGGTGTGGGAGAGCGTCAAGGCAGGGGCCCGGCCTTTTCGGATTGGTGGAGGAGGACGGTGGTTACCCGCCGAGGGGTCGGCTCTCAGCCTCAGCCCGCCTATAAAAGAAGGGGTGGGGGAGGAGTGGGAGTATTCATCCACACACCTCTCCTACTCTATTTTCTGCTTTCTCCTGGGGTATGCTGAAAGGGAGAGCTCGGGGCCAGGCCCCGGGCCTTAGCTTGAGGTTGATGATGTTGAATGCTTATGTCGATGCTTGGGGAGTGAGTCTGGTCCGAGCTCCGAAAAGATTCGATGGACGAGCCACTCGTAGCGCAGGAGATATCAAGCTTTCCCATTATGGAGGAATGCTTGTTTCCTTTGCTCGAACCGGCCGTTCTCCGATGCTGGAGCCCCCGGGGTTCCAGGTACCCGTCTGGAGTGCGGCGCCCGGAGCTCGTGGTAATCCCATCGTTGCCCCCTTTAGTGAAGTCAAGGTGAACGTTGAAGACGGCGGCATCTCCATGCCCCCCAAGGAGGGGAGCGATGCCCCTTGCACGTCTCGGACACCGCCATCGCCCGCTGCTTCTCCGAGGGAGGTGACGGCCCGAGATGCCAGCGCCCTCCTGGAGCGGTGGTGATAAATAAAGAACTAGGGATGATGGAGAAGGCGGGTGGTAGGGCGTCAGGTCGGAGTACGATGGCACCGACGCCTTCGTCTTGTATTGGCGACCTGCCGCCTCATCTTTCCGTTCTTCCCTTCCCTCCCTGGCACCATCATCACCGGCCTCCGGGTTGCCGGGGAGGGGGCCGCTCTCTTGGTTTCTTTGCCTCCTCCAGCAGTCTTCCAGCTGGGCTCCGGCGGTTCCCCCCGCCGGTGCTCGCGCTAGGCTTCTCGTCGGTCCTGGAGGTGGTGACCAGGGCACCACTGAGCTGCTCCTTCCGCCCCTTTCCTTCGCAGCCTCGCCACTCTCAATCTTGTCAGTCTGCGCTCGGCAAGCCCTTGACGGGATCGGGTCGGGCGTCTGCTTAGGCACTCCTTCTGCCCTCTTCTCTTCCAACCGTAATACCTGGGGAGAGAGGAACGAGAAAGGGGGATTACGGGGCACTTATCTTTTTTCAATCTAAAATATGTAGGCACTTGCCAAACTTTAGTTCAAATTATGTAATCTCTTTTACCCATGTTTGTGTTCTGTAAGATCTGTACTTGTTGATCAGCATATTAATGAAAAAGATAAACCTTGCCGGGCACTTGTGCATGTAACATGTCCATGCAGAGGTAGAATCCTCTATACATTCAAGTAAACAAGTTTTTCCCGGCAGGCTATCCTGCCGGTACCCTTAGTTTGCTGCCGTGGAGCTAGGCTTGTCGGGTACAAATCATAAAGAGGGGCCAGCCCCCCGCCAAACTTTCTCACCAAAGGCCACTACAACCTCCCAGACCGAAGCAACGTTCGAGTCAAGGGACAGGAGCACCTAAGTTTCGGAAGTGGCGAGGTTTTCTTATGCACAACTTTTTACTTACAGAACATGTATGGATAAGAGAGAGAACTTATCTGTTTGGTCTTGCCGGGGATCGCAATGTAGGCTTGTCTTCTCTTCTCCTCTTCGGGACTGAATCCACGGTAGGAGCCTGCAGTTTGATGCAGATGAAAATGATGCCTCATGCGATCTTATCTATATGAACATGCTATGCTCATGATATGCTTATGCATGCATGCAATTTGTTGGGGGGCCCCCAATGGTTCATTTATTTCTCTGTTGCTCAGGGTCTATGCCTGGCTTTGTATAAGGGGTTACATGCAACAGAGGCAAGGCCTGTACAAAAAGGGTGGCTGCCAGGCAGGGCCCGATAGCCGCGCCTTACGGGTAGAACTTGCGGAGATGCTCAATGTTCCATGAGTTTTGCAACTGAATGCCATCTCCAGTCTCCAGACGGACTGCGCTAGGTCTGGTGACTCGTACTACCCGGTAAGGGCCTTCCCACTTCGGCGTCAACTTGTTTGTACCCTTGGCGGACTGAACACGCCTAAGGACAAGGTCGCCTTCCTCAAAACTCCGGGCATGACCCCTGCGGCTGTGATAGCAACGCAGGGCTTCCTGGTAGCGTGCAGCATGCGTAGCAGCCCGGAGACGGTTCTCCTCGAGTAGCACAGTGTCGTCACGCCGGTGCTGTTCCTGCACTACTTCATCGTAGGCAAGTACTCGAGGTGACCCGTAAATGAGTTCCTTGGGGATAACTGCTTCTGCCCCATAGACTAGGGAGAAAGGAATCTGCCCGGTAGCTCTATTTGGTGTCATTCTGAGGGACCAAAGAACCACGGCAGCTCGTCGATCCACCATCTGCCACACTTCTGCAGCTTATCAAATGTTATCGTCTTGAGTACTCACAATACTTCAGCGTTCATCCTCTCAGCTTGCCCGTTGCTCCTTGGATGAGCAACAGAGGCGAATGAGATCTTGCTTCCGAGGGCATGAACGTACTACATGAAGGCATGGCTCGTGAATTGGGTGCCGTTGGCGGTGATGATTCAAGCAGGGACTCCGAAGCGGCACACCAATCCTTTCGAGAACTTGATAGCTGACTGAGCAGTCACCTTTCTCACGGGCTCTACTTCTGGCCACTTTGTAAACTTGTCGATGGCGATGAACAAGAATTCAAAGCCCCCGGTAGCACGGGGGAAGGGGCCCAAGATGTCGAGCCCCCAGACCAAAAACGACCATGACAAAGGGATTGTCTGAAGAGCTTGGGCAGGCAGGTGGATATTCTTGGAATGGAATTGGCAGGCTTCACATTTGGTGACCAACTCAACTGCATCTTGGAGGGCTGTGGGCCAGTAAAATCCTTGCCAGACATACCCTTGTGTATCTCTGCCAAAAGTTCCTTTCCTCCTTCCTAGCAAATGCACTTCAATTTCACACCGTTGGGCCTCCTTCTGTACAGCGTGTCATCAATGAACTGATACATACTGGCCCTCCGGGCTACTCTTTCAGCTTCTTCTTGCTTTTCAGGAAGTACTCCAGTTTGGAGGAAATGGACTATGTGCCGCGCCCAAGTTGGAACCTGAGGCTCAGCAACGAGGACTAGCGGTACCTCCTCATTCGTGGGAGTGCATTCCTCGACCGCGGGAACCGGTGGCCTGGCGGGAGGACGCAGCTCAGCGACCGAAGGGGAGTTGTTCCTGACAAGTTCTCTGCCAGGAGCGTCGAAAGGTTCTACCGGGAGAGGCTTGCCGGAGTCCAGTTTCCTCCTCTTTCTGGCCATTGTTGCCGGGGATACGGAGGGCTGAGTCAGATGGAGAACAAAAGTCCCTGGTTCCACAGGAAGCTTCAGCGCAGCGCACTTCGACAGATGATCAGCAATGCTGTTTTTCGCACGGGGTACGTGCTCTGTTTGCAATCTGTCAAAGCGCTCCTCCAACTTTCTCACTTCCTCAATGTATGCCTCCATCAATGGACTTTGGTAATCCTTGTTGACTTGTCTCACCACAAGTTGCGAGTCTTCACAAATGATCAGCTTCTTGATCCCTAGTTCTGTTCCAATCCTAAGCCCGACGAGGAGCCCCTCGTATTCTGCAGTATTGTTGGTAGCCTTCTCCCGGGGAAAATGCATCTGGACGACGTACTTCAGGTGTTCTCCAGTGGGAGAAACGAGAAGCACGCCAGCCCCTGCACCTTGTAGGGAGAAGGCATCGTCGAAATGCATGATCCATTCTTGGGGCGCTTCCTTGCCGGGAATAACCGTCTCCAACACTTCTTCATCAGGAGTCGGCGTCCATTCTGCAATAAACTCTGCCAATGCTCTGCTCTGAATAGTTGATGTGCTCTCAAACTTCAAACCAAAGCTGGATAACTCCAAGGCCCACTCCACTATCCTGTTGGTAGCCTCGGGGTTTCGGAGTATCCATTGCAAAGGGAAGCGGGTGACAACAGTGATCTCATGGGCTTGGAAGTAGTGGCGCAGTTTCCTTGAGGCCATGACAAGGCCAAAAATCAACTTTTCCATGCCAGAGTACCTGGATCGAGCCCCTTGCAACAGGGAGCTGACGAAGTACACTGGGCGCTGCACCACCTTCTTCTTTGCCGCATCCTTGGGGCTGCCTCCGCTACCTTGCTCTTCTATGTCTTGATCTGCATCTGATCTTGCCGGGGTATGCTCACTTTCCTCCCCGAAGGGGACATTGGCTATGGCTGCCGCTTCATCTACTTCCTGCTGCGCCACCAGCTCTGCGCTAACCACTAGATTAGTTGCCACCAAGTATAGCAACAATAGTTCTTGTGGTTTAGGAGCGACCAAAGTGGGCACAGAGGAAAGGTAGGCCTTCAAATCTTGCAGTGCAGCGTCTGCCTCTAGGGTCCACTCCACGGGTCCTGCCTTCTTCAAGATTTTGAAGAACGGCAAGGCACGCTCGTCAGACTTGGAAATGAATCTGCTAAGCGCGGCAACACATCCATTCAAGCGCCTCACGTCCTTAACTGTCTTGGGTGCTTGAATCTGCTCGATAGCCTTGATCTTGTCGGGGTTGTCCTCTATCCCCCAGTGGGACACAAAGAAGCCAAGTAGCTTGCCGGAAGGAATGCCAAACACACACTTCTCCAGGTTTAGCTTCAAGTTGATCTTGCGCAGATTAGCAAACGTCTCTTCCAAATCTTGAATGAGGGTTGATCTGTCCTTGGTCTTGACCACAATATCATCCTTGTAAGCTTCAATGTTTCTGTGTAACTGTGACTCAAAACCAATCTGGAATGCCCTTGCGAAAGTGGATCCGGTGCTCTTCAACCCGAAAGGCATCCATACGAAGCAGTATGTGCCACACGGGGTGATGAACACAGTCTTCTCTTCGTCTTCCTTGGACATAAAGATCTGATGATATCCAGAGTAGGCATCCAAGAAGGAAAGCAGGTCACACCCGAAGGTGGAATCCCCAATCTGGTCGATGCGCGGCAAGGGAAATGGGTCCTTCGGGCATGCCTTGTTTAGATCCATAAAATCTATGCACGGCCTCCATTTCCCGTTGGCCTTGCGTACCACCACAGGATTCGCTAACGAAGTTGGATGCAATACTCCTCTGACCAGACCAACTGCCTCGAGTTTCCTGATCTCCTCAGCAATGAACTGCTGCCGCTCCAAGGCTTGCTTTTGGACCTTCTGCTTAACGGGTCGGGCATGTGGGCAGACAGCAAGGTGGTGCTCGATTACCTCCCTGGGAACACCGGGGATATCAGATGGTTGCCAAGCCAACACATCGATATTCGCCCGCAGGAAGGCAACGAGCGCGCTTTCCTATTTGTCATCGAGGGTGGCACTGATAGTGAAAGTACCATCAGCACCAGCTAGCTCTTCCGGGACCTTTTTCACAGCGGGTGCAGCAGCCTTGGATCTCTTGCTATTGGAACTCTCCGGCAAGTCATCAACAGGCGCAGCGTACTCCAAAGATGTACGCTTCTCGGATTCCTTGTTGGCATCCTTGTTAGCTTTCTTCTTTCCTTTACTTTCCTTGGTGGGAACAGCGGCTTCAGCGGCCTCTGCCGTGACTGCCTCCCGGTACATCTTGTCCACGCAAATGATTGCGTCCTTCTTATCTGACGGAATGGAAATGACGCCCATCGGCCCTGGCATCTTCAAGGTGTTGTAGGCATAGTGGGATGCCGCCATGAATTTGGCCAGAGCTGGGCGACCAAGGATTCCATTGTATGGCAGGGGGAGGTCGACCACATCAAATACGATCTTCTCAGTCCGGTAGTTCAACTCTCCCCCGAATGTCACTGGCAACATGATCTTCCCCTTAGGACAACTCCTGCCGGGGTTGATTCCTTGAAACTTACCAGTAACCTTGAGCTCTTCCTCTGCTATCTGAAGTTTGCTGATGAATTTTGGAGAAATCAGATTCAACCCGGCCCCGCCGTCAACCAACATCTTTGTGACTTTGAGGTTGCGTATTGTTGGTGAGACCAACAACGGCAAGCACCCTACCGCGGTGGTGCGGTTAGGGTGGTCCTCTTCGTCGAAGATGATGGGTGTGCGGGACCACTTGAGCGGCCTCCGAGAATCTGCCGCTGGCTCCACGGCATTGACTTCATGCGCCCACTGTTTAAGTTGGCGGTGGGAGGAGTGCAGAGATGCACCCCCGTCAATGCACAGGGCGTCAGTAGCTTTCTGCAATTCCTACTCGCTAGTTTCCTCTTCATCCCCTCCATCACTCTCATCATTGCAATCCTCCTTCTCACGGCCTCTGGTGGGTTTTCCTTGATTCTGAGGAGCCTTGCCGGGGCGGTTTGCTCCACCGCCTCAGCCCTTCCCACCAGCGCCATTCTGACTCTTTTTCTTATCACGCTTCTCATATTCAGCCCTCTGCTTCTTGACAAGCTGCTCAACCTGATGACACTCCTAGAGATCATGGCCCTTGGTCCAATGAATCTTGAAGTACGGGCCATCACCTTTCCCAGCCTTCTCGGCAGCTGCGGCCTCCCGGCAATCAGTGCACGCGGCAACTTCCTTGCCGGGTACATCAGTCTTGGCCTTCTTGCTGGTACTAGGCGTGCCCGATCCCTCAACGGTCATCACTGCCTTATCCTTGCGTCTCTTATTGCGCTTCATGTTCTTCTTCTTCTTCTGACTGGTGGCCTCATAATCATCCTCTGAGTTGATGTCGACACCATCCTCTTCTCCAGGGAGCCTCCTCCCCTCCTCTACCCGAGCACACTTATCCACCAGAGTGTAAAGCTCCTTCACAGTCTTGGGCAATCGAACGTTCATCTTGGAACGTATCCGATGATTGCGTATGTTGGACTGGAACGCAACTATCACAGCTGCCGGGTGGATGTCTGGAATATTTCTGTGGACTCGGCTGAATCTCTGCATGTACTTCCACAGAGTCTCTCCTTCTTTTTGTGGAAGGAGCTGCAAGTCGCTGGGCCGCCCTGGTTCTTGATGGCCGCCCGTGAAGGCGCCAACGAACTCATGGCATAGGTCAGCCCAGGTCGAAATGGAGTTCTCCGGCAGGTGCATCAGCCAAGACCTCACATTTGGCTTGAGTGCCAAAGGGAAGTAGTTGGCAAATACCTTCCCATCTCTTCCTCCGGCAGCTTGAACAGCGATGGTGTAGATGCTCAAGAACTCTGCTGGGTTCAGTCTCCCGTCGTACTTCTCTGGTATCTCTGGCTTGAACGTGCAAGTGGATGGCCAACGGACTTGCCGCAACTCATGTGTGAAGGCAGGGCACCCAGCCTCGAAAGGCAGGTACCCACCTTCGGCGAGTGCGGGCTCGTCGACGTCGGGGCCATCAAGCCTGTCGGACTGGCGGTGGGCATCGCGGTGTTGCTCGATGGTGACACGCGCGCCTTCCCTTTGCCTGTCCTCCAGGACTCACCGTTGGCCTTGACGCGCTCGAGGATCGAACGAAGCCATCGAGACGTCATCGGGTTCTTGGTTGCATGGCTCCCGCGCTGGCTGCCGTGGAGGGGACTGCACCGTGGGGGTGGCCCCTTCCGCATGGCCAGCAGCGGGGGCCGTTGTCGTTGCCTGGGGAAGTCGTGACGGGCCAGCTCGCTTCGATCCTCCCGACTCGGCGAAGCCAATCAGGCTCTGAATGGTGGCTCTCCACTCATCCATCTGATTGGCTGCCAGCGGAAATCTCAACAGCAGCTGGGCCCGCGCCATGGCCTCCGAAGCGATGCTTGGCATGGATGTCGATGAAGATCGTAACATCGCCCGGCTCCTGATGGTGCCGGTAGTGGTTACGCCGTGCTCTCGTCGTCGTGAGCTAGTCGCCAAGATGGCATGGTGACAAGGTGGAGGTGCTTGCGGACCAGCGGTTCCGTTTAGTGCACCGGCTGGGTCAGCTTGCTCCTGGGGTGGTGCATGCCCTGCAGCCGCACCCGCAGCGGGGGCGGCCGGAGGATTGCGATTCGCCCCAGAGCGAGTGCCACCGCTGTGGCTGTGCCCTTCAGCCGGGCGGAGAGGTGCAGACGAAATGATCTCTCTACCCGTACCTCGTAGGGGCGTGACCGCTGGGATGCTGTTGGTGTTGTCCTTGTCCGGCGCCTCCTGCTCCTGTTTCAGCCACAGGGGAGGTGGTGACGACGCCGCCTGCGTCGACCACATCCCCCGCAACGTCCGCATCCCCTGGCATCCCCGTAGCCCCCGCGGTGTCGATGGTCACTGGCGTTGGGGCCTTCGAGGAGGGTGGCTGGGCGGCAGCACCGGGTTTCTTCTCGGGCGCCATGGACGATGGAGCCGTCGATGAGGAGAACGATGAAGAAGATGACACACTACATATGCTTCTCGGGTTCGCGCAAGCGCTTCCCCCTACCTGGCGTGCCAAAGATGTCGTGGGAAACCACGGCCACCTATGGGCCCATGAGCCCCTTGTGGTTCAGCAAGGGGGATGAGCACATTGCACAAAGAGAGAAGAACGTCGCGCAGCACGGCAGAGATCACAAGGGCGATTTTACCCAGGTTCGGGCCGCCACGAGGCATAAAACCCTACTCCAGCTTTGGTGGATTGATGGTGGATTGTGGTGGAAACGCAGTGTTCTTGCCCTGCAGGGTTGCCTCGGGGCGAGAGCAGCTACGCATGTACTAGTGTACGAGGGTCCCAATCCTTTCTATGGTTGCCATGGGCTTCCTTTTATAGATCAAGGGGTCACCACAGTGGCAAATCAGTTATTGTGTACTGATTAGATAGCAAACAGTGCGATCATACCTAACTATGCGGACAGGACAGAGCGCATTAAATGCGCCGCTTAGTGTCACATCATGGCCTGCCCGGCATGCCTTGCCGGGCTGTTTGGCCACCTTCTCTCCTGTCTGCATGACACGTCGCTGGACGGGTGTCATTTGGAGGTGATTTATGTAGGAAGTGGCTGCCATGTGGCAGAGAACAGCCACTTAGTCACTTTGGGGCTTGACACCGCACCGATCGATGACTTGCGTCGCCGTGAGGTGGTGCGGTGGAGTCTTGGTGGGGTATTTTGTCTTCGTAGGGCCCGGCAGGCCTGCCGGGACGGTCTTGAGGCTTGCTTCCGGGGCAACCATGACCTTGCCAAGTTCACCTGCCCGGCAAAGGAGGTTTTCCCTTAGTGGTGTCTTGCTCCTTTGGCTTGACTTGGTCTTCTGTAACATCCCAAAATTCTAAATTTTGGAATGTTAATTATTTAAATAGGATTAATTAAAACTTGCTTGCGTTGATTGATGTCAGATAATTTTGACTAGGATTTGAAACTTTTGGAGTTTAAATGAATAATAAACGAGAGGCAATAAAAGGACTTTTCCAATTATTCATTTGGTTCTTATTTTGGGTTTATTGAATATTCAAATGAGAGGGAATAGAATGACTTCCCGAATATTCCTTTTGATCTTATTTTGAACTTTGAGAATATTCAAATTGTTTCAACTTGGATGTGAGAGAGGATCACATGACTTCCTCAAAAAAATAATATTGATGAACAATTGAATATTTTCTCATTTGGATTTTGAGTATTTAAAACAATTCTAACTCAAATTAAAACATATGAGAGAAGGTAATATGACTCCTTCAATATAAAAGAGTCGAAAATGCTTTAAATATTATTTGCATTTTTCTTCGGAGTTCAAAAATATTTCGTGGAACATTTTGTAAGTGCCAAGTAAAGGTTTATAAAAATATATATTATGTGTATTGTATATTAATTTTTCCCTCTGAAAGGAAATGCTCACTATTTTCTATATTAGTGTATACACTTTTGTGAGTGTTCTGGTATTTTCTTTTAGGAGGTAACTTGGCATCTACCTCTCCATATTCTTTTCTGGTAATTGTTTTACCTACCTATTTTAATCCCAGTAGTAGAGGTCCTTTAAAAAAACAGTGCGCGTACTGTGCAGTCGGGCTGCACAGCCGCGACCCAGGAACTCCCATCGCCCGTGGCCCTTTAGCCTTCCGAAGCGGTACGCCGCCAACTCCCATCGCCCCTCGCTCCAGCCGCTGACGCTGGGACCCACAAGGTCATCTCCTTCCTCCGCTCAGTCTCCTCGCACACGTCAACACCGCCGCTGCCGAACCAGCCTCGGTCGATTCGCTCGATCCCTAACACCCTCCTTGATCTGTGGACGCCAGGAGACTCCTCTCGATCACCTCGTCCAATTCCCTCACTCCCCTCGCAGAACGGGCCCCGATTACAAGCGCTCGATCTCGCTGAAGTTCTGCCACCGAAGCATGTTCGCGGAATAGCGCTGCCGCCCCGCCCGTACCGCCATCGTCATCCTTTCGCTCATGGTGAGAAATGCCACGCTCATGACATCTCTTGACAACACAGACTGCCACATGGCACCCGCACAGCACAGCAGCGGCATCTCCAAAACGCTGCCACGACAGAGTTTTTAACATGATCTGTGCATATATTGTTTCTGCTATAATTCTGGTCTACACATCCAAACTCAGCGAAACTTTTCCTATGTGTTCATATTGATCTTACCTATCCAATGGAATCAATAGTTTCAACTTCTAAACTTTTCAAATTTTAGCAATTCAAATTTGTATTCAAATCATATGTTGAACATATCTTGCAAACCAAGTATCATAATCAATTGATTCCTTTTTGCCTATGAAAACTTGTATCAAATACTTGCTGATCATATCATGTATACTCAATATTCAAATATTTTTTGATCTGTTTTGAATTCAAATTCATTTCAAACTTCACCTCGCTACAACTTGAGTTGTAGTGCTTCTATTCCATCAATTCTTTTACGAACGAATTCTCATGTCATATGTGATCTGTTAAACACCATGTGTGTTCCTCCTTATACCGTTGACCCTGTTCCATACTATCTCCAACATAATCCTATATACCAGCACTTCATCATCTGTTAGCTCTTTTGAGGTGATCCTTCTACCTTCACCTCCCGGCACCATCGGGAACCTATATCATATAATAGGCCTAGTTATGTTATTCTTGTTCAACCTTGCCATATTTGTTTTGTTGTTCTTTGGTTCTTATATATGGCATGGTTATTGCTTTGGATTCTTTCGTTTGCGATAGATTGCTCGGAGCGTGACGAGTAGAATTACTAGGAATTGTGAGTGCGACGATCTTCACCAAACGTACCAGGCAAGTTACACCTTGATCATCCTTCATCCTATTATTTTTCTATGCATGTAGTCCTATATCACAATACCATATTATGCATGTGTAGGAATATTATGGTAGTATGCTATTGCTATTGAGATGCAGTTAGTATGGCCTTATTGTAGACCGTGGTAGTGAATTCTTGCTATGCTATGTAGACGGGGATTGGTTCGTGTATACATTGAGCTTATGTGAGGATTATACATATAACTAAATGAGTAGTAATTAAGGACTTAATTCACCTTTGGGCGGAAGTGGTATTGCTTCTTGTTGAGGGAAGGCGTCATGGCGTCTTGCACCTTTTCTAAGGCCATGCGCCCATGAGAATGCACCCTAAGTGGAATGTCGCCCAGGTTCAAAAAGATCAGACAGACTTAGTGACTAGTAGCTTCCATGTGTGGCCACTGGCTATATGGGCTCTGGCTTAGTTGATCAGTTGTTGGAACCCTTGCCCAGACAGTGTCGACAGATGTAGCATATATAGGTGGAATGTGGCCATCAGGCGGTTAAGGGAACCTCTTCTGAAAGACTTCGTCTCAATCTACGGATTGGGTCCAGTTGGTAAAGCGTACTAAACTCTGCAGAGTATTAAAACTAATCATGATTAGCCGTGTCCCCGGTTATGGACAAATTCGAGCAACTATGCCATTACAGTTGTTGGATGATCTTGACAGATGTGACACTTAATAATATTTGTGGGAAAACTTAATAATGGGTAGGTTGGAGTTGATTTTGCCAACTCAACCTTGTGTATATAATTATAGTAATAAAAAAACTAAATAAAAATTTGACTATCAGGTAGTTATGAGGACAAAATCAGCTTTCTGCAAAAATAACCATCAAGCCTTCCTTTTGTTGTACTATGCATATACATGTAGGTCTGCTTTATTATTACTCCTGTGTAACTTGCCAATACATTCAAAGTATTGACCCTTCGTGGCTGCAACGTTTCATGTTACAGATTTTATACGACGAGTGAATGATACGATGTAGGGTTACGATGTCTATACTTGACATTTGCCTGTGGTGTTGATGGACTTCATGGAGATTTTATTTGCTTTTCTGCTGCATTTTGTTTGTATGCTAGTTTGAGCTAGGCAGGTATGTAATATTTTAATTTTGGATCTACGATGTAATATTATGACATGTGGTTTATTCTTGATATTACATCTTGTACTGTGTGCTAGCTGTTGATCCAGAGACTATCACAGTGAGCACGGAGAAATCGAATATTATCAGGTTCAGTCGTTAGAAATGGTATCAGAGCCCATGTTGACTGTAAGCCGTAACCCTTAGAATGGACTAGGAAAAGCCATAGGAGCAAAATTATTTTATCACTTCTTGATTTCTTACTATCTCTACTCGTAGTTCTCGTCTATTATTCATCTTCTAAAGTTTCTCCTCTGGTTTTCTAGTAATGGCCTTCCTATAGTAACTCCATTCACCCCTGTCACTGAGGATGTAATGTTTGGGAAGCAGTGCTACAATGAGGAGTGAAGGAATTCAAGAAAGAAGTATTTTTGCGTGACTCAAGAAGGACTAACTTTTAGATTGCTAGATGATCTTCATGGTTAATTTATATGAGAAGGGCAAAGCTTAGATTCAGACCGCCACTACTGATTTAAGTACGATAAATGATTCACGCGTAGTATGATGAGATCATATCTCTTGTGGATATGACCTTACCTGTAGGATTTGCTTGTGTGGTGTGACTTTTGTGATTTTTTTACTGATTTGATGTTGTGTGATGTGATTGGTATTTCTGTTGTGCGTAGAATAAGTTTGCGCTGTTAGACCCCTATCTATTTAGTATGCTTCAAGATTCAAGAAGATCAAGCTACGAGAAGACTCGATGTTATGAAGATTTTTCTTCATTGATGCAAGACAAAAGCTAGAAACGTTGAAGACTTTGATGATACAAGATTTCTATATACGTATATCATTAGATGCGTTATGTGAGTTGTCATTGTGTCTGATTTACTGATAGCGCACGTCAAAACTTATTTTAAAACTATTGTGATGCTTGTATGGGTATATATGTCTCCCTCTACAATCTATTCTCCCCCCTAAGCACCAAGACCCGCGCCAAAGGAGTTACTACATTGCTTGCAAATCCCGAGAATGGAGTGAAGATGGATGCAACCTAGGGATGAGTTCAAGCTAAACCACATGAGCCAGGATCCATCAGGAAGCAAGCATAATCTTGCTGAAGGAAGAAACCTGGAGGAAGCTACAGTTCATCAGTAGACATTTTATAGTAGTTGACGCAAGCCTGAGAGTTGAAAGGAACGATAGTTGATTTGTTGGCATGCAGAAGAAATGGATTTTCCCGAACATAGTTCATACATAAGAGAAATTTCTGTAATGCTTGTGAGGATGTCCAAGTGTTAGAATGCGAGGATTTCTGAACCATATACAAGGTAATGATTTGGGTGCAGAATGGATTGATCACCATGCCGACTTACTCTTATTATTCGCTATTGCTATGTGGGATGGTAAATCTAGAGTGACTTGCCTATAATTGAGAAACGGCGATGTTAAGCCAAAATCTTAGGATGGTATGACATTTAACCCTTGTAGAAGGCAGTTGCTGCCAATAGTAGGTTGTAACGGTGAGGATGAACCCATACCGTTTTCTGTAGGAATCCCATAGAAATTTTCTTGATGACCACCATGAGAGCATCGATAGTTGTTAGTATTTTCGTATTACCTACCAGCCATGGAGGTTCAGTATTTGGAAGGCCACTCTTTCGATAACGGGTTCTCAAGATCTCAAAGGAGTGTAGTGCGTATACCTGAAGAATATAATCAAAGGAGTACAAATCTTGAAGACCTAGTGACTTTGATCTTAAGGGTGGTTGTGCTCCAGACTCTCAGATGATCAATGGATATTCAAGGAAACCCCGACCCTAGCCTTTTCTTTCTAGCCTCTTCGAACTCGAGGACGAGATTCATTTAAGGGTGGTAGATTCGTAACATCCCAAAATTCTAAATTTTGGAATGTTAATTATTTAAATAGGATTAATTAAAAACTTGCTTGTGTTGATTGATGTCAGATAATTTTGAATAGGATTTGAAACTTTTGGAGTTTAAATGAATAATAAACAAGAGGGAATAAAAGGACTTTTCCAATTATTCATTTGGTTCTTATTTTGGGTTTATTGAATATTCAAATGAGAGGGAATAGAATGACTTCCCGAATATTCCTTTTGATCTTATTTTGAACTTTGAGAATATTCAAATTGTTTCAACTTGGATGTGAGAGAGGATCACATGACTTCCTCAAAAAAAAAATTGATGATCAATTGAATATTTTCTCATTTGGATTTTGAGTATTTAAAACAATTCTAACTCAAATTAAAACATATGAGAGAAGGTAATATGACTCCTTCAATATAAAACAGTCGGAAATCTTTAAATATTATTTGCATTTTTCTTCGGAGTTCAAAAATATTTCGTGGAACATTTTGTAAGTGCCAAGTAAAGGTTTATAAAAATATATATTATGTGTATTGCATATTAATTTTTCCCTCTGAAAGGAAATGCTCACTATTTTCTATATTAGTGTATACACTTTTGTGAGTGTTCTGGTGTTTTCTTTTAGGAGGTAAATTGGCATCAACCTCTCCATATTCTTTTCTGGTAATTGTTTTACCTACCTATTTTAATCCCAGTAGCAGAGGTCCTTTAAAAAAATAGTGCGCGTACTGTGCAGTCGGGCTGCACAGCCGTGACGCAGGAACTCCCATCGCCCGTGGCCCTTTGGCCTTCCGAAGCGGTACACCGCCAACTCCCATCGCCCCTCGCTCCAGCCGCTGACACTGGGACCCGCAAGGTCATCTCCTTCCTCCGCTCGGTCTCCTCCTCGCACATGTCAACGCCGCCGCTGCCGAACCAGCCTCGGTCGATTCGCTCGATCCCTAACCCCCTCCTCGATCCATGGAATCCAGGAGACTCCTCTCGATCACCTCGTCCAGTTCCCTCACTCCCCTCACAGAACGGGCCCCGATTATGAGCGCTCGATCTCGCTGAAGTTCTGGCACCGAAGCATGTTCACCAGACGATTCTTCCGCCGCCGGTGAGCCTCTGATCCCGCTGACCCTCTCTATACTCCATCATGTCCTGGGGCACCCCTCTGAAGATCCCCCTTGTCCCACAGAACCCCAGGACGAGTGCACGCGCAGAGCCGTGCCGCTCCAAACCATCCCAAAGGGCCACCGCAGTCCCCGTCGTTCCCGTGGTCGCAGTTGTCTCCATCGTCACAGCCACCATGCGTTGGACCCTCCCGTAACATCTGCATCACCGGAATATCACCGGGGCACTCACCATCATCGATTCCAGAGGTCACCAGTCGCCTTCGTTTTGCCGCTCGATTCCATCACGTACGGTACATCCCGAGCCCCCCTCGAGCTCTATACTTCCTGTATCTGTGCACCGCATCTCCCTAACCCTTTATTCCCTTGTGAAGAGCACCAGCACGAGCTCCCCAACTCGCACTCGAAGGGCGCCTGCGCCACCCAACTTCGTCGGTGCCCAGCCGTCGCAAGACACCTCCCAAGGGCATCTCGACGGGGCCATCGACTTTGCCGCGAAGCTCCGCCATCGAGCTCCCTTCACCGGTTGATTCCGATAACTGTATGCATCCCCAAGCGACGGTGCCACCAACAGAGGACGCTTCCTTCACCGTTTTATGCCACCACCACCACCCTCGCCAAACACCGCATCCACAGGCCACCTCAACTTCGCCGGAGGACCGCCGGAATAGCACCGCCGCCCCGCCCGTACCACCGTCGTCATCCTTTCGCTCACGGTGAGAAACGCCACGCTCATGACATCTCTCGACAACACGGACTGCCACATGGCACCCACATAGCACAGCAGCAGCATCTCCAAAACGCTGCCACGACAGAGTTTTTAACACGATCTGTGCATAATATATTGTTTCTGCTATAATTCTTGTCTACACATCCAAACTCAGTGAAACTTTTCCTATGTGTTCATATTGATCTTACCTATCCAATGGAATCAATAGTTTCAACTTCTAAACTTTTCAAATTTTAGCAATTCAAATTTGTATTCAAATCATATGTTGAACATATCTTGCAAACCATGTATCCTATTCAATTGATTCCTTTTTGCCTATGAAAACTTGTATCAAATACTTGCTGATCATATCATGTATACTCAATATTCAAATATTTTTTGATCTGTTTTGAATTCAAATTCATTTCAAACTTCACTTCGCTACAACTTGAGTTGTAGTGCTTCTATTCCATCAATTCTTTTACGAACGAATTCTCATGTCATATGTGATCTGTTAAACACCATGTGTGTTCCTCCTTATACCGTTGACCCTGTTCCATACTATCTCCAACATAATCCTATATACCAGCACTTCATCATCTGTTAGCTCTTTTGAGTTGATCCTTCTAGCTTCACCTCTCGGCACCATCGGGAACCTATATCATATAATAGGCCTAGTTATGTTATTCTTGTTCAACCTTGCCATATTTGTTTTGTTGTTCTTTGGTTCTTATATATGGCATGGTTATTGATTTGGATTCTTTCGTTTGCGATAGATTGCTCAGAGCGTGACGAGTAGAATTACTAGGAATTGTGAGTGCGACGATCTTCACCAAACGTACCAGGCAAGTTACACCTTGATCATCCTTCATCCTATTATTTTTCTATGCATGTAGTCCTATATCACAATACCATATTATGCATGTGTAGGAATATTATGGTAGTATGCTATTGCTATTGAGATGCAGTTAGTATGGCCTTATTGTAGACCGTGGTAGTGAATTCTTGCTATGCTATGTAGACGGGGATTGGTTCGTGTATACATTGAGCTTATGTGAGGATTATACATATAACTAAATGAGTAGTAATTAAGGATTTAATTCTCCTCTGGGCGGAAGTGGTATTGCTTCGTGTTGAGGGAAGGCATCATGGGGTCTTGCACCTTTTCTAAGGCCATGCGCCCATGAGAGTGCACCCTAAGTGGAATGCCGCCCAGGTTCAAAAAGATCAGATAGACTTAGTGACTAGTAGCTTCCATGTGTGGCCACTGGCTATATGGGCTCTGGCTTAGTTGATCAGTTGTTGGAACCGTTGCCCACACAGTGTCGACAGATGTAGCATATATAGGTGGGATGTGGCCGTCAGGCGGTTAAGGGAACCTCTTCTGAAAGACTTCGTCTCAATCTACGGATTGGGTCCAGTGGGTAAAGCGTACTAAACTCTGCAGAGTATTAAAACTAATCATGATTAGCCGTGTCCCCGGTTATGGACAAATTTGAACAACTATGCCATTACAGTTGTTGGATGATCTTGACAGATGTGACACTTAATAATATTTGTGGGAAAACTTAATAAAGGGTAGGTTGGAGTTGATTTTGCCAACTCAACCTTGTGTATATAATTATAGTAATAAAAGAACTAAATAAAAATTTGACTATTAGGTAGTTATGAGGACAAAATCAACTTTCTGCAAAAATAACCCTCAAGCCTTCCTTTTGTTGTACTATGCATATACATGAATGTCTGCTTTATTATTACTCCTGTGTAACTTGCCAATACATTCAAAGTATTGACCCTTCGTGGCTGCAACGTTTCATGTTACAGATTTTATACGACGAGTGAATGATACGATGTAGGGTTACGATGTCTATACTTGACATTTGCCTGTGGTGTTGATGGACTTCATGGAGATTTTATTTGCTTTTCTGCTGCATTTTGTTTGTATGCTAGCTTGAGCTAGGCAGGTATGTAATATTTTAATTTTGGATCTACGATGTAATATTATGACATGTGGTTTATTCTTGATATTACATCTTGTACTGTGTGCTAGCTATTGATCCAGGGACTAGCACAGTGAGCACAGAGACATCGAATCTTATCAGGTTCGGGTCGTTACATCTTCTTGATCTGCACTCTGATTCTTCAAAGAGCTGATCTCTTGTGCTTGGTCTGATATTGGATGTTGCAATCTTGATCTTAGGCCTGTGCACAGTCTGGGCAATGGACCCGGGGTTTGTTGCCCCGACAAAAGTGGATTCAGATATTTGAATAATAGATCATAGTGTTTTAAACTCACGTATCACTACTAGGGAAAAGCCTAGCAGTAGCGCGGGTATTTGGTGTATCAGTAGCGCGGGTGCCCGCGCTACTGATACGGCGCTACAGCTAAGGTTTATCAGTAGCGCACTTTGACACGCGCTACTGCTATACCTACTTAGCAGTAGCACTTTCCTTACCAGCTCTACTGCTAAGTGCTTTAGCAGTAGCATTTTCCTGTCCAGCGCTAAAGAGCGCTACTACTATATTTTCTCATTTTTTTTGCTACGTATTTGCGATGTTTTTGTACAGGTTTTATACAGTATTCTAATCATATCATAAACATGCAATATGCTCATCATATCATACACATAATAGTCTCATCATATCATCCAACACAAATTATGTCGTCACATCATAATCATGATATAGCTATACAAGTTACATGACATGTCTCATCATACATAATGTAGTACTTCTTGAGGTGTCGGTTCGTATCCCTTTCTCGCACTAGCGTGAACCTAAACTAACTACTGGCTGTCGCTCAGAAACCGAAAACCGGTACACCTGGGCCTGACACTCCGGCCACCCATCGTATACTCCTGGCGTAGCACTTCTTCACCATGGATGATCTATGCACCTGCACCGTCACATGAGTCGATGATATGCAACATATATAGTTGAGAAACAGAAAGAGACATACTTGGCAAAAATAGAAGCAACATATCATCTATACTACTATTAAAAGAGCAAACTTGAATTCTCCTACACACACATCACAAAGTGTACACAGAACTATCAGAAACGTCCGATCTATCCCACTAGATAACATCCAATAGTCCATATTGCATCAAAAATCTGTCACACAAACCAACGTCCCAGATTAAATGTTCTGCCGGAGCAGACTACCGAAAGACTACCAGAGTGAGCAGGACCTAAATTAGCGGGGATTACAATCCCGTGAATCCGTGATTTTCTCCCTGCCTTTACAACGCCTTGCCTCTCCTCCTCTGCTTCCCACAGACGCGAGCGCTGATCGAAGCCGCCGCCCGCCGCTCCTCCTCTGCCGCCAGATGGGCGCGAGCGCGGATCGCCGCCGCCGCCGCCCGCTCCTCTTCTACTGCCCCACGAGCGCGGACTTCAGTCGCCGTCATCCGCTCCTCCTCTACTGCCCCATGGACGCGAGCATGGGCTGCCGTCGCCGCCTGCCGCTCTGCTCTGCTGCCCCATGCACGCGGGCATGGGTCTCCGTCGCCGCCATCCGCTCCACCTCTGCTGCCCCACGAACGCGAGTGCGGGCGGCCCGCGCTGCCGCTCTCCTCTGCTGACCCACGTACGTGAGTGCGGGCTGCTGCCGCCGCCCACCGCCGCAGAAGAGACACCAAGCCGGCGAACTTTGATCTGGTATGAACTTATATTCATCACTGCCTATTAAGGTCTTCTAACTTTATGATGTTTTATTTTTATTTTGAATTCTTAGAGCTAGGTCTGTTTATTTTGGAATTTGCAATACTTGAGGCAGCCGCAAGATAAGACTGTAACATGGGCTAATTTGTCAAGTACCGATAATTATTTGAGATGTACTCACATTTGGTTTCTTATAGTATTGCATCATTGCCTGTTCAAGCATTAGCAAGTACAGTCAATGAGGAAAATCTAGCGGATCAGAAGTACCAATTCGATACAATTGATGTTGATAAAAGTGGACCAATTACTGCATTAAAGAAATGCAGCATGTAAGATTTAGAGTACTTTCATATGAGAATATTTTGCGCCGGTACTAGATGGCGCTGATGATCTTTGTATGTTTCAGTGGCCCTTGCGAAGGATCTTCACACTAAAGGCTCCTCATGTTCTCAAGATTATTCAAGCAGTAAAGCTTTCAGATTGATTTCCTTTTGGTTTCCCTTGTGTTTCAGAGAAAGCAACTGGCTGTATGCTATATGGTTTCCCTTTTGTTTCAGAGCAAGCAACAGACTGTATCTCTCAAGCAATTTACTCATACGTGTGATTGGAAAGACACAACCATTTGTTCTACGACACTACTATCTGACAGGTACTCAATATTGTACTAATCGTCAATGCTATAGAAGTGTTCATCCTTGAAAAATGAAACTGAAACCGATTTTAGGTTATGAGACTTTGTCATGATTCCAGAGATGTACTAAATTCTGAAGTTTGTTGTATGACACTACTAACTGACAAGTAGATTGTTTGTCATTTACTTGAGTGTATTGGATTGGGTACACTAATTAGCCCTATGTATCAGTTTGTGGTGTGCGATTCTAATGTGTGTTTTTGCTGTTATTGTCATTATCCTTGACAGATCATTCAAATGTTGGATTCATGGCTTGCTACAAAAGATGATTTGTGACTCCAATATGTTTTTTGCTGTTGTTGTTAGGTTGTTAATTCATCAGGCCGGGCTACTGAGTATATATATTGTGTTCATCTCGCCTTCCTTTTCGAAAAATGTACTGAAGGTAAGCTATTCTTTATTTAAATTTTATTTTTCTTCCTGCTACTTGTACAATTTGCTACGGAAATCTTCTGACTACTTGCCTGAATTAGATCCTATTTGCACCGGTGCCTGCATTTTGTATTGAGAACCATCTGCTAACTAAGTGTAGAATAATACTTGCAAGTTCTGTTTGTTGACTGTGTTGTGTAGCTTTACGCATTTAGCTGTACAAAACTGCGAAAGTAGGCAAGAACCACCTGTAGCTCAGGTCTTGTATTGTTCGACAATGACAAGCTAGAGTAAAAGTGGAGCCAAAATCAATTGTTGAAAGCCTTTTACTGGCAATGAGTGACGGGATGTAGAAAGTGGCACCGCACTATGAGTATGCCCTTTGTTACCTCTGAATTGCGATTTTTGTGTAACACTAGCTTATATAAGGATGTGGTGGCAAGTAGGATTATCTCATTAGTCAGCTGTCAGCGCTACTATCTGAGAGACTGAGATTGATCTACTATCTCTACGGTCGACCGTTTTATGTGCTAACCCAGGTTCTAATAAAATGCAAGAGCTTGCGTGATGCTCATTTGCTACTTTCATTCAGTTTGTATTAACTCTCTCTCTCTCTCTCTCTCTCTCTCTCTCTCTCTCTCTCTCTCTCTCTCTCTCCTGTGACAGCAATGTAGCACAAATTCATCGCAAAATGGGCAACTCCCTCTTGATGCCGCCTCATGGTGCCAGGCCCTTTCTAATGTTGAAGGGCTTCTCAGGTCAGAAAAACTCTTATAGTTGCTTCAACATTTATTTCTTCAAGCTGTAACAAGAGTTCCCGCAACAAGGCGTCTTGCTATATTTTGGAAAAGCGTATTATTTTCTGGACATTTTATATTGCCTGACCATGAATTTGGATTAAAATGCTCCTGATGAGGCTTGAAAACTCTTAAGTGTGCTAAGACCCACCGTCACATTCAGGTTTATTCACCATTAAATTTCAAAGAAGGAACTTGCCAATCCACCTTACACCCGTACTAAAAAAGAGTGTTTCCAGAGAGTAGAAACATCGCATGCAGAAATCTTCAACAAAGACGTGATTGAAGTCGTAACCGATGGAATGTCTGCTGGTGAAGCTATGATGGATCCAACTCACCACCTAATTGGCCACAATTGTATGTCCGATTAAGTGATCAGCATGCATGCATGAGCTACTTACTGTTATTATTTAGAGATACAGTCTGACAGTAGTAACTTAATTTGCTTAGATGCTCACGGAACTGCAGATAACGGCTCATTTTTCAGCCCAGTTGTGACAAATATTGTATAACAGACCAAATTATTTTCCTTTTAGATTTATTATTCCATAGTTCCACACTGCCTGTCATCAGTAAGTTAATCAAGATAAGTTTCACATGCATGTACTGAACAAACAAATCTCCGAGAGCAACCAATTCTGTGAAACTTGCTGCCTCTCTTTTTTGTGCTGTCTAAATGTCTCTTGTGTATCTGATCACCAAGTTGGTTTTCCCTATACCATGTATCATCCGAAGGGGCGACAGTCCAAAGTCTCGGATTCCTCTAGCAACAGATGTAGTGTTGTCAGTCTCTGAAGATGTGAATCCGTCTGCTCCTAGGCAGTCTCTGAAGATGTGAATCCGTCTGCTCCTAGGCAACAACAGAGGGAGGATTTGGATACTGAAAGCCAGTGTATGGAGGCTTAGTGGAGTCAGTCACCAGCCTCTCCGTTGTTTCAACAGCAGCATCAAGCGGCGCCAAAACATGTCAGTACTTTCATCTTGGGCATAGCCAACCTTATTGGTGGACTTCCTCTCATTTTTCACAATGTAACGAACTTCTCTCCTGGTTGAATTTTCAAAATATTTTAGTGACCATTACAGAAAAATCACATCCAAAACTCCAAAAATTAACATATCATTTTCTTGTGGATAACAGATCGCTGATCTGAGAGTCAGCCGAGTCATGAACGAGGACAAATGAGAAGGTCGGCCAATACTGACTCAAGCTTGGAGGTGGTCGAAAGCCCGGCTCCACATGGTCCTAGCACTGCTCTCACACATGGTGTTCGGGCTACTTCCACCAGTGCTCTGTGGGTTGTCGTTCAGCGAGAGCAACGACAGGGAGAACAAGATGATGGACGTCACCGGTGCTTCGCTCGCCTCCATTGCTCTGCCAGCGCTCGGGAAGTTTCTGGCCACAGAGGAGCCATGACATAATTCAAGACTATCATTTACTACCTTGCCATCGACGTGAGCTTGTCCGGGATGTCGTACGGCGCCGGTGTACTGATCATGAGGCTTCTCGAACACTTTGGCACCATTGATCAAGGTGGTGCATCGGCCATTGATCAAGGTGGTGCATCGGCTCCTCATGCTTCTCTAGGCCTGCTGTTCTCTCATTTAGGGGTGCACATACGTCTGCCTAGGCCTCATTCTGAAGTCTTAAGTTCCTTGAGAAAGTGCATGAAGAAACATCTGAATCTTTTTGAGTTGCTACCTGCTGTTTTTGTATTCTGGTGTACATTTTAGGTTACTATCATTTCATGTCAAAATGTGTGATCTTGGTCACTCGAGTCTGCCTATATCGTGGAATGTTACTATCAGGTATTTTAGGCAGGAAAAATAGCAAGATCAGTCTTTCCTTCCTTTTTCTGAGGAAAAAGATGCCATTCTTTGGAAGATTGTGAAGAAAGCAGCCTGTTGGCTTCCTACCAAATTATTATCAATAGATCGCATTATGTTTTGTTCACCTGAAGTTTCTGTATTCTGAGATATAACATTTTGCACCAAATCTTTAAATTAACTATTGTTCATTGGTACTTCCTCCGTTTCTCAGTTTTCCATTTTTCTCTTCTGAAGAAAAATAAGTCCTGAAAGCACCTCGCAAAGTTTCCCAACCTGACCCTACAAAATATCGGAGGAAATTGGGGCCTAAATCTAATTGCTTTTGAGCATCTTGAAATAAATTTTATTTTCACCTCAGATTAGACAAATCTGCTTGCATCCTGAAGGAAGAAAAACAACTATTCGCTTCCCCGTCGACTCAGCTTACGAAACGATAAAAGAAGACAAACATAGCCTGGCTGGTCGGCAGGATTTGATCAAGAGAACCAGGATAGATTTTTTTTAAATATCTCAGATTTTTTATTAAATATCTCTCAAAAATTGTTGGTCCACTCATGATTGATGACAAAATGATAACAAATATGTTCATTGCATTTTAGTTTGAGTAACATTATTTTATATTACAACATTGTTAAACATCTCTCTATGGCCTCTCTTATGTTAGTACATTACTATATTTTATGTTTTCTTTCTAGGGTTGCTTATGTTTTTTTTTCAGATGATAACCATAGTTTTAAATAGTGGGCTACACCGAATAGCGACAGTTCTTCAAATTAGGTAAAACATGGTTGTGATCGACTATTTCATAACTTTAGTGGATAGTTGTATATGAATACCATTTAGCGGCAGCACTACAGTGGCCTATATCGGTGCTGAGAACTGCTACACACACGACACAGGCTGGACGATTTTTGGACGATGCAGCAAATCAAGCCGTTCATGTGTTGAGCAAAAGTGGTTAGCATCGTTCAAACTTCCATTGTGTGGAGTTCGGCCAGCAAATGTCGTCCACATAGTAGTTTCGATCGGTGCTATAGCCGGCTATTTAAAACTTTGATAATAATACGTGCGTTGCACGTGCACGCTTACTAGTAAGCATAAATAACAAAGTTCATCGTACCCAAAATGCCCTAACTAGAGTGATCTTCGCTAGTTGAGAAGGATGGTTTAATTACATCACAAATAAAGTTTCGTCGTGCATAACTCAAAGTTTCGTCATAGAGAAAGTATGGACTAAACGGACACATTGTCATATATCGTCAATCACTCCAACATGTCGTGCCATCCATCCAAGTCAGGGAGATAGTCCCCGAGCGCAGTGAAAGGCTTTAGGTCGAGACGCTGAGCGGCTACGCGTGTTCGGACATCCTCCCGCAACATTTGCCCTTCTTCGTAGAACATCCCTATTTTTTCGAGGACCTCCTTCATGATGATTTGGGCAAGTTCACGCTGGATGTGATATAACTCAGCTCAGAGTCGATGATCCGGGATATCTCCTAGGTTCTTTGCCCATTGCAGAATATGGGCTTCGCCGGATCTAGGTGACATGCGAAGGTTCTGCTGATCCCGTCTGTACTCTAGCATGTGGTGGAGGACATAGAATCCATCACCGACTGTACCACTCGGTTGCTGGATGCAGCAGAAGTCGGTCTTATGGTCGAAGGCGGGCACGCTCATGACGCTCAAACCCTCAGTACTCATACGGCTGAGCCATCAATCCTCCGTCGTCAGAGGTGCTGGTATTGAGATACTGTAGAGTGTCATCGTCATTCTCATCGATGGCATCGATATCATGCATTGCTTCTTCCTCACCCGGCACGACAGGCGACGCTAATTGGATAGGTGGGGTGTTGGTGTTCAAACCTTGCTAAGGCTGCTTGGTCGTGGGTGTGCTCCCGGCCGCCTCCAGATGAAGCAGACTCTTCGGCCACAACAGGACCCAACGCTTGCAATCGCCAAGCCGCCGCGGGGTCTCGTGATCATCTCCCCCTAGTGCTACCGGAGGAGCCAAATTCTCGTGTCCCGGTTTGACACTGGCCACGGAAACCTTGAAGAGGTCAGGGGGATCGGCCGGCTGTGGAACAATTGTTCCTTCGGCTTCACTATCGTCGCCTTCCCCACATCCACCTTCTGGCCGCTAATGGTGTACAGTATGGTGCACGGGGTTACGTCGGCCTGCAAAGACATATCTGCGACGTGAGACATCCGAAAGGCAACGGAAATGGGAGATTATACATATATTGAAGAGGGCCGGTGTGACAGGTACCGTGAGGGCGTCGAGCTCAGCCAAAGACGAAGCACCGCCGAGCATGTCCGAGACGGAGGACGGGATGCTATGAGCAGGTGCGGGAGCCGTTGCAGGAGCAGGTGCAGAAGCAGGTGCTGGTGCAATGCTAGTCGAGCTGCTCCCCAAGAAGTTGGCAAGGGGAAAGTCCGTTGCATCCTTATTTGGATTTTGCTTGGTCCAACTGACGATAGCCGGAACCAAGACACTATACGAAGCTGCAATCTCCTGTTTTGCAGCAGCTAACGCTGCTGCGACTGTCTCAACTGATTTCTTATCAACCCCAATCGCAACCTTCTTGTCGATGTTTTCTTCATTTAACCTCCGTCTTTCCTTTCTCTCCTCCGTGGTCTCACGGTAGTACTTCTTCCATGTGGCGCCGTCTCCGACGCCGTGCACGTGTCCATACGATTGCCGAGTGTCCATCGGGAGTTCTTTCAATATGTTCAAGGCCCGGTTGAATGGGGTGTCCCACTTGGGCCTCGCCAACGCCTCAGACGGCGAGTCGCTTTCGGCCGCAATCATGTGCTGCTCTTTCTGCAAAAGGAACAAGGATCGTTTACAAATATGACTAAACATGCAGTCGGATTGATCAGAAGCTAAAATTACCAGCAGTCTCATGAACTCCATCGTGACCGCGTCTGTCTCGAAAACCTTCTTGACTGGGTCCCAATGGTACTGGGCCCTGATGATGTCATGCTCCTGCGGGACGGTGAACTCCGCCTAGGGGTCTGGGATGCCCAGACTTTCGCGTTCTACGTCCTCCTTGGCCCATATGGACCTCTTCCCCCCGTAACCACGGCTTCCGAGGTGGTCGCACCCCATGTTCCTCTCTTGAAGCCCCTTCATGTACTCCGACTTTTCTTTGGCAGCTTCGGCAACGCAAGCCGCCTTGAATATTTCAAACTGCTCTTCCATAATTGTCGGATTATCCTTTACAATCTCGGAGTAGGGTTCCTTTTTGTCGATGATCCTTGCTTTCACCCTTACATTCCAGGCCGACAACGCAACGCTAAACTTGCCCATGGCGTGTTTGTTTATCTTCTTCATTGCCGGGTCTTTATCTGGATCAGTATATTTGATTTCATCCCGGCCCGGGAACAAGAATACCTAGTGCAGCTTAGTTAGGAGGGACTCCTTCATATCTGGTATTTTCTTTAGTTTCTCATCGTTGATGGTGGCGGTTGCCCGTAGGATGCAGCCTATTTGATTGCCGTAGCACGCGCGCGCTTCCGGAGGCTCTTTTGGCTCAAAATTGCCGTCGTCCACCTCCGTGACCACCAGTCTAGTAGTGATGAGCTGGTTTGGGCGCCGTTGCCTCTTTGGTTTCGGTTCTATACCAGCTTCGCCAGTCTCGGTGCCGGTCTCGGTGCCAGTGTCAGTCTCAGCGCCAGTCTCGGCGCCGGTCTCGATGTCGGTCTCAGTCTCGGATGTGACAGGTGGGCCCTGCAACAACCGTTGCTCATCGAGAAGGTTCAAATAGGCGTCTGCCGCCGCGTAGACGTTGCAATCACCAGAACCCTATCCTTCATCGTTGCTAGCCATGTTTCCTACGATTAAATCTAGTCAATTAATTCTAGACCTAATAAAATGAATAATGACATAAAAAAGGCCAATGTTTTGCAGGAATGTTGATTCATTCCCGTTGCGGAAATCCCGGGCACTCGATATGTCCTAGTTTGTAGCACAAGTCATGCCGAAATTCACGGAAAATTTTGGCATGACCTTTGCTACAAACTGGACAAATAGAGCGCCTGAAATTTGCCGGAACGGAAATGAATCAACATTCTGGCAAAACATAGGCCACTCAGAATCATTCCCTACAAACAACAAAAGGCCCCTTGGGCACAATCGAACCACTTCAATATTGCATATAACATGAGCAAACACTATTGAGGAATTTGCATATAATATGACAACTTCAATGAAAAGATATAATCAACAATAATGGAATATGCAAATGAACACTTCTCTGCCTAGGACAGAACCCAATTCTGTTCTAGCTATTCCTCTCTCTCTCACACACACATTATTTTCTTTTCATCCAAATTATTTTAGAGCAAACATTCCAACAATACTTGACCTTATTAGAAATTGCAAAGGAACTCCATTTTCTCTAACCCTTCTGACCTCACCAAAATATCCATAGAAGGACCTTAGTACCTACACCCAATTTCTTCAAAAATATTCAGGTCCATAGTCCAAATAATTCAAATTTCATTTGAATGAAATTTGGACCAGATTCAGGTCCATAGTCCAAATAAATTTTTATAGCTAAATGCTACTGTTTTTTGTTTATAGCCTCTATTAATTTAAAGCTAAATGCTACTATTATTTATATGCCCTTTGTTAATTTAAAGCTAAATGGAATTACTGTTTAGGCATTTTTATAAAAAATTGCCCTAGCTAATTTCCTAAAAAAATTGCCCTAGCTAATTTCCTAAAAAAATTGCTAATCTTTTTTCCTAAATGCTAAAAAAAGCCTACTGCCCTAAACAAATCTAGGGTTCATATGAACATCATCACAGCAGCAACATATGAATTGCCTTAGCAGAGAGAGAGAGAGAGAGAGAGAGAGAGAGGAGGGCAGGGGAGAGGAGAGGGAGAGCCTTACGGTCGGCGGCGATGGCGGGCTCGGGCTCGGGCGGCGGCGGTGAGGTCGAGGGCGGCGATGGTGAGGTCGAGGACGGCCTCGGGCCGCGGCGGTGAGGTCGAGGGTGGCCTCGGGCGATGGCGGTGAGGTCGAGGGCGTGGTCGATCGACGGCGGTGACAGAGGAGTTGGGGAAGAGGGGGGAAAGGACTTAGAAAATTTTTGAGCCCGCGCGGGGTTAAGTCAAAATAGCAGTAGCGCTGGTAGGAAAAAAGTGCTATAGCTAAGTTAGCTATAGCGCTTTCTACCAAAACGCGCTACTGCTACAGGAAGTAGTTATTTATTTTCCTTTTATCTAAGGAACGTAGCTATAGCGCAGGCTTATAAAACGCGCTACTGCTAGAGTAACTATAGCGCTTTGTGGAAACAAGCGCTACTACTATGCCTTTCTCCTTTATTTTTCTTTTTCTTTTGTTTATCTTTACATTTTCTTTTTTTCATTTCTCCTTTTTCTACTTCTTTCATTTTCATTTACTTTTCTATTTCTTTTCCATTTTCTTTTCTTTTTTAGCAGTAGCGCTCTATACAGAAAACACGCTACTACAAGGTACTTAGCGGTAGCGTGCTTTTTGCGGCATCGCTACTACTATTCCTAGCCTACCGGCAACAAGGTGGGAATTATAGTAGCAGTGCTTTTTCTAGCAGATGCGCTACTGCTATAACCATAGCTGTAGCGCTCTTTACTGACACGCGCTACTACTAAGTAGCAGTAGCGCTCTATTTTAACCAGCGCTACTGCTATACCTCTGTGTATAAGGTTTTTCATAGTAGTGTATGCATGAATATAATGGTGATACGCATGGTGTCATTATGAACATGTTATACTATATAACATTTTTATTTGAATTTGTGATAATGTGTGGCTTTTGCAGCTAACGGCTAAATACGTGTCATAATGTAGGGGGCGGGGCACTATACATTGTGTGATAAACAAAATATACATATGAAACATGGTTTAGATTATGAAGATCTAGCTATCACTTCAAATGTACTATTATTTGGAATCAACATCAAGTGGATTCAAAATTTTGAATTCGAGTTCATATAGTACACATAGTTCATATCTAGCTCTACAGTAATCATCTGGTGTGTTGTTAAGATAATATACAGAAGATTGTTTAACTTGGCAACAATCATGATTGTAGATTCTTATTCAAATAGAGAAACAAATTCAAATTTAGTTCGAATTGCAGTGATAGTATATACATTTAGAATGCACTAAAATGTTTGTATGAGTAGGTTACATGCATTATACAGCTAGCAAAAAAATTTAATTGGACATAACATGGATCCAAAGTTTTGAATAGCATTTGTACTGTAAAATAGGACAAGACTCTATCTTTGTGTGGTGCGAATAGATTTTTTGTTTTTTTCGTTGAGGGAAGTGCGAATTGATTTGGTATAGTACACATTACGCTTCTCCCAAAATTTCAACCCGCGCCTTGTTATCCCGAAAATTCAGATATCGCTTTGTCTCTCTGTGCTCCGAAAACTCGCTCCTTCTCAACCAGCGCATTGCTATCCCGAAATTACAGCACGCGCGGAAACTCCCTCCTGCTGCCAAATCCTGACACACGAAATCCCCATTCTAACCCTGAGCCGAAAGGGCCGCTAGTTCAAATCGATGGGGGTAATTTTGTAACACACCCTACATTTCGGACAAGCGCGTCCCTAAGTCATGGTTCCCCCTCCCATCACCTCCTTTTCGCCATTAGAAAACCCAGGCCGCCATAACCTCTCTGCTCCAGCCGTGCAACCCCACCCTCCTCCGTCTACCACCCCACCGCTGCCCAGCCGGAGCCTCTTCCCCGACAATGTTGTCCATCGCAACAGCTCGACGTCCCTCATCCACTGCCCCGGATGAGGATCCGTTGTCGATCTCATCGTCCCGCTAGTTCAGCCGCCGCGTCCTCGTCTCCAAGGAGCTGCTCCGACGATCGCCTCGTCTATCGCGGCTGCTCCATCCACACAGCGCCGCCTTAACCTGCTCCACTGGAACCGCAACATCCTCACCGACTCCTCGGACGAAGCCGAGGCCTACTAGGCTCCACCAAAGAGGTTGTACACACTCATCGCATCGCACCTTCTCCTTAACTGGATGTCATGGCGCCGCCGGTGCTCGATCCCGCCCCCCATGACGCAGCTACCTCGACCCCCGTGCCTCCGGCGCTATCCTCCATGGTGGCTCTCTCCCAGTGCGAGGCTCCCTCGGTGGCGGCATCCATACCAGCCGGAGCTGCTGCTGCTCTGGCTCTCGCTCGCGCTGTTGCTGCTCTTCTCTTCCTCTCGCTCGCGCTGTTGCTCTGCTCTTGCTCTCGCTCGTGCTGGTGCTCTGCTCTTGCTCTTGCTCATGCTACTGACGCTGGTACATGAGCTGCTGTAGCTACACGAGTTGCATCTCTGGCTCTAGTTAGCGCTGCTGCTCCAAGTGCTGCTGCTCCGACTGCTATCTGCTACTGTGTTCCCTGTCGATCGCCTGCTGATTTAGATCACTGTTTCTCTACTACTAGTGCTCGAGCGGCCTAAACTGCATGTGAAGTGCTTCTCTGCTACTAGTGCGTTCAGTTTCAACAGTAACATTCAGATTCGACAGTAAATTTCAGTTTCGATAGTTAAGTCCAGAGTCAACAATTTTTACCTCATCTATTGGAGTCAGGTGTTTTCTGGTGATGTAAATTTTACATCTACCACCTTTTGGTAATGTATTTTACATCATCTATTGGAGATGCTATTAGAATCCCACTTGAGATTAGCGATGTGTGTCTTGTACTGCTTTAGCCTCGATGTCGTATAGCTCGTCAGAGCTGCTCCAACGATGGAACCATCCATCTCAACAGAGTAGTAACCTTGACGCCATCTACAGACGCCTCAGATCTTCTTCCACACCTCCGACATCCACCTCTGCTACAACTTCTTCAGCAATCAACCCAATGATGCTAAGGTCGACACGGCTACGCCAAAGAGGTTGTACACTTGTCGCATCACTTATTGCTCTACATTCATGTCGATCCATTAGGGCTATTTTGGTTCAAAGGAAAAAGTGAAGGAAAAACATAGCAATAGGAAATTTTCCTATGGTAATCTACTATTCAATTATTCATGCATTCAGTTGAAAGGAATGGAGCAAAACATCCACCGGGACCTACTTTTCAAAATCCTATGCATGAAAACAAGACTAAGTGCATTAGTGGTAGAATAACATTCTAACTGTGCACATTTTCATGTGGTTTCACTTTAATTTGGCCATGTTTCTTTGCATTCCTCTGCTCTTCCAATACCTATGAACCAAACACCCAAGTTGACAGAAATCCTGTGTTTACAAATGCTCTGTTTCCCACGTGCATTCCTATCCTATTCCGGTGTTTCTCCTATCCATGCATTTTTAGAATCCTGCAAGCCAAAGGAGCCCTTACAGCATTACTTCAGTTACAGATAGGTATCAAAGAAAACTTTGTGTGGTTTGTCCTGCTCCTACCGCAACGTCGTCCACCTCACCTAAGCTGCTCCATCGACAGAAGCATCCTCCATACCAGACATCACGACCCCTGACCGTCTTTCGCCGCCTCAGATCTCCCTCCTTGCCGTCGGCACCCACCGCAACTGCATCACCATCATCGACTCAGCAGATGAACCTGAGGAGTATGTGGGTCCGCAAGAGAGGTCGCACTCTTTTGTTTCTGCTTATGTTATGCATTGCTTAATATTACCTGCTACTTTATCGTCTTGTTCACCTCTTAGACTCTAAGTCATGTCCAAATTAATGTTCAAACTTGAGTTTTAAAATTCTTGTGGGGCACATATCGAGGCAGCAATGAATAGTATCTCTGTCTATTATTTGGTTCACCTAGGGTATGTCTATGTTGTTCATCTTGGTTGGGAAACAAACAGTAAAGCAATCATCATCTGCCTTTTTATTACAATAAAGCTATCATCCGCCTGTTATCATTATTTTTGGATCTATCCACTAGTTGTTACCATCACTCTAAATTTCTGCATGCTCTCCACATAATGTCACTTATTTTTTTCATATGCATGTCAGATATTGTACACAGTCATGTTGAACATGTAGAGAAAAAGAGAAGAGTTTTGCGAGGCAATACAATGTCATGCAGACATCGCTCCATGGTGGGTGCAATGGCAAACCCTCCCCCCTCCTCCATATTGTAATCTAGAGGAAGATATCTATTCAGAGGCGGATTCAGAGGGAGCTGACCACTCCTATTTACCTCCCGAGGTGTTTGCTCTAACTTGGCATGATGATGTTGGTCATATCATGCATATGTTGCCTTGCATTGCTTACTTTCGACATCATATATGTCATTTGCTTAGTTTAGACATGTTCTGTAATGCCACCTATTTAGTTTCTATATCATATATGTGAATTATGCAATCTCATCTTTTTTGTTTAGACATGTTCTGTAATGCCAGCCATAATATATGTGAAATATGCAATGTCATCCTATTTAGCCAGGCATCGTAAATTTGAATTATATCTTGCCATTCCTTTTTTTCATTACATTTCCATTTGTTGACAATGTTTGTACATTCAACTACTCTTCCTGTGAATCAGCCATTTGAGTGGGTGATGGAAAAATCTGGAGTGAAAACAAGGTCTTCAGAGTAGACACTGCTACCTGTCGAAGCAGATCTCTTGCTGGGTCTAGATAGCTCCTCGGAGATGGATTCAGAGATAGATGACCTGTCCTATTCCCCCACCGGGGTGTATCCTCTAACTTGGCATGGTTATACTGCTCATATCATGCATATGGTGTCTTGCATTGCATAGTTTAGACATCATATACTCAATATTCAACACCATGTTCTTAGTTCAGACATCATATATGGGAATGCCATCTGCTTAGTACATAAATCACATATGTGAATTATATCATGTGATCCTGATTACTTAGATAACATGTATGTGAATTATGTCATGCGAACCTGTTTACTAAAGAAATTATATAATTATCTCATGCCATCTTGTTTAGTTAGTCATCATATCTTTGAATTATGTCATGCTATCCAGTTTAGATAGACATCATATATGTGAAATTATGTCATGCTATAGTTTTTAGTTAAACAATATATATGTGAACTATTTCATGCCCTCTTTTTTCCTCACTATCTATTGCATCTGTCTATCATACAAGGTTTGTACATTCAACTAATTTTCTTGTTTATCAACCATTTGAATTGGAGGGGATGATGGCAGTATCTAGCCGAGTAAAAATATGGTTTTCAAATAAAATAGTCCTACCTCTTGATGGAGATAGCACCCCGGTTGTACATGCACAAGAACCAGCCCTACCACACATAACCCAGACTCTCGCAGATTGTACCCCTACTCCGATGGACAGAGAACCAACTTCACCCAATCTAACCCCCAACCCCAGCAGATAGTAACCCAGTTCCAGTTGACAACACCATCTCCACCACAGAGCTCCCAAACAAGAGCAGTTAGTAAGGCAACTCTAGTGCCCAAAGTGCCAGGACTACCACGGCGAACCCCAACTCCACCAGTTAGTACACCTAGTCATGTGGACGAAGCACAACCAGCCATTTGTAGTTTAGCATCTATCACATTTGATGTTGTTAAATCCTATGTGCGTATCTTCCCATCATGGAAATATTATACTGAAGATGAAGGAAAAAGCCAATTGCAGGTGTTCGTCCAGGAGTTATGTGTAAGTAATGTTATTCGTGGCAATTACTTTGCTTTGTCTCATACTTTCTACCTCCATGTTGGTTATAATACAACAAATGTTCCCATTTTTCTCTATAGAGAAGGACCGATTTGGAAACTCAGGATGAGGTAACCTGTGCTAATACCTCTGCTATCTTCAAGAATGCTTTGCGGCAGTATTGGAATTACCTGAAGAAAACATACTTCACTGGCAAGGAAACTCATCAAATTTCCTTACTTTCTTCTGAAACACATTGATGGGACGATGACTGGGAACACCTTGTTCTATACTGGTCCAGAACCAAGAATGTGGTGAGGTCTATGAGATCATTTTTTATTTTGAAGTACTATATGCCTGCATCTTACTGTACTCTGTTCTTGTAGAACAAGTGCTTAAACCTGAAGACCAACTACTCTCAGGTAAGATTCCATTGCTATGGTGCATACTACTTTACTCTTGTATCACTGTATTTACTCATACAAACTTATTTTCAAATTGTAGGACCCAATTGAAACTCCAATGGCACAACAGGTATGTTTAAACATGTTTCTTTAATTGGGTTGCTCTTCTAAATTTCTCTCTATTGATTTCAATTTCAATTGTGTATACAGTTGTCTTCTCATATCATGCACATTACTAGCATCACAACAGAGCCAATAGTGTTGTTGTACTTGTATACCCGTGGTACCCATCTAAAATCTTGTTGTGCCGTGTAGTTTCCCACACTTGTATTCTTTCAATGATGTTTTGTCTTGAACTGATATGATTTGAACTGTGTCTCTATTTTGATTTGGTAAGACAATGAAGTGACCATAGCACATAGATATATGTTTGTTTGATGCTTTTATTATGTACTACTTTGCAATAGAAGACTTGGTAGTTTAATCATGTCCACCTTACTACTGAACTGGTTCACCAAAATGAGTTTCATATACTACATGCTAAACCTGTTATGTGCCTACTTGTTTCTTCTTTTAGAATGCTGAGAGAATATTGGGGAATAGTACCTTATTAAGCAACGGTGAAGGAAGTAATGCAGGTAAGGTTTAGGATAGTGAGAGATCCTTGCTGGTCTCCAACAAAGCTGATAAAACAGAGAAGGAAAACTATATTGAAGACAGTGAGACAACCCCAAAGTCATGCCTTCATGTAGTGTTCGAGTTACTGGCCACTACCGCTGGCACAAGCTCTTCGAATTCACTGTCTGAATCAGTTTGGTTTCTTGAGTCTCAACTACAAGCCGAAATACATCGATCAGCTGTGCTGCGACAAAAAGCCGAAGGACTGAGGAAGTCCATGCAGAATTCAGATGCATACTTTCTGGTGCAACAGCAAGCGTTGGATGATTTTAGCGCCAATCAAGAGAAAGCTAATAAGCTTTCTAAGCTTATTGCCAGCAAGGTGGATACCCAGGATAATGTTTCTTGACCTCTTCTGAAGTTGTTTCAGTTATGGACTTGTTTTGCTGCCGTGTTTATTTGCACTGGTGGCCAATTTAGACGCCCAATGTATATAATATGCTGCTTTGTTCCCTATATTTGCACTGGTGGCAAACTTTGATGCCCAGTGGATGTAATTTCTGTAATAGCCGTAATAGCCTAGCATAAGGCGCTTGCTTATTTATTTCCTTATTGTCTTGTTTATTTGTTTGCTCGTAGTCACTTCAGTTCTTTTTCCGCGGTTTGCTAGTGGCCACGATAACCTTTTTATTTAGAACTAGGCCACAATAACCGTGGGCAACATACGGACCGTTGTAACCATGGTCTTGCCACATGCTGTAGTGACCATGGTGTAGGAACGAAGTATGTCTACAAGAGGGGGGGGGGGGTGAATGGGAGTTTTAAAATTTCTTCCGAAATATCAAAACTCTCGTAACCCAGCAGCGGAGCGAATGAAAACAATGTACAGTGAGCGAATATAAACTACCGAATGGAAACTAAAAGCATGCATCGAGACATATCACATGACTGAAACAGTTCGAATAAAAAGGGTGAAGTAGAGATAACCAGTGATGCTCGATGGAGACAAGGAATTTGGTAGACCAGTTTGTCCTTCTGCACAAGGACTACATCTGGTTGGAGGGGTTGTGATTTAACACAGAAGATAAACTCTCTCCGCCCTATTCTCCTCTACAATTGGTTCGTCAACCAATGTCGATCACTTGTGGTAGATACTTGAGGCCATCTCTAAACCTTTACAGACTTCTTCTTCGAGAACAACAATCACTCTTGGTCTCTGAAGAACTTGACACCTAACCGTCTAGAGAGTTTGCAACTCTCAAGAGTAATAGGCGGAGCGTACTGGACTTAGATTCAAGTGATGCTGAACCACTATCTAATTTTTCGGCTCTAGGGGTTTTCTCTCGGTGGATTTTAAACTCAAATCACTCGGAGAGGGGGTTTCTCAACAATCTTCTCAGAATCAAATGGAGCAGCCACTGGACAACGCCGGTGCGGGGTGGCTATTTATAGCCGCAGCCTTCCTTGGTGGGAAAAACCATTTCGGACACGCGGTCCAGCCAATGGCCAACCGACACGTTCACAACGGTAGGATTTTGGTGCAACGGTAACATTACTTGAAGAGCAAGTAATGCTAACTCCTCGGTCAGAGACAAATCTCTCGCAGCAAAGAAGATCACAGTCTCTTGCTGGCAAGTATTTGCTCGGAACACAAAGAGATTTCTCTCGCAACTTTCATAGGATTTGGGTTTAGCATCAGAGAATCAAAGTTTCGAATGCTACACCCCTCTTAATAGTACGGTGGTCCTGTGACTCAATAAAGAGAAGAGAAACAACAAAATAAATGCTACGTCTTTACTTCGTCTTCAAACTTCTCGGTCGCACTCACTTCCTTCGGACAAGCACCGAACCAATTGCTTCACGTCAGCAATTTTTAAGGGATCACTCTTGTTATCATAGTCTTCGGTGATAACCTTCGCTGCTACGCAGGGGATTATCTTCGTCGTTTGAATCAAACTCCTCTTGATTCCAGGGACCTGTTACTCTATGTGCACTAGCAAACACATAAGTCCCATACTATTTATGTCAACAAGCTCCAAAACATAAGGAGGCAAATCATTGCACCAACAATCTCCCCCTTTTTGGACGATTGTTGACAAAATAGATAATCATCAAAGTGAAGATAGATAAGTGAAAGGTAACTCGAACAGGAGTGAATAAGTGTTACTTTGCTCGATGATGAAATAGACTCCCCCTAAATGTATGCAGGGATAAGGATATGAGATTTATTCTCCTGCAAATATGAGGTATATAGAGGAAATTTCAATCATTCAAGACAATGATTCGCATTGATGACATATAATCCATCGAGATCATTGTGCAATCATTCATAACTTTCAATAATAATTCCACCTACAAAACAAATGCTTCGAGAGAAATAGTGCAGCAGGCGGGATTATTAACATTACAGCACAGAAGTTTTACATCATAGAGCAGATAGTCTTTAAACCATAAGTTTCAAACTCACACGAAACCAAACCAAAGAAAGACAGAAAGTAAATCTATCGAGACTCGATGTAATTCTTCCCCTTTTTGTCAACTAGTGTCAAAAAGGTGACGAATAACATGAGTGCAAAAGTGGAGAACTTGGTTCACTCGGTGGCATCTCCAGAAGAACTGTCCGAGGTGATTTCATCTTCGGAAGTGACTGGTGTGGCATTGTCTTCAGCAGGCGCAGATTGTTCTTCGGGAGGAACAACTTGGGGCTGAGAAGACGAGGGCATATCTATGTCAACCATATGAGGAACACGGGATATCACATATCCTTCGATAGGTTTCTCTGTCGGTGAGGTAGCTTCAGATTCTTCGAGCAGTTTGCGAAGCTTGAGATGTAGAAGATTAGTGGTTGGCTCACGAGCAGGTAGATAAGGGGTACTATGATCTTGAAAATCTTCAATAGAGAAGCCTTTGTCAATGTAATCATAGAGCTCTTTGAGATTGACATTTAGGAGTTGTTTCTCGGTAAAGAACTTGCGAAGCAATTTCCAGATCCTTTTCTTGTTCTCATCTACAATAATATGCATGATTTTGGTTTGATTGTTGATTGCATTTAGCTCGGAGGCAAGATGTTCTTTCTCGCGTCGATCCTCAGCGATGTGCTGCAGCAGCAGTTGTTGTGTGCACAAACTGAGTTCAAGTTGCGATGGGGGTTGATGTGAAATCTTTCGGTCACGCTGAGGGAGATGTGGTCCATCAAAGTGCTTGTGATAATCATGAGGGCTTGAAACGGGCGATTTACCCGAAGAAATATCTTCCATGATTTGCAAGGTATCGCGAACAGGAGGTATGAAGCTTTTGTGACTTTGCTTCGCCAGATACACTGTGCGCATGGCGTGATCAACAACTTTCTGGATCCATGGCGCATAAACTTTGAGGCAGTGCGGATACTGAGTAGAATCCTTCAAGATACGCATAAACATGTCCTCAACATCGAAGATAAACCGCTCAGAGATTGCATACATAGCATTTCGAAGAACATCTGAGATGGATTTATCTGTATTCATCCCGGCCAGAGGGCAAATAGTATAAGTGAGCATATGATAGAGTGTTTGTTTCTCAAATGTTAAATGCTCAGGCCTGGGAGGACTAGTGTAGTCACGAATCTTATCTTCATCCATAGTGCACTGAAAGGTTTCATTTGAAATAGCATCAATGTTGTGCACCCGGATTTCATTGTTACCATGCTCAAAGTGAGGGAAATGGAAGTGCGAGACAAAATCTGTTGAAGTGCATTTGATGCGTTTTCCTTCGGTCATCCACTCCATAATCCATTTGGAGCTGTCAGATTCATGACCAGAGATGTACAGTGTGGCATAGAACTGAAGAATAATCTCTCTGTTCCAAGGATATTCGAAGGCAAATACACTGGTGAGGCAAAAATCTTCCAGATCTTGCAGCAACTGATTGAAGCAGCCAATATTCTTCATAGCTGGGATATTCGGATATTCACGTGGAAAAGTCTTCTTGCTGTCATAGAGGACCCAAGAGTAATATATAGCCTGTTCCTTTGTCCAGAAGCAAGGCGATTCAGAAGTGCGTGGCCCATCATACGGACTGTCCTGAAAGAATTTTGGATGTGTATTCTGATTGAAAAGAGGACCTTTGGCGCCAGCACCTACCGAGAAGAAAGGCAATTCTTCACGAGGGTATGGGTATTTGAGTTCGTCTTCTACTGAGATCACTTCATCACCATATACAACTGAGTCAGTATGACGAGCAGAAACAGATTTATGTTCAGACGGACCAACATCTGGAATTCTTGGCACTGTGTCAATAGACAACTTCAGTTGAGAAGAAGGAGCAGGTGACACAATGGAGGGAGCTGCAAAAGCAGTAGGCAACAGAGCAGATTCCTTTACGGTAGGCACAGAGGCCGAAACAAGAACTGGGTCCACTGGAGTCTGTTGTTGCTGATCAGTTGGAGGAGTCGAGACATTTGGTGTGTCACGAGTGGGAGAATCTTGGGATTCAGGGCGAGGGATTTCACCTTCCTCTGAAACAATTCGCTGAGAAGGAATATCAGCTCTGACAGGGGAGGCCACAGGCACTGGTTCAGTTGGCCTTGGCGAGGGAGGAGCATCTGAGACTTGAACTGTGGGTTGCAAAGGAATAGCTGGATTAGGAGATTTTTCTTTCCGAGGTTGAGCTTCTAAGCGATCAGGTGACTTTTCTGTCAGAGCAGGAGGGACATTTTTCTTTCACCTCTTCTTTTCCTGTGTGGATTGATCAATGTGGCCCTTGATAAGATCATCATAGCCAGTAACCTTTGCTTGATGTTCATCACAGATCTTGTGAACAATTTCATCTAGATCCGTGTGGAAACGCAATCTTCTGTTTCGGAGGAGGGTTAGGGTATGGTTGATATCCTTGTATGAATCTTCGAGAGCTTTAATGACAAATTTTGAAGAAGCAGTTTTCATTCGATTATCAAGATCATTCAGTTCGGCAGACAAATTGTTGATTTCAACTGCATCTTATCTCATTTCTTGAACAACAGTAGTGGCCTGAGAAACAACTTCAGGAGGGATTGGTAGAGAGGCCACTTCACCATCGAATGGATTGTCCACAAACTTATCAAGTTGTTCCATGATGAACATGTGATTATAGTAATGAGGAGCATCAGACTTTGCAACTGGAGCAGTTTGCAGTGGAATTTGCTCGGAACGAGGTTTTGAGGCCAACGGTTGAGTTAATGTAGGAGCAAACTTAGCAGTCTTCTCCTTCGGAGTAGTAACTTGAGGAGCACTTTTCTTGGCAGTAGAGTCCTTGATTTTCTTCAAATCAGGCTTGGGAATTTGTTCGCTAGGCTTGGCAGTACTCACAGGAGCATCAACAACCAAATATGTCAGATTGATAGCTTCTGGATGAGGAGTTGTATCCACATGCTGTTTCATGGTGACAGTGGTAGGTGGAGTTTTCATGAGAATGATCTTCTTTGGTGGTGCTTTTGTAACGATAGGAACCCGAAGATCAGGAAATACCATTGAAGTAGTGATATTCACTTGCTCGCTGAGAGTAGCTTCAACTTCATCCTTTGTGAGCGGAGGATCATCAGCATCCGAAGAATGTTCATCAGCTTGTCCAGCCGTTTTCTTCTTCGGTGCACTCTTTCGCTTGGCAGCAGCACTGGGATCATGTTTGCGTTTGGAGCGACCTTCAGATATACCTTCAGCCTTTTTCTTGTTGACATCATCCTTGAGAAGGCGACGGTTTTCCTCTTCACGAGCCTTTTCCTTTTCAACCTTCTTAGTTCGCTTGATGGCATTCTTCTGACGCTTGGCAAGCTCATCAGGATAAGATTTAGGTGTACGAAGGGAGGTCTCATGAGCATTTGGTGGTGGCAGCGGTCTCACCTGGGGATCATTTGGTCTGATGAGACCAATTTCTCGGCAGTCACCCCATGGTGGATGAAATGCAAAATTTTGAGCAAACTGAGGATGAATCAATTCATAATTGAACCATTTGCACACCCAGTGATGTCGAATCCATTGCAGACGTTTATCTCTCTGCTGCTTAGTTTCTCCTGGAATAGTATCATATTTATCGTGGGAGATATATTCAGCTGTGTTTGTATATGGTTGCCTGCCACCCTTCTTCTTCTTCGGAGCATCTTCTTCTTGCTCGTCAGCATTTTGCTCGGTGCGTTTGCGTTTGCTGGTTGATGGGCCTACCATTGGGCCCTTAGCATTCGGAGCTTTGGACTCATCTACTGTGCCCAAAATAACACCATCTTCATCAGTCATGCTCACTAGTCGAGTTGAATCCTCAACTGACTGCATACACCTGTGAATAAGGATAGATGCAAGGGAAAATGGGGACGGGGTTATGAATGCTCACAGCAAGGTTTTGCGAACGAAAACGTCTCGAAGAAGAATTAGATGCAGACTTTACGAAATGTTTCGGAAGAGAGAAATGTGTAGAACGAACTAGTAGGTTCAAAGAATATACTAGTCAACGTGCTAAGCATTCCATTCATACGAGACATAACACAAACCCTAGATCTGAATTTTTTCAGATGCGAGGGACAACTACAAATCACATCCGCACAAGTTACCTAGCAGTAAAGATCTAAAAAATTCGGTAAATACATGGAATTTCTACCTCGAACGAACTCGAACACGATGGAGGGAAGAACGAGTTCACACTAGACATACCCTAACTCGGTGATGTGCAGCAACTATGGCGGCACGGGGAGGAAGATGACCCGTGGCAGCGAGGAATGACTCCGGCGACTTCTTTCCGGCATCAAAGCGACAAAGACGATCGTCGGCGTCGAGCTCAAGGTGGAGCAGTGCGGTAGGGCTTCGGAGGTGGCGTTGGCGAATGGAAGAAGTGGATGAGGGAGCGGTGGTGATGCGGTATTTATATGCGAGGAGAAATAACCACACGGGGTGAATCCGATCGAATGGCGACTATCGAAGGACTATTGCGATTCAACAGACAGGATGAAGTGGCAGTTGATGGATAGCATGTGGCAACCGTCATCAAAGATCATGGTCCTGACTTGGGCGGGAAACCCCAAATTTTGGACGGCTTTCGCCAAAATGATTTAAGTTCGGAACGACCTTTATCGTGGTCAAGGACACCAGATAAAGTTTCGTTACCAGATGAAAGTGAGCATTTTTAACGGAACAACATAGACTAGAAGAGATAGAACAGAGAGAAAATAGGGTCCTAGGCATTTCACTCAGACAAAGAAACACAAACACCCGAGAGAAAAGCTATGAGTGAAATTGCATTTGGACTAACAAAAAATACTTCAACTGAAAAACAACTGAACAAAGAAAAATTGTGGTGGGGTGACCCAGCGTATAAGAACTGTATGACCCCGAGCGTCGCACAATTATCGTGGCACCCGGTAAGTCTAGTTCTTCGTTAATGTATTCACTCTCAGAAAGAAAATTTCACTTTGTCAAAATTTCAAACTCTTCGAGTGTTGTGCACCCATTCCTCCTAAGATGTGGAAGTGATGGTACGGGTGCCGAGTCCAGCTTACTGCATGTTTGCGGAATCTAGGTTATTTAGCTCACACCGTAACACATAGAGTCTTTTCTCATCGAGAGGCTTGGTGAAGATGTCAGCTAGATTATCTTCAGTACTAACGTGATCAATAACAATATCTCCTCGAGCAACATGATCTCCAATGAAATGATGTCTGATGGCAATATGCTTGCACTACTGCAGGATGCTGCTAACGCGACACTACGATCAGAGACCCTTTGATGAAACTGTGTGAGATGCATTAATCGCAAATCGGGATGTAAAAAAACCATCAAAAAAGATGCAAAATGTTTGCGATGGCGTAGACATCAAACACGGTTCAGATTTTAGTTACATGTGCGATGCGGGGCATATGGTTGATCCAGAAGAACTATTTGCCATGAGGCAGAACAATAGAAACGGGCAGCCATATCAATGTGTGTGTGATATACGGCATATAGTTTGCTCCGATGAACTATGTGCTATTAGGGAATGCAACAGAAATGGTCAGCCAGATCAAGGTGTGTGTGATATACGGCATACGGTTCACTCGGACGAACTATTTTCCATTAGGGAAGAGAACAGAAACGGTTCAACTTAACAAGATATGTGTGATATGGGGCATACAGTTCACATAGATGAACTATTTGCGATGAGCCAAAAGAACACAAACGATTCGTGTAAACAAGATGTGTGTGATACGCAGCAAACAGCCCACTTGGATGAACTGTTTGCGATGAGAAATTATAACATAGACGGTTACTATAGTTAGTTCATGTGCGATTCTGTTCGTACAAAAAACTTTGAAAAATGCAAACTAGTTGCTTGCGGTGGCTAGGAGTATCGCACACGATGCATCTGTGAGTACTCGTGTGCAATGATTAGTAAGTTACACTTACGTTTCCTTATGTTAACACGTGTGTGATAAATAACACGTGGCACCGCATACGGTATTCGGGTTGTGTGTGTGTGCTCCACTTAGTCTTCCTGCGCTCCAGCGAATGCTTCCCGCACTCCACATGGGTGAATTGTAAAATCCACGCCTCTTCCCTCATCAGTTTCCTACCACCAGCTAATGGCTTGCTGCATATAACCCAGGCGGCAACGCACCGTCGCGACACTCTGCGCAGATCTAGTCCTCACCCATCTACCATTAGTTATTCCAAGCATGCCAGGCAACGACCAAAGCTTCGACGTTGACCCCTACCTGCGTTACATCTTTGGCGAGGAGAACAAGCCAGAGTAGGTCGGGGAGCAAGAGCTTTATTGGCCTGTGCAGGCACCATGGCCCATCGGCAGCGATATCAGCGTGACAGTCCTTGGGCGCACAATCGACATATTGTAGAGGAGGTGTGATGAGCAGTTTGCCATCCACCATGCAAAAGATCCAGAGCTGCTCGGCGGCATGATCGACGACCCACCCGAAGAGCCACCGTCACCAGTGCTCATCGAGAGCCTGATGCCCCGCAAGGAATGGGCAGAGGACCTCTGCGATTCAGTCAAGACACAGGCAGCCTGCGGCTTCATCATTGCCCGTGGCGGTCGGGTCAACCTCGATCCCGATGATGTGGTGGCCAGGCTCGAGCGCATCCTTGGTAGAGTTGACATCCCCGACGAAGTAGAACATCGCCAACGTGATATCTTGAGGATGCAAGTGATGGACGGAATTTGCTACCAGGCTAGAGACATGGAAACGGAGCGGTTCCATGGAGATATCATGCGTGCGATTGCACGATGTCAAGCTCTTCTGGAAGAGGCCCAGCAGCCCCAAGAGCCTCCCAGCGCCAGCAGCTTCGTAGGTGGAGGCGGGTCGGGACACTTGGAATGAACGGCCGCAAGGGTACTATGCTGATCATGGAGTCCGAGAAGACCGTCATCGGAAGGCCGCCAGCTCAGCCTTTTAGCCTATATTTTATTATAATTGTATGCATAGGTAGGTCGTGAGTGTTTTGGGCCTTGCCGCATGTGGCATTTTAAATTATCCTGAATATGTAAGACAATTATTAACCATTGCCATTGTAAATTTGCCTCAACGGTGAGCAGAGCGCGCACAGGGACGCCAGAGCGGAGCGCGCTGCGGCCGCCTCAATGGCGAGCAAAACGCGCGGACAGACGCGAGCAGAGCGTGCCACGGCCACCTCAATGGCGAGCAACCACGTGGTCCACCTTCTGGCGCCCCGTGGGAGGCGCGACGGCGCATCCATAGGACACGATGGTGATATCTTGACCGTGTGTGATAGTGGGCAGACACGTACACGTACATCCGAGAACGCGGGCCCACGTTTTGGGCTTCTGATGCGTGGCATACGGTTGATCCAAAAGAACTGTTTGTGATGAGCCAGAACAACAGAAACGGGCTTTGTAGGCCCAGAACCATCAATAAATTTTGACCTTGTTTCTCGTCACATTGCAGATTACAACGCAATAAGTAATTGCAAATCTGTTCACACCTATCAAACTAATATGTGTTCACACTTAGCACCGGGCTATAAAAACTACCCACTCAAAAATTACTTCACAGTTCCTCTCCTCATCACCCACAAAACTGGTCTTTCCTATCAAGTCGTTCCGCTATGACCGGTAGGAGGAGTTTCGGGTGGACATATAACCAGGCTGCAAAGACCAAGACCACGGAAGCAATAGAGAGGTCCCGTCGCGAAGCGACAGCCGCAGCAGAGATGTCCCGGCGCGCTGCGGAGCCCTCGAAGGAGCTCTCACGGGCACGCGAGGGCTCTCACAAGCGCACTCACCGCGTCGGCGATCGCGATGAGCTGGCGTTGCTGAAGTCCTTGGCCGGCGACGACGACATTCTCACTGGCCTCATTAAGCAGCAGGAGCTGGTCGATGGCTTGATGAAGCTGCTCGAGATCAGCGATGCCTCGGTTGACATGGCGACGGGCCTCGTCGAGCAACTCATGGGTGACAATGCGAAGCTCCTCAAGGCGCTCGCCGAGAAGCAGGAGGAGGCCGCCGGCTGGAAGATGCTGCATGAGCAGAGCAGTGCCTCGGGGATGACACTGACAGCGGTCGTCGAGGAACTGATGGGTGACTTGAGGAAGCTCCGGATCGAGCACGAGCAGGAGGTGGTGACATCCGTGGCTGCTTTCAAGCAAAGTCATGAGGAATTGAAGAAGGAGCTGGAGGATGTCATCGCCCGGCGATCCATCGACGAGTAGAGATAGTAGCAACCCAGATCATTGTCTGCGATTTCCTTCTTCTCTTGCCCCTGTGTCTTTCGGGCTTTGCCGCATGTAGCATTTTAAATTATCCGAAATATGTAAGACAATTATTATCCACGCCATTGTATATTTGTCGTCGTATTATCCATTGCCATTTTATTTGTCGTCGTATTATCCGTTGCCCTATGTGGGAATTTAAATTAGGCCGGGATACGAGTTGAAAACACGAACAAAGCAAATGCTGCCATGGGATCACAAGCAAACACTCTCCGTCCAGGTGCTTTAATTAGCCCATTAATTGAGAAGTTGTGAGCGAGGCAGGCGGCTGGTGGATGGAGGTCAAAGAGCTCGCTTCCCGGTGAGCATGGGCAGCCTTGCTGCTCGCATGTGTCCCCTTCGAGCCTGCGAGATGGACAGGATGCATGCGTCCCGTCGAGCCTGCATGGCAGACTTCTCGCGCTCGTCCCGTCTAATCAAACAGCTGCACGCACGCCACCGAGTATGGTTAAATTTTGGCAGAGGTAGTGGCCGCATTTAAATGGTTACGGGAACACACGGTTCATATAATACAACTGCTTGCGATATTAATGTGTCAGCTATTTGTTTCAAAAGGACTCTGTTGGCTATTAATGTGTGCGCCTTGTCTCAAACTGGACGATTTTTTTACCACGGCATATATGTGCCATGTCATGAAACCATGCCAAGTTTCATGTTTTTTTGGTGAGTTTTTGATTTACTGGGATTTAAAAACTGAGATTCTCAATGTTTCAGGACAATGAGAAGTTTGTAATTCATTCCCATTCCTTAAATGAGACCTAAACATGCACCCAATGACACATTTACGATTTCCCACCCATTTTGCTTCACTGGAGCAAGTGCTTGTAGTTCAAATTTGAATTATGGTCTACATTAAATGCCTAGAAAACTTTAAGATATACAATGGCCAAACAAACCCTGAACAGTTTCAAATTTCAGCACGACACTCCTGTTATTCTATGTTGCCTGTAGAAAACAAAGTTGAAGGCGAGAAGAGGCAGCGATTATCGTTTCGCCCACAAGAGGGGCATGTTTCCCTACCGGAACCACGAGGGTTGGGAGAAGCTTCGGTTTGTAAGAGGCTTGTAATATAGCTTGGCCCAAATTGGACAATTATTTTACCATGACATACATGTGCAATGTAGTGACACCATGCCAAGTTTCATGATTTCCTGGTGAGTTTTGGATTTACAGAGATTTAAAAAACCGAGATTCGCAATGTTTGTGGCCAAGCCAGGACGCCGAGATGGTTGAATTCATTCCCATTCATTCCATGGGACCTAAACATGCACCCCAAGGACACATGTACGTTTTTTCTAGCCATTTTGGTGCACTGGAGTATGTATTTGTAGTTCGGATTTGAATTATGGACATTAAATGCCTAGAAAACTCAATTAATGAATAAAAAAGGTCAAACGAACCCTGAATAATTTCAAAGTTAAGCGTGAATCCCCCGTTGTTCCGTGTTGCGTGTAGAAGAAAATACAAGGCTAGAAGAGGGAGCGATTATTGATTCGCCCACAAGAGGACGCGTTTCCCTATCGAAACCACGAGGGTTCTTGCGACAGGCTCCGATTTGTGACGCCCCCGGCCCGATCGCGCGCTAATCATACACGCAAATGCACACGATCAAGCCTAAGGACTCACGGGAAGATATCACAACACAACTCTAAATCATAAATAAAGTCATACAAGCTTTATATTACAAGCCAGGGGCCTCGAGGGCTCGAATACATAAGCTTGCGAACAAGCGTCAGCGGAAGCATCAGATATCTGAGTACAAATATGAAATAGAAACAGAAAGGCCTTTAGAAAGGCGGGGCAAAATAAAACACTACGATCGAAAGGCGAAGGCCTCCTGCCTGGGACCCTCCGATCCTACTCCTGGTCGTCAGTCAACTCGTAGTAGTATCCATCCTCTGGGTAGTAGTAGTAGCGATCGTCGGGGCATCTGTCTCAGGGGGCTCCGTCCTCTGGTCACGTCAAACTGATATGGGGAGAAAAAGGAAAACAAAGCAACCGTGAGTACTCAGAAGTACTCAGCAAGCAAGGATCTACACTACATATGCAACATTATCAAAGGGAGGCTGTATATGTGGACTGGGCTGCAGAAATGCCAGAATAGAGAGAAGGCCTAGTCCTATCGAAGACTAGCATCTTCAGCGGTCTTGCAGCAGTAGAAGAGAGTAGAACAATACCATATAATGTAGCAGTAATAATATCAACCTCACCCAGAGATCCTTTCTTGACTCCCTGCGAGAAAGCAATCCCAGAGCCATAAAGTCATCAACCTCGTCCTGAGATCCCTTCTCGACTCCCTGTGAGAAGCAATCCCAGAGCCATAGCACACAGGTCTCATCACAGGTATCCAGTTCTAGTTGTATCGATCGGGATACAACTCCGAGTGTCCTTTACCGTAGGACCGGCTATCGATAGTAATGTTCTTCCCTGCAGGGGTGCACCAACTTACCCAACACGCTCGATTAACTTCGGCCGGACACACTTTCTTGGGTCATGCCCGGCCTCGGCCAAACAACACATCGCAACCCTACCTACGGCTCAGCAGAGAGGTCCCCGCCGGTCTACATCCTAAGCGCAAGGGGGTCTTGGCCATCGCCCCTCGCCCTCCGGGTCGTTGCGTGCATGGCCCAGATCCAAGCACCACCTCTGTATATGGATGGCGCCAATCACTCCATGCCGCACTGCTGAACTGGACATCTGACAGAGCTTTCGGCTGATGCATACGATGCAGAACGCCCATACTATGCCCACGTGATGGTTAGTGCTATCAGACCAGAGAGGCTGCTCGGACAAATATCCAAATCGTATGTGCCTAGGGGCTTCGGAAAACGCAGACCTCACGAAAATGTACCCCCGTCGCCCCGTCTCGAGGACTTGTGGCAAGGGCCATGAATGCCCGCCCGCGCCTCGTATTCATCACTCGGGCACCATCCAGGTCAACCCGTCTCGTAAAAGACTGTCGGGAACTCAGGTCCACCTCTACTGGGCGGTACCGGCCTGTCCCTTCAGTCCTGTAGTAAAAGTACTTCCTCGGGTCCCCCTTCGGGGCCGACCCGTCTCTATCAGTGTTCAGCGTACAGTCAACAATGTAAAACACAGTGGATGTCCCATCACCATCAACGGGAATAATCCGATTTATCAAACTAATAAGCGTACCAGACAAACGTGATGTCAATTCCTCCGATGGTGAATCTGATTGTCAAGGTGAACGTAGGAGGAATCACCCTCGCTGGGTTCACACTTGATGTGTTGCACGACAGCGTCGTATCGGAAGTGGAGAAGGAGGAATCACCCTCGATGACCACGACCAAATAGCTTCTCTACAGAGTTAACATCAGGAGTGCTATAAGAGGTTTCACCCTCGGCACTCGATAGTAACGCTGCAGTGTCGTTACAACTAAGGGGGGTGATGTGCGGTGTCGGGGCCTGGTCTTCAATCCCGTTGATCGGGTCTTCTGACGATCCAGCGCGGCAGTCGGGATAAGTGGGGTCACTGATAGGTCTCTACCCAGCCTAGACTAAACAGTTTAGGATATGCAGGTAATTATCAACAGCAGGTTACAATAAACAGGCTATGCATCAGAATAGGTAAGGCAGTAGTAGCAGCAATTCTAATGCAAGCATGGGAAATTAGAATGGGCGATATCGGGATGATCAAAAGGGGGGGCTTGCCTGGTTGCTCGGCGGCAAAGGAAAGGTTGTTAACGATGGTGTCGGACTCCTGAGCTGCGGCGGTACCGGGAACTGCGTCGGGGTCTAACGAAAGAGAAGAGGGGGAGGAAACAGTATAAATACACAGCTAACATGAGCAATACAATGCATAACATGGCAATACGCGGTGACAGAGGTGATCTAACGCAGTGCCGGGTGATACTGGCGAAGGGGGAATTCATCCGGGAATGTTTTCCCGGTTCCGGACATTTGTCAGACAGATGACCGGAGGGGAACGGTTGCATGTTCGGATAGTTAGAGACGTGTGGCGGACGAACGGACCGCGTATTCAGATTCATCTCGTCGTCCTGAGTAACTTTCATGTACAAAGTTTTTCGATCTGAGCTATGGATTAATTTATATGATTTATTAAAGTTTTTATTAATTTTCTAAATTTATTTTTATTATTTAATTTAACATTATCCGAAACAGTGTTTGCTGATGTCAGCATGACATCATGCTGATGTCAGCAAGGTTAATTAGGTTAACTAATTAATTAGCTCTAATTAACCAGGGTTACTTAAGTTAATTAACATTTAATTAATCTAATTAATTAAATTAGACTAATCTAAACAGTGTTAATTAACTAATTATTTATTTATTTTAATTATATTATTTATTTTTATTTTTTTTATTTTTTTTAGCTAGCACATGGCTAGGGCGGACACGTCCGGACGCGCACCCAAATGGGGCCGGACATGTCCGGAGCGTGCCCATTCGGGACCGGACATGTCCGGTGCCCAAATGGCACGCGCGGGCGCGGACGGGCGAGGCCGCGGCAGCGCGCGGCCAGGGGGTGAGCGGGCGCCCAGGGGCGCGGTCGCCGCGGCTGGGCGCGCGGCCGGCGCGGTCCGCGTGGGGCGAGGCGGCGGTGACCACCGGGGTGCTGGGCGAGCGGGTACCGGAGCGCGACGGAGAGGCAGGGGTGTGGTGGAAACAAACGATCCATCTGAAACAGAGGAAACTCATGATTGTCAAAAGACAAGGAGAAGTATAACCGATCTCGGAGAGAAAGGTTAAACAAAACAATGGAAAAGAAAATGATTATCAGACTAATCAGATCAATGTCAGGGAATCGCACAGATATCCAGCTCTCCCGGGGGACGAGAATTACGAGACCTAAGTGTCGGCGTTAGTAAACTTTAGTTAACCCGAAAGGAAGAGAGATCAGAGTCAAGAGTAAAGGTCGAGGAGTAAAAGATCCTAATACCACCCATTGGCGACGTGGGCCCGTAAGCCACCACGCCAAGTTAGTAAAATAGTTTTTCGGTTTCTAGACTCAACTTCGCCAAGGAGTTGGAAGGGGGTTCCTACAGGCAGTCGGCTCTGATACCAACTTGTGACGCCCCCGGCCCGATCGCGCGCTAATCATACACGCAAATGCACACGATCAAGCCTAAGGACTCACGGGAAGTATCACAACACAACCTAAATCATAAATAAAGTCATACAAGCTTTATATTACAAGCCAGGGGCCTCGAGGCTCGAATACATAAGCTTGCGAACAAGCGTCAGCGAAGCATCAATATCTGAGTACAGATATGAATAGAAACAGAAAGGCCTTTAGAAAGGCGGGGCAAAATAAAACACTACGATCGAAGGCGAAGGCCTCCTGCTGGGACCCTCCGATCCTACTCCTGGTCGTCAGTCAACTCGTAGTAGTATCCATCCTCTGGGTAGTAGTAGTAGCGATCGTCGGGGCATCTGTCTCAGGGGGCTCCGTCCTCTGGTACAGTCAAACTGATATGGGGAGAAAAAGGAAAACAAAGCAGCAACCGTGGTATCTTTTATTTTTATTCCAAAAGACTTTTGTAAAATATGAGACTTGCTCCATTATTTACAGTGCATTATTTTTCACTGCTAGAAATTGGTTTGGGGTCCATATCTTTTTGTTTGGATTTTATTTAAATTGAAAAAGGATTAAATAGCGTTATGTTGCTGCTGTTTCTATTTGTTTGAGCCACTTAAATATTTTAGTTAACACTGCTGCTAATTTTATATTAGCCTCTGGATTATTTGCAACATGATGTACATTTTTGTTTCTGGATCTGAACAACTTTTATTTTCCACTTTTATTTAAATTTGAATTTTGACTTAGGAGTTGAAAAGCATTATGATGCAAATGATGATCATGCACTGTTAATCATGCTGACTTGGCATTGTCAAAAGGGTGATTACTGTAGTTAACCACTAGGGGTGTTACAAATCTCCTCTACTAACAAGAATTCTCGTCCCGAGAATTAAGAAGTAGAAGGAAAAAGTTCGGGGTATTCCTTGCGAAGATGATCCTCGCGTTCCCAAGTGGCTTCATTTTCAGTATGATTTGACCACTGTACTTTGAGGAACTTGGTAACCTTCTGGCGGGTTCGACGTTCAGCTTCATCGAGGATGCGGATCGGATGCTCCTTATAAGATAGGTCATCGTGTAATTCGAGCATCTCGTGATCCACAGCTCGGTGCGAAGATTCCTTGAAGCATTTACGAAGTTGCGACACATGGAATACATCGTGGATATGAGAGAATTGCGGCGGCAACTCCAATTTATATGCCACCTGACCACGTCTGGCAACAATGCGGAAAGGACCAATGTAGCGTGGAGCTAGCTTGCCCTTGATTCCAAAACGGTGAGTGCCCTTCATAGGAGTGACTCGCAGATAAACTTGATCACCAGGTTGATAAGTCAAACCCCATCGTTTGCAATCATAGTTGCTCTTCTGACGGTCCTGAGCCGCCTTGAGATTTTCTCGGACAATACGGACTTGTTCTTCGGCGTGTTGAATAATATCCGGTCCAACAAGAGGTCGTTCCCCAGTTTCTGACCAATTCAGAGGGGTTCGACACTTATGTCCATAGAGAACTTCAAAGGGGGCCATTTTCAAGCTGGCTTGATAGCTGTTGTTATAAGAGAACTCGGCATATGGAAGAGATTCTTCCCACTTCTTGCCGAAAGAAATAACACAAGCTCGAAGCATATCTTCAAGCACTTGGTTGACTCGCTCGACTTGGCCTTGAGACTGGGGGTGATATGCTGAACTCCAAGTAATATGAGTTCCCATAGCTTTTTGGAAACTTTCCCAGAATTGACCAGTGAATATGCTGCCACGGTCTGAACTGATCTCTTTCGGAATACCGTGGAGTGAAACAATTTTGGAGATATATAACTCTGCTAACTGACTAGCAGTGATCGTCTCTTTGGCAGGCAGAAAATGTGCAACTTTGGAGAGTTGGTCGACGACGACAAGAATAGCGTCGTGACCCTTCTGTGACCTAGGAAGTCCTGTAATGAAATCCATTTGAACCTTATCCCATTTCCATAGAGGAATAGGCAACGGTTGCAGAATTCCAGCAGGCTTCTGATGTTCTGCTTTAACGCGACGACAAACATCACATTCAGCAACATATCGAGCAATGTCCTGCTTCATTTTAGACCACCAGTACCTTTGACGGAGATCACGATACATCTTGGTGCTACCCGGATGAATAGACAACGGGGTGTCATGTGCCTCCTTCATAACCTTGTCAGTCATAAGCTCGAAGCGAGGTACGACAATGCGGTCTCTGAAATACAAGGTTCCATCTTCAGACAGCGAGAAATCCCTGTACTTTACAAGGTGAAGACTTTCCTTCATCAGATCAACTTCAGCATCTTTAGCTTGCGCATTCTTAACAGCTTTCTCAAAATCTGGTTGTATCACAAGGTTATTTAGAGAGCCCTGTGGGACAATACGGAGATTCAGCTTGCATAGTTCTTCAAAAAGTCGAGGTTGAGCTCGCCTAACCATGAGGTTGTCGCAATAGGACTTGCGGCTTAAGCTATCAGCCATCACGTTAGCCTTGCCAGGGGTATAGGAAATACCCAAATCATAGTCCGCAATGGCCTCCATCCATCTTTGCTGACGGAGGTTTAGAGATGGTTGAGTAAACAAGTACTTCAGACTTTTATGATCCGTGTAGATCTCGCAACGATTACCGAGAAGGTAATGTCGCCACAACTGCAATGCATAGATGAGAGCAGCCAGTTCTAGATCATGTACCGGATAATTCTCTTCATGTGGGCGCAACTGACGAGAGCCATAAGCAATCACTTTACGCTCTTGCATTAGGACACAGCCTAATCCTTCACGGGATGCGTCACAATAGATCACAAAGTCTTTGCGGGTATCTGGAGGAGAAAGTACTGGGGTATTGTAACGGATTGACATCTGCCCCAGTGGATAAAGAATGTACTCTGGATGTATCCCTGCTCGAACAGCTGGTAGCTGCGTCGCAGGGTGTGGTGGAAACAAACGATCCATCTGAAACAGAGGAAACTCATGATTGTCAAAAGACAAGGAGAAGTATAACCGATCTCGGAGAGAAAGGTTAAACAAAACAATGGAAAAGAAAATGATTATCAGACTAATCAGATCAATGTCAGGGAAATCGCACAGATATCCAGCTCTCCGGGTGGACGAGAATTACGAGATCCTAAGTGTCGGCGTTAGTAAACTTTAGTTAACCCGAAAGGAAGAGAGATCAGAGTCAAGAGTAAAGGTCGAGGAGTAAAAGATCCTAATACCACCCAATTGGCGACGTGGGCCCGTAAGCCACACAGCCAAGTTAGTAAAATAGTTTTTCGGTTTCTAGACTCAACTTCGGCCAAGGAGTTGGAAAGGGGGTTCCTACAGGCAGTCGGCTCTGATACCAACTTGTGACGCCCCCGGCCCGATCGCGCGCTAATCATACACGCAAATGCACACGATCAAGCCTAAGGACTCACGGGAAGATATCACAACACAACTCTAAATCATAAATAAAGTCATACAAGCTTTATATTACAAGCCAGGGGCCTCGAGGGCTCGAATACATAAGCTTGCGAACAAGCGTCAGCGGAAGCATCAGATATCTGAGTACAGATATGAAATAGAAACAGAAAGGCCTTTAGAAAGGCGGGGCAAAATAAAACACTACGATCGAAAGGCGAAGGCCTCCTGCCTGGGACCCTCCGATCCTACTCCTGGTCGTCAGTCAACTCGTAGTAGTATCCATCCTCTGGGTAGTAGTAGTAGCGATCGTCGGGGCATCTGTCTCAGGGGGCTCCGTCCTCTGGTCACGTCAAACTGATATGGGGAGAAAAAGGAAAACAAAGCAACCGTGAGTACTCAGAAGTACTCAGCAAGCAAGGATCTACACTACATATGCAACATTATCAAAGGGAGGCTGTATATGTGGACTGGGCTGCAGAAATGCCAGAATAGAGAGAAGGCCTAGTCCTATCGAAGACTAGCATCTTCAGCGGTCTTGCAGCAGTAGAAGAGAGTAGAACAATACCATATAATGTAGCAGTAATAATATCAACCTCACCCAGAGATCCTTTCTTGACTCCCTGCGAGAAAGCAATCCCAGAGCCATAAAGTCATCAACCTCGTCCTGAGATCCCTTCTCGACTCCCTGTGAGAAGCAATCCCAGAGCCATAGCACACAGGTCTCATCACAGGTATCCAGTTCTAGTTGTATCGATCGGGATACAACTCCGAGTGTCCTTTACCGTAGGACCGGCTATCGATAGTAATGTTCTTCCCTGCAGGGGTGCACCAACTTACCCAACACGCTCGATTAACTTCGGCCGGACACACTTTCTTGGGTCATGCCCGGCCTCGGCCAAACAACACATCGCAACCCTACCTACGGCTCAGCAGAGAGGTCCCCGCCGGTCTACATCCTAAGCGCAAGGGGGTCTTGGCCATCGCCCCTCGCCCTCCGGGTCGTTGCGTGCATGGCCCAGATCCAAGCACCACCTCTGTATATGGATGGCGCCAATCACTCCATGCCGCACTGCTGAACTGGACATCTGACAGAGCTTTCGGCTGATGCATACGATGCAGAACGCCCATACTATGCCCACGTGATGGTTAGTGCTATCAGACCAGAGGCCTGCTCGGATCAAATATCCAAATCGTATGTGGCCTAGGGGCTTGCGGAAAACGAGCAGAGACTCACGAAAGATGTGACCCCGTCGCCCCGTCTCGAGGACTTGCGGCAAGGGCCATGAATGCCCGGCCGCGCCTCGTATTCATCACTCGGGCACCATCCAGGTCAACCCGTCTCGTAAAAGACTGTCGGGAACTCAGGTCCACCCCTACTGGGCGGTACCGCCTGTCCCTTCAGTCCTGTAGTAAAAGTAACTTCCTCGGGTCCCCCTTCGGGGCCGACCCGTCTCTATCAAGGTTCAGCAGTAAAGTCACAGTAACCGTGTGTCCATAACATCAAGGGAATCCGAGGTATCACCCTCGTTGGATTCCTACCGATGTATCTGTCAAGGTGAACGTAGGAGGAATCACCCTCGCTGGGTTCACACTTGATGTGTTGCACGACAGCGTCGTATCGGAAGTGGAGAAGGAGGAATCACCCTCGATGACCACGACCAAATAGCTTCTCTACAGAGTTAACATCAGGAGTGCTATAAGAGGTTTCACCCTCGGCACTCGATAGTAACGCTGCAGTGTCGTTACAACTAAGGGGGGTGATGTGCGGTGTCGGGGCCTGGTCTTCAATCCCGTTGATCGGGTCTTCTGACGATCCAGCTCGGCAGTCGGGATAAGTGGGGTCACTGATAGGTCTCTACCCAGCCTAGACTAAACAGTTTAGGATATGCAGGTAATTATCAACAGCAGGTTACAATAAACAGGCTATGCATCAGAATAGGTAAGGCAGTAGTAGCAGCAATTCTAATGCAAGCATGGGAAATTAGAATGGGCGATATCGGGATGATCAAAAGGGGGGGCTTGCCTGGTTGCTCGGCGGCAAAGGCAAGGTTGTTAACGATGGTGTCGGACTCCTGAGCTGCGGCGGTACCGGGAACTGCGTCGGGGTCTAACGAAAGAGAAGAGGGGGAGGAAACAGTATAAATACACAGCTAACATGAGCAATACAATGCATAACATGGCAATACGCGGTGACAGAGGTGATCTAACGCAGTGCCGGGTGATACTGGCGAAGGGGGAATTCATCCGGGAATGTTTTCCCGGTTCCGGACATTTGTCAGACAGATGACCGGAGGGGAACGGTTGCATGTTCGGATAGTTAGAGACGTGTGGCGGACGAACGGACCGCGTATTCAGATTCATCTCGTCGTCCTGAGTAACTTTCATGTACAAAGTTTTTCGATCTGAGCTATGGATTAATTTATATGATTTATTAAAGTTTTTATTAATTTTCTGAATTTATTTTTATTATTTAATTTAACATTATCCGAAACAGTGTTTGCTGATGTCAGCATGACATCATGCTGATGTCAGCAAGGTTAATTAGGTTAACTAATTAATTAGCTCTAATTAACCAGGGTTACTTAAGTTAATTAACATTTAATTAATCTAATTAATTAAATTAGACTAATCTAAACAGTGTTAATTAACTAATTAATTAATTATTTTAATTATATTATTTATTTTTATTATTTTTATTTTTTTTAGCTAGCACATGGCTAGGGCGGACACGTCCGGACGCGCACCCAAATGGGGCCGGACATGTCCGGAGCGTGCCCATTTGGGACCGGACATGTCCGGTGCCCAAATGGCACGCGCGGGCGCGGACGGGGGGGCGCGGACGGGCGAGGCTGCGGCAGCGCGCGGCCAGGGGGTGAGCGGGCGCCCAGGGGTGCGGTCGCCGCGGCTGGGCGCGCGGCCGGCGCGGTCCGCGTGGGGCGAGGCGGCGGTGACCACCGGGGTGCTGGGCGAGCGGGGACCGGAGCGCGACGGAGAGGGGAGGGAAGAGGAGAGCGGGCGGCGGCGCGGGCGTGCTCACGTTGGGGGCCGAGTCGAGGCTGGCCGGCGACGGGGGCGAGGAGGTGGCGCAGGTGTGGGGAGGAGGAGGCGAGGCAGTCCGGCGGGGAGGCGGCGGCGAGGACGGTGGCGACCGGCGAGGGAGAGGCGAGGAGGCGGCGTCGGGCGAGGCAGATCGGCGCGGGGAGGCGCGCCGGGCGGCGTCGGCCGGGGCGCCGAGCTCCAGGCGGCGGCGGGCGCGGGGCGCGTCGGGGAGGGAGGAGGAGGCGCGAGGGGAAAAGGGGGGGGGAGTGGGGGTGTTCGGGGTTAGGGTTTGGGGTGAGGGGGGGGTTATGGGCGCTGGTGGGCCGGCCTGTTGGCCTGCCGGCCCAGCTGGGCCACGGCCCAGTGGGGGGGGGGGCTTTTCCCTTTTTTTTTACTTTTCTTTTTTTTTATATTATTTATTTTCCTTTTCTGTTTTCTCTTTTATTTTTATTCCAAAAGACTTTTGTAAAATATGAGACTTGCTCCATTATTTACAGTGCATTATTTTTCACTGCTAGAAATTGGTTTGGGGTCCATATCTTTTTGTTTGGATTTTATTTAAATTGAAAAAGGATTAAATAGCGTTATGTTGCTGCTGTTTCTATTTGTTTGAGCCACTTAAATATTTTAGTTAACACTGCTGCTAATTTTATATTAGCCTCTGGATTATTTGCAACATGATGTACATTTTTGTTTCTGCATCTGAACAACTTTTATTTTCCACTTTTATTTAAATTTGAATTTTGACTTAGGAGTTGAAAAGCATTATGATGCAAATGATGATCATGCACTGCTAATCATGCTGACTTGGCATTGTCAAAAGGGTGATTACTGTAGTTAACCACTGGGGGTGTTACACGATTAATAAGAGGTTTGTAATAAAGCTTGGCCTAAAATGGACAATGTTTTTACCACGACATATATGTGCCATGACGTGACACCATGCCACCTTTGATGACTTTCTGGTGAGTTTTGGATTTATGGGGATTTAAAAACCAAGATTCCAAATGTTTGAGGACGAGCCAGGACGCCGGTACGGTTGTAATTCATTCACATTCCTGGCATGGGACCTAAACATGCACCCAAGGACACATGTATAATTTTTCTAGCCATTTTGGTGAATTGGAGCATGTATTTGTAGTTCAGATTTGAATTATGGACATTAAATGCCTAGGAAACTCAATTAGTGTATAAAAAGGCCAAACGAACCCTGAATAAGTTTAAATTTCAGCACGGATATCCTATCGTTCCATGTTGCCCGTAGAACAAAATACAAGGCGAAAAGAGGCAATGATTATGTTTCGCCCACAAGGGGAACACGTTTCCCTATCGGAACCACGAGGCTTCTTTGAGAGAAGCTCCGGTTTGTAAGAGGTTTGTAATAAAGCTTGGCCCAAATTGGACAATGTTTTTACCACGACATATATGTGCCATGACGTGACACCATGCCAACTTTCATGACTTTGTGGTGAGTATTGGACTTATGGGGATTTAAAAATCGAGATTACAAATGTTTGAGGATGAGCCAGGATGCCGGTACGGTTGTAATTCGTTCCCATTCCTGGCATGGGACCTAAACATGCACCCAAGGACACATGTATAATTTTTCTAGCCATTTTGGTGAACTGGAGCATGTATTTGTAGTGCAGATTTGAATTATAGATTTTAAATGCCTAGGAAACTCAATTAGTGTATAAAAAGGCCAAACGAACCCCGAACAAGTTTAAATTTCGGCACGGATATCATGTCGTTCCATGTTGCCCGTAGAAGAAAATACAAGACGAAAAGAGGCAGTGATTATCGTTTCGCCCACAAGGGGGACACGTTTCCCTATCGGAACCACGAGGCTTCTTTGAGAGAAGCTCTGGTTTTAAGAGGCTTGTAATAGAACTTGCGCCAAAATGGACAAAAAAATTCCACGACATATATGTGCCATGTCTTGACACCATGCCAAGTTTCACGTTTTTCGGGTGAGTTTTGGATTTACAGGGATTTAAAAACCAAGAATCTTCTCACAAAATGTTTTCAAATAGCACACGGTTCACTCATGAAAGCCGTGTGCCTACCAAACCGTGGCCGATGCCCCCTTGCTGCGCACGCGATCTGAGTCGTGCATTCTGATTGGCCAGAACCCAAACCCCACGGATCGTACGTCTGCACCGTTGGATGTTCCCAGATCGAACGGCAATCCTCAGCCCTTTTGACAGCACATGCAGTATATGGGTAAGCACTGTGCGCATGCGTCATGCTAGCTCACGCTTCCTTCTCTACTAAGTTTTCTAAATTAATGTTGTTATATATCCAAACAGGCTACCGTTTCCCGCCACTCCTCTCATCGGTTTCCCGCCTCTTCTCCCATCATTTTCCCGCTACCAGTGTCAATGCTCATTGAAGGCTAGGCGGCGACACACCGGCCATGTAAAAATCGCACACAGTTTCTAAAAGCACAAATGTTTGTGATAGGAGGGAGTAGGTCCCATAGGGTGACCAGCGTGAAACGCCTTAAAGGCAAGGAGGCAATTCCTATCAGCAAGGTGCGGCTTCCCATCGGCTAGCCTAGTCAAATAGAACGCAGAAGTTAAGCGTGCTCGGGCTGGAGTAGTCCAACGATGGGTGACCCGGTGGGAAGTTGCATTTCTCAAGCTTCATTTAAATGCTATGACACGGTCATTATAGAGATAAATATCTCTATAGTGACCTGTCATGGTGATTATATAAACCTTGGGATCCTTGTTTTGCTAATTTGTAGACTATATTTTTATTGGTTATTTTTTGCCCTAAAAAATTAAAGAATGATTGACTCTATAGTGACCTGTGATGGCGATTATATAAACTTTTTTCAGGATTTTCGCGCCGCATGCAGTGTATACGGGGTCTTTTGATCGACCACGTCTCCTTTGTGCGGTTTTTTGTGACGACATGCATATCTGTGGGCTCCCCAAGTGTATATATATCATCCCTTGGACCGATAACGAGGGGTATGTGTTGGCCATGAATGGATTCCTCCTAGTTCGTGTTAGGGCCGGTGACCATCACATGTCATTCAACCAAAGCTCGATCTCATGCATTGTCAGGATTCCCTCCCACATGCTCGGACTGCTGGGTTCGACCTACACCGTACCCTGTGTATCTCGTCCTTAACTACCTAGCCTTCATGGTTGTTGTCTATATCGAGAGGTAGGCACCACATCTAAATTGTACATTATTCTATATTGAAAACACACATCACCCCTTCCAACGTACATCATTTTGGGCCGCATGCAAGAGGTGCTAGTTTTGTGGTCCCTCTCGTGCGATTTTTATGATGGTTCAATCTATTAGCCCAAGCGGTTTATCGACAACAACAGTTGTCGTTTGACCAAACGATAGATTCACCGGTCCGTCTTATGGTAGGTCATGGTGACATGCATGTATGACCAAAGTATCATTACGTGCATCCACCCCGCTGACACGAAGTGGGAGGTGGTGGGTCAAGCACCCTAGCTAGCTACGACATTATGTCATTATAGATATATCCAAGGGTGCTTTCGGGTTTGCGAGGCAGGTGCCACCAAAGTTGTGCATTGTGTATTTAAAGTTTTAAATATCACATCCAATATTCCTACATATATTTGGCCACTTCCAGGTGGTTCTTGACTTCTGGCCCCTCTCATGGATCTTCGACGACGCGCCCAACCGTGGGCCCGTGCGGTCAAAGTTGTGCATTGGAATTTTGAAAATCACAGACCACCCTTTTCACTCATATATATTTGGGCCACATGCTGGTGTGGCTGTCTTCTGACCCTCTAACGATTTTTTTGCTGCAAAGACTCTGATGACGCTCAACGGACACGGGTATAATGTCTTAACCGTGTGCGATGCAAGTGCGCTGTGAATCACCACGACTGCGCAAGCGCGAGCAAAGGTGGAGGTACTGGCTCAACTGTGTGCGATGCAAGTGCGCTGTAAAATCACCATGACTGCGCAAGCGCAAGCAAAGGGTGGAGGTACTGGCTTAACCGTGTGCGATGCAACTGCGCTGTAAAATCACCACCTGCGCAAGCTAAAGGCGGGTAGTTTATTTAGAAATTAGGACGAACCATGTGCAATAGACCAGCTAGCGAGAAATCTAAAAACAAACTAACCGCCTTGAGCGTTGCAAAAATCGGCGGTTCCGCCACTTTTCCTTATTATCATACACGCATATTCTTATTGGACCGTGCGTGATCTTGAGTACTCCCGCCCCGCATCAATTCCTTTACCCAAATTTTAGTAGCCGCCGTACTTCGACCGTCGCCCACACTCCTCCAGCACCGACCTTATAGTAAAATTGCAGTAGCCGAGGCATTTGAACCGTCGCCCTCCCTCGTCCACCACCATCTCCACCCACCATTACTAAAACTTTCAGTAGCCACGGCGAATCCTCAAACACCACCCCCCCTCCACAGTCCCCCCACCCGGCCCCCTCCCCCCCTCGAACCCTAGCTCATCGCCGCCGCCGCCAACCCCTGCCGGTCTGCCCGTTCCTCTTAGCTTAGATAATAAAGTTCAGGTTACCCAGCGATTCCCATACCGTCACCCACTCCCCTGAGTTTTTAGATGAGGCCTGCGGTGTCCCTCCCCGCCAGATCCACATCCTCTACTCCAGAATGTCGCAGCCTAAGCTCGACCACGTATTCCGGGGAGCCCGACGAGCATTCGGCCAAGAAGAGGTCTATCATGGCCTCTCCAGCGGACGTTGGCGAGGTGGCCGCCATTCGCCCTGACCTGTCGATCCCGGAGCAACATGTCGCCGTGGAAGCCGGTGAAGACGTTGACTACGTTGCCATGCCGAAGGCTTCATGTCAGTGGGCTAGCGTATTACTGTATCTCGGGAAAGCTGGCTACGACATCAAGCTCGTCGACAGCGACGGCTTCACGCGGGCCATGTCACAGGTTAAGTGGTCCATCCCCAACCCCTCTGGTTCAACCGCCGTCAATCTCTTCGACGGCCCTGCCACTAATCTTCTACGCCAAGCGGTCAAGGATTTGCGATCCTTGTATGCCATCGAGCCCATTTTGTCATTTCTGAAGGACACGTTCTATGGCGGCGGCTTGGGATCCTCAATTGCCAAGTCAGATCTCATCGACCACGACCACGACCATGAGGAGGGCACCCACAAAGGTTCTTCCAAGGTGAAACAACCCATCTGTGACATCAGAGAGCGCACCATGGGTCTGTGCTCTTCCAACTGGAAGGATCCCGTCCATGACATGTGAGGCAACATCCTATCAGCAAATCTTACCTTTTCTAGCTTGCCAACCCGTACCCTTTGTTGTAGTAGCATTTGCCGTGCGGTGCTTTAACTGTGCCGTGTTTAATTATTTCAGTTATGCAAAAATGTATTGTTCAATAGGGCTATGTGAAGTTTAAGTATGAATTGTCCACTTCAGTTTCACGAATGGCTATATTTGGTTGTTTATAGTGAGTAGATGCCTTGTTTATCTGTATTTGGTTGTTAGGTTGGTTGCAGTGAGCATTTTTCCAGTTATCGAGCAGATGCCTTATTTATATGTATTTGGTTCTTAGGTTGGTTGCAGTGAGCATTTGTCCAGTTATCAAGCAGATGCCTTGTTTATCTGTATTTGGTTGTTAGATTGGTTGCAGTGAGCATTTGTCCAGTTTTCAAGCAGATGCCTTGTTTATCTGTATTTGCTTGTTAGGTTGGTTGTAGTGAGCATTTGTCCAGTTTTCAAGCATATGCCCTGTTTATCTGTATTTTCTTGTTAGGTTGGTTGCAGTGAGACTCTGTCCAGTTTTCAATGGCTATATTTGGTTGTTATACTGATCATTTATGCATTGTTTATTTCAGTCATTCACAATGTGTTGTTCATTATGTGCAAGTCGGAACTATGCCGCTCGACTGCATCAATACCAGTTTGAACGACTATATTTGGTTCCAGTTATGCCTGGTGTAGTTAACACATGCCCTTTATTTCAATTTTACACATTTATCCAGTGTGATGTTTAAGCATTACCTACGTTCTATTCATTTTCAACAATACCAGTTTGAATTGCAATATTTGATGGCTATTAAGCCTATTGTCGGTAACATTGCCTTCCATTTTATATCTGCTTTAACAGCATGCTGAAACCAACACATTCAAGCTATCATTAGGAGATGATGTTGTTTATCTTTGCTATATTTGTTTGATGTTAAGGTTGTTGTACTTATCATGCCTTTCCACTACTTATGCAGGACAACAACAGGAGTGGCCACCATTTTCCGCCGAGGTTAGTTTCATCCCTCGGCCTGTACTCCCCCGTCGTTCCATAATGTAGTGCATATAGATCCAGGCATGGACACTTGTTAACTTCTAATATTGACTTGTTGCTTATAGGTACATATGCCCTTGGCAAGGATCCACGCATCGACCCTTTTTGCGTATGGGGTAATGAGATATTCATGAACAAGCATCAAGTGAGGAAACTGATAAGGATTATTAGCAAAAAGATACGAATGGTGGCAAGCAAATTATTTGTTTATGCTCTATCCAACACAACAGTGAGCTGTAGGATGGTAACTACAAACTCTGCAGCCTTCTCTTTTTACTACCCGTAATGAGTTGTTAGACAACAATGTCTGAATCTTTTTCGTTCGCAGTGGTTCCCGAAGCAGTTCACTCAAGATTACTTCGCAAAGTACATGCTTGGTGGACACACAATGAAGGTTAAAGTATTTCATCCAGACTACAATGAGCATCGAGAAGTCCTAATGAAGACAGTGAAGGATGGACGGGCAGCCATCACAAGGGGTTGGCCTAGAGTAGTGCGCGCATTACGCATGGAGGAGGGCACAATATGGGCATTCCGCTTCACCTTCTCCAGCAACCAGAATGTCTTTCGCCTCTCTCTTTACATTCTTTAGTACAACTGTGGTTCAGCATTCTTTACTTGGTGCTTCTGTAGTTCTTCAGTATATGTACCTGTGCATTGAATTATGCATTCGTGGTTGAACCTATATTTGTAATAAACATGGTTGGATATGAAATAAGTGATTGCCTACTTTCAAATTCAAAACATGTGATTTTTAAATTAGGGATTAATTAGGGATTACACTATACACGGTTTGCGAAAGCGAAATGTCTGCGATAGACGTGGAGATCAGACACGTTTCTAGGATCCACTACGTGTACGATCAATCTCTACTGCACACACGATCAGCCAAGAAAAAATATGTGCGATTAACAACAGCATCGCACACAGTTCTTATTAAATGTTTGTGATAGTCACCTTATCACACACGCTTCGCAATTATGGATTGTTTGTGATGTTGTGCGCATCGCAAACGTTTGGTCATAGAAGAACGCGTACGATAGGTCGATCATCCGACGTGGGTATGACAGATGAATCGTGTGGGATGTATTCAAGCTTCGCATACAGTTTTATAGCGACAACTGTGTGCGCTCTTACATCGAATCGCACACAGTCAAGGAAAAGTAAATATGTGTGATTGTCTACTTCTATAATCATGAATAGCGTGTGCTATAGTTGTCGTGTACGACGATGTTACGACGGTCCGACGTTTCGTAATCCTGTCCGACACTCGTACGACGATTAGCTAATCTTCTTAATTAGTTATCGCATATGGTTTGGGAAAAGCGAATGTGTGTGATTGTTTGCTTATCATACACATTCTATAATAGTGAACCATTTGTGATGGGCCGCGCATCATAAACGTAGCACCACAGAATACCGACTGCGATGGCAATGCGAGCACAAACGAGTAGGGAGTACTGTATATGCATTGAGTCTTCCTATCCCTGACGGTTTCTGGGTCGTGTGGGAAGGACCCCCCTATCGCAGTCACTCACTTGGCGACGGTTCCAAACGCCGTCGCGGAAAGGGGTTAAAAACCGTTTGTATAGCACCTCGTTGTACCAGTGTTGGTGCGAGAATGCTGCACTGGATTGTGTGCAATTTTGATCGCACTCTCATTGTCACAATATAGAGGAATCTTCTTGACCTTGATGCCATAATCCTTCAGAGTCTGCTTCATCCATAATAACTGAGTGCAACAAGCGCCAGCAGCAAAATATCCGGCCTCAGCCGTAGAGAGAGATACACAATTATGCTTCCTTGACGACCAACATACCAAAGATTTACCGAGGAAATGGCATGTCCCCTAAGTAGATTTCCTGTCAACCAGGTCACCTGCGTAATCTGAGTCTGAATATCCAACGAGATCAAACTGTGCTCCCTTAGGATACCATAAACCTAAGGTGGGGGTGTGAGCCAAATATCTCAGAATACGTATGACCGCTTGGTGATGCGATTCTTTCGGTGCAGCTTGATAGTGGGCACACATACAAACATTCAACATAATATCAGGTCTAGATGCACATAGGTAGAGTAAAGAACCAATCATTGAACAATAAGCTTTCTGATTGTAATCCTTACCATACACATCTGCGTCCAGCTTACCATTCGTGGGCATTGGAGTCTTGTAGCCCTTCAGTTTGCAATCTTGCATTTTGAGCTTCTTCAGACAGTCTCTCAGATATTTCTCCTGAGATATGAAAATTCCATTGTCCTGTTGACGTATTTGCAGTCCAAGAAAGAACTTAAGTTCACCCATCATAGACATTTGATATTTCTCAGACATCATTCGCCCGAACTCCATGCTGCAAGCATTGTTAGTACAGCCAAAAATAATATCATCCACATAGATTTGACACACGAATAGATCACCATCAATAACATGTGTGAAAAGAGTGGAATCAGTGGATCCTGGCTTGAACCCTTTGTCGAGCAAAAACCTCTTTAAGGTGTCATACCAAGCTCGAGGGGCTTGCTTCAGCCTATATAGAGCCTTTTTCAACCTAAAAACTTTGATAGGAAACTGAAGGTTTTCAAAGCCAGGAGGCTGCGAACATATACTTCCTCATCAATTACACCATTGAGGAAAGCACTTTTCACATCCATTTGATAAAGCAGAATATCATTGTAATTTGTATAAGCAAGAAGAATACGAATTGCCTCAAGGCGAGCAACAGGAGCATAAGTTTCACCGAAATCAATACCTTCTACCTGTGTGTACCCTTGAGCAACAAGACGTGCTTTGTTTCTCACAACAATGTCATTTTCATCTTGCTTATTCCTGAATATCCATTTAGTGCCGATGATATTGTGCTTCTTAGGATTCGGTTTGTCAACCAATTCCCATACATCATTCAATTCAAATTGCACCAACTCTTCTTGTATAGCATTCATCCAATCGGGATCATTCATGGCGTCCTCATACTTGGTAGGTTCTATCAAAGAGACAAAGGAGAAACTGCCACAGTAGTTAGCCAAACGTGTGCGAGAATGAGTTGTGGGTGGATAACCTGGATTCTCGAGATCTTCAAGAATTAATGTAGGGTCAACTCGATTAGCCACTCGTGGGTGAGGATTTTCATCTTGAAGATCATTTTCATTTTCCTCAGCATCAGCATTGAGATGAGCATTTGTGTCGTCATTTTCATTTGGATTGCCATTTTGATCGGCATTTGCATTCTGGTTGCCAATTGTGTTTGGAGTGGGGTTTTCATCGGCAGTGGCTTGGCGTGTTCTGCTTTGAGTCATGGGAGCATCATCATCGGAAGAGTCAGGTACATTTCCTTCAACTGGCTTGACGCTCCCAATAGCCATTTGCCGAATAGCATCCGAGATCGGTGGTTGATCTATCACATTTGGCAGGTGCTCCTTTTGGGAGCCGTTAGATACATCAAACCGCATATTTACCTTTTCCATAACTTTCCTATGGTGAGAGTTATAGACACGATAAGTATGCAAGTTCGAGCCATAACCAAGAAGAAAACCTTCATGTGCCTTGGGTGCAAACTTGGAATTATGATTCATGTCACGAATATAACAAGGTGCACCAAAAACACATAAATAAGAAACATTTGGTTTCTTGCCAGTGATGAGCTCATATGAAGTTTTCTTAAGGAATTTGTGATGATAAACACGATTGATAACATGACAAGCAGTGCTGATAGCATCAGCTCAGATGCGAATATGAGCTTTATACTCACTGAGCATTGTTCTCGCCACCTCGATGAGAGTTCTATTCTTTCACTCAACAACTCCATTCTGTTGGGGAGTGTATGCGGCAGAGAACTCATGAGTTATACCATTTTAGTCGAGAAAATCCTTGATTTGAGTATTTTTGAACTCAGTACCATTGTCACTTCCGACATGCTTAATTCGCACATCATATTCATTCTGGGCCTTATTGGCGAATATTTTGAAGATGTCTTGGGTGTAGGTTTTGTCTTCGAGAAAGAATACCCAAGTGTAACGAGAGAAATCATCAACAATAACTAGACCATAATGACTGCCTCCAAAACTTGCATAGTTTTGAGGTCCGAATAAATCCATATGATGAATTTCCAGAGGTCTTGTCGTGGTCATGACAATTTTTGATGAGTGATGCTTCTTGGCCAATTTACTAGCCTCACACGCAGCACAGAGACGATCCTTGTCAAATTTTACATCAGGAATGCCACAGAGATGATTTTTCTTCACGAGAGTCTGCAAATTTCTCATACCCGCATGACCAAGTCTTCGTGCCACAACCATCCTTCGATTGCTTTAGCAAGCAAACAAGTTTGGACTGTGGGACCCTTAGAAAAATCTACAATATATAAATCACCTTTTCTATTTCCCTCGAAGACGAAGGAATTGTCAGAGGCCATAAAGACAATGCATTTGGATATTGAAAATAGAACTAGCATGCCTAGATCACAAAGCTTGCCAACTGACATGAGATTGAACCCAAGAGACTGAACAAGTAAAACATCATCAATAGTCTTATCTTTGTATATAGCAATTTTACCTAACCCAATTACCTTTCCTTTGTTGTTGTCGCCAAAAGTAATATACTTCAGAGATGAAGTAGTTAAGTTGGGATCGACAAACAACGACTTGTCTCCGGTCATATGACTAGTGCATCAACTATCCATTATCCATTCTGTACACCCGGAGACATAGTCCTGCAGAAGAATTAGGCTTTCTTAACCACCCACATCTTTGGAGGTGGCTTTGAAACAGTAGAGCGAGCAGGATATGATTTATTTCGGTAACCATAATTGTTACCCAAAGCAGTGCGAGCATAATCGAAAGAATAGGCATTGAAATTCTTTCTTGATGAATGAGTATAGTGGTTGAATGAGGTATGCATGTACTCATTCTGTCAAACTTTTTCAAGAAAGTAACGAGCATTTTGTGCCTGCATGGTCAGTAACGTGGTAATAGGCAATGCTTCGATAGTTTACCTGGGCACCCATATAGCTTTCTTTGGGGGGGCATTCCTGCTGTTTGGTCCAACATAGCGAGCAACAGCCTCACCATATTGGTTTTTGAATAGCTTATAGTTGTCCAGAGAATCATCAAGAGAGTATTCAGGGATAGGTGAGTCATATCCCGAAAGCAAAGCAGGATCAAGCATTTTGCTCTTGGCAAGCACCCACACAGTGCGAGGATATTGATCAGGTTCCCAGTAGGTGCCATTTTCATTCAGTTTCCTTTTGAAACCGATACCTTCTTTCCTGGGATTTTTGTGAAGAATAGATTTCTTCAAAACATCACAAAAGGTTTGATGCCCTTTGAGAGACTTGAACATTCCTGTCTGAATAAGATCCTTCAACCTAGCATTCTCATCATTCACAGAATCATTTTCCTCGATAGAGGGGTTAGCATTCATAGAAGATTCAACATTTGATTCCGCATTGCTGCGTTCAAGGCATTTTAAGAAAGGTGGAACAAACACTTCAGGTTTCTCTTTGAGTTGTTGGGTGAGAAGAGAATTTTCTCTGATCAAATCCTCATGAGCCTCTCTCAGCGACTCGAGTTCATGTTTCCTTTTCAGGTAATCATAGGTCAATCTTTCGTGGACAGCCGAGAGAAAATCATGACGATTTGATAGTTCTTCCATTCATGACATGAGAGTGGAATACTCTTCTGTCAACGACTGATTTTTCTCCATCTCCTCAACCAACAACCCTTCATATTTCCTGAGGGTTTTCTCAATTTTCTCAAGAGAGTTTTGTTATATATTAGCAATTTTGATGATTTAAGCATGGTCATCCTCATCCGAAGAATATTGATCACTAGAGTGAACCTTGCGATGTTTGGAGGATACCTTTTCTTTCGAAGCTTTGGCCATGAAGCAGTGCTACTTCTTGAGCTTGCGTTGATTTTTCCCTTGAAGAGGAAAGGGTGATGCAGCAAAGTAGAGATAAGTATTTCCCTCACTTAAGAACCAAGGTATCAATCCAGTAGGAGGCCCAAGAAAGTCTCCAATATATGCACCTGCACAAACTAACAAACACTTACACACAACGCGAAAAAGGGGTTGTCAATCCCTTCACGGTCACGAACAAGAGTGAGATCTAATAGAGATAGGTATAAAAGATAAATAAAAGAGAAAACTAAAGTAAATATAAATAAATTGCAGCAAGGTATTTTTGGGTTTTTTGGTTTATAGATCTGAAAATATACGATGGAAAATAGACACTAGGGCCATAGGTTTCACTAGAGGCTTCTCTCTTGAATAAAGCATACGGTGGGTAAACAAATTACTGTTGAGCAATTGATAGAAAAGTGCATAATTATGATGATATCTAAGGCAATGATCATGAATATAGGCATCACGTCCGTGACAAGTAGACCGACTCCTGCCTGCATCTACTACTATTACTCCACACATCGACCACTATCCAGCAATGCATCTAGAGTATTAAGTTCATAAGAATGGAGTAACGCCTTAAGCAAGATGACATGATGTAGAGAGATAACCTCAAGCAATATGATATAAACCCCATCTTTTTATCCTTGATGGCAACAATACAATACGTGCCTCACTACCCCTTCTATCACTGGGTGAGGACACCGCAAGATTGAACCCAAAACTAAGCACCTCTCCCATTGCAAGAAAAACCAATCTAGTTGGCCAAACCAAAATGATAGTTCAAAGAGAAATACAAAGATATCTTAATCATGCATAAAAGAGTTCAGAGAAGACTCAAATAATATTCATAGATAATCTGATCATAAATCCACAATTCATCGGATCTCAACAATTGCACCACAAAAGAAGATTACATCGAATAGATCTCCAAGAACATCGAGGAGAACATTGTATAGAAGATCAAAGAGAGAGAAGAAGCCATCTAGCTACTAGCTATGGACCCTTAGGTCCATGGTAAACTACTCACGCTTCATCAGAAGGGCAGCAAGGTTGATGTAGAGGCCCTCCATGATCGAATCCCCCTTCGACGGAGTGCCGGAAAAGGCCCCAATATGGGATCTCATGGGAACAGAAGCTTGCGGCAGCGGAAAAGTATTTTTGGTGTGCCCTCTGGTATAGGGGGAATATTTGAGGATTAATAGTGCAGAGATTAGGTCATGACGGTCCACGAGGGGCCCACAAGCCAGGGGCGCCCCCCTAGGGTGCGCCCCCACGGCTTGTGGCTGCCTCCTGGGTCTTCTGGACTCCTCTCCCAGTCTCGTGGGTTTCTTCTGGTCCAAGAAAAATCACCATAAAGTTTTATTCCGTTTGGACTCCGTTTGATATTCCTTTTCTAAAAAAGTCTAAAATAAGGAAAAAAACAAAAACTGGCACTGGGCTCTAGGTTAATAGGTTAGTCCCAAAAATAATATAAAATAGCATACTAATGCATATAAAACGTCCAAAACAGATAGTATAATAGCATGGAACAATAAAAAATTATAGATACGTTGGAGACGTATCAAGCACCCCCAAGCTTAATTCCTGGTCGTCCTCGAGTAGGTAAATGATAAAAAATAGAATGTTTGATGTGGAATGCTACCTAACATATTTATCAATGCAATTTTCTTTATTGTGGCAAGAATATTCAGATCCATAAGATTCAAAACAAAAGTTTAATATTGACATAAAAACAATAATACTTCAAGCATACTAATAAAGCAATCATGTCTTCTCAAAATAACATGGCCAAAGAAAGTTATCCCTACAAAATCATATAGTCTGGCTATGCTCCATCTTCATCACACAAAGTATTTTATCATGCAGAACCCCGATGACAAGCCAAGAAATTGTTTCATACTATTGCTGTTCTCAAACTTTTTCAACTTTCACACAATACATGAGCGTGAGCCATGGATATAGCACTATAGGTGGAATAGAATATGGTGGTTGTGGAGAAGACAAAAAGGAGAAAGTCTCACCTCAATTAGGCAAATTAATGGGCTATGAAGATGCCCATCAATTGATATCGATGCAAGTGAGTAGGGATTGCCATGCAACGGATGCACTAGAGCTATAAGTGTATGAAAGCTCAAAAAAGAAACTAAGTGGGTGTGCATCCAACTTGCTTGCTCACGAAGACCTAGGGCAATTTGAGGAAGCCCATCATTGGAATATACAAGGCAAGTTCTATAATGAAAAATCCCCACTAGTATATGAAAGTGATAAAATAAGAGACTCGATATCATGAAGAACATGGTGCTATTTCAAAGCCCAAGTGTGGAAAAGGATAGTAACATTGTCCCTTCTCTGTTTTTCTCTCATTTTTTATTTGGGCTTCTTTGGCCTCTCTTTTTTATTTGGGCTTCTTTGGCCTCTTTTATTTTCTTAAAGTCCGGAGACTCATCCCAACTTGTGAGGGAATCATAGCTTCCATCATCCTTTCCTCACATAGGACAATGCTCTAATAATGATGATCATCACACTTTTATTTACTTACAACTCGATAGTAGAACAAAGATATGACTCTATATGAATACCTCATGCATATGAGAACAATATGACAATGATGGTGCGTGTCATAATAAAATGGAACGGTGGAAGTTACATGTCAATATATCTCGGAATGGCTATGGAAATGCCATAATAGGTAGGTATGGTGGCTGTTTTGAGGAAGGGTATATGGTGGGTTTAATGCACCGGCGAAAGTTGCGCGGTACTAGAGAGGCTAGCAATGGTGGAAGGGTGAGAGTGCGTATAATCCATGGACTCAACATTAGTCATAAAGAACTCACATACTTATTGCAAAAGTTTATTAGCCATCAAAACAAAGTACTAATATGCTTGCTCCTAGGGGGATGGATTGGTAGGAAAAGACCATCGCTCGTCCCCGACCGCCACTCATAAGGAAGACAATCAAAAAATAAATCATGCTCCGACTTCATCACATAACGGTTCACCATATGTGCATGCTACGGGAATCACAAACTTTAACACAAGTATTTCTACCAATCCACAATTACTCACTAGCATGACTCTAAAATCACCATCTTTATATCTCAAAACAAATGCAAGGAATCAAACTTCTAATATATTCAATGCTCTTTATATGAAAGTTTTTATTATATCCCTCTTGGATGCCCATCATATTAGGACTATATTCATAACCTAAGCAAATTACCATGCTGTTTAAGACTCTCAAAATAATATAAGTGAAGCATGAGAGTTCAACAATTTCTATAAAATAAAACCACCGCCGTGTTCTAAAAACATATAAGTGAAGCACTTGAGCAAACTGCGTAGCTCAAAAGATATAAGTGAAGCACATAGAGTATTCTAATAAATTCACGATTAAAGCGTGTCCCTCTCAAAAGGTGTGTACAGCAAGGATGATTGTGGAAAACTAAAAAGAAAATATTCATCATGCAAGACGCTCCAAGCAAAACACATATCATGTGGGGAATAAAAATATAGCGTCAAGTAAATTTACCGATGGATTGAAGACGAAAGAGGGGATGCCATCCGGGGCATCCACAAGCTTAGATGCTTGGTTGCCTTTGAATATTACCTTGGGGTGCCTTGGGCATCCCCAAGATTAGGCTCTTGCCACTCCTTATTCCATAGTCCATAAAATCTTTACCCAAAACTTGAAAACTTCACAACACAAAACTCAACAGAAAATTTGTAAGATCTGTTAGTATAATAAAATAAATCACCACTTTAGGTACTATTGTGAACTCATTCTAAATTTTTATTGGTGTTAACTATACTGTATTCCAACTTCTCCATGGTTCATACCCCCCCGATACTACTCATAGATTCATCAAAATAAGCAAACAATACATAGAAAACAGAATCTGTCAAAAACAGAACAGTTTATAGCAATCTGGTAACTTCATGTACTTCTGTAACTCGAAAAATTCTGAAAAATTAGGACATCATAGGAAATTTGTATATAGATCTTGTATAAAAAATTCAGAATTTGATCATCCTTTTGTGAAGTTAAAAAATTCTTCTACTGGACACAAAAGTTTCTGTTTTTCAGCAAGATCAAATAAACTATCACCATAGACCATCCCAAAGGTCTTACTTGGCTCAAAAACTAATTAAAACACTAAAACACAATTACTATAGAAGTAATAATGTGTATTTATTCAAGAACAGTAGCAAAAACAAAAAACACAAAATAAAAATTGGGTTGCCTCCCAACAAGCGCTATTGTTTAACGCCCCTAGCTAGGCATAAAACATAGATCTAGGTATTGTCATCTTTGGTATGCAATCCATCAATTGCACATTTATAACCCCTAGGAGATTCTTTGAGTTTATTGATAATCGCACTCCTAGGTAAGAAATCAAGAAATTCACTTGTAGCAATTGGTTCTTTAATGATATTGACAAAGCTAGGGTAAATACTTATCATCTTAAGATCTTCGTTTCCTCTACTAGATGATTCACCCTTATTCTTAGGAACATAAATAAACTTAGTAGCATTAGTATAAGGAAATTTTGGAGTGGTTTTAACAGTGGCAAAAGCGGAACCCAAGTTGGTAATAATGTCTTCTAACTTATCAATTATAGTAGAACCTTGATCTATATTCTCATTAACTATAGATTCCTTTTCCTTTAGATTCTTTAAAGAGATTCCTACCTTTGATCCAATTTGAGTAATGTGATTATGGATCTTTTTGTCCAAAATTTCAATAAGCTCTACGGTAGAAGTTTTATTCTCAATAATATCAAGCCTTTGCATTACATGTTCCAAAGTCAAAACTGTTTCATTAACCATGAGTGGTGGTGAACCTACCAAATCTATCATGGCATCATAAGCATCCAAAGTATGGCTACCCAAAAAATTACCTCCCGTAATGGTATCTAGCACATATCTATACCAAGTAGTAACACCCACATAATTTTTTTGGAGGATAACGGTAGTAGATTGCTTACGAGTAGATCTATTTTGAGCATTGCAAATTCTATACCAAGCATCTTTTAAATTTTCTCCGTCCCTTTGTTTAAAATTGAGGACCTCACTTTCAGGGGTACTAACAATGGTAGGAGGGCTAGCCATGATAGCAAAACAAGCGATCTAGCACATAAGCAAACAAAAAGCAAACAAAAAGACGAATGAAAGAAGGGCGAATAAAAAGGCAAATAATTTTGTATTTTTCTGAAAACATTTTAGAAGCGGGCGAGAGGAAAATGAGAGGCAAATGTCAAATAATGTAAGTGCAAGATATGAGAGTTTATGATAGGTACTTGGTAGGCTTGATGTAGTACCTCCCCGGCAATGGCGCCAGAAAATCTTCCTGCTACTTCTTGAACTTGCATTGATTTTTCCCTTGAAGAGGAAAGGGTGATGCAGCAAAGTAGAGATAAGTATTTCCCTCAGTTAAGAACCAAGGTATCAATCCAGTAGGAGGCACAAGCAAGTCTCCAATATATGCACATGCACAAACTAACAAACACTTGCACCCAACGCGAAAAAGGGGTTGGCAATCCCTTCACGGTCACGAACAAGAGTGAGATCTAATAGAGATAGGTATAAAAGATAAATAAAAGAGGAAACTAAAGTAAATATAAATAAATTGCAGCAAGGTATTTTTGGATTTTTTGGTTTATAGATCTGAAAATATACGATGGAAAATAGACCCGGGGGCCATAGGTTTCACTAGAGGCTTCTCTCTTGAATAAACCATACGGTGGGTAAACAAATTACTGTTGAGCAACTGATAGAAAAGCGCATAATTATGACGATATCTAAGGCAATGATCATGAATATAGGCATCACGTCCGTGACATGTAGACCGACTCCGGCCTGCATCTACTACTATTACTCCACACATCGACCGCTATCCAGCATGCATCTAGAGTATTAAGTTCATCAGAACGGAGTAATGCCTTAAGCAAGATGACATGATGTAGAGGGATAACCTCAAGCAATATGATATAAACCCCATATTTTTATCCTTGATGGCAACAATACAATACGTGCCTTGCTACCCCTTTTGTCACTGGGTGAGGACACCGCAAGATTGAACCCAAAACTAAGCACCTCTCTCATTGCAAGAAAAACCAATCTAGTTGGCCAAACCAAACCGATAGTTCGAAGAGAAATACAAAGATATCTTAATCATGCATAAAAGAGTTCAGAGAAGACTCAAATAATGTTCATAGATAATCTGATCATAAATCCACAATTCATCGGATCTCAACAAACACACCGCAAAAGAAGATTACATCGATTAGATCTCCAAGAACATCGAGGAGAACATAGTATTGAAGATCAAAGAGAGAGAAGAAGCCATCTAGCTACTAGCTATTAACCCTTAGGTCCGTGGTAAACTACTCACGCTTCATCGGAAGGGCAACAAGGTTGATGTAGACACTACTGCAGGATGCTGCTAATGCGACACTACAATTAGAGACCCTTTGATGAAACTGTGTGCGATGCATTAATCGCAAACGGTGATGTAAAATAACCGTAAAAAAAATGCAAAACGTTTGCGATGAAGGATACATCAAACACGGTTCAGATTTTAGTTGCGTGTGCGATGAGGGGCATACGATTCAGTTCAATGAACTATTTGCGATGAGGCAGAACAAAAGAAACGGGCAGCCAGATGAAGGCGTGTGCGATATACGACATACAGTTCACTCAGATAAACTATTTGTGATGAGGCGGAACAACAGAAACGGGCAGCCAAATCAAGGTGTGTGCGATATACGGCAAACAGTTCACTCGGATGAACTGTTTGCGTTGAGCCAAGAGAACAGAAATGGTTCAATTTAACAAGATGTGTGTGATACGCGGCAAACAGGTCTGTAATCAGAAATGTGTGGGAAGACCGATAACAACATAGACGATTCCTGTTAACAAGCCATGTGTGTTGTGAGCAAACGATTGCTGGTATACAATTGTCAGTGATTGATGAAATCATCACCAACGGGTTCCATTGTTTAGTCCGTGTGCGATGTGATTTGCTCTGTCTACAGAGCATCAACATATATACTTAAAAAGACAGCATTGCAAAAACAAATTAAGCATACAATTACACAAGTGACTACACACATAACATTTCCACACACCAAAGTAAGAAATTACATGCATACTAAACTAGGAGAAACGAGGATCTAATCATCTACTTATCTTGCCATTGCTCTGCTTCCGGCTGATCCCTGGCCGTTTTGGGGAAGGAGTCACTTCCTCATGTCAATGATCCGCCTGTACATGTCGTAGCTCTTGTACGCCTCCTTGGTCGCATACACGACGTGAGCTTTGTCGAGTTTTTCCATCTAGGCCGAGTGCCAGGCACGCTTGTCCTTGTTGCAGGAATCCTTCATGTCTCTGTAGTAGGGGTCGATGATGGCCTCGGCGAGGTGAACCAGTGAGTCCTTCTCATGCTCCTTGCTGCCCCAGATCTTGTATTGGCCCTGGATATGGACAAGATTCTGGCAGGCGATGCCCGAATTCTTGAGCACCTTTACATCGTTGGTGATGTCCACCGTAGCAAACATGTAGTGGGGGCTGTTGACAAACTTGGCGAAACACTCGCAAGGCCTTGTGGGAGGCAGGAGTAACCAGAGAAACCCTAGGATCTATTTGACACATAAATGGGTATAGATGACTAACCAGTTGTCCGTCGTCATCGGAGTCGTCGCCGGAGTGGTCGTCGGAGTCGTCGCCGGGGTCGTCACCCGAGTCGTCACCGGAGTCAGTGTGGAACTCCGCCTCCGGCTGTGGAAGCTTGACGCTGTTGATGATGTCAGGGTGCAGCGATACCTCGCCGGCGGTGACGGCAACCTTTGTCTCCATCTCCACGCTGTGCTTCGGTGCTTCAACAGCCCCGACATTGCCACTCCCTCCGATGGGGTGCTTCGGTGGCATCCTCATACACTGACGGCTTTGAGGACTGAGAGCGGCGTCGAGGATACAAGCGGAGAGAGAGGATTGTGTGTGTGGCGAGGATGGGGGGTGCGGCCGCTCGGGCGCGCCATTAATATGGAGTAGTGGGAGAGAGGCAGGGGGAGGTCAAACCGCTGGCTTGCCTCCCGATGAGCCTGTGCACTGGACTGCTGGCATGCCTACCATCGTTTCACACACCTACTCGCACGCCTCTCGATGACACTGCACAGCGAGCACGCCTCCATCAATTCACACACTTGCACACACGCCTCCCGGTCTGCCTGCGCGGTGGACTGCTCGCATGCGTCCCGTCAACTCACGCCTGCTCGCACGGCACACGGGTCGCATGGCTGCACGTATATTGTTTTTCTATTTGGATGATTAATGCTGCCGCTTTATTGCTTAACCGAAGCATGGCACGTATCCATTGTTGGTCTAACGCTCATGGTTCGAATAAATAATCCATTTGGGATATTGGTTCCCAATTATTAATAATCTCCCGTTTGTAAGAAGATGAAGATTACATCAAAACTGGTCTCAAATTTGACAAAAAAAAGTACAATGCCACTTTGTATTGGTGTCCATATGACAACACGATAAGTTTCATGAATTTCAAATAAGTTTTGAATGTACTATAATTTAAAAATCAAAATTCTCAATGTTTGAAATTTCTTGCACGGGGAGTAAACATGCACCCAGTGAGACACATGTGTTTTTGCAATCCATTTAGGTGCACTGTCACGTGTGCATGTAGCTCAAATTTGATTTTTGCACATTATACCCCTAGAAAATCAATCAATGTACTAAAATGTCTTAATGATCTCTAGTTTTTTTTCAAAATTAAAACGTCCCTCCTTTGGTAACATATGTTCACCGCGGGATAATTTAACATGCATCGTAGTTGCGGTGGATTCGAGGTGTGTGTGTGGGTGTGTGCGTCTTGGGGGTGGCGGGTGGCTTGCAGTACACTACGAGTAGCGAGCCACCGTGTGGGTTGGCCGTTTTGTGAGGCAGGTGCCACATCAGAGTCGTGAATTCGTTATTTAAAACATTACACAACCCTTTCATACATACATGTTTTGGCCACATGCAGTCGATGGTTGTCCTACACGACACTCGATACTCGCGTGTGACGCTTTATGTGGGCCCACGAGGTCGTCGTCCATCACTTTGACGAACAGCCGACAGTGAGGTTAATTTGACCAGCAAGGCAGAATCTTCTTTGTTTGTGTTATGGTGGGAGTATATATATAGTACGCGTCGAAGAGGTGGGAGGGGACTAGCATATATACTATACGTACGCGTCCGTGAACAAGTACACCTCACTCAGTGTCGGGACTTTTCGGTTTCCGAGGCACGTGCCACATCAAAGTTGTGAAATTGGCTATTCGAACATCACACAACACCTCTTTGGGCCACATTCATGCAGGCGGTTGTTATCCTAGGACAATCATGTGTGACGCTTCCATCTGTGGGCCCACGAGGCCATCATCGATGTATGCATCACTTTGACCTACATCGGGAGAGGTTAATTAATTTCACCATCAAGGAGGATTCTTTTTGGGTTGTATTACGGTAGGAGCATATAGTATGCGTCGAAGAGGGGGAAGGGGACCATCATATGTAGTATGCTTCATGAACCTTGCTCTGTGTGGGGACTTTACGGTTTTCGAGGCATGTGCCACATCAAAGTTGTGCATTTTGGGTATTCAACATATGTTTGGCCCACATGCAAAGCGATGGTGGTTGTCCTCTCGCACCCACTTAAGCGGTTATCAGTGATATCGATGCTTTCCATCTGTGGGCCCGCTTGGTCCATCACTACTTTGCCTGACAACGAGAGAGGTTAATTTGACTTAGGAGGGGATTAGTTTTTTGTTTGTAATACGGTATATATATAGGTCATGCTCTGGGATGACATGATACAGTTTGAGCACACACATGCATGTGTATGCATGAATCCCTCCCATCGAGTCGAAGTGGCTAGTACCGCGACACATCATGAACCGATCTCGCTCTGTGTGGGGACTGTACGATTTTCGACGCATGCACCACATCAATGTTGTGAAATGATATTCAAACATGCATGCACGCATCACCTCCATACATATGCATGTAGTGCTTGTCTTTGAATGGTACACTCCCTCGCGTGGTTATCGGTGACAAGCCTATATATTCGTGGGCCCGCATGGACATCCATGATCACCTTGACCGACAACAAGATAGGTTACCATGGCGGATTCTTCCTTTGGTTCATGTTATCTTAGTATAGGTCATGGTGAGATTCAGACCTAATTAAGTTTGAGCGCATACTATGCATGCATGCATGCATGCATGAATCCCCGTCATCGGCTTGAAGTGTGGTGTGACATACATATGCATAGTCAACCTAACCCTCACTCAGTGTGGGGATTTCTAGTTCGAAAGCACGGTGCCACGTCAAAGTTGTTCCATTGTGTATTCAAAACACTCACCTCTCCATACATATGTTTGGGCCACACATAGGCAGTGGTTGTCTTTGGGGACTAGCTACTTGCGTGATTATTGGTGAGCTAGCCCATCTCCGGGGTCGCATGGATGACCATCACTTTGACCAACAACAAGAGAGAGGTTGTACGACCAAGGTGGATTATTATTGGTCCGTTTTACGATCCATCTTGGTGAGATGCCTCTCTGGCCCGCCAACTGAAAGTGGGTGTGTGTGTGTGGGGGGGGGGGACTGCTACTTTGCACTTTGCTAGGTGAACCTCGGTGGGGGGGCATGCATTCATAGCTTAGGATTCCTTCCTGCCGACACGAGGGGGGGGCAAGCAATACCGTGCGCTTTGCAAGATAGGTGCCACATCAAAGTTGCATTTGGTATTTGAACATCAAACCACCCTTTTCATACATATATTTGGTCTACATGCAAGTGTGTTCGTGTTCTGACCCTTTCCCACGTCATTTTTTGCCAAATTTATGAACATTAGACAAGTCGGATGACGCAACAGACACGGTTCACTCACACTAACCGTGTGCCACGCCGGTGCCCCTGTCACGCACATCCGCACAGTACATTGGGCTCCACGAGGCTTCCCCTCTCAAAAATATCTCCCGCCTACAGCTTTTTTCTGTTTGATAACACACGGTTATTATGCTTCGACCGTGTGTGATGTTTCTTGTTCCCAATCCCGCCTGCATCCCTCAAAAATATCTGCCCGCCTCGAGGGTTTTTCTGTTTCATAACACACGGTTGTTATCTCTGGACCGTGTGCAATGCACCATTATCCAAATTTTCAATAGCCCCGGCATTTCACTCCCGCGTTTGACTCCCGCGTAGTAAAAAATTCAGTAGCCGCGTCATTTCCTCAAACACACCCCCGCCCCACCTCCACACACACACACACACACCAAAACCTCCTCGGGCGCGCACGTGCGCGCGCGCACACACACACACACACACACACCCCTCCCTCGCTCGAAACCCTAGCAAGGTCGCCGCCGCAAGGCCTCCATTGTCAACATCTGCCGGTTTGCCCGTGCAGCTTACCCACCGATCTCCATACCCAGGCCTCCGTGAGTTTCTTAGATGATGCCTGCCAAACGCCCCCTTTCCCACAGATCCCCATTCCCATCCCCATCCCCCACTCCAGAGCATCGCAGCCTAAGCTCGGCTATGCTTCCCGTGGACCTCGAGGAGCGATTTGCCCAAAAGAGGTGTATCGCGGTCTCTTCGCTCGACGTCGCCGAGAAAGCTGACGACCATTACTGGCTGCAGGCACTCAATAAGCGGGCTAGAGTATGCGGGTATGTCACCGATGCCGGCTACGACATCAAGGTCGTCGACAGCGTCGGCCTGAGGCAGGCCATGTCACAGGTTAAGTGGCCCACCCCCAACCCCTTGGGTTCAACCTCCGTCGATCTCATCCATGGCCCCGCCGCTGATCTCCTCTGGCTCGCTGTCAAGAATTTGCCATCCTACATCACCATCGAGCCCCTTTTGTCATTTCTGAAGGACACATTCTGCGACGCTGGCTTGGGATCCACAGCTTCCAAGTCAGACCTCATCGACGGCGACCACGAGGAGGGCACCCTCTCCGGCTCTTCCAAGGGGAAAGAGCCCATCTGCTCTTCCAAGGGGAAAGAGCCCGTCTGCGACATCAGGGAGGACACCCTACAGCCGTGCTCTTCCAAGGGGAAGGAGCCCATCTGCGACAACATGGAGCGCATCTAGGGTCCGTGCTCTTCCCATGGGAACGAGCCCATCTGTGACAAGTGAGGAAACCCATGATTTGTTTTGCCATGCCTCTTCACAGGGGGGAACCCATGATTTGTTTTGTCGAGTCCCTTTTGTAGTGTAGTGAGAATATGCCCAGTTTTAATTGGTATATTTGGTTGTTTGCAGTATGCCTTGTTTATTTCAGTTGTTCACAATGTGATGCTCTATATGTGCAATTATTTACTGTGCAGTACATTTCATCAATCCAGTTTTAAACATACCGATAGGAATGCATATATTTTCTTGCTGTTAACCTGTTATAGCTAGCATATGCCTCTTTTAAAGTTTTTTGATTGACTGGTTGTTTGTAGTTAGCATATGTCCAGTTTCAAATGCTATCTTTGGTTGTTCGTAGTATGCCTTGTTTATTCCAGTTATTCACAACGTGATGTTCTATATGTGCAAGTATGAACTGTGCAGTTCAATTTCATCAATACCAGTTTCAACAATACCACTATGAATGACTACATTTGGTTGCTGCATCTTGTAGTTAACACACCTTTCCATTTTTATTTAACAATAACCAGTGTACTTAGACCGGCACAATACCAGTTTGAATGACTATGTTTGCTTGTTGTTAAATGTTAGGCCTGTTGCAGTTAACACACCTTTCCACTTGTTTTGCTTTACTAGCGTGCTTAAACCTGCACACTGAAGCTATCTTTTGGAGATTATTTTCTCTGGCATGGATATATTTGGTTGATGTTTAGCCTGTTGTGCTTAACATGCCTCTCGATGTACCTACACAGGATAATTTTGGGAACGACTGCTGTTTTCCATCGAGGTTAGTTTCATCCCATGGCTTATATATACTAACTGTTCAGGATATCGGTAGCTGGTACCATATACGCCGGGGGCTGATAAGGGACTAATCGGTGAATCGGACTTTAACTGAATATATCTGTAACCCATTTATCGTTAGGTTAACTAGGGCCATATGTAATATATCTGAGGCTACATAGCAACATGCACTGTACTTAATGTCTAAATATGCAATCCTAGGCTACATAGCAACAAGGAAGAGTGTTACCTTAATGTTCTGATGATGTCTAGATATACGTAGAAGAGCAGCTGCAGCAACAACAACACAACTCTGTTTGGATACTCAACTTAGCTAGAGGTTAGAGTTAGTTTCTAGCTCATGACTAACCCTGAACTAACTCCATCCAAAGAGGTGTTTGGATGACAGGGTTAGGTTGACAATAAATGCACTAGGAGAACTAGCTCCAATTAGCACCTCTTGGGTTGGATAGTTTTTTTGGGTGGGTTAGATGCAACTAGCTCAAACTAGCCCTCATGTTTGGATATACTTTAGGGCTATTTGAGCCCGAACTAGCTCAAACTAACTCTATCCCATGGATACAACAACAGTTAATCAGCCGACAATTTGTAAGAATGCAATAAACTCTTTCCGGCCCATAATATAAGATGTTAATTCATCTAATATGTGAGTATATTGGATGTTATAAGATATTATAAAAGAGTGTTGTACTACATCATTGTGCAATTGTTGTTTAGCTTCTAATATTAACTTGGTGCTTTTAGGTACATATGTCATTGGTAAAGATCTGCGCTTCGACCCTTTCTGCGTATGGGGCAATGAGATATCGATGAACCAACATCAAGTGAGGAAGCTGATAAAGATTGTTAGTAAAATGGGTCAAAAGATGGCAATTAAACTATTTGTTTACACTTTATCAAAGACAACAGCGAACTGCAGGATGGTAAGTAAGAACTCTGCAGCCTTCTTTTTACTGCCCATAATGAGTTGTGTTAGATGACAATGTCTGAATCTTTTTTCCTTTGCAGTGGTTCCCAAAGCAGTTTACTCAAGATTACCTATCAAACTACATGATTGGTGGGCATGCAAAGGTTAAAGTATTTCTATCAGAACACGATGATTATCTAGATGTTTTCATGAAGACCGTGAAGGATGGGCGGTCGGCCATCACAAGGGGTTGGACTAGAGTCGTGCGTGCCTTCTGCATGGAGGAGGGCACAATATGGGCATTCCGCTTCACCTTGTTCGGCAACCAGAATGTATTTCGCCTCTTTCTTTACTGTCTTTAATAGTACAAGTATACAACTGTGGTTCATCATTCTTTATTTGGTTCTTATGTAATTCTTGAACATATGTACCTATGAATCGAATAATGCATTGGTTGTTTGAGCCTGATGGATATGAATAAAGCTATAGCATACATTCAAATTCAAATCTGGTACAATTTGAAATAGCAGCAATTAAATTACGGTGAAATTACGCTCTGCATGTCGTTACGGCACACACGGTTGGTAAAACACAAATGTTTGCGATATACACCATAATCCGACATGGTTCACAGAGAGGAAACTTGTGCAAGCATGCACACAGTTGCCGTTTGCAAAGCGTGTGCGATGTCAGACAATATCACAAACGGTGCGGGCAAACTAAATGTTTGTGACAGTTGCCTTATCGTACATGATTCGCAACCATGAACTATTTTTGATGTGGTATGCATCGTAAACGTGCACCACAGAATAGCGTGTGCGATAGTTGTCGTGTACGACGATGTTACGATGGTCCGACATTTCGTAATCCTGTCCGACACTCGTACGACGATTAGCTAATCTTCTTAATTAGTTATCGCATACGGTTTGGGAAAAGCGAATGTGTGTGATTGTCTACTTATCATACACATTCTATAATAGTGAACCGTTTGTGATGGGTCGCGCATCGTAAACGTAGCACCACAGAATACCAACTGCGATGGCAATGTGAGGACAAACGAGTAGGGAGTACTGTATATGCATCGAGGCTCCCTATCCCCGATGGTTTCTGGGTCGTGTGGGAAGGACCCCCTATCGCCCACACTCACTTGGTGACGGTTCCAAATGCCGTCGCAGAAAGGGGTTAAAAACCGTTTGTATAGCACCTTGCTGTACCAGTGAATGCTTACCAGCCTACTATATAAACCCTCACGGCCGGTGGGTCCTCCGTCGCATTTCCCCCTCCCTCCCTGTAGCTTATCTTGTCTGCTTCTCCCACAATCGCCCATGGCACCGGTCCGTCGTCGTCGCTCAGCCACTCCGCCGTCATTAGAGGACGGCTCCAGCTGGGAGGCTACACCGAGGCGGCGACGCAGTCCCCGGCATAGTGCAGTGCGCGTGGCGTCCCTGTTGGGTGTGCGCGGAACACCCACCACATGCTCCACCGCCGCTGCCCGTCTGCAGCTATTGCCGACCGCCGTTGCCGCCACCACAGTCTGCCGCCGTGGCCGCCACACCACCGTCAAAAGCCAGGGCCATTGCCCGCTCCGCCGCCGTGGCCCGAAGGCGGGAGTTGGCCGTCGTGGCCACCACCCCACTGCCGGCCACCGTGGCCATCACCCGCTCCGCCACCGCGGCCTGAAGGCGGGAGGTGGTGGATGTGGCCGCCACCCCATCGTCGGCCGCCGTGGCCGCCAGCCCACCGTCGGCCGCCTGGATCATCACCCGCTCCGCCACCGTCGCCCGAAGGCGGGAGGCGGAGGTGGAGGCCTGCACATGCGTTAGCGGCCTTGCGCGCTACATCGAGTTCCTGCGGGAGGAGGAGGAGCGCCTCGTCGAGCACTCAAAGAGCCTTACCGCATCTGTGGCCACAGCACACGCCGACACAGAGGCGAGGAATCAGGAGATCTATGAGCAGTCCCGTCGCTTCGAGAGGGGTCGTCTGGAGCGGCAGAGGGCGTTCGAGGTGAGCGTCGCTGAAGGTGCAGCAGCAGCAGGCACCGTATTGCAGTTGTCCTTCTCGTCAGGAGGCTCCTCCTCCTGGTCCTCGTACTGAGCGCGCTCGGCAAAGGAGAGGCTGCCGAAAGTAGTACAAAGCCCCTCCGTAGTAGTAGTATTTAGGGGCTATTTTGTTCAGTTCATCTGACTATAGATGTGGTGGAACTGTACAACGTACTTAAAATTAGCTAGTATATATAGTTGAACTAGCTATTTCAGTACATGGTTGGCAACAATTGGGGAAAAGTTTGGTCGGTTCAGCTGTCGAGTTGAACTGTTTGTATAAAGAATGACTGCTTAATCTATGAATGAAATCTATGCTTAATTACTGAATTTTAGTTGCAAAAATTAGATAGTGCTAGTGATTTTTAGCTGCATATTTTGACAAATCGCAGTGTTACAAGGTTGACAAATGGCAATGCTACTAGATCAACAAATGTCAATCTTTCCAGTTTGACAAATGGCAATATACTTAATATCACAGATGCAAATCTTACCAAATTGTCTGTACATGGTTGCACACGGGTCATCCGAACAAACCGTTTGCGTTGAAGGGAGGTACAAATCCTGCTTGCCAGATTTTCTCTTGGCTTAGCGCCGAAGTCTCGCTTTGCATACCTTATTCAATCTGAACCGTTTGTGTTGAAGAAATGCACAAATCCTGGGCAGCGAATTTTCTGTTGGCTTACTGCGGAAGACCATAGCTCTCACTTTGCATACAGGTGTTCTATCTAAAACGTTTGTGATGAAGAGCTGCACAAATCCTGCTCGGCACATTTTCCCTTGGATTACTGGGGAAGCTGTCAGTTTGCATACGGGTGTTCTATTTAAAATGTTTGCGATCAAGAGCTGCACAAATCCTGGTCGGCACATTTTCGCTAGGCTTCCTGGGGAAGCTGTCGGTTTGCATACGGGTGTGCTAACTAAAATGTTTGCGATGAGTGTTTTATATTTAAAAACCGTATTAAACTGCGGCTTGGGCACCATTAATGAAGAGCATGCGAGCAAGGCGGGCGGCCATGGAAGTCAAAGGGCTCACTTTCCAGTGAGCCTGCGTGGCATACAGCTCACACGCTTCCCGGTGAGCCTGCGCATTGGAGTACAGCTCGCACGCCTCCCGTTTAGTCAAGCACCTATCCGCATGGCACCTCCTAGCCATTAAAAGAGTGAGGCGTGGCGTCACGTGAATGGTTAACAAAATGCACACGATTTAAATTATACTCCCTCCGTTCCTAAATATTTGTCTTTTTAGAGATTTCAAATGGACTACCACATACGAATGTATATAGACATATTTTAGAGTGTAGACTCACTCATTTTGCTCCGTATGTAGCCATTTGTTGAAATCTCTAGAAAGACAAATATTTAGGAATGAAGGGAGTACAAAACGTGTGGGATGTTACAGTGGCAGCTATTTGTTTCAAAATGCCTTTGTTGGCTATTATTCGAGTGCGCCTTCTCTCAAAATGGACACGAAAAATAGCACAGCATGTCGGGTGCCATTCCATGATAGCATGCCAAGTTTCATAAATTTCAGGCGAGTTTTGGATTTACTAGAATTAAAAAACAAAGTATCTCAACGTTTTGCCGGCAATCAATTGTGCCCTGGTGTTTGAAATTCATTCCCATTTCTTGCATGGGACCTAAGCATGCACCCAAGGACACACATTTGATTTTTCAACCAATTTATATGCACTTGAGCATGTGCATGTAGTTCAAATTTGAATTATGCACATAAAATGCCTAGAAAACCTAGTTAATGTATAAAAATGTCCAAACGAACCCCGAAAATTCCAAAATTTAACACAACACTCCTGTTGTTCTATGTTGACACTAGAAAATTTTTGAAAGCAATAAGAGGCAACGGATATCGTTTCGTCCCCAAAGGTGGCACGTTCCCTACTGAAACCATAAGGCTTGTTGTGAGAAGCTTATACCCAAACCTGCCCCAAATGGGACAAAAAATTTACCACGGCATGTTGATGCCGCTCCATGATAGCATGCCAAGTTTCATGAATTTCAGATGAGTTTTAGATTTACTAGAATTTAAAAACCATGTATCTCAATATTTGCGGCCGAGTGACGGTGGCAGGGTGTTTGACATTCATTCCCATTTCTTGCATGGGACCTAAGCATGCAACCAAGGACAGAATTTTCAACCAATTTATATGCATTAGAGCATGTGCATGTAGTTCAAATTTGAATTATGCACATAAATGCATTGAAAACTCAATTAATGTATAAAAATGTCCAAACGAACCCCGAATAATTCCAAAATTTAACACAACACTCCTGTTATTCTATGTTGACACTAGAGAAAAAATTGAAATCAAGAAGAGGCAACGGATATCGTTTCGTCCAGAAAGGTGAAACGTTCCCTACCGCAACCATGAGGCTTGTTGCGAGAAGCTTATACCCCAACCTGCCCCAAATAGGACAATATTTTTACCACTACATGTTGATGCTGTTCCATGATAGCATGTCAAGTTTCATGAATTTCAGACGAGTTTTCGATTTACTAGAATTTTAAAACCATGTATTTCAATGTTAGCGGGCGAGCGACGGTGGCAAAGGTGTTTGACATTCATTCCCATTTCTTGCATGGGACCTAAGGTTGCAACCAAGGACACACATTTGATTTTTTTAACCCGTTTATATGCACTGGAGCATGTGCATGTAATTCAAATTTGAATTATGCACATAAACGCATAGAAAACTCAGTTAATGTATAAAAATGTCGAAGCAAACCACGAAAAATCCCAAAAAATGACACAACACTCCTGTTGTTCTACGTTGACACTAGAAATGTTTTGAAAGCAAGAAGAGGCAATGGATATCGTTTCGTCCACAAAGGTGACACGTTTCCCTACCGAAACCATGAGGCTTTTTGTGAGAAGCTCTGGTTTGTGAGAAGCTTATACCATAACCTACCCCAAATGGGACAATATTTTTTACCCCAGCATGTTGATGCCATTCCATGATAGCATGCCAAGGTTCATGAATTTCAGACGAGTTTTGGATTTACTAGAATTACAAAAGCAAGCGCCTCAACGTTTTCCAAAGAGCCACGGTGTCGTGGTGTTTGAAATTCATCCCCATTTCTTGCATGGGACATAAGCATCAACCCATGGACACATATATCATTTTACAACCCATTTTGGTGCACTGGAGCATGTGCATGTAGTTTAATTTTGAATTGTGCACCTGAAATGCCTAGAAAACCAAGTTAATGTATAAAAATGTCCAAACGAACCCTGAATAATTCCAATTTTTTTGACGACACACCTATAGTTGCATGTTCACTGCAGATAAAAGTTCTAGCAATTCAAACACCATCCTTTGCAGCTGTGACCCCATTATGTAATTCAAATCAAGATGAAAAATCAAGTAGATCGCACACAGTTTGTTATCACCAACCTTGTGAGATGCAGCACAAAGTATCTTGGAGCACCGTCGGAGTATATAGTACGCATACAGCTTACGCGAGAAGGTGCATCAATGACAGTCCACAGCCGGCGTGTCAAGCACACTAGCTCGCTCCCCAAATATCATTACACTGTTCAATCGTCGCCGGTGAAAGAAGGGGACGTGGACTCGCTTCGTGAGGGCAACTTCGGCGGCCCACTCCGGCGAGAGCGCGGCCGCAACCGCCAAGCGCATGCTAACAAGCTTTGTGAGCGCGGCCGCAATCTGCGACCGGGCGGCCAAGGCAGCCCAAACGGCCGCTGTTGCTTCTCAGGTGGTGGCAGCAACATCTGCCTCGGGGATAGCAACTGGCGAGAGCGGCACAACAGCTGTCCGTTCCGCAGTGGCAGCCTTAGCCCTGATGGAGGCCGCCCAGGACCATGTCGAGGCCACCCACGCCCAGCTCATGGCGGTCACCGCACAAATCAAACAAAGCTTCTCCGACAATGGTCGGCAACCCACGGCCAAAGAGTTGGCAATCGCCGAGAGCGTTCGAGCAGCCGTCCGTTCCTGCGCAGCATACCTTGCCACGACGGAGCCCGCCCAAGCCCAGATCGTGGCCGCCCACGCCCAGCTCGTGGCGGCCTATTCCAAAGATATGGCTGATGAGGATGGCGAGATGCTTGCCGAGTATGGTGAGATGGATGCCATGGAGCCCCTTCCCCAGGAGATCGTCGGGCGCGAGCTGGACATGGAGGAGGCGGCGGAGATCGACGAGCACCAGCCGTAGTAGTACTCTTTGTTTTGTTTAATTAAGAGCGCCGGTCTTTAATTTGTTAGAGTAATGTTTAGGTCAGCTAGCTCTGTTTAATTGCTGAAATTGCTCGATTAAGAAGTGTGGGTGTGCTGTAGTCTCCTTTGTGTACCTAAATTATGCAATGACGTGGATGACCACTGTAACGACGGAAATTCGAACCAAAGTTTTTGACGTTCAAACTCATCACACACGGGTTAAGCTATATGAATCATTTGTGATGTTCACATATCGTACACAGTGCTGAATAAGGGACTGTGTCTGATGACACTTTGCGCGCCAGTTTTTTCGCTGAACCAATTCAAAATTTTCGGCTTCCGTGGAAATATCTACCTCCCCGCCCCCTCCCCCTTACCAAAAGCCACATTTCCCTTGTTTCCGCCTTCCTTTCCAAGTTGAAACCTTCACTCCTTGCTTGCAGCGCCGCCTCCTCGCCGGCGACCCTCCTTCACGCTACTCGGCCTCGTCTATCCAGGCAGGTAATCCACACCCAACCACGATCCTCCTCCTCCTTCCACATCCCACATACCCTGACCGCCAGCATGACACCTTACACCCAAATCACCGACCCCTCCACTAAATAAGCGCCGCCCTAAGCCATGGTGCACGCAGTATAGCTAGGAGCTCAAGGAGCATTTTGCAGCGGAGAAGCAAATCGCGGCCGCACACTCGGATGAGGTCGCGATGGCTGCCATTCATGCCGACCCCCAGATCTTGGAGGAGCACCTCGCCGTCAAGGCCACCGTCGATGCCTCGCGCGCCGATGTGGCGACGTGGTTGGCTACTTTAAACGACAGTTCATGGCATTTTCTCGAGGCCACCCTCGGTGCCTTCGACGAAGACTATGAGGTGTTTTCTCAGCATGCACGTGCTTACCTCAACTCGAGAGCCGGCAGGTTGGTGCCCGAAGCGGCTCAGGCAACTCACCACTATGACGAGGGCACCCACGATGTGGAGGCCTCGCCCTCTTCCATGTCCAAGGAGCCAATCATCATCGATATCTCCGACGATGAGGAGTAGCTTGTCTTATTAGCTCACTATAAGGACCCATGTTCAGTTTGCTAGCTACGCCGGTTAAGCATGCTCGGTTTACCCGTTCATGTGCTGCTCCTGCCTTTCCCTAACAAATTCTAGTGAATTGTGCTATCTACTTTTACCATGCAATCTATTGCTCTAGTGTATATGTTCTATATGTCGTGCAATGTGGTGCTCACTTATTAACTGTTTGGTTAATTAGTTGTCGTGTTCAGTTAACTATTTGGTTCAATTCTGCAAATGTGATGTTCAATTCTTCAGGGTGCAATTTTGTATTGTCTTCCATGTGAGAAATAAATCGAATTTATCTTTACAAAATACATGAGAAATAAATCCAAGTTGTTAAGCATGCTTGGTTTGGTTAACTGTCTGATCTTCTAGTATGTTATACATTGTGCAATGTGGTGCTCAGTTAACGTTTGGTTCATTTGTTGTGGTGTTTAGTTAACTGTTTGGTTCAATTCTGCAATGCGATGTTCAATAGTTGTGGGTGCATTCTGTTATTGTATACCATGTGAGAAGTAAATCGAATTTGGCTGTACTAAATACATGAGAAACAAATACAATTGCTATATTTCCAAGTTGTTAAGCATGCTTGGTTTGGTTAACTATCTGATCTTCTATTAGGAGTATGTTATATTATGCAATGTGGTGCTCAGTTAACGTTTGGTTCATTTGTTGTGGTGTTTAGTTAACTGTTTGGTTCAATTCTGCAATGCAATGTTCAATTGTTGTGGGTGCATTCTATTATTGTATACCATGCATGTGAGAAATAAATCGAATTTGCCTGTACTAAATACATGAGAAACAAATACAATTGCTATATTTCCAAGTTGTTAAGCATGCTTGGTTTGGTTAACTGTCTGATCTTCTATCAGGAGTATGTTATATTGTGCAATGTGGTGCTCAGTTAATGTTTGGTTCATTTGTTGTGGTGTTTAGTTAATTGCTTGGTTCAATTCTACAGTACGATGTCCAATTGTCATGGGTAGAATTTTGTATTGTTGTGCATGTGAAGAATAAATCTAATTTGGCTGCACTTAATACATGAGAAACATATACAATTGCTATATTTCCTAGTTCTTAATCATGCTTGGTTTGGATAAATGGGTTTTCCATGTGGCTTGAATTAATCTGATGAATCTGCAATGTGCTTCTTTTTCATCAACATATTTTACTAATAGCATGCGAACCCTCACTTAACCTGATCACTAACTACCTTATATGTGTTGCAGGGAAACAATGGGAAGCACTAAGCTTTACAATCGAGGTTAGCACATGCATGGTCCGTTGTCTAATAGCACATTACTGTGCAATTGCAGGAACCATTCTAATATTTAGGTTTTTAACAATTTGGTCTTGCACATGTAGGTCCTGCTGTCAGAGGTTTTGACCCACTGTTCGACCCTTTTTGCATATGGGGAAATGAGTTGTCCATGTATATCAGTCAAGTCAAGAAACTCAGAAAGATTGTTAGGACAAAGAAATTAGCGACAAAAAACAACAAGATCTTTGTCTGCACAATGAAGAAGACATCAGTTCACTACAGGATGGTACTAACTATTATACCTTGCCCTTTTTATTCCTTTGCCCCATTTCCAATATAGAGAAGATATTTACGCACATCCTTGTTTTCAGGCCTTTCCAAAGCAGTTCACTGATGATTACCTCTCAAACCACCTATATGGTCAGGAGGCGAGGAAGGTATTCATACAACACCCACGGTTCAATATTGAAGTGTTACTGAAGAGGACGAAGGATGGACGGTCAATCATCAACAGGAACTGGCCTAAAGTTGCAAAGACCTTCAACATCAATGAAGGCTCAATATTCGCCTTCCGCTTCAGCAATTTTCCAGATGAGATTCATCTGTCTATGTACTGTCTATGATGCTAATTTCAGTTATGTAATGGGGTAGCTGAGTGCTGAAGCTATATGATGTTGTACTCTGATGTATTTCAATTATGAAATCCTGCTTCCTTAATATAAAAATGAAATATATTGTGTGCTTAATATGAAATGTCAATTAGATTAATAAATGGATTATTAATAATAGGACAATTAGCCTGCCAATTAGCCTGCTAATTGGGTTTTTCTATTACAAACGGTTATTGAGAAAACACCGTGGGCGATGACCTCAGGCAACGCACACAGTTTCTAGGAATAAACCGTGTTGGATTAATGAACAATCACACACAACATCCTCTTGCAAACTGTTTGTGTTAGGCCACCTTGCGCAAAACGTTTACCACATAAAAAGTGTGTGTGATGGATAGCCTTTGCCACACAGTTTCTTCTACGCACCGTGTGTGATGCATTCAATAACGCAAATGATAAAATTGTTAATATCGTGTGCAATGGCAACGCTATCACAAACAATTTAATGGGGAAAATTGTGTCTGATGTACCTGCGAACGGAAAGGTTTTCCTTGGAGCGACTGTGTGGGATGTATATACGAACTGAAACGTACTTCTTGGATTAACTGTGTGGGATGTACATACTAAAGGAAACGTATTCCTTGGATTGACTATGTGAAATGTATATACGAATGGAAACGTTTAGCGGGGACTGACTGTGTGGGATGTACTTACGATCGGAATCGATTTCGCCTGTATAATTTTTTTTAGCACTACTGTACGTATAACTGTTGGGAATATAGCTATTGGGTATGACCCGTCCAGGAGGGGCCGGGTCATGCCACTGGCAGTTCATAATGATGAGGCCCAAGAAGAGATGGCGGTTCACGAAGCAAGCTTATTGAAGGCCCAAGACCCGGAGGAGACTTGAGGCCCGCGGGCGTAAACTGCCATATGTTTAACTTATACGTTAAGGAAAGTGTAGTTCTGTTACCGAGCCGGACACGTTGTGTATGAGCCGGCCGGGACTCTGTAAGCCGCCGGGCATCGGCCTGTGTATATAAAGGGGTGACCCGGCGGCGGGTTAGAGGGAGAGAACAAGTCGAGAACTAGGTCAAGCATATTCGCTCCCTGGTAATCAAAACCCAAGCAATACAATCTAAAGCAGGAGTAGGCCTTTACCTCGTTGAGAGGGGCCGAACCTGGGTAAACTCTGTCCCTTGTCCCGTTTTAAACCCTTCAAGCTAACCTCGTCGCGATGGCTCCACACCTTAGTCCTCATACTAGGACATCTGCCGTGACAATTCCACGACAGTTGGCGCCCACCGTGGGGCCTGCGCATGGTGGTTTCGAGTTCTTGAAGGGCAGCTTCGCAGGGCTCAAGGGATACGTTGTGGGCCGGATGACCAAGAGTCTTCGCGGCAAGCTCTACATCGATGATGTAGGCTGGAGCCCCGAGGCCGGCTCAATTGAGTACGGGTATCAGATCCCCTTCGGTGGAATCCACGTTTTCATAGGCAAGATTGGCGAACCGGGCCCTGAGCCGGACACCTGCACCGACGTCATCGAGACGGCTCAGCGTGCGCGACCCACCCAGGTTCAACCTGCCGTGAAGCGCGCCTTTGTTGGATTTATCCATGGGGCAGAATTGGAGGAAGGATCTATATCTGGTGGTGAGACGGCCATCTACTCTGATGGTGAGTCGTCAACCGGCGAGACCAACTCAATCTATCAACTGCAAGACGGTCAGCTTGGGGGCTGTTCCGATGGTGACAGTATTCCGGACCCCTATGAGCCGCCGAACAGGGTTGCTATTTTCATGGCCGGTACACAGCCAGCGCTTGGGTCGACAACCGCCGCGGCTATGACCTCCAGTTCAATGGCTGCGGCGGCGGCTGGTGCTAGCGGTTCTGCGCGCCCACCGGCTGAAGTTCTCACAGAATTGTTGGAAGCTTTGGTGACTTTAATGGGGGTGGAGGTAACCCCGGATACTCAGGAGCAGCATAAGGTGGATGTGGCGAAGGTGCGAGATGAGATCACCCAAGCCAAGGAGGAACTGGCGGCTGAAAACGCTAGGATGGCCGCGGAGCGGGCTGCTTTGGACGCCCAAGCACAACGGATTCAGGCAGACTCCTTCCGGCTCACATTGGATCAGAACGCTTCAAACGAGATCATGAGGAGGAGGCACCAGAGTCGACTACCCCCGGTTTATGAGGCAAGGAACCTCTTCAACACGCCTGGAGCAGGAACTAGTGACCCGTCGACAGTGAACCAGGTGGTCGAAGCACCTGTAACTGGAACGCCGGTTCAGCCGCGCGTGATGGACCCGCCTCGGTTGAATAATACCCCGCCTCAGCATGTTCCGACACCTCCGGGTCATTATTCCAATCCTTTGGATAATATGATTGTTGCGGCAACGCGATTGGCGGCCCTGCTAGTTGAAGGCGAGTCACCAGGTGCGATAGAGACACAGAGGGTTAGAGAGCTTCTTCAGACAGCGTTGGATCAGCAGGCGGCTTATTCGTATAGTCGCGAAAGGATTCACTCAACCCCTCGGCCAAGCTGGAGTTATAGCCGACGTATTGAGTCGCCAGCAGTTTCAAGCAGTGAACAGCACCATAACCAGCCTTGTGGGCATAACCCGGCGCACGGTGGTGGTGATGCTCAGACCTTGGTGGATCAAGGCAGGGCGCGTCGGGAGGCTGAGCTGGCGGCTCAGCTGGCGGCTCAACAACAGTCGCCGGTTTATCCATCTGCATCGGTGGAGGCAGGAGTGACCTCCAGAACTTTGGGTGTGCCGTGTTTAGTGCTAGCTCTACGCAATGAGCGTTTGCCTAAGGATTTCAAGGGCCCTCGTAAGGTGCCTAATTATACAGCGGATCAGCCCCCTGAGGCTTGGATTGAGAGCTATGAGATGGCCATGGAGATGCTAGATGTTAGTGATGCTGCATGTGCCAAGTATTTCACCATGATGTTGGATGGGCCGGCTCGTACTTGGTTGAAGGGGCTCCCTGCTAACTCCATTAGATCATGGGCAGAGTTGAAAGCTCGTTTCATACAAAATTTTAAAGACACATGCAAGCAACCTATGTCAATCCTGGATTTGGATTCTTGTGTCCAAGGTGAAGGCGAGTCAACAACACATTGGGTGCGCCGGATCTCAGCTATTATACACTTGTCGAACAGTATCAACGCCGGTTCAGCAGTCCTGATGTTGGAGAAGAATTGCCGTTTCCTTCCCCTTAAGCAGAAGCTGGGGCGGCTTAAACGCCACTGCAACGACATGGGGGAGCTCATGGCGGCTCTCGTCAAGTATGCCGACTCTGATAGTACCAAGGACCCCGAGTCTGATGATGAGAAGCCGGGGAAGGGAAAAAGAAGCAGCAATGCGAAAGGGCAGCAGCATAACCCAGCAGGTCAAGGCAGCAATGGTAAGCGCAAGGCTGATGGCAACTTAGACTTTGTGGCTAACACCAATACACAGAATAATAATCAGCGTCGCAAGGGAAAACCGACCCGGTTTGGGGGGCCAAAATTTAACCTTGAGGCAATGATGAATCAGCCTTGTCCAAAGCATAGTACGCATGAGAAGTCGGCCACTCATCTGTGGAAGGATTGCTTCATCATGAAGGAATATAGGAATTCCAATTTTTTCCAGAACAATCATGGCCCGAATGGCGGTTCAGGACCCGGCTCTCATGGGCCTGGCTTTGGTGGTGGCGGTTCAAACTCTGGCTTTCAGGGCCAAGGCAATCAAGGTGGCTTTAATCAGCAATCTGGTCAAGGGAATCAGCAGCAGCCGTCTGGTTATCAGAGTAACCCGGAGCAGTTGAATAGTGGACAGTACCATGTTTTCACCACAAGTTTATGTAAGCGGGATCAGAAGCTCCATAAGAGAGCAGTGAACTCGGTTGAGCCGGCGGTACCTCGTTATTTAAAGTGGTCTGAGCAGACCATCGTATGGAGTCGTGAGGACCACCCGCCCCGGGTTGATAATCCAGGTCAGTTGGCATTGGTGGTGGCTCCTCAGGTAGGAGGATATAAGCTTACAAAAGTACTCATGGATGGGGGCAGTAGTATCAATATCCTTTATTATGATACTTTTCGTCGCATGAATCTGTCTGACAAAGATCTTCAGACATCTTCTACAGTTTTCCATGGGGTGGTGCCTGGTAAGTCGGCATATCCAGTGGGTAAGATAACCCTGGAGGTAGCCTTTGGAGATGACCGTGATTTCAGAGTTGAAAAATTAACATTTGAGGTGGTCAAGATCAAAAGTCCGTATCACGCCTTGTTCGGGCGGCCGGCTTACGCCAAGTTCATGGCACAGCCTTGTTATATTTATTTACAGCTTAAAATGTCGGGTCATAAGGGCACCATCACGGTGCACGGTGATAGGAAGATTGCTCTGGATTGTGAAGAGGGTGATGTTGCGTATGCTGAGTCGGCCTGTGCCACCGAGGAGTTGAAGTTTTATAAGGATAATGTTGACCCGGCGGATATGACACCTTTGAAGAAGACAACTATAGAGAATGACCCCCTGTTAAAATTTAAGTCGGCAGATGACACTAAGTTGGTCGATTTTGTTCCTGGTGACTCATCCAAACAGTTCAATATAAGTGCCAACATGGATCCGAAATAGGAAAGCGCGCTCATCGAGTTCATCCGTGAAAACCGGGACATCTTCGCATGGAAACCTTCTGACATGCCAGGTGTACCGAGGGAACTCGCTGAGCACACTCTTAATGTTGATCCAAGATTTAAACCGGTCAAGCAGTTTCTTCGTCGTTTCAATGAAGAGAGGCGCAAGGCAATTGGTGAAGAAGTGGCCCGGCTCTTAGCCGCTGGATTCATCATTGAGGTTTTTCATCCTGAGTGGTTAGCTAACCCAGTGCTGGTGCTTAAAAAAAACGGCACTTGGCGTATGTGTGTGGATTATACAGACCTTAATAAGGCTTGTCCGGCTGTCCCTTTTGCTCTCCCTCGTATTGATCAGATTATTGATGCTACGGCGGGTTGTGAGCGTTTGAGCTTTTTGGATGCTTACTCTGGGTATCATCAAATTAAAATGGCAGTTAAGGACCAGGAGAAGACAGCTTTCATCACTCCCTTTGGAGCCTTCTGCTATGTGTCTATGCCCTTTGTCTGGAGTGATGCTGCCAATGAGGCGTTTGAGTCGCTTAAGAAACAGCTGGCTGAGCCGCCGGTTCTTGCAACTCCTATTGAGAAGGAGCCCTTACTTTTATATGTGGCTGCAAACAATAGAGCTGTCAGTGTGGCAATTGTGGTTGAAAGGAAAGAGTCAGGCAAGGAGTATCTGACTCAAAGGCCAGTTTATTATGTCAGTGAGGTGCTCATTGAATCCAAACAGAGATACCCACATTGGCAGAAATTGGTTTACGGCGTGTTCATGGCTAGTCGCAAGTTGAAGCAATATTTCCTCGGTCATCCCATCACTGTGGTTAGTTCTGCTCCCTTGGGGGATATTATTTAAAAAAGAGAAGCCACATGAAGGATCGCTAAGTGGGCTATTGAGCTTGGACCCCATGGCTTGAAGTATATGCCTCGGACGGCTATAAAATCTCAAGCACTTGTGGATTTCATCAATGACTGGACGGAGCTACAGATGCCTCAGGATAAGCCGGACAATACATATTGGACCATTCATTTTGATGGGTCCAGGCAGTTGGAAGGCTCGGGGGCTGGAGTTATATTGACTTCCCCGCGAGGTGATAAATTCTGTTATGTTTTAAGGTTGATGCTCCCTTGTACTAACAATGCAGCTGAGTATGAAGCTTTACTCCATGGTCTTCGGATGGCTAAAGAGATGAATTTAAGCTGGGTGAGGTGTTTTGGCGACTCAGACTTAGTGGCTCAGCAGGTGTCAGGAACTTGGGATTCAAAGGATCCACTCATGGCGGCTTATCGTCGAGAGGTTGATACTATTGCTGGTCATTTCAAAGGTTATCAAGTGGAGCATGTTGATCGTAGGAAAAATGAAGCTGCTGATGCTTTAAGCTGGCTAGGGTCTCAGCGTAAGCCGGTACCCCCTAATATTTTCCTCGATGTTTTGCATAATCCATCAGTTAAATTGCCTACGGAGGAAGATCTTACAGTCCCTGACCCGGAAGCACAATTGGTGGCAGCTCTCCATGTTATTCCTGATTGGACTAATCCATATTTGGCTTATATGACCCGGGGTGAGTTACCTGAGGATGAAACCTTGTCCAGGCAAATAACCCAGAGGTCTAAGTCAATGACTATTGTCAATGGGGAGTTGCATAGATGCAGTGTTACAGGGGTGTTTCAATGATGTGTTTCGCCTGAGGAGGGCCGTGAAATTTTAAGGGAGATTCATGAAGGAGATTGCGGTCATCATGCCGGCTCTAAATCTCTGGTTGCTAAAGCTTTTTGTCACAGGTTTTATTGGCTGACGGCTCACGCTGATGCAGAAGATCTGGTTAGTAAATGTGATGGCTGTCAGAAATTTTCCAGACGAGCTCATGTACCGGCTCAAGAATTAAGGATGATTCCAATTACTTGGCCGTTTGCAGTCTGGGGGCTGGATATGATTGGGCCATTTAAAAGGTCCAAGGACAAAAGGACTCATCTCCTGGTAGCTGTTGACAAGTTTACAAAGTGGGTTGAAGCTGAGCCGGTCAGCAAATGTGATGCAGCAACGGCGGTTCAATTCATCAAGAAGGTGGTCTTTCGTTTTGGATACCCTCATAGTATCATTACTGATAATGGTACTAATCTGTCTAAGGGTGCAATGAAAGAGTTCTGTCAACAAGAGCATATCCGGCTTGATGTGTCATCAGTGGCTCATCCTCAGTCTAACGGTCAAGCTGAAAGAGCCAATCAAGAAATCTTGAGAGGTATCAGACCCCGGCTTATGGTCCCTTTGCAGAGGACGCCGGGCTGTTGGGTAGAGGAATTACCCTCAGTGTTATGGAGCATCAATACCACCCCCAACAGATCTACGGGTTACACGCCTTTCTTCATGGTTTATGGAGCAGAGGCGGTTCTCCCTAGTGACATCCGTCACGACTCGCCCCGTGTGGCGGCTTATGTTGAAGCTGATAATGAAAAAGCACATCAGGATGCTATTGACCTGTTGGATGAGGAGCGTGACCTGGCGGCGGCTCGTTCGGCGATTTACCAGCAGGATCTGCGCCGTTATCATAACCGCCGGGTTAAAACCAGGACCTTTCAAGAAGGCGATTTGGTGCTCCGGCTTATCCAGGATCAAACTGATATGCACAAGCTATCCCCACCTTGGGAAGGACCCTTTGTGGTCAGCAAAAATCTGAACAACGGGTCATACTACCTTATCGATGTTCGAGACCACAAGGACTCACGCACGTCGGAGGAGGAAACCCGCCGGCCGTGGAATATTTCTCATCTTCGGCCTTATTACACCTGAGCCACCGGCTCTTATGATGTACATACCTTGTCAATGTATATATTATGATGAATATAATAAAGCCGGCATCCCTGAATTCAGGGCCTCTGTCATTTCATTTCTAAAGAATATGAGTCTATTATGACTTCATCTAATCACTTGGGGGCTTTCTGCTCATTGAGCATAGCTATGACTACCCAGCTGATCCGGCTTATACGCCTGGAATGAAATATTACATGGGGGCTCTGTTAATGGACAGAGCTTTGTTGACCCTTGTAATAGGCTTGGACGCCAGGTGTATTCACCAAAACATCCGGGTTATCCTACCTTTTTAAGTTTGCCACTCCGCCCAGGTAATCCTGGAATGACTCGCCATACTCTTGATAGTCAATCTTATAGACCCTGAACTTGTCAAGGTTAAAATGGCGATTGGTCATGTGAGGCCCGGCTTACAAGGTTTGAATGAAGGTTTAACTCAGCGGCTGTGCGGCCCTTGAACAACACTTGATTTTGAGGCTTGGCGGCCTATGAAAGCCTTGGGTTTTAAATTATATTTGATTTTGAACATTTTTTGAGGTTCATCTCTTGTGACATGTTAATACATGATTGAAAACCGATGAGGGCTATGTTGCCTTATGGTTTATATATGAACTTATCCGGAGTTTATTAACCCGGCTAGGCTTTGGACTTTAAGTCACCAGTGTATAATAATTATTTGCTTGAGTGTTGTGCTCTAAGCTTTGGGATGTTAACCCTGGCTGCGATGGCGTGATAAGTCGGCAGTATGAATAAAATTGTACAGGGCGTTGTGTTCTGTCTGGGCTGTTACCCTTGCTGACATGATAAGACGGTAATGTGGCTAAACATCACAGGTATGATGTTTATTTTCTTGTTATATGAGGTTTTGATAAGCCGGCCCTGATCATGAATTGTTTAGTCATCAGTGGTTTTTGTAAAGAGGTGTTGTCACCCGCCCTGGGGTAAACCGCCAGGACACTTGTTATCTGTTTATGTGCAGGAACAAATGATTAAACTACCTTGCATCATTGATGGTACTAAGAAGCATAAGTGGCGGATCTTTAAATGATGGATCAGCAGTGTTATGCGAATACAACACGCACGATGGCGTGACAGAGCGGAATTGTTTAAACTAGCCTATTACAAGGCATCTGAAGGCCCAAAAGGACAAGTGTTTTTCATATGTAGCGTCACAACGCTATGACTAGCACCGGCTCATGAATTCATATGGTTATTCTTGGAGGGTTGAGGCTTCCGGGTCATCCTGCGCCGGTTCTTCTTCCTCCTCTGTTGTCTGGAAGTTAGGCGATGACCAATCGATCCTAGTCAAAGCATTGAAAACAGCTTCATCATCTATAATGATTGACGGGTCAATATCAGGAGCGAAGGTGTGCTTACGCGTTGGCGGGATAAGGTCCACGACCTCATACACCGGCGCCTTCACCTTGGTATTTTCAGCATCATAAGCCGGGTGATATTTGGAAAGATCAGTCTCTTGGGCCAATTTGCTTGAAAAGGGACGCATCTCCCTTACTATTTTTGTGAAGTCCTCAGCACTTAAGGGAGACCCATCTTCTTTTAAACTCGGGCATCCGGTGGCCAGTTCTGCTGGGTCAAGCTCTGATTGCCATGCCTTTGCCCGGCTTAAGACCGTAATGGCACCAGCTCTGGCGGCTGAACGTTTCAATTCTTTAACTCTTTGTGGTAGCACAGATAGTTTCTCCAACGTTTCCTTGATGAGGGAAGGCGGTTGCTTCTTATGGGAGGAGGCAGCAATAGCTCGTTGAGCGCCGGTGTATAATTGCTCTATAAGGGTATAGGCAGCTTTCAGCCTCATGCGCATGTCTGAGCCAAAGTGGGAGATTCTGGAGCCTGCATTACCAAAGAGATTGATAAACCGGCTGAGTAATTGTTCAAGGCATGGATGATGAAAGATTGAAATATATTATCGCTTACCAAAGATGGCGGCTGTCATGCTATTGATTTGATGTTTTAAGGCGGATAACTCATCAGTAACCGGCTTAAGGGCGGCCTCAGCATCTTTTGCTCTTTTTTGTAGAGCTGCCTTCTCGGTTTCCCAGCTGTTTTTCTCAGCACTGAAGTCCTTTTTTAGTTTTTCAATATTTTCCAAAGCAGTCTTCAATGCTGATTTGGCCTTGGAAGTCTCAGATTGCTGGGTCTGAATATTTTGCCTCAGATCACTGACTTGAGATTCCTTCATGTCCAATTCAGCCTATCACATAAAAAGGCAGGCAGTATGACATTCTGATGATCATCCTGTTGTAAGTCCCAAGCATAATACAAGTATTTTACTTGGCACTTGGGGGCTAATGCACATTGCTCTTTTCTTCAAGACAGTTATATGATGACTCGGCTACGCTATTATAACTATAGCCGACTCATGGGGGCTACATACTTGGATTTTATTCACAATTATTGTGATAGGTTCCGGCTTATTGATGCTGAATAAGCCGACCCTTGGGGGATACATATGCGAACTTGAGAACTACAATTTGAAGTCCTGGTTTTAGCTGTGCAGCTTAAGCCGGCCCTTGAGGGCTACTTGTTTTGACTCTGCAACTCTAAAGCACTATGACAGTAATGAAAGATTAAAGAGGCTATCTGAAGTCTACAGTATATTCAATTCTATCATACCCAATAGACTTGGCGGCTGGCAGAGATATATGGACAAGATGATAGTGGTTACCTCAAAACGTTCCTTCATAAGGTTGACCAGGCTGGCTTCAAAATCACGGCTGGTGTGAAGGCAGTTTAGGTAGCCTGAATAAATCTCCTGAGCATTGAACTGGGCATAGCCTTCCAAGTCCACATTCCACTTGCCCTTATCAACAGCAGAAAATTCTTCTTTGGCGCTGTGCTTGGATAAGACGGTGGGATTACCTGGTGCTGCATAAGCCATCCCAGTGATTATGACATCTTCAGTTTCTTGAGCCGGCTGCGTGGGGCAGGGCGGTTTAGCAATTTCTGGATCAACATTCATGGTGTCCATAGTGACAAGGTGCTCTTCTGGTGGTAGGTTATCAATAGTGGCCTCAGCGGTTGGATAAGAGGTTTCCGGCAATTGTTTTTCCGGCTCAGAAGGGTTGGAGTCTTCAGCCGGTTTGTTCAATTTTGCCTTCTTGCTGGGCTTGGCCATACCACTGAAAAATAAAATACAAAGATGTCAGCATATTGATTAAGCATGAAGTTTCGACTGATTGAATGCACCCTTACCCAGGCACGGTCTTGAAGGCCGGGATTTGAGTTCCCGTTGAGTCGCCAGAGGAGGAGTGAGATGTTCCCTGATAGTTTGAATCAGACGGATTAAGAGGTTGATGGAAGAAACCTACCTTGGGGTAAGCTAAGTCGGAAATATGTGAGACCTCGGGACGACGCTTGCGAGGAACCGGCGTGTTTGGTAAGTCGGAAGAAAGAATCCCACCACCACTGTTCCGGGTTGTGCGACGAGCTTCATGGTGCTGCTTCTTCAAAATAAAGTTGGGATCCATGTAAGCTAAAGGGTGAGAAAACCTTACTTTCCGGCTTGCTTGTTGAGTTTTCTGTGTTGGCAGAGGTTCTGAGCCGGAGGGAAGGATAATTACCTCGTCATCATCTGCACGGCTGGCTTCCGCATCATCCTGATAATGGTCATTGTTAATAAGATGTACAAAAAAGGAGCCAAGAGAATCAAGTTCTACCTCCGACTCTTCATCAAGAGCAAATGGGTCAACTACTTCTGATTTTTTCTTTGCAGTTTTCTTAGCCAAGTTCTTGGTCCTGGTCTTCTTGACCGACTTATCTTGAAGCTTTTTTTTCCAGAAGGGGGAGTCAGCCTGCAGAAATTCAAGTAAGAATGAAAAGGCAGATTGACAGATAATGAGTTAATGAAAACTGTTCACAAATACTCATAGCTGGCGGCTTGTTGAGGGTACAAAAGGGGTTCAGCCCCGTCTTGCTGCAAGTAGCCAAGCTTTCGTTCAGCAGTGTCTTGACCATCTTGTTGAGGCTCTCGTCGTCTAATTGCACTCGGCTGTGGCGTTGTGGGTCTTTAACGTCACAGGTATACTCGCACATTAAGCCGGTCCGGCGGCTTAAAGGTAACATTCTCCATGCGACCCAGCATCGAACTAGGTCAACTCCAGTTAAGCCATTGGCCATTAAGGCTCTAATTTTTCCAAAAATGGGCATATATTTGGCTCGTTCTGCTGTGCTGATCCGGTCAGGGAGGGGGTGCCTGTTGCTAAGCTGGTTCTGACGATAACCCGGCAAGGGATTTTCACCTTCGGGAGATGTATCTTGGCAGTAAAACCAAGTTTGGTTCCAGTCCTTGGGATGACTGGGACGTGCGGCGGCTGGGAAAGTAGCTTCTTTGCGCCTCTGGATTGAAATGCCGCCCATTTCTAGGCTGGGTCCATCTGTGAACTCAGTCTGGCGGTTCAAGTAATAGAATTCCCTGAACAACTCTACAGTGGATTCCTGTTGAAGATATACTTCGCAGAAAACTTGGAAGTTGCAGATGTTTGAAACAGAGTTGGGCCCAATATCTTGCGGATGAAGTTGAAAGAAGTGCAGCACATCACGAAAGAATTTTGAGCCGGCTGGAGTAAACCCCCGGAGCATGTGATCCGTGAAAACTACAACTTCACCTTCTTTTGGTTCAAGAGTGGTCTCGATTCCCGGGATTCTCCAATGGATCACGCTCTTTTTGGCCAGGATGTCTTTGTTCACAAATTCATTAAGGATCTCTTCCATGACAGTGGAAGCAACCCAGTTGCATGAGGTGACAGTTTTGGTCATTTTGAGGATGAAGGCCTAAAAAGAAAATATTGTCGGTTTAAGATTATGCTGTTATGCCGGATAAATGATCAGAAAGTAAGTGCTATAAAGGTTGATTAAGCCGGAAGATAGTACACATGTTGGCGGCTTAAAAGGGGACTAATGGTACCTAGCGGCTTACGATTTATGAGTTAAGCCGCCCGCACAATCATTGATTTTTAGATCTATGAAGCGGAAAGATTGCTAAGTGTTGGACAAACAGTTTTCACAGATCTATGTTATAATTTCGGATCTACAATAGTTCAGATAATGAAGGAAAATTCTAAAAATAAGGTGGCGGCAGCAGGACAGTTCACATGCTCAGATGAGATCTTCTATAGAGGGGAGGCGTTTAGATATTAAAAACAAGTGCCAAACTGCTACCGCACAAGATTGGTACTACACTTGGATCAAAAACTATATGATCTAGGGAAGAACGGAGATGAACTCCGACAAACTCGCAGAAACCCTAATGGGATCTACGGTGAGAGAAAGGGACTAACTTACCAGAGCTGTTGAACAGCAGAGGCGTGCAGACGAACTCTGGTCGGTTCAGGTTGATGCAGCGGCCGCAATTGAGGAAGTGACGAAAGTCAACGGCGGCGGCGGAGCTCGGGCGCTGGAAGCGTCGTGAGGAAGAGGATGAAGACGAGGAGGCAAGGGGGGAAAGTGAAAGGGACCCCTGGCTCTATTTATAAGGCAGAAAGGATAAGTGGCATGTGCGGAAATCGAGGAGATTGAAAAATGGATATGTGACAACATAGACGCCTCGATTTTCGGATATTCATTAAAGTGATGACATATTAAGATTTGGGCCTCGTGTGATATTAAATGTGAGATGACATCACGGCGGGTTACCGCAATTTCAGGAGATGACGTCACGGCGGGTTATGAGATCCCGCGAGGACAGATGAGGAAGGATTTTTTCTAAGTGTTGAAGATTGATATGAACAAGTTCACATCAACCTGGGGCCTAATGTTGGGAATATAGCTATTGGGTATGACCCGTCCAGGAGGGGCCGGGTCATGCCACTGGCGGTTCATAATGATGAGGCCCAAGAAGAGATGGTGGTTCATGAAGCAAGCTTATTGAAGGCCCAAGACCCGGAGGAGACTTGAGGCCCGCGGGCGTAAACCTCCATATGTTTAACTTATACGTTCAGGAAAGTGTAGTTCTGTTACCGAGACGGACACGTTGTGTATGAGCTGGCCGGGACTCTGTAAGCCGCCGGGCATTGGCCTGTGTATATAAAGGGGTGACCCGGTGGCGGGTTAGAGGGAGATAACAAGTCGAGAACTAGGTCAAGCATATTCGCTCCCTGGTAATCAACACCCAAGCAATACAATCTAAAGCAGGAGTAGGCCTTTACCTCGTTGAGAGGGGCCGAACCTGGGTAAACTCTGTCCCTTGTCCTGTTTTAACCCCTTCAAGCTAACCTCGTCACGATGGCTCCACACCTAAGTCCTCATACTAGGACATCTGCCGTGACAATTCCACGACAATAACGATATTTGATCGCTCACCGGTCGCACACGACCTCATTTTGCCGAGCGTGTGCGCCAGGAGGGTATATCCCCAATGGTTTCTGGGTCGTGTGGGAAGGACCCCCTATCACCGTCACTCACTTGGCGATGGTTCCAAATGCCGTCGCGGAAAGGGGTTAAAAACCGTTTGTATAGCACCTCGCTGTACTAGTGAGAGGCCCTCCATGATCGAATCCCCCTCCGACGGAGTGCCGGAAAAGGCCCCAAGATGGGATCTCACGGGAACAGAAGCTTGTTGCGGCGGAAAAGTATTTTTGGTGTGCACTCTGGTATAGGGGGAATATTTGAAGATTTATAGTGCAGAGATTAGGTCAAGACAGTCCACGAGGGGACCACAAGCCAGGGGGCGCGTCCCCCCCCCAGGGCGCGCCCCCACAGCTTGTGGCCGCCTCATGGGTCTTCTGGCCTCCTCTCCAAGTCTCATGGGTTTCTTCTGGTCCAAGAAAAATCACCGTAAAGTTTTATTCCGTTTGGACTCCGTTTGATATTCCTTTTCTGAAAAAGTCAAAAACAAGGAAAAAACAGAAACTGGCATTGGGCTCTAACTTAATAGGTTAGTCCCAAAAATAATATAAAATAGCATATTAATGCATATAAAACATCCAAAACAGATAATATAATAGCATGGAACAATAAAAAATTATAGATATGTGGGAGACGTATCAAGCAGTAGGCAAGAGATTCGTTGTCGCTTAAATGATTCTCGAAGAAGTTTGATGCAGGGGTGGTGGCACATGCTATACCAGCCATGCCAGAGTCAGAATCCTCATCGGACTCATCAGCTTCTTCGGAGTCAGATGATTCTTCTTCATCGGAGTCCATCTCCTTGCCGATGTACGCCTTGGCCTTGCGAGAGGTATTCTTGCGGCTGGAGGAAGACTTGGAAGGATTCCTTGAGGAGGATCTTGACGAAGACTTGGAGGAGGAGCTTCCCTTCTTCTTGAATAACTTCTTTGTTTTCTTCTCATCATCGGAGTCATAGTTCTTGCTCTTGCTTTTGCCATGGTAGTTTCCTGAATCATATCTTCCACTGGCACAGATTTTAGCTTCCTAGAGAGGACAGTCCGAAATGAAATGTCCTGGCTTTTTGCACTTGAAGCAGGTGTAATCTCCAGTGGGTTTTGATGAAGATTTTGAACCCCCAGAGTTGCTGGATCCTTTCTTCTGAAATTGGTTCTTCCTGTGGAGGCGCTGGAATCTTTTTGTGAGTAATGTGAGATCTTTGCTGATCCTTTCTGGGTCATCTGAATCTTCTTCAGCATTTCCTTCAGAGGAAGAATCAGCCACAGCCTTGAGAGCATGACTTTTGCGGTTACTTGAGCCATAGAGATCTCTCTTTTCTTCTTCTTGTTCTTCGTGAGTGTTTAGCCTTTTCATGATATCAGCAGAGTCGAGATATTTGAAATTAGCTTGTTCCCTGATCATCAGAACTAGTGTGTCGAATGAGCTATCAAGAGATCGAAGCAGTTTCTTCACAACTTCGTGATCAGTGATATCTTTCGCACCAAGACCTTGCAGCTCGTTTGCAATGCCACTCAAACGGTCGAAGGTTTGCTGGCAGCTTTCATTTCCGATTCGCTTCAACCGATTGAACTTTGCCTGAAGAGTATCAATGTGAGCTTCTTTCTGAGTTGAAACACCCTCATTAATCTTCTCGAGAATGTCCCACAATTCCTTCACGGTTTCACACTAACGATAGCGAAGAAATTGAGCACGAGAGAGATGGCCACCAATTTCATCTTTAGCTTGAGCGTCCAACTGAATGAGTCACTTCTCGCGGTCAGTGTGGACCTGGGGTACCTCAACCGTGACAACATTATGCACCACGTCCACATATCATCGTCAATAGCTCAGAGACGGATCTTTATCTTCTCTTTCCAAAAGGGATAGTCCGTCCCATCGGATATGGGAATCTTGAGATGCGACTTGTAGCTCATTGTAGACATACTTAAACTCCAAGGTGGTTAGACCAAAATGAGCAGAGTCAAGGAGTACCTTGCTCTGATACCAATTGTAGGAATGAAGTATGTCTACCAGAGGGGGGTGAATGGGAGTTTTAAAATTTCTTCCGAAATATCAAAACTCTCGTAACCCAGCAGCAGAGCGAATGAAAACAATGTACAGTGAGCGAATATAAACTACCGAATGGAATCTAAAAGCATGCATCGAGACATATCACATGACTGAAATAGTTCGAATAAAAAGGGTGAAGTAGAGATAACCAGTGATGCTCGATGGTGACAAGGAATTTGGTAGACCAGTTCGTCCTTCTGCACAAGGACTATGTCTGGTTGGAGGGGTTGTGATTTAACACAGAAGATAAACTCTCTTTGCCCTATTCTCCGCGACAGTTGGTTCGTCAACCAATGTCGATCACTCGTGGTAGATACTTGAGGCGATCTCCGAACCTTTATTGACTTCTTCTTTGAGAACTACAATCACTCTTGGTCTCTGAAGAACTTGACACCTAACTGTCTAGAGAGTTTGCAGCTCTCAAGAGTAATATGCAGAGCGTACTGGACTTACGAGTGATGCTGAACCACTATCTAATTTTTTGGCTCTAGGGGTTTTCTCTCAGTGGATTTTAAACTCAAATCACTCAGAGAGGGGGTTGCTCAACAATCTTCTTAGAATCAAACGGACCAACCACCGGACAACGCCGGTGCGGGGTGGCTATTTATAGTCGCAACCTTCCCTGGTGGGAAAAGACCATTTTGGACACGCAGTCCAGCCAATGGCCAACTGACACATTCACAACGATCGTATTTTGGAGCAACGGTAATATTACTTGAAGAGCAAGTAATGCTAACTCCTCGGTCAGAGACAAATCTCTCGCAGTGAAGAAGATCACAGTCTCTTGCTGGCAAGTATTTGCACGGAACACAAAGAGATTTCTCTCGGAACTTTCATAGTATTTGGGTTTAGCATCGGAGAATCTATGTTTCGAATGCTACACCCCTCTTAATAGTACGGTGGTCCTATGAATCAATAAAGAGAAGAGAAACAATGAAATAAATGCTACATCTTTACTTCGTCTTCAAACTTCTCGGTTGCAGTCACTTCCTTCGGACAAGCACCGAACCAATTGCTTCATGTCAGCAATTTTTGAGGGGTCACTCTTGTTATCATAGTCTTCGGTGATAACCTTCGCTGCTACGCAGGGGATTATCTTCGTCGTTTGAATCAAACTCCTCTTGATTCCAGTGACCTGTTACTCTGTGTGCACTGGCAAACACATAAGTCCCATACTGTTTATGTCAACAAGCTCCAAAACGTAGGGAGGCAAATCATTGCACCAACACATGGGCCTCCTATGGGCCGTAGGATCCGTGGGCCTTCTACAGGGCGTAGGATCCATGGGCCTTCTATGGGCCATATGATAGATTGGACAAACATGGGTTGTAGTATTCGTGGACCAATAATGGAATGCAATGTGGGCCGTAAACGGGCTAGAATGGGAATCATTTGTTTATGGGCCGACCATAACAGGCCATTAATAGGCCGGTATGTATAACAGGCTTAATTCTATCGACAGGCATAACGGGTCATTAATGGGTTGTATTAGATGATGCTATGAAAACGACCCACTGGATTAATGGGCCAAAAACGGGCCGACTATAACCACAGGCTGAATTTGGCCCATCAGCGGAACAGGCCAGTAATGGACCATAAGAAATCGTATGCTGGAAATGAGCCCAAGAATAAATGGGCCCTTAAAAGGCCGAAAGATAACACGGGCTAGAAACGGCCCAAAGGAATAATGGGCCGTTAATGGGTATAAAGTGATATACTGTTCATTATGGGCCAGTTTCACCATGGTCCATTAAAGGGCCGAGAGTTACAAAGGGCCTCATATGGGTCGAAAGATGTCATTGGCCATACATGGGCCGGAAGTTACAATGGGGTGGAATCATATTGGAGGGCCCAGATGACGTTATTGGGCCTAATTCGGATAGTCCATAACGGTCCGCGAGTTAGCGGGCTGTAAATGGGCTATATGCGAACAGGCCATTAACAGTCTTTCTGTGGGCCGGCCTGCTACCTTTTTTCCAAGTCAAACGGGCCGGCCTTTTGACCTAAATGGGCCACTGTTCGGCCGAGCCACGTGTCGGCATATCATAGGCGCACCCCGTTGATATGTCCAATTTGCATCGTGTTTTCTTACTGTTATTTATGATGTTTTTATGCATAATAATGCTTTTTGGAGTAATTCAAATGCCTTTTCTCTCATAATATGCAAGGTTCACACAAAGAGGGAGAATTCTGGCAGCTGGAAATCTGGACATGAAAAAGCTACGTCAGGTTACCTATTCTGCACAACTCCAAATGAGCTGAAATTCACGAGGAATTTTTATGGAATATATAAGAATAATCGGAGCCAATAAGTACCAGAGAGGGCCCACCAGGTGGGCACAACCCACCTGGGCGTGCCAGGGAGCCCAGGTGCGCCCTGGTGGGTTGTGCCCTCCTCGGCCCACCTCCGGTGCCCCTCTTCTGGTATATAAGTCATTATGACCTAGAAAAAATAAGGATAGGATTTTCGGGACGAAGCGCCGCCGTCTTGAGGCGGAACTTGGGCAGGAGCACTTTTGCCCTCCGGTGGAGCGATTCCGCCGGGGGAACTTCCCTCCCGGAGGGGGAAATCATCGTCATCATCATCACCAACAACTCTCTCACCTTGGGGAGTGCAATCTCCATCAACATCTTCAACAGCACCATCTCCTCTCAAACTCTAGTTCATCTCTTGTGTTCAATCTTTGTACCGGAACTATGGATTGGTACTTGTGGGTGACTAGTAGTGTTGATTACATCTTGTAGTTGATTACTATATGGTTTATTTGTTGGAAGATTATATGTTCAGATCCATTATGCTATTTAAAACCCCTCTGATCTTGAGCATGATTATCATTAGTGAGTAGTTACTTTTGTTCTTGAGGTCATGGGAGAAATCTTGTTGCAAGTAATCATGTGAACTTGATATGTGTTTGATATTTTGATGGTATGTATGTTGTGATTCCCTTAGTGGTGTCATGTGAACGTCGACTACATGGCACTTCACCTTATTAGGGCCTAAGGGAATGCATTGTGGAGTAGTTATTAGATGATGGGTTGCTAGAGTGACAGAAGCTTAAACCCTAATTTATGCGCTATTCCGTAAGGGACTGATTTGGATCCAAAAGTTTAATGCTATGGTTAGATTTATTCTTAATACTTTTATTGTAGTTGCGGATGCTTGCGAGGGGTTAATCATAAGTAGGAGGTTTGTTCAAGTAAGAACAGCACCTAAGCACCGGTCCACCCACATATCAAATTATCAAAGTACTGAACACAAATCAAACCAACATGATGAAAGTGACTAGATGAAATTCCCGTGTACCATCAAGAACGCTTTGCTTATCATAAGAGATTGTTTTGGCCTATCCTTTGCCTCAAAAGTATTGGGCTACCTTGCTGCACTTTTGTTACCATTACCGTTACTTGCTCATTACAAATTATCATGCTACCAAACTACTCGTTACTTATAATTTCAGTGCTTGCAAACATTACGTTGCTGAAAACCGCTTGTCATTTCCTTCTGCTCCACGTTGGGTTCGACACTCTTACTTATCGAAAGGACTACGATTGATCCCATATACTTGTGGGTCATCAAGGCTATTTTCTGGTGCCATTGCTGGGGAGTGAAGCGCTCTTGGTAAGTGGAAATCGGTAAGGAAAAATTATTACTACGTGCTGAAATTTATTGTCACTTGCTACTATGGAGAACAATCCTTTGAGGGGTTTGTTCGGGGTATCTTCACCTCGACCGGAACCACAATTAGTTACCCCTCAACCTACTGCACCTACTAAAAATATTGGTTGTGAAATTCCTTCGGGTATGATAGAACAACTGCTAGCTAATCCTTATGCAGGAGATGGAACCGAACATCCTGATATGCACTTGATATATGTGGATGAAATTTGTGGATTATTTAAGCTTGCAGGTTTACCCGGAGATGAAGCTAAGAAGAAGGTTTTCCCTTTATCTTTGAAGGGAAAAGCATTGGCATGGTATAGGCTATGCGATGATATTAGATCTTGGAATTGGAATCGATTGAAATTGGAATTTCACCAAAAAAATTATCCTATGCATCTAGTTCATCGTGATCAGAATTACATATATAATTTTTGGCCTCGTGAAGGAGAAAGTATCGCTCTAGCTTGGGGGAGGCTTAAGTCAATGTTATATTCATGCCCCAATCATGAGCTCTCAAGAGAAATTATTATTCAGAATTTTTATGCTTGGCTTTCTCATGATGATCGATCCATGCTTGATACTTCTTGCACTGGTTCCTTTATGAAGAAAACTATTGATTTCTGGTGGGATCTTTTAGAAAGAATTAAACGCAACTCTGAAGATTGTGAACTCGATGAAGGTAAAGAGTCAGGTATTAAGCTCAAGTATGATTGTGCTAAATCTTTTATGAACACCGATGCTTTTCAAAAGTTTAGCACTAAATATGGACTTGACTCTGAGATAGTAGCCTCCTTTTGTGAATCATTTGCTACTCATGTTGACATCCCTAAGGAGAAGTGGTTTAAATATCATCCACCTATCAAAGAAGAAATTAAAGAACCAGTAGTAGCTAAAGATGAAACTATTATTTACAATGTTGATCCAATTGTGCCTACTGCTTATATTGAAAAACCACCTTTCCCTGTTACGATAAAGGAACATGCTAAACTCTCAACTGTGGTCAACAAAAGTTATATTAAAACATCCAAACCTGCTGAACAAATCAAAGTAGAACCTAGTGTTGCTATGGTTAAAGATCTCTTGGTTGAAAATATAGATGGGCATGTTATTTACTTCTGTGATGAAGCTGCTAGAATTGCCAAACCCGATGAAAAAGATAAGCATAGACCCATTGTTGGCATGCCAATTGTCTCAGTTAAAATAGGAGATCACTGTTATCATGGTTTATGCGACATAGGTGCTAGCGTGAGTGCCATTCCTTTTATCTTATATCAAGAAATTATGAATGATATAGCACCCGCTGAAATAGAAGACATAGATGTTACTATTAAACTTGCTAATAGGGACACCATTACACCACTTGGGATTGTAAGAGATGTTGAAGTCTTGTGTGGGAAAATAAAATACCCTACTGATTTTCTTGTTCTTGGTTCCCCACAAGATGATTTTTGTCCCATTATCTTTGGTAGACCTTTCTTGAACACCGTCAATGCTAAAATAGATTGTGAGAAACAAACCATCGGTGTTAGTTTTGGTAATGAGTCTCATGAGTTTAATTTTTCCAAGTTTAGTAGAAATATCATAAGGAAGAATTGTCTAGTAAGGATGAAATAATTGGTCTTGCTTCTATTGCTGTGCCTCCTACTGATCCACTAGAACAATATTTGCTAGACCATGAAAATGATATGCATCTGCATGAAAGAAATGAAATAGATAAGATTTTCTTTGAACAACGTCCTCTGCTTAAACACAATTTGCCTATTGAAACTCTAGGAGGTCCTCCTCCACCTAAAGGCGATCCTTTGTTTGAGTTAAATCGATTGCCACACACTTTGAAATATGCTTATCTTGATGAGAAAAAGATTTATCCTGTTATTATTAGTGCTAACCTTTCAGAACATGAAGAAGAAAGATTATTTAAGGTTCTGAAGAAGCACCAAGCTGCCATTGGATATACTCTTGATGATTTAAAGGGCATTAGCCCCACTCTCTGTCAGCATAAAATTAATATGGAGCCTGATGCTAAACCCGTTGTTGATCACCAATGACGTTTAAATCCTAAAATGAAAGAAGTGGTAAGAACAGAAATACTGAAGCTTCTGGAAGCAGATATAATCTATCCCATAGCTGATAGTAGATGGGTAAGTCCCATTCATTGTGTCCCTAAAAAGGAGGTATTACCGTTGTTCTTAATGATAAGAATGAACTTATTCCACAAAGAATTGTTACTGGCTACAGAATGGTAATTGATTTTAGAAAACTAAATGAAGCTACTAGAAAAGATCATTACCCTCTGCCTTTTATTGATCAAATGTTAGAAAGACTATCAAAGCACACACATTTTTGCTTTCTTGATGGATATTCCGGTTTTTCTCAAATACCTGTCTCACAACCTGATCAAGAGAAAACCACCTTTACTTGCCCTTTTGGAACTTATGCTTATAGACGTATGCCTTTTGGTTTATGCAATGCACCTACTACTTTTCAAAGATGTATGACTGCTATATTCTCTGATTTTTGTGAAAAGATTGTTGAAGTTTTCTTGGATGATTTTTCCATTTACGGAACTTCTTTTGATGATTGCTTGAGCAACCTTGATCGAGTTTTGCAGAGATGCGAGCAAACTAATCTCGTCTTGAATTGGGAGAAGTGCCACTTTATGGTTAATGAAGGTATTGTCTTGGGACATAAAATTTCTGAATGAGGTATTGAGGTGGATAAAGCTAAAGTTGATGCAATTGAGAAAATGCCATGCCCTAAAGATATCAGAGGTATTCATAGTTTCCTCGATCATGCTGGCTTCTATAGGAGGTTTATTAAAGACTTCTCTAAAATTTCTAGGCCTCTTACAAATCTTTTACAAAAGGATGTTCCATTTGTTTTTGATGATGATTGTTTAGAAGCCTTTGAAACACTTAAGAAAGCCTTGATTTCTGCACCTATTGTTCAACCACCTGATTGGAACTTGCCTTTTGAAATTATGTGTGATGCTAGTGATTATGCTGTTGGTGCTGTTCTAGGAAAAAGAGTCGATAAGAAGTTAAATGTTATTCATTATGCTAGTAAAACTCTTGACAGTGCTCAACGGAATTATGCTACTACTGAAAAAGAATTTTTAGCAGTTGTGTTTGCTTGTGATAAATTTAGAACTTACATAGTTGATTCTAAAGTGACTGTTCACAACGATCATGCTGCTATAAAATATCTTATGGAAAAGAAGGATGCTAAACCTAGACTCATTAGGTGGGTTCTTTTGTTACAAGAATTTGACTTACATATCACTGATAGAAAGGGAGCTGAGAACCCAGTGGCTAATAACTTGTCTAGGTTAGAAAATATTCTTGATGACCCACAACCTATTAATGACAATTTTCCTGATGAACAATTAGCTGCAATAAATGTTTCTCATAACACTCCTTGGTATGCTGACTATGCGAATTATATTGTTGCTAAATATATACCACCTAGCTTCACATACCAACAAAAGAAACAAAATTCTTCTATGATTTAAGACATTACTTTTGGGATGACCCACGTCTTTATAAAGAATGAGTAGATGGTATTATTAGACGTTGTGTACCTGAGCATGAACAGGGACAAATCCTACAAAAATGTCACTCCGAAGCTTATGGAGAAGATCATGCGGGAGATAGAACTGCTCGCAAGGTATTGCAATCTGGTTTTTATTGGCCTACTCTCTTTAAGGATGCCCGTAAGTTTGTTTTATCTTGTGATGAATGTCAAAGAATTGGTAATATTGGTAAGTGTCAGGAAATGCCTATGAATTATTCTCTTGCTGTTGAACCATTTGATGTTTGGGGATTTGATTACATGGGACCTTTTCCTTCCTCTAATGGGTATACACATATTTTGGTTGCTGTTGATTATGTTACTAAGTGGGTAGAAGCTATTCCAACAAGTAGTGCTGATCACAATACCTCTATTAAAATGCTTAAGGAAGTCATTTTCCCAAGGTTTGGAGTCCCTAGATATTTAATGACTGATGGTGGTTCACATTTTATTCATGGTGCTTTCCGTAAAATGTTTGCTAAAAATGATGTTAACCATAGAATTGCATCACCTTATCATCCTCAGTCTAGTGGTCAAGTTGAACTTAGCAATAGAGAAATAAAATTAATATTACAAAAAACTATCAATAGGTCCCGAAAGAATTGGTCTAAGAAGTTAGATGATGCAGTTTGGGCTTATAGAACAGCATATAAAAATCCTATGGGTATGTCTCCGTATAATTTTTTTTATGAAAAAGCTTGTCATTTGCCTCTTGAGTTAGAACATAAAGCATATTGGGCAATCAAAGAACTCAGCTATTACTTCAAACTTGCCGGTGAAAAGAGGTTATTTGATATTAGCTCACTAGATGAATGGAGAACCCAAGCCTATGAAAATGCCAAGTTATTTAAAGAAAAAGTTAAAAGATGGCATGACAAAAGAATCCAAAAGCGTGAGTTCAAAGTTGGAGAATATGTTCTTTTGTACAACTCTCGTTTCAGATTCTTTGCAGGAAAACACCTCTCCAAATGGGAAGGACCCTATGTTATCGAGGAGGTTTATCGATCCAGAGCCATCAAGATAAATAATGCCGAAGGTACTAACCCGAAGGTTGTTAATGGGCAATGAATAAAACATTATATCTCAGGTATGCCCATTAATGTTGAAAGCAATATTATCCAAACTATGACACCGGAAGAACACATAAAGGAAACCTTCCGGAACACTCCGGAATCATGAAAAAAAGGGAGGTACGTGATACGGTAAGTAAACGGACTCCGAAAAATCCGCAAAAATATTTTCTGTCCGTTTTGGAATATAACAAAAATTAGGAAAATAAGAAACAACCAGGAAGCCAAGCCTGGTGGGCACAAGACACCAGGGCGCGCCTGGCTTGCCAGGCGCTTAGGTGGGTTGTGCCCACCTCGGGTACCTTCCGGACTCCATTTTTCTTCAGCTTGCTTGTTCCCCAAGATAAAAAATCTTTATATACCCCTCTAACCTATTGACCACTGTATCGCGGAGAAATCTTCTGTTTTCTTTTCCTTGCTATTTTCTGATAGATCCAATCTACCACGGCCGCTTCAAGCTCCTCCAAGGACAAGTTCTTCGAGAACGTCATCAACCCATATTTGCGGGAGTTGATGCAGCACCCTCAGGCTATCCAGATGCATGAGGGGGTGCTGCACATCCGCGATGTGCAAGGCCCCAAGGGGACGGGATCCATGGAGGCTAAGCTTGAAGCAATGGAGCAGGAAGTCTTCCGGTGCAAGGGGATGGTAGAACGTGGACTCAATGCCAATCACCTCATGATCGCGGACTACACCCGTGATCTCAAGGTGGATGGCAAGTCCATGAAGGGCATCATCTTCACCTTCAACGAGCAAATCAACTTCCTCCAAAGCCAGATCTATGATCTCCAAAACCAAGTCTTTGAATATGAGGCGAGGTTTAAAGGTATGAGTTTGGCTACCAGTTGCAGGACCCGTGAGACTCACTCCTCCTCTTATGATGGTGAGCCCTTGCCATGGAAACCCGAGGATAAGTTTGCCACTACTGCATCACCACCACCTCCTTCTTCATCACCAAAGAAAAATTGAGTATCGGGTATGGGCACTCCCCTTGGCTTGTGCCAAGCTTGGGGGAGGTGCCCCGGTATTGTATCACCTCCACTATCTTTTGCCTTTACTTATCTTTGTTCGATCCATAGTTACCTTTTGCTTTGGATGAATAAAAGTTTAGTTTGATCCTTTCTTTTCGAGTGTTTGCTTAGTGATCTATCTTTGTAATCGTGTGCAAGATATATATAATAAAGTTTAGTTTGAGTTTTGTTTTCTTTACTTTCATGTTCAATAAAAAGAAAGGAAATAAATGAAAAAGATCATATGCTAATTTTATGGTAAGTAATGACATCACATAAGGAAGAGTATAAGTAGAAAATTTTATTGGAGATTGACAAACATAGCATTGGTCAATGATGCAATTCATGAAAGAATTAATAAGGGAAGAGAAGATTCGCATGCAAATATACTATCTTGGACATCTTTTGTGATTGTGAGCCCCCATCAAAATATTATATGCCAAAATTGTTGACGTTGGACAAGGAAGACAACATAATGATTTATGTTTGTTCATATTCACATAGAAGTTATATTGTCATAAATCCTTTTACACATGGTGCTTGCCCCTATCTTTGCTAGCCAAAAATTCCGCACTAAGTAGAGATACTACTTGTGCATCCAAAAACCTTAAACCCAAATCTTATTTTGAGAGTCCACCATACCTACCTATGGCTTGAGTAAGATCCTTCAAGTAAGTTGTCATCGGTGCAAAAAGGGCAATAAAAATTGCTTCTAAAAGTGTTGGATCATTTAGTGTAAGAGAAAATTGAGCGTTGTGCGAACTTGTGATGGCAAAGAATAAAAGCGACAGACTGCATAATAAAGGTTGCTATCACAAGGGGCAATATAACGTGATGTTCTTTTGCACTAAGAGATTGAGCATACAAACAAATAAGCGCATGGCAACCTCTGCTTCCCTCTGCGAAGGGCATATCTTTTACTTTTATGTATTTACTTTTATGCAAGAGTCAAAGTTCTTCTATCTATTCCTTTTTATTTTATCTTTTGACAAGCATCATGTGGTGAGGAAAGATCTAGGCACATATATCCAGTTGGATATGAGTAGCATGAGTTATTATTGTTGACATCACCCTCGAGGTGAGTATGTTGGGAGGCGAATCTATAAGCCCCTATCTTTCTATGTGTCCGGTTGAAACGTTTTGCTCATGTGTATGCGGTGAGTGTTAGCAATCATAGAAGACTATATGATGGTTGAGTATGTGGACTTGCCAAAAAGGCTCCGATACATGACCCTTCCTGAAAAGATGATGAATTGTAGTTGCAAAGTTGACTGAAAACATAGTTTGTTGGTTTTCAATAGAGTTTATGCTTTATACTTCGATGTTGTGATGAATTGTTACTTGTTCATGAGAAGTTATATGATAAAAGTTCTATACTAAAGTTTGTTGCTGTTATAATAATATACAAGATGCTTTTATGTCCGTATTTTGTTTTTATCGACACCTCTCTCTCTAAGCGTGTGGACATGTTTTTCGATTTTGGTTTTCGCTTGAGGACAAGCGAGGTCTAAGCTTGGGGGAGTTGATACGTCCATTTTGCATCATGTTTTACTACTATTATTTATGATGTTTTTATGCATAATTATGCTTTTTGGAGTAATTCTAATGCCTTTTCTCTCATAATATGCAAGGTTCACACAAAGAGGGAGAATTCCGGCAGCTGGAAATCTGGACCTGAAAAAGCTACGTCATGCTACCTATTCTGCACAAGTCCAAATGAGCTGAAACTTCACGAGGACTTTTTATGGAATATATAAGAATTATCGGAGCCAATAAGTACCAGAGGGGGACCACCAGGTGGGCACAACCTACCTGGGCGCGCCAGGGAGCCCAGGCGCGCCCTGGTGGGTTGTGCCCTCCTCGGCCCACCTCCGGTGCCCCTCTTCTAGTATATAAGTCATTTTGACCTAGAAAAAATAAGGAGAGGATTTTCGGGATGAAGCGCCACCGTCTCGAGGCGGAACTTGGGCAGGAGCACTTTTGCCCTCCGACGAAGCGATTCCGCCGGGGGAACTTCCCTCCCGGAGGGGGAAATCATCGTCATCATCATCACCAACAACTCTCCCATCTTCGGGAGGGCAATATCCATCAACATCTTCAACAGCACCATCTCCTCTCAAACCCTATTTCATCTCTTGTGTTCAATCTTTGTACCGGAACTATAGATTAGTACTTGTGGGTGACTAGTAGTGTTGATTACATCTTGTAGTTGATTACTATATGGTTTATTTGGTGGAAGATTATATGTTCAGATCCATTATGCTATTTAATACCCCTATGATCTTGAGCATTATTATCATTAGTGAGTAGTTACTTTTGTTCTTGAGGTCACGGGAGAAATCTTGTTGCAAGTAATCATGTGAACTTGATTTGTGTTCGATATTTTGATGGTATGTATGTTGTGATTCCCTTAGTGGTGTCATGTGAATGTCGACTACATGGCACTTCACCTTATTAGGGCCTAAGGGAATGCATTGTGGATTAGTTATTAGATGATGGGTTGCTAGAGTGACAGAAGCTTAAACCCTAGTTTATGCGCTATTCCGTAAGGGACTGATTTGGATCCAAAAGTTTAATGCTATGGTTAGATTTATTCTTAATACTTTTATCGTAGTTGCGGATGCTTGTGAGGGGTTAATCATAAGTAGGAGGTTTGTTCAAGTAAGAACAGCACCTAAGCACCGGTCCACCCACATATCAAATTATCAAAGTACTGAACACAAATCAAACCAACATGATGAAAGTGACTAGATGAAATTCCCGTGTACCATCAAGAATGCTTTGCTTATCATAAGAGATCATTTTGGCCTATCCTTTGCCTCAAAAGTATTGGGCTACCTTGCTGCACTTTTGTTACCATTACCGTTACTTGCTCATTACAAATTATCATGCTACCAAACTACTCGTTACTTATAATTTCAGTGCTTGTAGACATTACCTTGCTGAAAACCGCTTGTCATTTCCTTCTGCTCCACGTTGGGTTCGACACTCTTACTTATCGAAAGGACTACGATTGATCCCATATACTTGTGGGTCATCAAGGCTCTTTTCTGGCACCGTTGCCGGGGAGTGAAGCGCTCTTGGTAAGTGGAAATCGGTAAGGAAAAATTATTACTACGTGCTGAAATTTATTGTCACTTGCTACTATGGAGAACAATCCTTTGAGGGGTTTGTTCGGGGTATCTTCACCTCGACCGGAACCACAATTAGTTACCCCTCAACCTACTGCACCTACTGAAAATATTGGTTATGAAATTCCTTCGGGTATGATAGAACAACTGCTAGCTAATCCTTATGCAGGAGATGGAACTGAACATCCTGATACGCACTTGATATATGTGGATGAAATTTGTGGATTATTTAAGCTTGCAGGTTTACCCGGAGATGAAGCTAAGTAGAAGGTTTTCCCTTTATCTTTGAAGGGAAAATCATTGGCATGGTATAGGCTATGCGATGATATTAGATCTTGGAATTGGAATCGATTGAAATTGGAATTTCACCAAAAAAATTATCCTATGCATCTAGTTCATCGTGATCAGAATTACATATATAATTTTTGGCCTCGTGAAGGAGAAAGTATCGCTCTAGCTTGGGGGAGGCTTAAGTCAATGTTATATTCATGCCCCAATCATGAGCTCTCAAGAGAACTTATTATTCAGAATTTTTATGCTCGGCTTTCTCATGATGATCGATCCATGCTTGATACTTCTTGCACCGGTTCCTTTATGAAGAAAACTATTGATTTCTGGTGGGATCTTTTAGAAAGAATTAAACGCAACTCTGAAGATTGTGAACTCGATGAAGGTAAAGAGTCAGGTATTAAGCTCAAGTATGATTGTGTTAAATCTTTTATGAACACCGATGCTTTTCAAAAGTTTAGCACTAAATATGGACTTGACTCTGAGATAGTAGCCTCCTTTTGTGAATCATTTGCTACTCATGTTGACATCCCTAAGGAGAAGTGGTTTAAATATCACCCACCTATCAAAGAAGAAATTAAAGAACCAGTAGTAGCGAAAGATGAAACTATTATTTACAATGTTGATCCAGTTGTGCCTACTGCTTATATTGAAAAACCACCTTTCCCTGTTACGATAATGGAACATGCTAAAGTCTCAACTGTGGTCAACAAAAGTTATATTAGAACTTCCAAACCTGCTGAACAAATCAAAGTAGAACCTAGTGTTGCTATGATTAAAGATCTCTTGGTTGAAAATATAGATGGGCATGTTATTTACTTCTGTGATGAAGCTGCTAGAATTGCCAAACCCGATGAAAAAGATAAGCATAGACCCATTGTTGGCATGCCTATTGTCTCAGTTAAAATAGGAGATCACTGTTATCATGGTTTGTGCGACATAGGTGCTAGCGTGAGTGCCATTCCTTTTATCTTATATCAAGAAATTATGAATGATATAGCACCCGCTGAAATAGAATACATAGATGTTACTATTAAACTTGCTAATAGGGACACCATTACACCACTTGGGATTGTAAGAGATGTTGAAGTCTTGTGTGGGAAAATAAAATACCCTACTGATTTTCTTGTTCTTGGTTCCCCACAAGATGACTTTTGTCCCATTATCTTTGGTAGACCTTTCTTGAACACCGTCAATGCTAAAATAGATTGTGAGAAACAAACCATCGGTGTTAGTTTTGGTAATGAGTCTCATGAGTTTAATTTTTCCAAGTTTAGTAGAAAACATCATAAGGAAGAATTGTCTAGTAAGGATGAAAGAATTGGTCTTGCTTCTATTGTTGTGCCTCCTACCGATCCACTAGAACAATATTTGCTAGACCATGAAAATGATATGCATCTGCATGAAAGAAATGAAATAGATAAGATTTTCTTTGAACAACGTCCTCTGCTTAAACACAATTTGCCTATTGAAACTCTAGGAGGTCCTCCTCCACCTAAAAGCGATCCTGTGTTTGAGTTAAATCAATTGCCAGACACTTTGAAATATCCTTATCTTGATGAGAAAAAGATTTATCCTGTTATTATTAGTGCTAACCTTTAAGAACATGAAGAAGAAAGATTATTTAAGGTTCTGAAGAAGCACCGAGCTGCCATTGGATATACTCTTGATGATTTAAAGGGCATTAGCCCCACTCTCTGTCAGCATAAAATTAATATGGAGCCTGATGCTAAACCCGTTGTTGATCACCAATGACGTTTAAATCCTAAAATGAAAGAAGTGGTAAGAACAGAAATACTGAAGCTTCTGGAAGCAGATATAATCTATCCCATAGCTGATAGTAGATGGGTAAGTCCCATTCATTGTGTCCCTAAAAAGGAGGTATTACCGTAGTTCTTAATGATAAGAATGAACTTATTCCACAAAGAATTGTTACTGGCTACAGAATGGTAATTGATTTTAGAAAACTAAATAAAGCTACTAGAAAAGATCATTACCCTCTGCCTTTTATTGATCAAATGTTAGAAAGACTATCAAAGTACACACATTTTTGCTTTCTTGATGGATATTCTGGTTTTTCTCAAATACCTGTCTCACAACCTGATCAAGAGAAAACCACCTTTACTTGCCCTTTTGGAACTTATGCTTATAGACGTATGCCTTTTGGTTTATGCAATGCACCTGCTACTTTCAAAGATATATGACTGCTATATTCTCTGATTTTTGTGAAAAGATTGTTGAAGTTTTCATGGATGATTTTTCCATTTACGAAACTTCTTTTGATGATTGCTTGAGCAACCTTGATCGAGTTTTGCAGAGATGCGAGCAAACTAATCTCGTCTTGAATTGGGAGAAGTGCCACTTCATGGTTAATGAAGGTATTGTCTTGGGACATAAAATTTTTGAATGAGGTATTGAGGTGGATAAAGCTAAAGTTGATGCAATTTAGAAAATGCCATGCCCTAAAGATATCAAAGGTATTCGTAGTTTCCTCGATCATGCTGGCTTCTATAGGAGGTTTATTAAAGACTTCTCTAAAATTTCTAGGCCTCTTACAAATCTTTTACAAAAGGATGTTCCATTTGTTTTTGATGATGATTGTTTAGAAGCCTTTGAAACACTTAAGAAAGCCTTGATTTCTGCACCTATTGTTCAACCACCTGATTGGAACTTGCCTTTTGAAATTATGTGTGATGCTAGTGATTATGCTGTTGGTGCTGTTCTAGGAAAAAGAGTCGATAAGAAGTTAAATGTTATTCATTATGCTAGTAAAACTCTTGACAGTGCTCAACGGAATTATGCTACTACTGAAAAAGAATTTTTAGCAGTTGTGTTTGCTTGTGATAAATTTAGAACTTACATAGTTGATTCTAAAGTGACTGTCCACAACGATCATGCTGCTATAAAATATCTTATGGAAAAGAAGGATGCTAAACCTAGACTCATTAGGTGGGTTCTTTTGTTACAAGAATTTGACTTACATGTCACTGATAGAAAGGGAGTTGAGAGCCCAGTGGCTGATAACTTGTCTAGGTTAGAAAATATTCTTGATGACCCACAACCTATTAATGACAATTTTCCTGATGAACAATTAGCTGCAATAAATGTTTCTCATAACACTCCTTGGTATGCTGACTATGCCAATTATATTGTTGCTAAATATATACCACCTAGCTTCACATACCAACAAAAGAAAAAAAATTCTTCTATGATTTAAGACATTACTTTTGGGATGACCCACGTCTTTATAAAGAAGGAGTAGATGGTATTATTAGACGTTGTGTACCTGAGCATGAACAGGGACAAATCCTACAAAAATGTCACTCCGAAGCTTATGGAGAAGATCATGCGGGAGATAGAACTGCTCGCAAGGTATTGCAATCTGGTTTTTATTGGCCTACTCTCATCAAGGATGCCCGTAAGTTTGTTTTATCTTTTGATGAATGTCAAAGAATTGGTAATATTAGTAAGCGTCAGGAAATGCCTATGAATTATTCTCTTGCTGTTGAACCATTTGATGTTTGGGGATTTGATTACATGGGACCTTTTCCTTCCTCTAATGGGTATACACATATTTTGGTTGCTGTTGATTATGTTACTAAGTGGGTAGAAGCTATTCCAACAAGTAGTGCTGATCACAACACCTCTATTAAAATGCTTAAGGAAGTCATTTTCCCAAGGTTTGGAGTCCCTAGATATTTAATGACTGATGGTGGTTCACATTTTATTCATGGTGCTTTCCGTAAAATGCTTGCTAAATATGATGTTAACCATAGAATTGCATCACCTTATCATCCTCAGTCTAGTGGTCAAGTTGAACTTAGCAATAGAGAAATAAAATTAATATTACAAAAAACTATCAATAGGTCCCGAAAGAATTGGTCTAAGAAGTTAGATGATGCACTTTGGGCGTATAGAATAGCATATAAAAATCCTATGGGTATGTCTCCGTATAAAATGGTTTATGGAAAAGCTTGTCATTTGCGTCTTGAGTTAGAACATAAAGCATATTGGGCAATCAAAGAACTCAACTATGACTTCAAACTTGCCGGTGAAAAGAGGTTATTTGATATTAGCTCACTAGATGAATGGAGAACCCAAGCCTATGAAAATGCCAAGTTATTTAAAGAAAAAGTTAAAAGATGGCATGACAAAAGAATCCAAAAGCGTGAGTTCAAAGTTGGAGAATATGTTCTTTTGTACAACTCTCGTTTCAGTTTCTTTGCAGGAAAACTCCTCTCCAAATGGGAAGGACCCTATGTTATCGAGGAGGTTTATCGATCCAGAGCCATCAAGATAAATAATGCCAAAGGTACTAACCCGAAGGTTGTTAATGGGCAACGAATAAAACATTATATCTCAGGTATGCCCATTAAGGTTGAAAGCAATATTATCCAAACTGTGACACCGGAAGAACACATAAAGGAAACCTTCCGGAACACTCCGGAATCATGAAAAAAAGGGAGGTACGTGATACGGTAAGTAAACGGACTCCGAAAAATCCGCAAAAATATTTTCTGTCCGTTTTGGAATATAACAAAAATTAGGAAAATAAGAAACAACCTGGAAGCCAAGCCTGGTGGGCACAAGACACCAGGGCGCGCCTGGCTTGCCAGGCGCTTAGGTGGGTTGTACCCACCTCGGGTACCTTCTGGACTCCATTTTTCTTCAGCTTGCTTGTTCCCCAAGATAAAAAATCTTTATATACCCCCCGAACCTATTGACCACTGTATCGCGGAGAAATTTTCTGTTTTCTTTTCCTTGCTATTTTCTGATAGATCCAATCTACCACGGCCGCTTCAGGTTCCTCCAAGGACAAGTTCTTCGAGAACGTCATCAACCCATATTTGCGGGAGGTGATGCAGCACCCTCAGGCTATCCAGATGCATGAGGGGGTGCTGCACATCCGTGATGTGCACGGCCCCAAGGGGACGGGATCCATGGAGGCTAAGCTTGAAGCAATGGAGCAGGAAGTCTTCCGGTGCAAGGGGATGGTAGAACGTGGACTCAATGCCAATCACCTCATGATCGCGGACTACACCCGTGATCTCAAGGTGGATGGCAAGTCCATGAAGGGCATCATCTTCACCTTCAACGAGCAAATCAACTTCCTCCAAAGCCAGATCTATGATCTCCAAAACTAAGTCTTTGAATATGAGGCGAGGTTTAAAGGTATGAGTTTGGCTGCTAGTTGCAGGACCCGTGAGACTCACTCCTCCTCTTATGATGGTGAGCCCTTGCCATGGAAACCCGAGGATAAGATTGCCACTACTTCATCACCACCACCTCCTTCTTCATCACCAAAGGAAAATTGAGTATCGGGTATGGGCACTCCCCTTGGCTTGTGCCAAGCTTGGGGGAGGTGCCCCGGTATCGTATCACCTCCACTATCTTTTGCCTTTACTTATCTTAGTTCGATCCATAGTTACCTTTTGCTTTGGATGAATAAAAGTTTAGTTCGATCCTTTCTTTTCGAGTGTTTGCTTAGTGATCTATCTTTGTAATCGTGTGCAAGATATATATAATAAAGTTTTGTTTGAGTTTTGTTTTCTTTACTTTCATGTTCAATAAAAAGAAAGGAAATAAATGAAAAAGATCATATGCTAATTTTATGGTAAGTAATGACATCTCATAAGGAAGAGTATAAGTAGAAAATTTTATTGGAGATTGACAAACATAACATTGGTCAATGATGCAATTCATGAAAGAATTAATAAGGGAAGAGAAGATTCGCATGCAAATATACTATCTTGGACATCTTTTGTGATTGTGAGCCCCCATCAAAATATTATATGCCAAAATTGTTGACGTTGGACAAGGAAGACAACATAATGATTTATGTTTGTTCATATTCACATAGAAGTTATATTGTCATAGATCCTTTTACATGTGGTGCTTGCCCCTATCATTGCTAGCCAAAAAATTCCGCACTAAATAGAGATACTACTTGTGCATCCAAAAACCTTAAACCCAAATCTTATTTTGAGAGTCCACCATACCTACCTATGGATTGAGTAAGATCCTTCAAGTAAGTTGTCATCGGTGCAAAAAGGGCAATAAAAATTGCTTCTAAAAGTGTTGGATCATTTAGTGTAAGAGAAAATTGAGCGTTGTACGAACTTGTGATGGCAAAGAATAAAAGCGACAGACTGCATAATAAAGGTTGCTATCACAAGGGGCAATATAACGTGATGTTCTTTTGCACTAAGAGATTGAGCATACAAACAAATAAGCGCATGGCAACCTCTTCTTCCCTCTGCGAAGGGCCTATCCTTTACTTTTATGTATTTACTTTTATGCAAGAGTCAAAGTTCTTCTCTCTATTCCTATTTATTTTCTCTTTTGGCAAGCATCATGTGGTGAGGAAAGATCTAGGCACATATATCCAGTTGGATATGAGTAGCATGAGTTATTATTGTTGACATCACCCTCGAGGTGAGTATGTTGGGAGGCGAATCTATAAGCCCCTATCTTTCTATGTGTCCGGTTGAAACGTTTTGCTCATGTGTATGCGGTGAGTGTTAGCAATCATAGAAGACTATATGATAGTTGAGTATGTGGACTTGCCAAAAAGGCTCCGATACATGACCCTTCCTGAAAAGATGATGAATTGTAGTTGCAAAGTTGACTGAAAACATAGTTTGTTGGTTTTCAATAGAGTTTATGCTTTATACTTCGATGTTGTGATGAATTGTTACTTGTTCATGAGAAGTTATATGATAAAAGTTCTATGCTAAAGTTTGTTGCTGTTATAATAATATACATGATGCTTTTATGTCCGTATTTTGTTTTTATCGACACCTCTCTCTCTAAGCATGTGGACATGTTTTTCGATTTTGGTTTTCGCTTGAGGACAAGCGAGGTCTAAGCTTGGGGGAGTTGATACGTCCATTTTGCATCATGTTTTCCTACTATTATTTATGATGTTTTTATGCATAATTATGCTTTTTGGAGTAATTCTAATGCCTTTTCTCTCATAATATGCAAGGTTCACACAAAGAGGGAGAATTCCGGCAGCTGGAAATCTGGACCTGAAAAAGCTACGTCATGCTACGTACTCTGCACAACTCCAAATGAGCTGAAACTTCACGAGGAATTTTTGTGGAATATATAAGAATTATCGGAGCCAATAAGTACCAGAGGGGGCCCACCAAGTGGGCACAACCTACCTGGGCGCGCCAGGGAGCCCAGGCGCGCCCTGGTGGGTTGTGCCCTCCTCGGCCCACCTCCGGTGCCCCTCTTCTAGTATATAAGTCATTTTGACCTAGAAAAAATAAGGAGAGGATTTTCGGGATGAAGCGCCACTGTCTCGAGGCGGAACTTGGGCAGGAGCACTTTTGCCCTCCGGCGAAGCGATTCCTCCGGGGGAACTTCCCTCCCGGTGGGGGAAATCATCGTCATCATCATCACCAACAACTCTCCCATCTTGGGGAGGGTAATATCCATCAACATCTTCAACAGCACCATCTCCTCTCAAACCCTATTTCATCTCTTGTGTTCAATCTTTGTACCGGAACTATAGATTGGTACTTGTGGGTGACTAGTAGTGTTGATTACATCTTGTAGTTGATTACTATATGGTTTATTTGGTGGAAGATTATATGTTCAGATCCATTATGCTATTTAATACCCCTATGATCTTGAGCATGATTATCATTAGTGAGTAGTTACTTTTGTTCTTGAGGTCACGGGAGAAATCTTGTTGCAAATAATCATGTGAACTTGATTTGTGTTCGATATTTTGATGGTATGTATGTTGTGATTCCCTTAGTGGTGTCATGTGAATGTCGACTACATGGCACTTCACCTTATTAGGGCCTAAGGGAATGCATTGTGGAGTAGTTATTAGATGATGGGTTGCTAGAGTGACAGAAGCTTAAACCCTAGTTTATGCGCTATTCCGTAAGGGACTGATTTGGATCCAAAAGTTTAATGCTATGGTTAGATTTATTCTTAATACTTTTATCGTAGTTGCGGATGCTTGCGAGGGGTTAATCATAAGTAGGAGGTTTGTTCAAGTAAGAACAGCACCTAAGCACCGGTCCACCCACATATCAAATTATCAAAGTACTGAACACAAATCAAACCAACATGATGAAAGTGACTAGATGAAATTCCCGTGTACCATCAAGAATGCTTTGCTTATCATAAGAGATCATTTTGGCCTATCCTTTGCCTCAAAAGTATTGGGCTACCTTTCTGTACTTTTGTTACCGTCACCGTTACTTGCTCATTACAAATTATCATGCTACCAAGCTACTCGTTACTTATAATTTCAGTGCTTGTAGACATTACCTTGCTGAAAACCGCTTGTCATTTCCTTCTGCTCCACGTTGGGTTCGACACTCTTACTTATCAAAAGGACTACGATTGATCCCATATACTTGTGGGTCATCAAGGCTCTTTTCTGGCACCATTGCCGGGGAGTGAAGCGCTCTTGGTAAGTGGAAATCGGTAAGGAAAAATTATTACTACGTGCTGAAATTTATTGTCACTTGCTACTATGGAGAACAATCCTTTGAGGGGTTTGTTCGGGGTATCTTCACCTCGACCGGAACCACAATTAGTTACCCCTCAACCTACTGCATCTACTGAAAATATTGGTTATGAAATTCCATCGGGTATGATAGAACAACTGCTAGCTAATCCTTATGCAAGAGATGGAACCGAACATCCTGATATGCACTTGATATATGTGGATGAAATTTGTGGATTATTTAAGCTTGCAGGTTTACCCGGAGATGAAGCTAAGTAGAAGGTTTTCCCTTTATCTTTGAAGGGAAAATCATTGGCATGGTATAGGCTATGCGATGATATTAGATCTTGGAATTGGAATCGATTGAAATTGGAATTTTACCAAAAAATTTATCCTATGCATCTAGTTCATCGTGATCAGAATTACATATATAATTTTTGGCCTCGTGAAGGAGAAAGTATCGCTCTAGCTTGGGGGAGGCTTAAGTCAATGTTATATTCATGCCCCAATCATGAGCTCTCAAGAGAAATTATTATTTAGAATTTTTATGCTCGGCTTTCTCATGATGATCGATCCATGCTTGATACTTCTTGCACCGGTTCCTTTATGAAGAAAACTATTGATTTCCGGTGGGATCTTTTAGAAAGAATTAAACGCAACTCTGAAGATTGTGAACTCGATGAAGGTAAAGAGTCAGGTATTAAGCTCAAGTATGATTGTGTTAAATCTTTTATGAACACCGATGCTTTTCAAAAGTTTAGCACTAAATATGGACTTGACTCTGAGATAGTAGCCTCCTTTTGTGAATCATTTGCTACTCATGTTGACATCCCTAAGGAGAAGTGGTTTAAATATCACCCACCTATCAAAGAAGAAATTAAAGAACTAGTAGTAGCTAAAGATGAAACTATTATTTACAATGTTGATCCAGTTGTGCCTACTGCTTATATTGAAAAACCACCTTTCCCTGTTACGATAAAGGAACATGCTAAAGTCTCAACTGTGGTCAACAAAAGTTATATTAGAACTTCCAAACCTGCTGAACAAATCAAAGTAGAACCTAGTGTTGCTATGATTAAAGATCTCTTGGTTGAAAATATAGATGGGCATGTTATTTACTTCTGTGATGAAGCTGCTAGAATTGCCAAACCCGATGAAAAAGATAAGCATAGACCCATTGTTGGCATGCCTATTGTCTCAGTTAAAATAGGAGATCAGTGTTATCATGGTTTATGCGACATAGGTGCTAGCGTGAGTGCCATTCCTTTTATCTTATATCAAGAAATTATGAATGATATAGCACCCGCTGAAATAGAAGACATAGATGTTACTATTAAACTTGCTAATAGGGACACCATTACACCACTTGGGATTGTAAGAGATGTTGAAGTCTTGTGTGGGAAAATAAATTACCCTACTGATTTTCTTGTTCTTGGTTCCCCACAAGATGACTTTTGTCCCATTATATTTGGTAGACCTTTCTTGAACACCGTCAATGCTAAAATAGATTGTGAGAAACAAACCATCGGTGTTAGTTTTGGTAATGAGTCTCATGAGTTTAATTTTTCCAAGTTTAGTAGAAAACATCATAAGGAAGAATTGTCTAGTAAGGATGAAATAATTGGTCTTGCTTCTATTGTTGTGCCTCCTACCGATCCACTAGAACAATATTTGCTAGACCATGAAAATGATATGCATCTGCATGAAAGAAATGAAATAGATAAGATTTTCTTTGAACAACGTCCTCTGCTTAAACACAATTTGCCTATTGAAACTCTAGGAGGTCCTCGTCCACCTAAAGGCGATCCTGTGTTTGAGTTAAATCGATTGCCAGACACTTTGAAATATGCTTATCTTGATGAGAAAAAGATTTATCCTGTTATTATTAGTGCTAACCTTTCAGAACATGAAGAAGAAAGATTATTTAAGGTTCTGAAGAAGCACCGAGCTGCCATTGGATATACTCTTGATGATTCAAAGGGCATTAGCCCCACTCTCTGTCAGCATAAAATTAATATGGAGCCTGATGCTAAACCCGTTGTTGATCACCAATGACGTTTAAATCCTAAAATGAAAGAAGTGGTAAGAACAGAAATACTGAAGCTTCTGGAAGCAGATATAATCTATCCCATAGCTGATAGTAGATGGGTAAGTCCCATTCATTGTGTCCCTAAAAAGGAGGTATTACCGTTGTTCTTAATGATAAGAATGAACTTATTCCACAAAGAATTGTTACTGGCTACATAATGGTAATTGATTTTAGAAAACTAAATAAAGCTACTAGAAAAGATCATTACCCTCTGCCTTTTATTGATCAAATGTTAGAAAGACTATCAAAGTACACACATTTTTGCTTTCTTGATGGATATTCCGGTTTTTCTCAAATACCTGTCTCACAACATGATCAAGAGAAAACCACCTTTACTTGCCCTTTTGGAACTTATGCTTATAGACGTATGCCTTTTGGTTTATGCAATACACCTGCTACTTTCAAAGATGTATGACTGCTATATTCTCTGATTTTTGTGAAAAGATTGTTGAAGTTTTCATGGATGATTTTTCCATTTACGGAACTTCTTTTGATGATTGCTTGAGCAACCTTGATCGAGTTTTGCAGAGATGCGAGCAAACTAATCTCGTCTTGAATTGGGAGAAGTGCCACTTCATGGTTAATGAAGGTATTGTCTTGGGACATAAATTTTTTGAATGAGGTATTGAGGTGGATAAAGCTAAAGTTGATGCAATTGAGAAAATGCCATGCCCTAAAGATATCAAAGGTACTCGTAGTTTCCTCGATCATGCTGGCTTCTATAGGAGGTTTATTAAAGACTTCTCTAAAATTTCTAGGCCTCTTACAAATCTTTTACAAAAGGATGTTCCATTTGTTTTTGATGATGATTGTTTAGAAGCCTTTGAAACACTTAAGAAAGCCTTGATTTCTGCATCTATTGTTCAACCACCTGATTGGAACTTGCCTTTTGAAATTATGTGTGATGCTAGTGATTATGCTGTTGGTGCTGTTCTAGGAAAAAGAGTCGATAAGAAGTTAAATGTTATTCATTATGCTAGTAAAACTCTTGACAGTGCTCAACGGAATTATGCTACTACTGAAAAAGAATTTTTAGCAGTTGTGTTTGCTTGTGATAAATTTAGAACTTACATAGTTGATTCTAAAGTGACTGTTCACAACGATCATGCTGCTATAAAATATCTTATGGAAAAGAAGGATGCTAAACCTAGACTCATTAGGTGGGTTCTTTTGTTACAAGAATTTGACTTACATGTCACCGATAGAAAGGGAGTTGAGAACCCAGTGGCTGATAACTTGTCTAGGTTAGAAAATATTCTTGATGGCCCACAACCTATTAATGACAATTTTCCTGATGAACAATTAGCTGCAATAAATGTTTCTCATAACACTCCTTGGTATGCTGACTATGCCAATTATATTGTTGCTAAATATATACCACCTAGCTTCACATACCAACAAAAGAAAAAAAATTCTTCTATGATTTAAGACATTACTTTTGGGATGACCCACGTCTTTATAAAGAAGGAGTAGATGGTATTATTAGACGTTGTGTACCTGAGCATGAACAGGGACAAATCCTACAAAAATGTCACTCCGAAGCTTATGGAGAAGAACATGCGGGAGATAGAACTGCTCGCAAGGTATTGCAATCTGGTTTTTATTGGCCTACTCTCTTCAAGGATGCCCGTAAGTTTGTTTTATCTTGTGATGAATGTCAAAGAATTGGTAATATTAGTAAGCGTCAGGAAATGCCTATGAATTATTCTCTTGCTGTTGAACCATTTGATGTTTGGGGATTTGATTACATGGGACCTTTTCCTTCCTCTAATGGGTATACACATATTTTGGTTGCTGTTGATTATGTTACTAAGTGGGTAGAAGCTATTCCAACAAGTAGTGCTGATCACAACACCTCTATTAAAATGCTTAAGGAAATCATTTTCCCAAGGGTTGGAGTCCCTAGATATTTAATGACTGATGGTGGTTCACATTTTATTCATGGTGCTTTCCGTAAAATACTTGCTAAATATGATGTTAACCATAGAATTGCATCACCTTATCATCCTCAGTCTAGTGGTCAAGTTGAACTTAGCAATAGAGAAATAAAATTTATATTACAAAAAACTATCAATAGGTCCCGAAAGAATTGGTCTAAGAAGTTAGATGATGCACTTTGGGCTTATAGAACAGCATATAAAAATCCTATGGGTATGTCTCCGTATAAAATGGTTTATGGAAAAGCTTGTCATTTGCCTCTTGAGTTAGAACATAAAGCATATTGGGCAATCAAAGAACTCAACTATGACTTCAAACTTGCCGGTGAAAAGAGGTTATTTGATATTAGCTCACTAGATGAATGGAGAACCCAAGCCTATGAAAATGCCAAGTTATTTAAAGAAAAAGTTAAAAGATGGCATGACAAAAGAATCCAAAAGCGTGAGTTCAAAGTTGGAGAATATGTTCTTTTGTACAACTCTCGTTTCAGATTCTTTGCAGGAAAACTCCTCTCCAAATGGGAAGGACCCTATGTTATCGAGGAGGTTTATCGATCCAGAGCCATCAAGATAAATAATGCCGAAGGTACTAGCCCGAAGGTTGTTAATGGGCAACGAATAAAACATTATATCTCAGGTATGCCCATTAATGTTGAAAGCAATATTATCCAAACTATGACACCGGAAGAACACATAAAGGAAACCTTCCGGAACACTCCGGAATCATGAAAAAAAGGGAGGTACGTGATACGGTAAGTAAACGGACTCCGAAAAATCCGCAAAAATATTTTCTGTCTGTTTTGGAATATAACAAAAATTAGGAAAATAAGAAACAACCAGGAAGCCAAGCCTGGTGGGCACAAGACACCAGGGCGCGCCTGGCTTGCCAGGCGCTTAGGTGGGTTGTGCCCACCTCGGGTACCTTCTGGACTCCATTTTTCTTCAGCTTGCTTGTTCCCCAAGATAAAAAATCTTTATATACCCCCCGAACCTATTGACCACTGTATCGCGGAGAAATCTTCTATTTTCTTTTCCTTGCTATTTTCTGATAGATCCAATCTACCACGGCCGCTTCAGGTTCCTCCAAGGACAAGTTCTTTGAGAACGTCATCAACCCATATTTGCGGGAGGTGATGCAGCACCCTCAGGCTATCTAGATGCATGAGGGGGTGCTGCACATCCGTGATGTGCAAGGCCCCAAGGGGACGGGATCCGTGGAGGCTAAGCTTGAAGCAATGGAACAGGAAGTCTTCCGGTGCAAGGGGATGGTAGAACGTGGACTCAATGCCAATTACCTCATGATCGCGGACTACACCCGTGATCTCAAGGTGGATGGCAAGTCCATGAAGGGCATCATCTTCACCTTCAACGAGCAAATCAACTTCCTCCAAAGCCAGATCTATGATCTCCAAAACTAAGTCTTTGAATATGAAGCGAGGTTTAAAGGTATGAGTTTGGCTGCCAGTTGCAGGACCCGTGAGACTCACTCCTCCTCTTATGATGGTGAGCCCTTGCCATGGAAACCCGAGGATAAGATTGCCACTACTTCATCACCACCACCTCCTTCTTCATCACCAAAGGAAAATTGAGTATCGGGTATGGGCACTCCCCTTGGCTTGTGCCAAGCTTGGGGGAGGTGCCCCGGTATCGTATCACCTCCACTATCTTTTGCCTTTACTTATCTTAGTTTGATCCATAGTTACCTTTTGCTTTGGATGAATAAAAGTTTAGTTCGATTCTTTCTTTTCGAATGTTTGCTTAGTGATCTATCTTTGTAATCGTGTGCAAGATATATATAATAAAGTTTTGTTTGAGTTTTGTTTTCTTTACTTTCATGTTCAATAAAAAGAAAGGAAATAAATGAAAAAGATCATATGCTAATTTTATGGTAAGTAATGACATCACATAAGGAAGAGTATAAGTAGAAAATTTTATTGGAGATTGACAAACATAACATTGGTCAATGATGCAATTCATGAAAGAATTAATAAGGGAAGAGAAGATTCGCATGCAAATATACTATCTTGGACATCTTTTGTGATTGTGAGCCCCCATCAAAATATTATATGCAAAAATAGTTGACGTTGGACAAGGAAGACAACATAATGATTTATGTTTTCACATAGAAGTTATATTGTCATAGATCCTTTTACATCTGGTGCTTGCCCCTATCTTTGCTAGCCAAAAATTCCGCACTAAGTAGAGATACTACTTGTGCATCCAAAAACCTTAAACCCAAATCTTATTTTGAGAGTCCACCATACCTACCTATGGATTGATTAAGATCCTTCAAGTAAGTTGTCATCGGTGCAAAAAGGGCAATAAAAATTGCTTCTAAAAGTGTTGGATCATTTAGTGTAAGAGAAAATTGAGCGTTGTACGAACTTGTGATGGCAAAGAATAAAAGCAACAGACTGCATAATAAAGGTTGCTATCACAAGGGGCAATATAACATGATGTTCTTTTGCACTAAGAGATTGAGCATACAAACAAATAAGCGCATGGCAACCTCTTCTTCCCTCTGCGAAGGGCCTATCTTTTACTTTTATGTATTTACTTTTATGCAAGAGTCAAACTTCTTCTCTCTATTCCTTTTTATTTTCTCTTTTGGCAAGCATCATGTGGTGAGGAAAGATCTAGGCACATATATCCAGTTGGATATGAGTAGCATGAGTTATTATTGTTGACATCACCCTCGAGGTGAGTATGTTGGGAGGCGAATCTATAAGCCCCTATCTTTCTATGTGTCCGGTTGAAACGTTTTGCTCATGTGTATGCGGTGAGTGTTAGCAATCATAGAAGACTATATGATTGTTGAGTATGTGGACTTGCCAAAAAGGCTCCGATACATGACCCTTCCTGAAAAGATGATGAATTGTAGTTGCAAAGTTGACTGAAAACATAGTTTGTTGGTTTTCAATAGAGTTTATGCTTTATACTTCGATGTTGTGATGAATTGTTACTTGTTCATGAGAAGTTATATGATAAAAGTTCTATGCTAAAGTTTGTTGCTGTTATAATAATATACATGATGCTTTTATGTCCGTATTTTGTTTTTATCGACACCTCTCTCTCTAAGCATGTGGACGTGTTTTTCGATTTTGGTTTTCGCTTGAGGACAAGCGAGGTCTAAGCTTGGGGGAGTTGATACGTCCATTTTGCATCATGTTTTCCTACTATTATTTATGATGTTTTTATGCATAATTATGCTTTTTGGAGTAATTCTAATGCCTTTTCTCTCATAATATGCAAGGTTCACACAAAGAGGGAGAATTCCGGCAGCTGGAAATCTGGACCTGAAAAAGCTACGTCATGCTACCTATTCTGCACAACTCCAAATGAGCTGAAACTTCACGAGGAATTTTTATGGAATATATAAGAATTATCGGAGCCAATAAGTACCAGAGGGGGCCCACCAAGTGGGCACAACCTACCTAGGCGCGCCAGGGAGCCCAGGCGCGCCCTGGTGGGTTGTGCCCTCCTCGGCCCACCTCCGGTGCCCCTCTTCTAGTATATAAGTCATTTTGACCTAGAAAAAATAAGGAGAGGATTTTCGGGATGAAGTGCCACCGTCTCGAGGCGGAACTTGGGCAGGAGCACTTTTGCCCTCCGGCGAAGCGATTCCGCCGGGGGAACTTCCTTCCCGGAGGGGGAAATCATCGTCATCATCATCACCAACAACTCTCCCATCTTGGGGAGGGCAATATCCATCAACATCTTCAACAGCACCATCTCCTCTCAAACCCTACTTCATCTCTTGTGTTCAATCTTTGTACCGGAACTATAGATTGGTACTTGTGGGTGACTAGTAGTGTTGATTACATCTTGTAGTTGATTACTATATGGTTTATTTGGTGGAAGATTATATGTTCAGATCCATTATGCTATTTAATACCCCTCTGATCTTGAGCATGATTATCATTAGTGAGTAGTTACTTTTGTTCTTGAGGTCACAGGAGAAATCTTGTTGCAAGTAATCATGTGAACTTGATTTGTGTTCGTTATTTTGATGGTATGTATGTTGTGATTCCCTTAGTGGTGTCATGTGAATGTCGACTACATGGCACTTCACCTTATTAGGGCCTAAGGGAATGCATTGTGGAGTAGTTATTAGATGATGGGTTGCTAGAGTGACAGAAGCTTAAACCCTAGTTTATGCGCTATTCCGTAAGGGACTGATTTGGATCCAAAAGTTTAATGCTATGGTTAGATTTATTCTTAATACTTTTATCGTAGTTGCGGATGCTTGTGAGGGGTTAATCATAAGTAGGAGGTTTGTTCAAGTAAGAACAGCACCTAAGCACCGGTCCACCCACATATCAAATTATCAAAGTACTGAACACAAATCAAACCAACATGATGAAAGTGACTAGATGAAATTCCCGTGTACCATCAAGAACACTTTGCTTATCATAAGAGATCATTTTGGCCTATCCTTTGCCTCAAAAGTATTGGGCTACCTTGCTGCACTTTTGTTACCGTTACCGTTACTTGCTCATTACAAATTATCATGCTACCAAACTACTCGTTACTTATAATTTCAGTGCTTGTAGACATTACCTTGCTGAAAACCGCTTGTCATTTCCTTCTGCTCCACGTTGGGTTCGACACTCTTACTTATCGAAAGGACTACGATTGATCCCATATACTTGTGGGTCATCAAGGCTCTTTTCTGGCACCGTTGCCGGGGAGTGAAGCGCTCTTGGTAAGTGGAAATCGGTAAGGAAAAATTATTACTACGTGCTGAAATTTATTGTCACTTGCTACTATGGAGAACAATCCTTTGAGGGGTTTGTTCGGGGTATCTTCACCTCGACCGGAACCACAATTAGTTACCCCTCAACCTACTGCACCTACTGAAAATATTGGTTATGAAATTCCTTCGGGTATGATAGAACAACTGCTAGCTAATCCTTATGCAGGAGATGGAACCGAACATCCTGATATGCACTTGATATATGTGGATGAAGTTTGTGGATTATTTAAGCTTGCAGGTTTACCCGGAGATGAAGCTAAGTAGAAGGTTTTCCCTTTATCTTTGAAGGGAAAATCATTGGCATGGTATAGGCTATGCGATGATATTAGATCTTGGAATTGGAATCGATTGAAATTGGAATTTCACCAAAAAATTTATCCTATGCATCTAGTTCATCGTGATCAGAATTACATATATAATTTTTGGCCTCATGAAGGAGAAAGTATCGCTCTAGCTTGGGGGAGGCTTAAGTCAATGTTATATTCATGCCCAAATCATGATCTCTCAAGAGAAATTATTATTCAGAATTTTTATGCTCGGCTTTCTCATGATGATCGATCCATCCTTGATACTTCTTGCACCGGTTCCTTTGTGAAGAAAACTATTGATTTCTGGTGGGATCTTTTAGAAAGAATTAAACGCAACTCTGAAGATTGTGAACTCGATGAAGGTAAAGAGTCAGGTATTAAGCTCAAGTATGATTGTGTTAAATCTTTTATGAACACCGATGCTTTTCAAAAGTTTAGCACTAAATATGGACTTGACTCTGAGATAGTAGCCTCCTTTTGTGAATCATTTGCTACTCATGTTGACATCCCTAAGGAGAAGTGGTTTAAATATCACCCACCTATCAAAGAAGAAATTAAAGAACCAGTAGTAGCTAAAGATGAAACTATTATTTACAATGTTGATCCAGTTGTGCCTACTGCTTATATTGAAAAACACCTTTCCCTGTTACGATAAAGGAACATGCTAAAGTCTCAACTGTGGTCAACAAAAGTTATATTAGAACTTCCAAACCTGCTGAACAAATCAAAGTAGAACCTAGTGTTGCTATGATTAAAGATCTCTTGGTTGAAAATATAGATGGGCATGTTATTTACTTCTGTGATGAAGCTGCTAGAATTGCCAAACCCGATGAAAAAGATAAGCATAGACCCATTGTTGGCATGCCTATTGTCTCAGTTAAAATAGGAGATCACTGTTATCATGGTTTATGCGACATAGGTGCTAGCGTGAGTGCCATTCCTTTTATCTTATATCAAGAAATTATGAATGATATAGCACCCGCTGAAATAAAAGACATTGATGTTACTATTAAACTTGCTAATAGGGACACCATTACACCACTTGGGATTGTAAGAGATGTTGAAGTCTTGTGTGGGAAAATAAAATACCCTACTGATTTTCTTGTTCTTGGTTCCCCACAAGATGACTTTTGTCCCATTATCTTTGGTAGACCTTTCTTGAACACCGTCAATGCTAAAATAGATTGTGAGAAACAAACCATCGGTGTTAGTTTTGGTAATGAGTCTCATGAGTTTAATTTTTCCAAGTTTAGTAGAAAACATCATAAGGAAGAATTGTCTAGTAAGGATGAAATAATTGGTCTTGCTTCTATTGCTGTGCCTCCTACCGATCCACTAGAACAATATTTGCTAGACCATGAAAATGATATGCATCTGGATGAAAGAAATGAAATAGATAAGATTTTCTTTGAACAACGTCCTCTGCTTAAACACAATTTGCCTATTGAAACTCTAGGAGGTCCTCCTCCACCTAAAGGCGATCCTGTGTTTGAGTTAAATCGATTGCCACACACTTTGAAATATGCTTATCTTGATGAGAAAAAGATTTATCCTGTTATTATTAGTGCTAACCTTTAAGAACATGAAGAAGAAAGATTATTTAAGGTTCTGAAGAAGCACCGAGCTGCCATTGGATATACTCTTGATGATTTAAAGGGCATTAGCCCCACTCTCTGTCAGCATAAAATTAATATGGAGCCTGATGCTAAACCCATTGTTGATCACCAATGACGTTTAAATCCTAAAATGAAAGAAGTGGTAAGAACAGAAATACTGAAGCTTCTGGAAGCAGATATAATCTATCCCATAGCTGATAGTAGATGGGTAAGTCCCATTCATTGTGTCCCTAAAAAGGAGGTATTACCGTAGTTCTTAATGATAAGAATGAGCTTATTCCACAAAGAATTGTTACTGGCTACAGAATGGTAATTGATTTTAGAAAACTAAATAAAGCTACTAGAAAAGATCATTACCCTCTGCCTTTTATTGATCAAATGTTAGAAAGACTATCAAAGTACACACATTTTTGCTTTCTTGATGGATATTCTGGTTTTTCTCAAATACCTGTCTCACAACCTGATCAAGAGAAAACCACCTTTACTTGCCCTTTTGGAACTTATGCTTATAGACATATGCCTTTTGGTTTATGCAATGCACCTGCTACTTTCAAAGATGTATGACTGCTATATTCTCTGATTTTTGTGAAAAGATTGTTGAAGTTTTCATGGATGATTTTTCCATTTACGGAACTTCTTTTGATGATTGCTTGAGCAACCTTGATCGAGTTCTGCAGAGATGCGAGCAAACTAATCTCGTCTTGAATTGGGAGAAGTGCCACTTTATGGTTAATGAAGGTATTGTCTTAGGACATAAAATTTGTGAATGAGGTATTGAGGTGGATAAAGCTAAAGTTGGTGCAATTGAGAAAATGCCATGCCCTTAAGATATCAAAGGTATTCGTAGTTTCCTCGATCATGCTGGCTTCTATAGGAGGTTTATTAAAGACTTCTCTAAAATTTCTAGGCCTCTTACAAATCTTTTACAAAAGGATGTTCCATTTGTTTTTGATGATGATTGTTTAGAAGCCTTTGAAACACTTAAGAAAGCCTTGATTTCTGCACCTATTGTTCAACCACCTGATTGGAACTTGCCTTTTGAAATTATGTGTGATGCTAGTGATTATGCTATTGGTGCTGTTCTAGGAAAAAGAGTCGAGAAGAAGTTAAATGTTATTCATTATGCTAGTAAAACTCTTGACAGTGCTCAACGGAATTATGCTACTACTGAAAAAGAATTTTTAGCAGTTGTGTTTGATTGTGATAAATTTAGAACTTACATAGTTGATTCTAAAGTGACTATTCACAACGATCATGCTGCTATAAAATATCTTGTGGAAAAGAAGGATGCTAAACCTAGACTCATTAGGTGGGTTCTTTTGTTACAAGAATTTGATTTACATGTCACTGATAGAAAGGGAGCTGAGAACCCAGTGGCTGATAACTTGTCTAGGTTAGAAAATATTCTTGATGACCCACAACCTATTAATGACAATTTTCATGATGAACAATTAGCTGCAATAAATGTTTCTCATAACACTCCTTGGTATGCTGACTATGCCAATTATATTGTTGCTAAATATATACCACCTAGCTTCACATACCAATAAAAGAAAAAAATTCTTCTATGATTTAAGACATTACTTTTGGGATGACCCACGTCTTTATAAAGAAGGAGTAGATGGTATTATTAGACGTTGTGTACCTGAGCATGAACAGGGACAAATCCTACAAAAATGTCACTCCAAAGCTTATGGAGAAGATCATGCGGGAGATAGAACTGCTCGCAAGGTATTGCAATCTGGTTTTTATTGGCCTACTCTCTTCAAGGATGCCCGTAAGTTTGTTTTATCTTGTGATGAATGTCAAAGAATTGGTAATATTGGTAAGCGTCAGGAAATGCCTATGAATTATTCTCTTGCTGTTGAACCATTTGATGTTTGGGGATTTGATTACATGGGACCTTTTCCTTCCTCTAATGGGTATACACATATTTTGGTTGCTGTTGATTATGTTACTAAGTGGGTAGAAGCTATTCCAACAAGTAGTGCTGATCACAACACCTCTATTAAAATGCTTAAGGAAGTCATTTTCCCAAGGTTTGGAGTCCCTAGATATTTAATGACTGATGGTGGTTCACATTTTATTCATGGTGCTTTCCGTAAAATGCTTGCTAAATATGGTGTTAACCATAGAATTGCATCACCTTATCATCCTCAGTCTAGTGGTCAAGTTGAACTTAGCAATAGAGAAATAAAATTTATATTACAAAAAACTATCAATAGGTCCCGAAAGAATTGGTCTAAGAAGTTAGATGATGCACTTTGGGCTTATAGAACAACATATAAAAATCCTATGGGTATGTCTCCGTATAAAATGGTTTATGGAAAAGCTTGTCATTTGCCTCGTGAGTTAGAACATAAAGCATATTGGGCAATCAAAGAACTCAACTACGACTTCAAACTTGCCGGTGAAAAGAGGTTATTTGATATTAGCTCACTAGATGAATGGAGAACCCAAGCCTATGAAAATGCCAAGTTATTTAAAGAAAAAGTTAAAAGATGGCATGACAAAAGAATCCAAAAGCGTGAGTTCAAAGTTGGAGAATATGTTCTTTTGTACAACTCTCGTTTCAAATTCTTTGCAGGAAAACTCCTCTCCAAATGGGAAGGACCCTATGTTATCGAGGAGGTTTATCGATCCAGAGCCATCAAGATAAATAATGCCGAAGGTACTAACCCGAAGGTTGTTAATGCGCAACGAATAAAACATTATATCTCAGGTATGCCCATTAATGTTGAAAGCAATATTATCCAAACTATGACACCGGAAGAACACATAAAGGAAACCTTCCGGAACACTCCGGAATCATGAAAAAAAGGGAGGTACGTGATACGGTAAGTAAACGGACTCCGAAAAATCCGCAAAAATATTTTCTGTCCCTTTTGGAATATAACAAAAATTAGGAAAATAAGAAACAACCAGGAAGCCAAGACTGGTGGGCACAAGACACCAGGGCGCGCCTGGCTTGCCAGGCGCTTAGGTGGGTTGTGCCCACCTCGGGTACCTGAACAAATCAAAGTAGAACCTAGTGTTGCTATGGTTAAAGATCTCTTGGTTGAAAATATAGATGGGCATGTTATTTACTTCTGTGATGAAGCTGCTAGAATTGCCAAACCCGATGAAAAAGATAAGCATAGACCCATTGTTGGCATGCCTATTGTCTCAGTTAAAATAGGAGATCACTGTTATCATGGTTTATGCGACATAGGTGCTAGCGTGAGTGCCATTCCTTTTACCTTATATCAAGAAATTATGAATGATATAGCACCCGTTGAAATAGAAGACATAGATGTTACTATTAAACTTGCTAATAGGGACACCATTACACCACTTGGGATTGTAAGAGATGTTGAAGTCTTGTGTGGGAAAATAAAATACCCTACTGATTTTCTTGTTCTTGGTTCCCCACAAGATGACTTTTGTCCCATTATCTTTGGTAGACCTTTCTTGAACACCGTCAATGCTAAAATAGATTGTGAGAAACAAACCATCGGTGTTAGTTTTGGTAATGAGTCTCATGAGTTTAATTTTTCCAAGTTTAGTAGAAAACATCATAAGGAAGAATTGTCTAGTAAGGATGAAATAATTGGTCTTGCTTCTATTGCTGTGCCTCCTACCGATCCACTAGAACAATATTTGCTAGACCATGAAAATGATATGCATCTGCATGAAAGAAATGAAATAGATAAGATTTTCTTTGAACAACGTCCTCTGCTTAAACACAATTTTCCTATTGAAACTCTAGGAGGTCCTCCTCCACCTAAAGGCGATCCTGTGTTTGAATTAAAACAATTGCCAGACACTTTGAAATTTGCTTATCTTGATGAGAAAAAGATTTATCCTGTTATTATTAGTGCTAACCTTTCAGAACATGAAGAAGAAAGATTATTTAAGGTTCTGAAGAAGCACCAAGCTGCCATTGGATATACTCTTGATGATTAAAGGGCATTAGCCCCACTCTCTGTCAGCATAAAATTAATATGGAGCCTGATGCTAAACCCGTTGTTGATCACCAATGACGTTTAAATCCTAAAATGAAAGAAGTGGTAAGAACAGAAATACTGAAGCTTCTGGAAGCAGATATAATCTATCCCATAGCTGATAGTAGATGGGTAAGTCCCATTCATTGTGTCCCTAAAAAGGAGGTATTACCATTGTTCTTAATGGTAAGAATGAACTTATTCCACAAAGAATTGTTACTGGCTACAGAATGGTAATTGATTTTAGAAAACTAAATAAAGCTACTAGAAAAGATCATTACCCTTTGCCTTTTATTGATCAAATGTTAGAAAGACTATCAAAGCAGACACATTTTTGCTTTCTTGATGGATATTCCGGTTTTTCTCAAATACCTGTCTCACAACCTGATCAAGAGAAAACCACCTTTACTTGCCCTTTTGGAACTTATGCTTATAGACGTATGCCTTTTGGTTTATGCAATGCACCTGCTACTTTTCAAAGATGTATGACTGCTATATTCTCTGATTTTTATGAAAAGATTGTTGAAGTTTTCATGGATGATTTTTCCATTTACGAAACTTCTTTTGATGATTGCTTGAGCAACCTTGATCGAGTTTTGCAGAGATGCGAGCAAACTAATCTCGTCTTGAATTGGGAGAAGTGCCACTTTATGGTTAATGAAGGTATTGTCTTGGGACATAAAATTTCTGAATGAGGTATTGAGGTGGATAAAGCTAAAGTTGATGCAATTGAGAAAATGCCATGCCCTTAAGATATCAAAGGTATTCGTCGTTTCCTCGATCTTGCTGGCTTCTATAGGAGGTTTATTAAAGACTTCTCTAAAATTTCTAGGCCTCTTACAAATCTTTTACAAAAGGATGTTCCATTTGTTTTTGATGATGATTGTTTAGAAGCCTTTGAAACACTTAAGAAAGCCTTGATTTCTGCACCTATTGTTCAACCACCTGATTGGAACTTGCTTTTGAAATTATGTGTGATGCTAGTGATTATGCTGTTGGTGCTGTTCTAGGAAAAAGAGTCGATAAGAAGTTAAATGTTACTCATTATGCTAGTAAAACTCTTGACAGTGCTCAACGGAATTATGCTACTACTAAAAAAGAATTTTTAGCAGTTGTGTTTGCTTGTGATAAATTTAGAACTTACATAGTTGATTCTAAAGTGACTGTTCACAACGATCATGCTGCTATAAAATATCTTATGGAAAAGAAGGATGCTAAACCTAGACTCATTAGGTGGGTTCTTTTGTTACAAGAATTTGACTTACATATCACTGATAGAAAGGGAGCTGAGAACCCAGTGGCTGATAACTTATCTAGGTTAGAAAATATTATTGATGACCCACAACCTATTAATGATAATTTTCCTGATGAACAATTAGCTGCAATAAATGTTTCTCATAACACTCCTTGGTATGCTAACTATGCCAATTATATTGTTGCTAAATATATACCACCTAGCTTCACGTACCAACAAAAGAAAAAAAATTCTTCTATGATTTAAGACATTACTTTTGGGATGACCCACGTCTTTATAAAGAAGGAGTAGATGGTATTATTAGGCGTTGTGTACCTGAGCATGAACAGGGACAAATCCTACAAAAATGTCACTTCGAAGCATATGGAGAAGATCATGCGGGAGATAGAACTGCTCGCAAGGTATTGCAATCTGGTTTTTATTGGCCTACTCTCTTCAAGGATGCCCGTAAATTTGTTTTATCTTGTGATGAATGTCAAAGAATTGGTAATATTGGTGAGCATCAGGACATGCCTATCAATTATTCTCTTGCTGTTGAACCATTTGATGTTTAGGGATTTGATTACATGGGACCTTTTCCTTCCTCTAATGGGTATACACATATTTTGGTTGCTGTTGATTATGTTACTAAGTGGGTAGAAGCTATTCCAACAAGTAGTGCTGATCACAACACCTCTATTAAAATGCTTAAGGAAGTCATTTTCCCAAGGTTTGGAGTCCCTAGATATTTAATGACTGATGGTGGTTCACATTTTATTCATGGTGCTTTACGTAAAATGCTTGCTAAATATGATGTTAGCCATAGAATTGCATCACCTTATCATCCTCAGTCTAGTGGTCAAGTTGAACTTAGCAATAGAGAAATAAAATTAATATTACAAAAAACTATCAATAGGCCCCGAAAGAATTGGTCTTAGAAGTTAGATGATGCACTTTGGGCTTATAGAACAGCATATAAAAATCCTATGGGTATGTCTCCGTATAAAATGGTTTATGGAAAAGCTTATTATTTGCCTCTTGAGTTAGAACATAAAGCATATTGGGCAATCAAAGAACTCAACTATGACTTCAAACTTGCCGGTGAAAAGAGGTTATTTGATATTAGCTCACTAGATGAATGGAGAACCCAAGCCTATGAAAATGCCAAGTTATTTAAAGAAAAAGTTAAAAGATGGCATGACAAAAGAATCCAAAAGCGTGAGTTCAAAGTTGGAGAATATGTTCTTTTGTACAAGTCTCATTTCAGATTCTTTGCAGGAAAACTCCTCTCCAAATGGGAAGGATCCTATGTTATCGAGGAGGTTTATCGATCCGGAGCCATCAAGATAAATAATGCCGAAGGTACTAACCCGAAGGTTGTTAATGGGCAACGAATAAAACATTATATCTCAGGTATGCCCTTTAATGTTGAAAGCAATATTATCCAAACTATGACACCGGAAGAAGACATAAAGGAAACCTTCCGGAACACTACAGAATCATGAAAAAAAGGGAGGTACGTGATACGGTAAGTAAACGGACTCCGAAAAATCCGCAAAAATATTTTCTGTCCGTTTTGGAATATAACAAAAATTAGGAAAATAAGAAACAACCAGGAAGGTAACCCTGGTGGGCCCAGGTGGGTTGTACCCACCTCGGGTACTTTCCGGACTCCGTTTTTCTTCAGCTTGCTTGTTTCCCAATATAAAAAATCTTTATATACCCCTCGAACCTATTGACCACTGTGTCGTGGAGAAATCTTCTGTTTTCTTTTCCTTGTTGTTTTCTGATAGATCCAATCTACCACGGCCGCTTCAAGCTCTTCCAAGGACAAGTTCTTCGAGAACGTCATCAACCCATATTTGCGGGAGGTGATGCAGCACCCTCAGGCTATCCAGATGCATGAGGGGGTGCTACACATCCGCGATGTGCAAGGCCCCAAGGGGACGGGATCCGTGGAGGCTAAGCTTGAAGCTATGGAGCAGGAAGTCTTCCGGTGCAAGGGGATGGTAGAACGTGGATTCAATGCCAATCACCTCATGATCGCGGACAACACTCGTGATCTCAAGGTGGATGGCAAGTCCATGAAGGGCATCATCTTCACCTTCAATGAGAAAATCAACTTCCTCCAAAGCCAGATCTATGATCTCCAAAACCAAGTCTTTGAATATGAGGCATGGTTTAAAGGTATGAGTTTGGCTGCCAGTTGCAGGACCCGTGAGACTCACTCCTCCTCTTATGATGGTGAGCCCTTGCCATGGAAACCCGAGGATAAGATTGCCACTACTTCATCACCACCACCTCCTTCTTCATCACCAAAGGAAAATTGAGTATCGTGTATGGGCACTCCCCTTGGCTTGTGCCAAGCTTGGGGGAGGTGCCCCAGTATCGTATCACCTCCACTATCTTTTGCCTTTACTTATCTTAGTTCGATCCATAGTTATCTTTTGCTTTGGATGAATAAAAGTTTAGTTCGATCCTTTCTTTTCGAGTGTTTGCTTAGTGATCTATCTTTGTAAACGTGTGCAAGATATATATAATAAAGTTTAGTTTGAGTTTTGTTTTCTTTACTTTCATGCTCAATAAAAAGAAAGGAAATAAATGAAAAAGATCATATGCTAATTTTATGGTAAGTAATGACATCACATAAGGAAGAGTATCAGTAGAAAATTTTATTGGAGATTGACAAACATAGCATTGGTCAATGATGCAATTCATGAAAGAATTAATAAGGGAAGAGAAGATTCACATGCAAATATACTATCTTGGACATCTTTTGTGATTGTGAGCCCCCATCAAAATATTATATGCCAAAATTGTTGACATTGGACACGGAAGACAACGTAATGATTTATGTTTGTTCATATTCACATAGAAGTTATATTGTCATAGATCCTTTAACATGTGGTGCTTGCCCCTATCTTTGCTAGCCAAAAATTCCGCACTAAGTAGAGATACTACTTGTGCATCCAAAAACCTTAAACCCAAATCTTATTTTGAGAGTCCACCATACCTACCTATGGATTGAGTAAGATCCTTCAAGTAAGTTGTCATCAGTGCACAAAGGGCAATAAAAATTGCTTCTAAAAGTGTTGGATCATTTAGTGTAAGAGAAAATTGAGCGTTGTACGAACTTGTGATGGCAAACAATAAAAGCGACCGACTCCATAATAAAGGTTGCTATCACAAGGGGCAATATAACGTGATGTTCTTTTGCACTAAGAGATTGAGCATACAAACAAATAAGCGCATGGCAACCTCTGCTTCCCTCTGTGAAGGGCCTATCTTTTACTTTTATGTATTTACTTTTATGCAAGAGTCAAAGTTCTTCCCTCTATTCCTTTTTATTTTCTCTTTTGGCAAGCATCATGTGGTGAGGAAAGATCTAGGCACATATATCCAGTTGGATATGAGTAGCATGAGTTATTATTGTTGACATCAGCCTCGAGGTGAGTATGTTGGGAGGCGAATCTATAAGCCCCTATCTTTCTATGTGTCCAGCAGAAACGTTTGGCTCATGTGTATGCGGTGAGTGTTAGCAATCATAGAAGACTATATGATGGTTGATTATGTGGACTTGCCAAAAAGGCTCCGATACGTGACCCTTCCTGAAAAGATGATGAATTGTAGTTGCAAAGTTGACTGAAAACATAGTTTGTTGGTTTTCAATAGAGTTTATGCTTTATACTTCGATGTTGTGATGAATTGTTACTTGTTTGTGACGCCCCCGACTCAATCGTGCAGTAATCATACACACAAATGCACACGATCAAGCGCAGGGACTCACGGGAAGATATCACAACACAACTCTAAAACATAAATAAAGTCATACAAGCTTTATATTACAAGCCAGTGGCCTCGAGGGCTCGAATACATAAGCTTGCGTACAAGCATCAGCGGAAGCATCAGATATCTGAGTACATATATTAAAAGAGAAATAGAAAGGCCTTTAGAAAGGCGGGGCAAAAGAAAACACTACGATCGAAAGGCGTAGGCCTCCTGCCTGGGACCCTCCGAACCTACTCCTGGTTGTCATCCAACTCGTAGTAGTATCCATCCCCTGGGTAGTAGTAGTAGTCGATCGACGGGGCATCTGTCTCAGGGGCTCCATCATCTGGTCACGACAAACTGATATGGGGAGAAAAGGAAAACAAAGCAACCGTGAGTACTCAGAAGTACTTAGCAAGCAAGGACCTACACTACATATGCAACATTTTCAAAGGGAGGCTGTATATGTGGACTGGGCTGTAGAAATGCCAGAATAGAGGGGAAAGCCTAGTCCTATCGAAGACTAGCATCTTTAGAGGTCTTTCAGCAATAGAAGAGAGTAGAACAGTTCAATATAATGTAGCCGTAATGATATCAACCTCACCCAGAGATCCTTTCTCGACTCCCTGTGAGAAAGCAATCCCAGAGCCATACAGTCATCAACCTCTTCCTGAGATCCCTTCTCGACTCCCTGCGAGAAGCAATCCCAGAGCCATAGTATCCAAGTATCCAATTCTAAATTGTATCAATCAGGATACAACTCCGAGTGTCCTTTACCATAGGACAGGCTATCGATAGAAGTCTTCTTCCCTGCAGGGGTGCACCAACTTACCCACCACGCTCGCTTAACTCCGACCGGACACACTTTCCCGGGTCATGCCCGACCTCGGCCAAACGACACACCGCAGCCCTACCTAGAGATCAGCAGAGATGTCCCTGCCGGTCTACATCCTAAGCGCAAGGGGGTCTTGGGCCATCGCCCCTCGCCCTCCTGGTCGTTGCGCACATGGCTCAGATCCAAGCACCACCTCTGTCGTGAATGGCGCCAATCACTCCATGCCGCACTGCTGAACTGGACGTCTGTCAGAGCTTTCGGCTGATGCATACGATGCAGAACGCCCATACTATGCCCACGTGGTGGTTAGTGCTATCGGGCTAGAGGCCCACTCAGATCAAATATCCAAACCGTTAATACCTTGGGCTTGCGGTAACGAGCAGAGACTCACGAAAGATGTGACCCCGTCGCCCCATCTCGAGGACTTGCGGCAAGGGCCAAGAATGCCCGGCCACGCCTCGTATTCTCACTCGGGCACCACACAAGCAACCCGTCTTCACATCACACGTGGGTACCCCTCAGGGTCGACCCGCCTTTCCAAGTAACAATAGTACAGTCCTAGTATCCGTGTGTCCATAACATCAGGGGAATCCGAGGTATCACCCTCGTTGGATTCCTAATCGATGTATCCCTCAAGGTGAACTCGAAGGAATCACCCTCGCTGGGTTCACACTTGAGGTGTTGTACGAAGGCGTCGTTATCGGAAGTGGTGAAGGAGGAATCACCCTCGATGACCACGACCGAATAGCTACTCTACAGAGTTAACATCAGAAGTGCTACAAGAGGTTTCACCCTTGGCACTCGATAGTAACGCTGCAGTGTCGTTAGAACTAAGGGGTGGTGGTGTGCCGTGTCGGGGCTTGGTCTTCAATCCCGTTGATCGGGTCTTCGGATAATCCAGCGGGGCAGTCAGGACAAGTGGGTTCACTGATAGGTCTCTACCTAGCCTATACTAAGCAGTTTAGGATATGCAGGTAATTATCAACAGCAGGTTACAATAAACAGGCTATGCATCAGAATAGGTAAAGCAGTAGCAGCAGTAATTCTAATGCAAGCATGAGAAATTAGAATGGGCGATATCGGGATGATCAAAGGGGGGGCTTGCCTGGTTGCTTTGCGGCAAAGGCAAGGTCGTCAATGGTGTCTTCGATCTCCGGAGCTGCGGCAGTACCGGGAACTACGTCGGGGTCTAACGAGAGAGAAGAGGGGGAGAAAACAGTATAAATATACAGCAAACATGAGCAACACGATGTATGACATGGCAATACGCAGTGCTAGGGGTAGTCTAACGCAGTACTACACGTATCAGACGGAGTGGGAGAATATCTGACGATATTTCCCGGGTCTTTGGATTTATCGGACAGACGATCCAGAGAGGAAAGTTCCATGTTCGGATAGTTAGGGACGTCTGACGGACGAACAGATCGCGTTTTCGGATTCGTCTCGTCATTCTGAGCAACTTTCATGTAGAAAGTATTTTCATCCGACTTACGAATTATTTTATATTAATTTTCTAAGTTTTATTCAATTTCTGAAAATCCTGGAATTTATTTAATTCGAATTAAACAGTAAATTGCTTTTATTACACCGGGCAGATCCAGCCACAGTCACTGACATGTGGAGCCAGTCACTGCCCAGTCAGCAGTACAGTCAGCATTGACTGAGTCAATGTTGACCAGTCAACAGGGTCAATGGGGCCCGTTTGTCAGTGTCACATATTTTAATAGGGTGTTTAATTTAAACTAACTAGGGGTGGGGCCCCACTGTCATAGAGCCATTAACTAAATAAACCGTTAATTAGGTTGCTAAGTAAGTTAATTAAGTTAATTACCTAGTTCATTAATTAATTAGTAAATATCTTTTTTTTAATATCATTTTTTAATACATTTTTATTTTCATTTTCGTCTTCGTTTATCTCCAGGGGCTGGGCCCCTGTGGTCAGTGAGCCAGCCGGCCCTAGGCTGGGCTCATGACGCACGCAGGCGCGACGACCACAGAGCCCGGGCATGGGCGGCCGGCGAAAAGGGAGGTGGCCGGCGCGCGCGGGGCTGCGCCCAAGGCCACGGCCAGGAAGGGGCCCGTGGCAGGGACGGGCGAGCAGGCAGGGGGACGGCGGCCACGGCTGGAGCCGGAGGCGCGGTTGGGCGCGGTGGTGGTGCTGGGCTGCGGGGCGAGCGAGGCGCAGCGGGCAGCGCAGGCGGGGGTCGAGCAGCGGCGGGGCACAGCGGAGCGCGGCGAGCAGCGAGGCCGGTGCGAGCGGGTGGCGGGCACAGAGATGCAGTGGCGCGGCGACCACGGGCTAGATGCGGCGAGGCGCAGGGGCCAGGTGGGGCGCGAGCGGGCGAGGACGGCGCCGTGTCGACCGCGAGCGGGGCTGCGCGGCCGCGAGCGGGCGCGGCAAGCAGCAGAGGCGCACGGGGGCCGCGCACGAGCTTGCGCTGGGTGAGGCCGGACCCGGTCGGGGCGCAGTGGCCGAACGGGGGAGGACAAGCGGGAAAAAAAAGGGGAGGCAGAGGAGGGACGGCTGCTCACGGCCGTTGTAGGTGTTCGGGCGGCTAGGCTCGAGGAGGCCGGCATGGGTAGGAGATGAGGAGGCGAGGTGATGGAGACGGGGTCGACGACGGGGTGGCCGAGGCGAAGGCGCTCCGGGAGGCGGCCGCGAGGCATGGTGGAGACCCGCGGGGAGGGGGTCGGGAGGACGTTCGGCAGCGGTGAGGCAGGGCGACGGGCGTCGGGGCACGGTGGCGTCGTCGGGCTCTGGAGCCCCGATCTAGATGGGATCGGGAGAGAAGGGGGAGCGGGGGGGGGGGGGGGGGAACGTGGGGGTGGTAGTGGCTAGGGTCGGTGAGCGGGGAAGGATAAGGAGGCCAAAGGGGGGAGGAGTTGGGCCGACTCGGCTGGGTCGGCTGAAATGACCAGCTGGGCCGGTTGGCCCGGGTTTTCTCTTTTTTTTTATACTTGCTCTTTTTATTTATTCTTTTCCTATTTTTATTTTAGTTTATTTTTAGTTTAGTTTTACTTAATATTAAAATGATCCCTAAATTAGTAATACCACAAAACCCACTGCCACAAAAGGTTTTACCCCAAAACAACTTAGTTTAGTATTTTATAAAATATAATAGGCATTTAATTAATTTTTATAGCCACTACTTTAAATATTTTGGTGCATTTAAATATTTTATAGGAATGTGGTTCCTCCACCATAATTACCTATGCATTATTTGGCACACTCCGAACATTTTAGTTTTAATATTTGAAAACCTTTACCGTTAGACTTGATTTTGAATTTGAATTTGAATAGGTTTGGAATCAACACATGTTTATCAACAGTAACCGAGGTGACATGGCATCATTAGCAGAGGTTCACTGTAGCTTAATTATCCGGGTGTCACAATTCTCCTCCACTACAAGAAATCTCGTCCCGAGATTTTAAGAGGGGGAGTAAGGGGGAATGTTCTGGTTATGAAATTCTAACGGATCCTTTTGTTCTGGGTTGCCCTTCTTGAAGTAGTTGCTCCTTTATGTTGATGTCTTCATTTCTCTGCTTCAGGCCATCATGATGAAGTTGTCGTCCTTTCTTCGGGAACTCCATCGTACTTACGAAAGAATAAGGGGGGTATTCCAGGAGAACGGACCTCTGCAAGGTTGTCTATCTGGTAGATAACATCGGGGAAGGTGGCGGAAAGTAACTCTTGAATTGAAACTTAAGAAAATTTTGAGAACAAGGTAAGAAGGTACCAATAAGAAGTTTCGAGCGGATAGGCAATCGTTTATTGCCTGAAACAGAGTGTGAAAGGGGTTCAGAGCAATGGGAGTAAGCATTGTGTTTGATACGAGAATTGATGATCTTTCAGGAGGTGGCTCAGGAAGTACTTACGAAGCCACATGTGAGGAATAACTTTAGAAATAGGGGTGTACTGGAGAGTCAGGTTTCGATCCTGTGGAACTGTGGGTTATGGGCCCACCATGTGAGTTACAAGTAGGAAGGGCACTTTCATCATGCACGGTCATGATAGCAAGGCATGTCAGAGAATAGACTGTCAGTTATGTCGGCAACAACATCGGTACCAAGGGCGAGGGGCGAAGAGAACCATTTTCCTGCTCGTTGAATGAGGCGGACCAATAGGCAAAGTTCTCATCCATCGGTGGTTACCGGAAGGTCATCAACAAAAGTAACAGGGTCTGTACTGACAGAGTGGTACAACGAGGTGCTCAACTAAGCAAGGAATTATCTCTGCTCAGCTAAGTTAGGTTACAAGAAAGGTTAAACAAAACAATGGAAAGGAAAATGTGATCATCAAATTAAACAGAACAATGGAAGGGAAAATGTGTTTAAACACATATTTCAGGGGTATATCCTCCCCAAGGACAAATAGAGCATGATATCCATGACAAGATAGAAAGTAGAAAACCATTTAGGTAAGGGGAGAGGAATTTCATGACATTACCCATACAACGGTGTTTGGATAATGGACAAGAAATTTTAGCATTGTGCTCCAAATGCTCTTATTGAAAATCGGAGTACCATAGACATGCTTCGAGATAGCATTGATATGGTCTTCAAGCAAGGTCGGACTTTGGATACACGAAGGATCCATCAGGAACAACTTGTAGAATAAGTCTTACAATTTTCTCATGGAAGAACGGCTAACCTTGCGAAAAAGGAAACTATAACAATAGATCCTCTAGCCAGGTGTGCTAGGCATGACATCACCTTATCGGGTCGTATAAAGACCTACGTTATAACTCTTTGGAAATATGTTCCAACCATCATATCTGACCAAGATCCAGATCTGGTTGGTGTCAGGGTACCTCAAACGCAGGACGTCTGAGAAGAAAAGGTGCAACACAACTTGATGAGATGACACTGTAAGATTCTCGGGAAATGAACTATAGAAGCGAGTTCCGAAACAAGAGTTCATCATTAAACCAAGGAGAGGATGAGGAGGTGGCTGATGGACTCAGCAACAATTCATCGAGATTTCCAAAAAGATGGATTTCCACAATTATGTGAACAAGGAGATAACATTTGACAGATCAAATGATATAATGATGTATGCTCGAGGGAAAAAATACAAAATTAAACATTGGTTGAAAGGTGCACCCAAAATATGGGCCAAGTAGCACGATCAATGTTCGAATGGGGATTCAATATCCAAAAGACTTAGAATGAAACTATCGACCACAAGCTTCGTGAGTAATTATCACCAGCTCGAAAGCAGAGCATGGTTGACACAAGGAGAGGATACAATTTAGCAAAGGCATTATGTATCGGAGAAATAACTCACAAGGTGATTAAATATGAAGGACATTGTCGGATAATAATCCAACAGTGGATATGGTGATCCACAACGCAGCTGATGTGAGTATTGGTACTCAATCAGAGGAAGAAAGAATGCAAATGCATCGGTTTATAGAACATCTAAATAATTCGACGTTTAAATAACAAAGGAATTTTGATTTTAATTCAAGGGATCAGGAGCAAACGCTCTGATCAAGGATGGATAAATTGAGTAGGCTTAGGGGTACCATCGATGACAACTTGACTAGTCGAGATCCAGTTCATGTTTAAAATGACGCCTGAGCTAGAAGGATGGATTTTTGTTTCAACTGATGATTGCGACCATTTGCAAACATATCGAATCAACGGACTCAAAAGGATAATGACAAGGATTTTAATGGATATTGCTAGCCATATGGATTTAACCATAATGCATGTAGGCAAGGAATTCAGGAGCAATAAGCTGTTGAGGATTTTCAGAAAACCGAATGGTATTTCAAGGACTTTCGTGAAACATATGAACAATTAGGGATGAGCGGATACTCGGCAAGTGCGAGGAATTATCTGTAGGGGTATTCATGTGGCAAAGAACTGCAAAGCGGTAGGCATAAGGTATTCCCGGAACAATAGAGAGAATTTCGGGGTATCTTGTAGTAACAAGATCACCTGGGAATAAAAGCAAGAATGACAGGTGTAAGTATTTATCCGTAGGGATATATCGGTGGTAGGGAATTACAAAAGCAACAGGTACAAAGTCTCGAGAGAACATCGGAGAGTAACTTCGGGATCTTCTGGTGTAGCCTGCGACCATCTGTAATGAGGGGCTCTCCGGGAGGAAGTAGTTACGAGAACCTAGTGTCAGATTTTAGTAAAATCATTTAACCCGAATAGAAGAGAGATCAGAGTCCCAGAGTATAAGTCGAGGAGTAAAAGATCCTAATACCACCCAATTGGCGACGTGGGCCCGTAAGCCACACAGCCAAGTTAGTAAAACAGTTTTGGACCACTAGACTCAACTTCGGCCAAGGAGTTGGAAAGGGGGTTCCTACAGGCAGTCGGCTCTGATACCAACTTGTGACGCCCCCGGCTCAATCGTGCACTAATCATACACGCAAATGCACACGATCAAGTACAGGGACTCACGGGAAGATATCACAACACAACTCTAAAACATAAATAAAGTCATACAAGCTTTATATTACAAGCCAGGGGCCTCGAGGGCTCGAATACATAAGCTTGCGTACAAGCGTCAGCGGAAGCATCAGATATCTGAGTACAGATATTAAAAGAGAAACAGAAAGGCCTTTAGAAAGGCGGGGCAAAAGAAAACACTACGATCGAAAGGCGTAGGCCTCCTGCCTGGTACCCTCTGAACCTACTCCTGGTCGTCATCCAACTCGTAGTAGTATCCATCCTCTGGGTAGTAGTAGTAGTCGATCGATGGGGCATCTGTCTCAGGGGCTCCGTCATCTGGTCACGACAAACTGATATGGGGAGAAAAGGAAAACAAAGCAACCGTGAGTACTCAGAAGTACTCAGCAAGCAAGGACCTACACTACATATGCAACATTTTCAAAGGGAGGCTGTATATGTGGACTGGGCTGCAGAAATGCCAGAATAGAGGGGAAAGCCTAGTCCTATCGAAGACTAGCATCTTCAGAGGTCTTTCAGCAATAGAAGAGAATAGAACAGTTCAATATAATGTAGCCGTAATGATATCAACCTCACCCAGAGATCCTTTCTCGACTCCCTGCGAGAAAGCAATCCCAGAGCCATACAGTCATCAACCTCGTCCTGAGATCCCTTCTCGACTCCCTGCGAGAAGCAATCCCAGAGCCATAGTATCCAAGTATCCAGTTCTAAATTGTATCAATCAGGATACAACTTCGAGTGTCCTTTACCGTAGGACAGGCTATCGATAGAACTTTTCTTCCCTGCATGGGTGCACCAACTTACCCACCACGCTCGCTTAACTCCGGCCGGACACACTTTCCCAGGTCATGCCCAACCTTAGCCAAACGACACACCGCAGCCCTACCTAGAGCTCAGCAGAGAGGTCCCCGCCGGTCTACATCCTAAGCGCAAGGCGGTCTTGGGCCATCGCCCCTCGCCCTCCGGGTCGTTGCGCACATGGCTCAGATCCAAGCACCACCTCTGTCGTGAATGGCGCCAATCACTCCATGCTGCACTGCTGAACTGGACGTCTGTCAGAGCTTTCGGCTGATGCATACGATGCAGAACGCCCATACTATGCCCACGTGGTGGTTAGTGCTATCGGGCCAGAGGCCCACTCAGATCAAATATCCAAACCGTTAGTACCTTGGGCTTGCGGTAATGAGCAGAGACTCACGAAAGATGTGACCCCGTCGCCCCGTCTCGAGGACTTGCGGCAAGGGCCAAGAATGCCCGGCCACGCCTCGTATTCTCACTCGGGCACCACACAGGCAAGCCGTCTTCACATCACACGCGGGTACCCCTCAGGGTTGACCCGCCTTTCCAAGTAACAATAGTACAGTCCAAGTATCCGTGTGTCCATAACATCAGGGGAATCCGAGGTATCACCCTCGTTGGATTCCTAATCGATGTATCCGTCAAGGTGAACTTGAAGGAATCACCCTCGCTGGGTTCACACTTGAGGTGTTGTACGACGGCGTCGTTATCGGAAGCGGTGAAGGAGGAATCACCCTCGATGACCACGACCGAATAGCTACTCTACAGAGTTAACATCAGAAGTGCTACAAGAGGTTTCACCCTCGGCACTCGATCGTAACGCTGCAGTGTCGTTACAACTAAGGGGTGGTGGTGTGCGGTGTCGGGGCCTGGTCTTCAATCCCGTTGATCGGGTCTTCGGATAATCCAGCGGGGTAGTCGGGACAAGTGGGGTCACTGATAGGTCTCTACCCAGCCTATACTAAGCAGTTTAGGATATGCAGGTAATTATCAACAGCAGGTTACAATAAACAGGCTATGCATCAGAATAGGTAAAGCAGTAGTAGCAGTAATTCTAATGCAAGCATGAGAAATTAGAATGGGCGATATCGGGATGATCAAAGGGTTGGCTTGCCTGGTTGCTTTGCAGCAAAGGCAAGGTCGTCAATGGTGTCTTCGGTCTCCGGAGCTGCGGCAGTAATGGGAACTGCGTCGGGGTCTAACGAGAGAGAAGAGGGGGAGAAAACAGTATAAATATACAGCAAACATGAGCAGCACGATGTACGACATGGCAATACGCAGTGCTAGGGGTAGTCTAACGCAGTACTACACGTATCAGACGGAGTGGGAGAATATCTGACGATATTTCCCGGGTCTTTGGATTTATCGGACAGACGGTCTGGAGAGGAAAGTTCCATGTTCGGATAGTTAGGGACGTGTGACGGACGAACAGACCACGTATTCGGATTCGTCTCGTCGTTCTGAGCAACTTTCATGTAGAAAATATTTTCATCCGACTTATGAATTATTTTATATTAATTTTCTAAGTTTTATTGAATTTCTGAAAATCCTGGAATTTATTTAATTCAAATTAAACAGTAAAATGCTTTTATTACACCGGGCGGATCCAGCCACAGTCACTGACATGTGGGGCCAGTCACTGCCCAGTCAGCAGTACAGTCAGCGTTGACTGAGTCAATGTTGACCAGTCAACAGGGTCAATGGGGCCCTTCTGTTAGTGTCACATATTTTAATAGGGTGTTTAATTTAAACTAACTAGGGTTGGGGCCCCACTGTCATAGAGCCATTAACTAAATAAACCGTTAATTAGGTTGCTAAGTAAGTTAATTAAGTTAATTAACTAGTTCATTAATTAATTAGTAAATATCTTTTTTTAATATCATTTTTTAATACATTTTTATTTTCATTTTCGTCTTCGTTTATCTCCAGGGGCTGGGCCCCTGTGGTCAGTGAGCCAGCCGGCCCCAGGCTGGGCTCATGACGCACGCAGGCGCGACGACCACAGAGCCCGGGCATGGGCGACCGGTGAAAAGGGAGGTGGCCGGCGCGCGCGGGGCTGCGCCCAAGGGCACGGCCAGGAAGGGGCCCGTGGTAGGGACGGGCGAGCAGGCAGGGGGGACGGCGGCCACAGCTGGAGCCGGAGGCACGGTTGGGCGCGGTGGTGGTGCTGGGCTGCGGGGCGAGCGAGGCGCAGCAGGCAGCGCAGGCGGGGGTCAACCAGCGGCGGGGCACAGCGGAGCGCGGCGAGCAGCGATGCCGGTGCGAGCGGGTGGCGGGCACAAAGATGCAGTGGCGCGGCGACCACGGGCAAGATGCGGCGAGGCGCAGGGGCCAGGTGGGGCGCGAGCGGGCGAGGACGGCGCCATGGCGACCGCGAGCGGGGCTGCGCGGCCGTGAGCGGGCGCGGCAAGCAGCAGAGGCGCACGGGGGCCGCGCACGAGCTTGCGCGGGGCGAGGCCGGACCTAGTCGGGGCGCAGTGGCCGGACGGGGGAGGACGATCGGGAAAAAAAAGGGGAGGCAGAGGAGGGACGGCTGCTCACGGCCGTTGCAGGTGTTCGGGCGACGAGGCTCGAGGAGGCCGGCATGGGGAGGAGATGAGGAGGCGAGGCGATGGCGACGGGGTGGCCAAGGCGAAGGCGCTCCGGGCGGCGGTGGCGAGGCATGGTGGAGACCCGCGGGGAGGGGGTCAGGGAGGACGTCCGGCAGCGGTGAGGCGGGTCGACGGGCGCCGGGGCGCGGTGGCGTCGTCGGGCTCTGGAGCCCCGATCCAGATGGGATCGGGAGAGAAGGGGGAGTGGGGGGGGGGGGAACGTGGGGGTGGTAGTGGCTACGGTTCGGTGAGCGGGGATGGATAAGGAGGCCAGAGGCGGGAGGAATTGGGCCGACTCGGCTGGGTCGGCTGAAGTGACCAGCTGGGCCGGTTGGCCCGGGTTTTCTCTTTTTTTTATACTTGCTCTTTTTATTTATTCTTTTCCTGTTTTTATTTTAGTTTCTTTTTAGTTTAGTTTTACTTAATATTAAAATGATCCCTAAATTAGTAATACCACAAAACCCACTGCCACAAAAGGTTTTACCCCAAAACAACTTAGTTTAGTATTTTATAAAATACAATAGGCATTTAATTAATTGTTATAGCCACTACTTTAAATATTTTGGTGCATTTAAATATTTTATAGGAATGTGGTTCCTCCACCATAATTACCTATACACTCCAAACATTTTGGTTTTAATATTTGAAAACCTTTACCGTTAGACTTGATTTTGAATTTGAATTTGAATAGGTTTGGAATCAACGCGTGTTTATCAATAGTAACCGAGGTGACATGGCATCATTAGCAGAGGTTCACTGTAGCTTAATTATCCGAGCATCACATTGTTCATGAGAAGTTATATGATAAAAGTTCTATGATAAAGTTATATGCTAAAGTTTGTTGCTATTATAATAATATACATGATGCTTCTATGTCCGTATTTTGTTTTTATCGACACCTCTCTCTCTAAGCATGTGGACATGTTTTTTGATTTCGGTTTTCGCTTGAGGACAAGCGAGGTCTAAGCTTGGGGGAGTTGATACATCCATTTTGCATCATGTTTTCCTACTATTATTTATGATGTTTTTATGCATAATAATGCGTTTTGGAGTAATTCTAATGCCTTTTGTCTCATAATATGCAAGGTTCACACAAAGAGGGAGAATTCCGGCAGCTGGAAATCTGGACCTGAAAAAGCTACGTCATGCTACCTATTCTGCGCAACTCCAAATGAGCTGAAACTTCACGTGGAATTTTTATGGAATATATAAGAATTATCGGAGCCAATAAGTACCAGAGGGGGCCCATCAAGTGGGCACAACCCACCTGGGCGCGCCAGGGAGCCAGGCGCGCGCCTGGTTGGTTGTGCCCTCCTCGGCCCACCTCCGGTGCCCCTCTTATAGTATATAAGTCATTTTGACCTAGAAAAAATAAGGAGAGGATTTTCGGGATGAAGCGCCCCCGTCTCGAGGCGGAACTTGGGCAGGAGCACTTTTGCCCTCCGACGAAGCGATTCCGCCGGGGGAACTTCCCTCCCGGAGGGGGAAATCATTGTCATCATCATCACCAACAATTCTCCCATCTTGGGGAGGGCAATCTCCATCAACATCTTCAATAGCACCATCTCCTCTCAAACCCTAGTTCATCTCTTGTGTTCAATCTTTGTACCGGAACTATAGATTGGTACTTGTGGGTGACTAGTAGTGTTGATTACATCTTGTAGTTGATTACTATATGGTTTATTTGGTGGAAGATTATATGTTCAGATCCATTATCCTATTTAATACCCCTCTGATTTGAGCATGATTATCATTAGTGAGTAGTTACTTTTGTTCTTCAGGTCACGGGAGAAATCTTGTTGCAAGTAATCATATGAACTTGATATGTGTTCGATATTTTGATGGTGTGTATGTTGTGATTCCCTTAGTGACGTCATATGAACGTCGACTACATGGCACTTCACCTTATTAGGGCCTAAGGGAATGCATTGTGGAATAGTTATTAGATGATGGGTTGCTAGAGTGACAGAAGCTTGAACCCTAGTTTATGCGCTATTCCGTAAGGGACTGATTTGGATCCAAAAGTTTAATGTTATGGTTAGATTTATTCTTAATACTTTTCTCGTACTTGCGGATGCTTGCGAGGGAGTTAATCATAAGTAGGAGGTTTGTTAAAGTAAGAATAGCACCTAAGCACTGGTCCACCCACATATCAAATTATCAAAGTAGCGAACACAAATCAAACCAACATGATGAAAGTGACTAGATGAAATTCCCGTGTACGATCAAGAACGCTTTGCTTATCATAAGAGATCGTTTTGGCCTATCCTTTGCCTCAAAAGGATTGGGATACCTTGCTGCACTTTTGTTACCATTACCATTACTTGCTCGTTACAAATTATCTTGCTACCAAACTACTCGTTACTTATAATTTCAGTGCTTGCAGACATTACCTTGCTGCAAACCGCTTGTCATTTCCTTCTGCTCCTCGTTGGGTTTGACACTCTTACTTATCGAAAGGACTACGATTGATCCCCTATACTTGTGGGTCATCACCCGTCCGTTCGCTGGATGACATCTATCCCAACGCGGAGCTGACATGTGGTTCCTTCAGCCAATGATAATTTTACACATGGAAAATCGCCATTGGCCGTTGCTGTTAATGGGTTATCGGATCCAAAACCGGACCCGATAGCTTAACGACAACCCGTTACGGTGGTTGCCACGTGTCAGTTACCCTTGACGAAAAGACTTCCATGACGCGCCAGTTTTCATCATGGAAGTGACAATTCCGTGATGATAATTTTAGTATTGTCATGGAACACTTCTACAATAGCACAGGTATGACTATCTTGATTCTATCATAAAATCGTCATGGATTTACATGCATGACAGAAAACGTGACCAACTGTGACAAACATGTATCATCACAGAAGTGTTTTTTTGTAGTGTATGGACCCGTAGGTCTGTGGTAAACTACTCACACATGATCGGAAGGGCGGCAAGGTTGATGTAGAGCCCCTCCGTGATTGATTCCCCCTCCGGCGGAGTGATGAAAAAGCCCTCCAGATGGGATCTCGCGAGAACAGGAACTTGCGGCGGCGGAGAAAGTATTTTGGGTGACTCTCTGTTTGTTTCCCAATTTTAGAGAATTTATAGAGGCAGAGTTAGGTTAAATGGAGCCACGTGGGCCCCAGGAGCCACCAGGTCGTGCCCACCCCCCTGGGTGCGCACTGGTGCCTCGTGGGCCATTGCTCCATCTTCTGGCCCTCTCCCGAAGCTTCCAGGGTCTCTTATGTCCAGAAAAATAATCTCCAAAAAGTTTCATGGCATTTGGACTTCATTTGGTACTGATATTCTGAAAAACAAAAAATAGGCAAAAAAACTGCAAGTGGCACTGGGCACTAAGTTAATAGGTTAGTCCCAAAAAATTATATATAATTGCTTGTAAATGAATATAAAATATCCAAGATTGATACTATAATAGCATGGAACAATCAAAAATTATAGATACGTTAGAGACGTATCAAGCATCCCCAAGATTAATTCTTGCTCGTCCTCGAGTAGGTAAATGATAAAAACATAATTTTTGATGTGGAATGCTACCTATCATATTCATCATATAATTTTCTCTTTTGTGTCATGGATATTTGGACTTGAGTGATGCAAAGCAATAGTGTATAGTTTGACATGAAAATATAAATACTCAAGCTTACCAACAAGCAACCATGTCTTCAAAATATCAATGCTAAAGAAAGTTATCCCTAGCCCATCATGCTCAGTCATTGATCCATTCATGAAACACACTCAATATTAACTACTCCCAATGCACAAGTATGACAATAGTGCTATCTAGTTGTGCTTTATAAGAGAAGATGGAGACTCGAAATAAAAATAAAAATTGCATAAAAGTAAAATAGATAGGCCCTTCGCAGAGGGAAGTAGAGATTTACTGAGGTGCCATAGCTCAAAGTTTAAAATAATTTTGAGAGAGGCATGTTTTTCCTGTCAATGTCACGACCGAAAGTTTCCAATATCTCCCATGCTAGACACATTATAGGCAATTCCCAAACAGAAAATAAAGTTTATTTCCCTTCCACCATTCTTTCGCAATCCATGGCTAGCCGTATCACGGGTGCCTTCCAAACTTTCAACTTTCCAAGGAATTTATTATCTTTTTTTTTTCATTTCGGGACTGGTCATCCCTATTACCGTCCATTTTATCATGCAATGACAAGTGAATAAACACTCATCTTGAGAATAACCCATCTAGCATGAAAGATATTGACCACCTCATGTCGCTTCATGAGTGGTACGGGCATACAAAATGGATTTTTTTGAATGATTAGAGTTGGCACATGCAGATTTACTTGGAACGGCATGTAAATACTGCATATAGGTAGGTATAGTGGACTCATTTGGCACAACTTTGGGTTTAAGGAATTGGATGCACAAGCAATATTCCCGCTTAGTACAAATGAAGGCTAGCAAATAGATTGAGAAGCAACCAACCAGAAAACAAAAATGGTCATAAACATGCATTGAAAATAACTAACACTGAATAATGCACCATAAGTAGGATGTAACTTTGTTGCATAACTATTGGCTTTACATGCATGCATAGGGAATCACAAACCTTAACACCAATATTCTTACTAAAGCACAATTACTCACTGATACATCTCTAACGTATCTATAATTATCACTGGATCTGTCCAGAATGAAGAATGGGTCAGAAGCAGAATCTATGTGCAATAGACAAGGCCATAATATACCTAAGAGAGTTTGCCTCAGAACAGACCATGTCTAAGGAGCAGTCAGATGAGCTACCAAGAATGAACACCAATAAGGACAAATTATTCCGTCCTTGATACAAGGATTATTTCAGTCAGTGAGGTGAACCTTGAGTCGTTTCTCAATGGACTCGGGAGTCATTTATTTACCTACAGAAGACATATTTCAAGAATGTGAATGTGCCAAGAGCAGCAACAAAACTCCGGTACATTGATGCAAAGTGCAAAGCAAATCTTGAAGTTCGTCGGTGCAAATGCAAAATTTTCTGGGCACTATGAACAAGGTTTGCAAGGAATATGGATGAGTTCACGGTTGCCCAGAATCACTGAGCTTCCAAGCATCCAGAATCAAGGAGCACCTAACATGATTGGAAACTCAGCTGAACCAAATGGAATTATCCGTCGATTGCTTATTAATGGCAACACCTGGTTTGAATGCAAAGGGTATTCCGAATTAATTAACAACGTGAAGCCTGCATCAGTCGTGTAGCCCTTACAGCAGCAATGATCAGACCAGCAGAAGGACCAGAGATGTGTGGAAAATCATTAGTCTAGGTATGACCTATACTAAGTTTTGACTCCGCTATGAGTAAAATTCCTGATACTTCAGAAGGAAGCCAGAAACGGCCATAGACCCGACCACATATCATAGTGAGAAGACTTCTGGTATAAGGAATCTAGCCTCCCTCCACAAGCTAACGGGAGAAGCTTACGACACAAGACTCCCAACCTTACTCGGTATGCCACTTGGTGAGAAAATCTTCGGGGGTACGATACTCCAATCTTTTCCAGCGTGCTACCGCGGAAGACTTCCGGCATAAGGCACCTGACCCTCCGCAGTAAGCCACATGAAGGAAAACTCCTGAGGTATGATTCCCAGCCTTCTTCAGCATGCTACCTTGGTAGAAGCTTCGAGCATAAGGAACTCAGCCTTCTTCAACACACCATCGTGCCCACGACAGCCTTGTCAAGAGCCCGAACTAGTCCGGACACACCCGTCCTCAGTGGTTATGAGAGGAGTTATCCTACACCTGCATTTGTTGTGAACATGCAGTCCAGTGGATCAGTTCATGCGAGCCACTTGTACACGGGAATGATTGTGTTCAGGGAAACATTGGCCCTATATTAAAGGAAGAATATGAGCACAGCAATCCCTACGAGATATGAAGAGTAAGTTGTGAGAACAAGCCCGATAAATCAGGAAAACAATCAAGGAGCCGTGTTGGCAGGTCATGACAGGTCTATCAAAGGAATCATCAAGAACCAAGAAGTTCTGTACAAACGACCTCCGTGACGGTCAACAAGATACAGCCTCACCGACAAGTCCTATGCTCAACCTCGTGGTCATAGCAAGAGGCTATATATATGAAAGAGCCATCTCCACGAGCGGCAGAGTTGAAACAAGACATTCAGATAGAATGGTTCAAAGCACATCAGCGTCAACAGCTCGTAGACATCAGGATGTCATTGGAATAAGAGAATTACTATCTAGGATTACTTTGTGATCATGCCCGACACATCAGTTGGGGTTATAGCAGCAATAGCTCGGTCATGTTGTTCCTTGAATTGTGGATCACCTAAGGACAAAGTCAGAATACCGACGACAAAAGGAAATGTCAGTACGGAACCCACCGTTAGACTGAGCATTCTGACACGGCAAAGAGAAAGCCATCCCTAGTCACTCGATGCCATACGTGCACGTGAGCCTGGTACCAGGAAAGGATGTCTTGCCCATGACAGTCAGGGTATGAAGCATCGCAATAAAACCCGAAGCAGTTACTTCCAGGCCATGGAAACCAAGCTGTTTGTTGGTATTACCCGCTACCTCACCCAGTAACACCACTACCAGGATAAAAGGTACATCTTACAGGAAAGAGCAGGATTCAAGGAAGCTGTGTGCAAAGACAACACATGGTCCATCAGAAGAGGTAGTTAAAAGGGCAGTGAACCAACGAAGACAAGAGACAACTGATGGATCCAAGTCGCACACAGGTAAGTCCCCCTTCACTGGGAGGTAAGCCCAGAAATCTCGAGGACGAGATTTTCTTAAGGGGGGTAGGTTTGTAACACCCTGGTTTTCGCTCCCTATTTTTTTTCCTTCGCGGGATTTGACTCCCATCTTTTTCCTCGGTGTTATCGGATTTCTTTAGCTCTTGGGTATATGAAGATGGTCATTTAACCTTGCCTTCCCTATCCAACCAGAGATTCTCTTCAGTCCAACCTTGCCACCCAAGATATGTTCTCAGGGTTTTGCCACCGAAACCCTACCTTCCGAATTACTGGAAGGGAAACCCTGATCTCTTCCGTTACAAAGGAACCCTGATTTCCTTTGATCTGTTGCCTTCCAAACTTTTCCCAGTGATCGTCCTCCATCTATAAACCCTGGATATTTAAAAATATTGCCAAGTCATTTGCAATATTTTTCATTTATAATTAATTCCTTTTTCTGCCAGTTAAAGGAATTAAATCCAGGAAAATATCTATCCATCTCCAAAGTTCATGAAAACTTGTGGAGATATTCTTTGTGATCATATTGAGCTCCCACAAAAATATTGGCCATAATTAAATTGGGGAAATTGCATTTTCCTATTTAAAGCCAATATTGCATTTTGGGCAGTTTCTAAAGGAACTACCATTTTGGTAGCCAGGAAGAATCCCAAATAAATTGTGGAGCTTCTCCTATCCATATCTTCACCAATTCCATCAAGAACCCAAGTTCCATAGTTCAAGGTTTGAGCACAGCATCCATTTGCAAATTCTATCCAGGTTTCCAGTTTGCAAAGGAAGTGCTTGAACCCTTGATCTATTTGAGCTGAAATTTTTCATGGTGGTTAATATTGATAAATCACTCATGTAAATCAAAAATCAGCTCAATCCATCCATCCACTCATCCATAGGAATTTTCTCAAGTTTCTGTCCATTTGGAAGTGTTGTGAAGGAAGTACCATATAGGCATTTCCAAATGGGCTGAAACTTTTCCAGTACCTTCATATGAACAAATCATTACCCTCCACCAAAAGTCAGCTCATTTCATCAAGCCATATGAGTGCAGCTTCAAATTCCATTTTCTGGACCAATTTGTGCATTACAAAGGAAGTGTGTGCAAATCCTGTTCAAATGACCTCAAATTTTATCAGCACATAGTCCTTCCTACCCCATTGCACCCTGACAAGGTTTCAACTCCCCACCCTCATCCATTTCTCCAGAAAATTCCAGTCAAGTTGGCTGCTGGAATCTGTTTTTGCAAGTTCCTCCCACCTCAGAGCCACCTAGCGTTTTCCAGTCACTTCTCTTATCTAATTGAGCAATGAGGCAACTGTTTGACAAGGCAGGACATGGAGGTACACTCCGGGCCACGTGGTGCCGGTGGTGACCACGGTCAGGAAAGGCCAAACTGGCGCTCTGCCCTCGGGGAGTCACCTCCGGTCGGTCCTGGCCTATCTTGGAGTGTCCTGTGGCTTCGCAGCAGCCGCGTGCACCCTCTCCGGCAGCTTCCCCCTTCGTTTGCTTCCTTGCCGGACGACGACAAGCGTCGCCATACCGCCTCTGTTCACCTGCAGTTGCCGCCAGATACGGACGAGCCCGAGCTCACTCGAAGCTCCCACGAGTTCCTACGCCCTCCCAGAAACCCTGCCGACATCGCCATCTCCCTCCGCGTGTCGCCGAAGCTCCAGTGTGCCGATAGGAATGCCGAGTGGCCGAGCTTATCACCTCTCCTTGCCGGGCTATATATAGGCCCTCCCCGAACCATTCAACCTCACCAACGGACATCTCTCCCTCCCAGCACCTCGCCCACCTCTCCACTGAGCTCGGGGAGCCCTTCTGCTCCTCCACAGCCGCCACGGTCGCTGGCGCACCTCGCCTAAATTCGCTCTACCCCAACCCCCTTCTCTCCTCCCAACACCACAGGGCACCCACCACCACCTCACCTAAGCTCTCCCGCGCCTCGTTTTGCCTCTGGAGTGGCTAGGTGCTCGGCCCCAAGCTCGCTACGGCCACCGTCTGCCATTGCATGGCTCTCCCACCTCAGTCCATCCCCACGGTTACCGCGACTACCCATGGGCATGGGACGCAGCTACGGACCCGCCCCCACTGCTGCCCGAGGCCCCTGAGCCCTCCATCACCTGCAAGCTGACGGCCGCTGCAGCCTCTGCCTCCTCTGTTCGAGCGGGAGGAGGGAGAAGAACCTACCGAGCGGGTCCCGCCTATCATAGGGACAGCGAAGGGGTAAGTGGAGGCGTGTTGGGAAGAATACGCTTCTCTCTCAGCAAGGCGCATTTTCCACTAAAGGCGCTATCAGCCCAGTTCCAGAAGGATTTCAGCCTACACCGGCCCATGTGAACAGTAACATTTCTCAGTTATCCACAGAAATCTATCTAGGGACCTGACTGTAATGATTTTAATTACAACAAGGTCCTTGGTAGTCAAACCCTCACAACTTTTCACTCGCAACTCCGATCGAGGTGAATCCAACGCCCACTTCTTCATCTCGTCGAGCTCGTTCCGATGAGGTCACTTTCATACTATTTCCACACTATGAAAATGACCATTTCACCCTTGCCCTTCGTTCAGCCCCTCCGAGAGAGAATTCTCTCCGGCAAATTCTTCCGCGGCTTCACCGCACTTCTTCCCGGAGTATTCTTTGACCCCAGGCAAGCCGACCATCTGATATATGCCCTAAAGCATTGCTCTGTGATATTTCTTGCATGTTTAAATTAATATGCTTGTGCTTGTCTGTGTAGTAGTGAGTTGTATGTGACTCTGACGAACCCTTGCTTGCACTTTCTTAGGTAATGGCACCACGCCTGTGTTCTGAGCTGTTTCCGGCCGTCCGGGGTGGATGCCGACTTTTATTTCTCTTGTCAGCAACTGTCCGTGTTCTGAGCTGCTTTTCGGCCGTCTCGGGCAGCTGTTGAATTTCTTTCCGTAGCGGTGACCCTATGCTCTGAGCTGTTTTTTGGCCGTCTTAGGGAACTGCTACATTCTTCTTATCAACACCGTCTCATGTTCTGAGCTGCTTTCTAGCCGTCTTGAGTCAGGGTTGAGTTATTCCAGTAATGTCCCAGATCTGTGTTGTAAAGACCGTTCTGGTGGCTACTGGTTTCTTTGCTGGTTTTGTGCAAGGGTTCCGATGGTCGTCACTTACAGCTAGAACTTGTAACGTGATAATTTGCCATTTAAATCTTGCCTCACTAAAGACTCATTGTGATGTTATAAGGAGATAGATTATTATGATTCCACAGTTGTTAACACATACATAGTTGCCACCATGTCAAGTTATTATAATAAACAACCATGCTTGCTAAATACTGACTAAAGCTAAACCTAGTCGGTTGATCCAGAGTCACCTATCCGGACTTATCCGTGCAACCACATTTGCCGGTATGGGACAGCCTTGACTTGGTCTGATCGCGTGCTCTTTTATCGGTACCGCCAACTAGGGAAGGTTATGCGCGCGCGCTACCCTGGTAGGCGGCGATAACCTTGTGAGCCCAGTTGATTGTTTAACCCGCGAGTCCCTGCTTGGGACATTTTAGTTTGGCCACGACGGTGGTAGGTGTCACGAGGTGACACAGGGGCCACCCAAGGTAGGACTCCGGGGGAGGATGATTGCCGGTGGTATGGTGGAGGAGTCACGGGTTAGGCAGGTTTCGTTGGAGCAACCCTGGTCCACCCGAATGGGATCACGAGGTCAGGTGCTCCATGGTGTGGGTAAAGTGCGCAACCTCTGCAGAGTGTAAAATCTATTCGAATAGTCATGTCCACGGTATTGGACAGTCCGTCCAGACCTCTCTAGGTGGTCAACCGGAACAGTGATAATAATGATGGAAGAGAGTAAGTTTATCAAACTGGTAGTGCAGATGCATAGACATCAGATGATGTCAGGAATATGACATGTTAGCCATGGGATGGCTATGAGATGAGCGGTCGAATGACCGAAAGACTTTGATTAGATTTGGATCATGAGAATGTTCGGAGTATGGATCATTTACTTAATATGCTTTACTTTACTATATTTTACTTTAGTAGTTATCCTGCTGGATAAACTTGTTATGTCATGATCATTAATCTTGCTAGATAGGTATACTATGCCATGATAATTAATGTTGCTCTAATAACAAATGCATGCTTGAATGCCATGGATTGCTTTGCTTGGTGTATATGTTAGTTTGGTTTGCTTGCGAGTACATTCAAAAGTACTCATCGACCTTCAACGTGGCCAGGTTCACATAAGGATCCATCGTCTGTCGACGAGGAGCCGGAGCGTTCGCGGGCTAGGAGCGTAACCCAGTCAGATCCCTGTGGATTGGAGCCACACCAGGACCATGCTGCCTTAGATAGAGCTTTTCCGCTGCCATCACTCTTGTAAACTATCATGTAAGACTTATATATCCATTAATAGAAATGCCTGTGTTCTTGATACTTGTTGTAAAAACGCATGCCAGAGTGATTTCCTGGGCTGGTATGCGTGGCGACCGTCTGGCTACAGTGGTAATCAGGCGGGGCGCCACATTGGTGCCTCTCCGATGATGCGTGAGTAGTTCATCATAGACCTACGGGTCCGTAGGCAGTAGCTAGATGGCTTCCTCTCTCTCTTTTGATTCTCAATATAATGGTCTCTTGGAGATCTATTTGATGTAACTCTTTTTTGCGATGTGTTTGTTGGGATCCGATGAACTTTGAGTTTATGGTCAGATCTATATCCATGAATATTATTTGAGTCTTCTTTGATCTCTTATATGCATGATTATTTACAGCCTCGTATTTATGCTTTGAATCTTTGGTTTAGTTAGGCCAACTAGTGTAACACCCCTGTGTAATAGTCACTGTGACACTCTGCTAAGTATGCCAAGTCATCTCAATTTGCAGTGCCTAATCACTTTGGTTAAGAATTCAATTCAAATTCTATTCTGAAAATCAACTCAAATTCAAAAGTGCAAAATAAGCTTGCTCAAGCACGATTGGAAAAATGTTCACTAAATAGCAAATATTCCAGAAGCACTTGTAAAAGTATAATCAATGATACTTGGATTAGCTAAATGACTCAAACCACATGAAACAGCACCAAAACAACACTATTTAAATCATTTATAATTAAATCAAATGCAAATAAAATCTTACTTTATCCAAACAAGTTTCTGGTGAGAGGTAATAATGCGCTGTAATATTTGGGCCAAGTCCCACATTTTACAAAATAGCAAAAGTGGCCTAAACAATTACCTAACAGAAATAAATAAAGAAAAAGCAAAACAGAAAATAAGAAAAATAAAACGAGGCACTGTGCACTGGGCCTAAGTGCACAGTGCCCCGAAAACCAGCCCACCTGGCCCAAATCCCTCTCTCTCCTTCGTCGTGTCGGCCGCTCCCTGGCCGAGCGCGCGCGCGCCGGCGAAACATCGACAGCGCGACGCCACCGATGCCACCGACGCCCGCGAGGATAAGAACAAGCCGGTGCTCTCCCCCTGGACCTCCCCACTCATTTCCCCCTCCTCTCTCCCACGCTCGCGTGCTCCTCCCTCTCCTCTGCTCGTGCAACCGAGCGCCATCGCCGCCGCGCGTAGCCACCGCTGCGGCGACCGACGTCCTCGTTTCACTCCGACGCGCCGGAGGCTCCGCCGGGCTCAACCACGCCTCCATTACCACCACTTTGAGCTCGGGGAGCCCCACATCGCGCGGATCGAACAGCGCCCGTCTTCGGCATCTCCGGCGATCTCCGACGAGCCCCGCCGTTCTGCTGCTACTAACCTGTCAAGGGCCACCTTGCGTGCCGCATGGTGAGCCGCTCCTCCTCTCCCCTAGCTCTTCTGCCCTTCCGCGTCCCCGTAGCCACCACTCCACGTGAGCCCGAGCCGTCGCCGCGGAGCTCGTCGCAGACGAGGCTCCGGTGACCAATTGGTCACGGGCGTGTGTCCGCTAGTTTCGCCGCACCGCGTAGACCACACTTAGCTACTCCGTTCGAGCTACTGCACCCCGCAACGCCGATTCCATTGAACTCCAATACGCGCCGCCGCCTTTTCTCGTCGTCGGCGATGTTTCCGGTCGAGTCCGGCCCTACCACCACCACCAAACGACGTGGCGTCGAGAGGCCGTTCGAAAGAACCCAGCCACGCGCCAAATGATGCTCTATAGCACGATTCCGATGCGCTCCAGCGATCTTCCGCCACTGGAGAGGTCGCCGGCGTGTTTCCGGCCGCCGCGCTGACCTGGCCCCTGGTGGGGCTCGCTCGATGAGGATGCCAGTGGGTCCCCTGGCCCCCTTTGACCCCGTTGACCGTGGTCAACACGGGGCACTGTTCACATGTGCCAATGACATGTGGGCCCCTAGCTGTTAATTAACCTAATAAGTGATTTAATAAATAAAAATAATTAGTTTAGACTAATGTATCACTGACATATGGGGCCCACCCCCTAATTAACCCTGTTACTTAGATTAACACACTGTTAGTCTAACAGAGACTGACATGTGGGTCCCACTGGACGCACATGTCAGGTTTGATCTGGTCAGCCGACCAGTTGACCTGCTGATGTCATCTCCCTATCATGCTGACGTCATAATTGCTTTTTCTGTTAAATTAGATAATTCCAGAAAATCAATTAATCTTTGAAAATTAATAACTTTTAAACCGTAGCTCAGATTGAAAAACTTAAAACATGAAAGTTGCTCAGAACGACGAGACGAATCTGATCATGTCGTCTATTTCGATGCCGGAACCCCCTACGTAGGAGAAACCGCAACTCTGAGCCTGTATCCGGTATATGAATAGTGCATATACACTGGATAATAAATCCAACTTAAATCCTAAAGTAGCTAAAAATGCCTTAGACATACTTTAGGCAACCCTACACTGCATCTTAGCATAGCATGCCTGTATTGCATCGTTTGTTGTGCATTTATTGTTTCTTCCCCCTCTTCTCTCTCGATAGACCCTGACGTTGACGTAGCTCCCGAGGCCGACGCCGCTCAGGAGCCCGACGACGCAGTTGACGATCTTGCCCTTGCCGCCGAGCAACCAGGCAAGCACCCCCCTTTTGAGCATTCCGATATCGCCCACTCTCTTCTCTCTTATGCTTGCATTAGAAGTTACTGCTGCTGTTATCCTATTTCTGCAGCATAGCCTGATTATTGTAACCTGCTATTGTTACCTGCCTGTTTATCCTAAACTCTTTAGTATAGTTTGGGTACAGACCCAGCAGAGACCCCACTTTATCCCGACTGCCCCGCTGGATCATCAGAAGACCCGATCAACGGGATCGAAGACCAGGCCCTGACACCGCACATCACTTTCCCCTTAGTTGCTCAACACTACTGGGTTACTATCGAGTGCCGAGGGTGATACCTCGTCAGCACTTCTGACGATAACCTTGTAAGTTAGTTATTCGGTCGTGGTCAGCGAGGGTGATTCCTCCTACACCACCCCCGATAACGACACCGTCGCGCAACTCCTCAAGAGTGGACCTCGAGGGTGATTCCTCCTTCGTTCACCTTGACGGTAATATCAGAGGGAATTCCATCGAGGGTGATTCCTCAGGGTTCCCTTGGGTGTTAGACACACGCTTACCATTGTTACTATGACTTTACACTGAAACATGTTACTAAAGACGGGTCGGCCCTGAGGGGTACCCGCGCGAGCTTAATTGCGAGTGAAGTGGAGTCGGGTGGACCTGGATGGTGCCCAAGGGTTGAACACGAGGCGTGGCTGGGCATTCCTCGCCCTTGCCGCAAGTCCTTGAGACGGGGCAACGGGGTCACATCTTTCGTGAGTCTCTGCTCGTTACCGCACTACCAACACACTAACGGTTTGGATATTTGATCCGAGGGGCCTCTGGCCTGATAGCACTAACCATCACGTGGGCATAATATGGGCGTTCTGCATCATATACTTCAGTCGAAGCTTAATAGACATCAGCAACTGAGCAGCACACGCTGGGTTGGACTGGTAACGCAACCGCGCTTGTATTAAGGGGTTGCTAGGTCTGCTCACCGGCGGTGTACGCAACGTGCAGGAGCGTTCGGGGCGATGTCCCAAGACCCCTGGGGGCATAGGTTAGTCCGGCATGCTGACCTCTCTGTTAAGTATTTGGTCAGGTTGCGGCGTATCATTTGGCTGAGGCCGGGCATGACCCAGTAAAGTGTGTCCGACCGGAGTTAATCGAGCGTGGTGGGTAAGTTGGTGCACCCCTGCAGGGAAGAAACAATCTATCGATAGCCTGTCCTACGGTAATGGACAATCGGAGTTGTATCCCGATTGGTACAACTAGAACTGGTGACTTGAGATGAAATGGATAGTATGGCTCTGGATTGCTTTCCCGCAGGGAGTCGAGGAAGAATCTCTGGGCGAGGTTGATGACATTACTACTACTTTACATTATGTTAATCTGCACTCTTCTAATGCTGCAAGACCGATGAAGATGCTTGAAGATGCTAGTCTTCGATAGGACTAGGCTCTCCCCTCTACTCTGGCATTTTTGCAGCCCAGTCCACATATACAGCCCCCTTTGAAAATATTGCATATGTAGTGTAGATCCTTGCTTGCTGAGTACTTCGGATGAGTACTCATGTTTGCTTTATTTTCCTTTTTCTCCCCATATCCAATTAACGCCGCCAGATGACAGAGCCCCTGAGATAGCTGCCCCCATCGACGACTACGGCTACTACTACTACCCTCCCGGCGAGTACTACTACGAGGAGCCGACTGATGACCAGGAGTAGGATTCGGAGGGTCCTAGGCAGGAGGCCTACGCCTTTCGATCGTAGAGTTTTATTTTGCCCCGCCTTCATAAAGGTTTATCTCTATTTCTGTAATATATCTGTACCCAGATATCTGATGCTTCCGCTGACACTTGTATGCCATCGAGCTATGTATTCGTGCCCTCGAGGCCCTGGCTTGTAATATAAAGCTTGTATGAATTTATTTATGTTTTAGAGTTGTGTTGTGATATCTTCAAGTGAGTCCTTAGGCTTGATCATGTGCATTTGCGTGTATGATTAGTGCACGATTAAGCCGGGGTCATCACAGGTTGGTATCAGAGCCGACTGCCTCTAGGAATCCCACTTTCCAATTCCTTGGCCGAAGTTGAGTCTAGAAACCGAAAATTGTTTTACTAACTTGGCTGTTTGGCTTACGGGCCCATGTCGCCAACTGGGTGGTATTAGGACCTTTTATTCCTCGTCTTTATTCTGGGACTCTGGTCTCTCTTCTATTCGGGTTTAGCAAATTTACTAACACCGACACTTAGGATCTCGTAAATCCCGTCCACCCAGAGAGCTGGATATCTGTGCGATTTCCCTGTCATTGATCTGATTAGTCTGATAATCATTTTCCTTTCCATTGTTTTGTTTAACCTTTCTCTTCGAGATCTGTTATGCTTCTCCTTGTCAAGTGACAATCCTGAATTTCATTTATTTCAGATGGATCGCCTGTTTCCACCGCGCCCCACGATGCAGCTTGTGCTTCGCACTTGGGCTCGTGATGCCCCTGGTTTTGCAGCTGTTCTGATCGCTTTCTTGACCAGACTGGGTTACCGCTGGTACCCTGAGTACATGGTCTACGAGGTTTACCGCGAGTTCAACCAGGAGCAGCACTATGCTGATGTTCACATCTATGGTCAGCAGGATGACTCAGACACTGAGCTGTACCTTTTCCATGGTATCGGCGTGACGATTGAGATGGCAGTCCATGATGCCGCCTACTCTGCTGTCGCATGTCTCCGAGGAGAGCACAGTGCTAGCTTGGATGACTCTGAGTTCCGATACATTCCGTATGCCCCTGTTGGAGATGCTACTGGATACTACACAGCTACATGTGCCCCGTACGAGCCTCGTCGCTACGATCCGCGAGTTCTGATTCAGTGTACTCAGGCTCTGGATCGTACTGTTCGGGCTCTGGCCGTCGAATTGTTTGCCACTCGAGTACGACTCTACGAGGCTATGACGTAGTTGCTACCAGCTGTTCGTGCAGGGATACATCCAGAGCATATCCTTTACCCGGGCAGGACCGAGATGCCACCAGGGATCGATTGGCCTGCTGTGGGAGGTCACACACCTGCACGTGGACCTCTTCTTTCAGCTCGAGACCGGGTTCTGCATCAGAGTGCACATGGACGTCCGTCGACCGCACTTGCAGCTACCCCATTTCAGTGGTTTTCTTCGATGTTGATGTAGCCTTTGCTATGTCTCGTTGTGTACTTCCTTACCGCATGCCTGCGCCGCCTAGTATGTCTAGCTTTTGAATTTGCGCTGTTATGCTGCCCGAATGTAACCGACTCTGTATGGATTTGTATGACTTAATGGCTACTATTAAGCATCTGCAGTACTACTTAAATTCAATCGCGTTACATCATGCATGTTGCTAAACACTCGCAATGGTTTCCGCTAAACTACCCCTGTTGAATTTAGCAGGATGGCTGATAACAATCCACCACCGCCGCCACCGCCTGACTATATGGCAGCTATGATGCAACAATTCGAGCTCAATCGGCAGTTTATGACTGGGATTATGAATCAGTTTCCCCGTCCCAATGCCAACCAGCAGCCACCTTCAATTACGCTGCCAGAGTTCATGCGTCTCAACCCATCGATATTCCGCAACACTGTTAATCCGCTGGACGCCGATGATTGGCTGCGTGACATCTTCTATGAGATGGAGTCAGCTGATGTTCCCCCTGTCAGCTATGTCACCTTTGCGACATACTTCCTGAAGGGACCCGCCGCTCAATGGTGGGCGACTCACCGACAGACCCTACCTCCTGGAACTGTCGTCACCTGGCTGGAGTTCAAGACTGCTTTTCGCGCCCGCTATATTCCTCAAGCAGTTATAGCATGCAAGAAGGCTGAGTTCCGCAACCTTGTTCAAGGCAACAAGACTGTAGAAGTCTATCAGCGAGAGTTCCTCGACTTGTCTCGCTATGCTGAAGAAGACATCCCCACTGATGCTCGTAGGCAGGAGAAGTTCCGTGAAGGGTTACACCATGACATTCAGTTAGCCCTGCTCGTCCAAGACTATCCTGACTTCGCCACCTTGGTGAATAAGGCTATCATGGTCGAGACTGGTCTGAAGAAGCACAAGGAAGCTACCAGACGCACTCGTGAAGCGGGCTCATCTTCAGGCTCGTCTGCCCAGAAGCGCCGCATATGGATTCCACAGAGCATGTACCATCCAGCAGCTCTAGTGTACAGGCCTACATATGCCGCACCTCGTCTGTCTCCTCCACCACCGAGGCAGCCTCTTCGAGCTCCACCACCTCGAGCTCTCGCACCATGTCCTGACAGTGGACTCTGCTTCAAGTGTGGCCAGCCAGGTCACCGTGCCAGAGATTGCTCTCAGAGTTAGAATCCGTTAGCACTTCCCTCTGTCGGCCGTGGTAATTCTCAGCCTCGCTACAGCAATGTCAGGCCTTCTTATGGTCGCGGGCAGGCCTTCCATGTCAACATGAATGAAGACCCGGAACAACCAGCAACTGGGATGGGTACACTTCTTGTTAATTCAGCACCTGCAATTATTTTATTTGATTCAGGAGCATCGCATTCATTCATGTCAGAACACTTTGCACTCTTGCATGACGTTAAGTGTGAAACACTACACCATCCGTTAGTTGTAAACACTCCCGCAGGACGGTGCCAAGCCACCATATTTAGCCCCGAAGTCACTGTTGTGATTGAAGAGAGAAATTTTCAGGCCTTCCCCATAATTCTGAATAATTCCAACATTGATCTTATTCTGGGAAAGGATTGGTTGAAGGCCCACTATGCCTCAATCAACTGTGCCACTAAAGTTGTTCATCTTCTTCATCCGTCAAATGAGTTGGTGAATTACCGTGCTCATATCACTCAGAACGCCGAGGCTCAGATTTATGCCTTAAATGCATTGAACGCTTCTCCACTTGAGGGGATCGAAAATGTTCCAGTTGTCTGCGAATTCCAGGATGTTTTTCCAGAAGAACTTCCAGGAATACCCCCTGCTAGAGCTGTCGAGTTTGTCATTGACTTGAAGCCTGGCACCACTCCTATTGTGAAGCGCCCTTACAAGATGCCACCACATCACCTTCTTGAGCTTAAGGAAGAAATTGATAAATCACTTAAGAAGGGCTTCATCCGTCCCAGTTCCTCTGCCTGGGGAGCACCATCTCTCTTTGTCAAGAAGAAAGATGGTACAAATAGGTTGGTTCAAGATTACCGTCCTATCAACCAGGCAACCATTCAGAATAAATATCCACTTCCCCGGATCAATGACTTATATGATCAACTTGCTGGATCATCGGTGTTCTCTAAACTCAACTTGAGGTTGGGTTATCACCAGATCCGCGTCCGCTAAGAGGATATTCCGAAGACTGCATTTGTTACTCATTATGGCTCCTATGAATACACCGTTATGTCATTTGGCCTAACAAATGCTCCAGCTACGTTCTCCCGTCTGATGAATTATATATTCATGAATTACCTCGACAAGTTCGTCGTGGTATATCTGGATGATATTCTGGTATACTCGAAGAATAAGGAAGAACATGCCGAACATCTTCGCCTTGTCCTAGAAAGGCTTCGAGAACACAAGTTGTATGCCAAGTACTCCAAATGCAAATTCTGGCTTTCTAAAGTGACCTACCTTGGACATGTGATTTCCAAGGACGGTATCGCCGTTAACCCGGAGCGTGTTCAGGCTATTCTTGACTGGACTCCTCCAAAGAATGCCACCCAAGTCCGAAGTTTTCTCGGCCTTGCAAGTTATTGCCGTCAATTTGTCGAGAACTTTTCCAAGATTGCCAAGCCCCTGACTAATCTGCTCCACAAAGGCGTTAAGTTTGAGTGGACAGACAAATGTCAGGAGAGTTTCCAGACCCTCAAGGACAAGCTTACTTCTGCTCCAGTGCTTGCTCCTCCCGATTCACGCAAGGACTTTGTGATATATTGTGACGCTTCTCGTCAGGGATTAGGCTGTGTCCTAATGCAAGAGCGTAAATTAATTTCATATGCCTTACGACAATTGCGTCCGCATGAAGAGAACTATCCAGTGCATGATCTCAAACTCGCTGCTGTGATCTATGTGTTGAAGCAGTGGCGACATTACCTTCTTGGTAACCGGTGTGAGATTTATACCGATCATCAAAGTCTGAAGTACTTGTTCACCCAACCGGATCTTAATCTTCGTCAACAACGATGGTTGGAAACAATTACGTACTATGACTGTGGTATTTCTTATACCCCTGGCAAGGCCAATGCGATGGTTGATGCCTTGAGCCGCAAGTCCTATTGCAATAACCTCATGGTTAAGCAAGCTCAACCCCAGCTATATGAAGAACTTGGCAAGTTGAACGTCTGTATTGTTCCGCAGGGTTCTCTTAATAACCTTGTGGTATAGCCAGACCTTGAGAAAGCTGTTAAAGAACCACAAGCCAAAGATGCTGAAATCGATCTGATGAAGAAAGAGCTTCATCTTGAGAAGTACAGGGATTTCTCGGTTGCTAAAGATGGAACCTTGTATTTCAGAGATAGAATTGTCGTTCCTCGCTTCGAACTGATGACCGACAAAGTTATGAAGGAGGCTCATGATACATCGCTGTCCATCCATCCGGGAAGCACCAAGATGTATCGTGATCTTCGTCAAAGGTACTGGTGGTCCAGAATGAAGCAGAACATTGCTCGATATGTTGCTGAATGTGACGTATGTCGTCGCGTGAAAGCAAAACATCAGAAGCCTGTTGGAATTCTTCAACCACTCCCTATTCCTTTGTGGAAGTGGGATAAAGTGCAGATGGATTTCATTACTGGTCTTCCCAAGTCTCAGAAAGGTCACGGTGCTATTCTTGTCGTCATCGACCAACTTTCCAAGGTTGCTCATTTTCTGCCTGTCAAGGAGACTATCACTGCTAGTCAGTTAGCAGAACTTTACATCTCCAAAATTGTTTCACTCCACGGTATCCCGAAGGAGATCAGTTCAGACCGTGGCGGTCTTTTCATGTCCAAGTTTTGGGAAAGTTTCCAAGAAGCAAAGGGGACTCACATTACATGGAGTTCAGCTTATCATCCTCAGTCCCAAGGCCAAGTCGAGCGAGTGAATCAAGTACTTGAAGATATGCTTCGGGATTGTGTTATATCATTCGGTAAGAAGTGGGAGGAATCTCTCCCGTATGCCGAATTCTCTTATAACAACAGCTATCAAGCCAGCTTGAAAATGGCCCCCTTCGAAGTGCTATATGGACGTAAGTGTCGAACCCCTCTGAATTGGTCAGAAACTAGGGAACGACCTCTCATGGGACCGAACATTATTCAACATGCCGAAGAACAAGTCCGAATTGCCCAAGAAAATCTCAAGGCGGCTCAGGACCGCCAGAAGAGCAATTATGATCGCAAGCGATGGGGTCTGACTTATCAACCAGGTGACCAAGCTTATCTTCGTGTCACTCCTATGAAGAGCACTCGTTGTTTCGGAATCAAGGGCAAGCTAGCTCCTCGCTATATTGGTCCTTTCCGCATCGTGGCTAGACGTGGACAGGTGGCATATAAATTGGAGTTGCCACCACAATTCTCTCATATCCATGATGTCTTCCACGTGTCGCAACTTCGTAAATGCTTCAAGGAATCTCCACACTGCGCAGTGGATCATGAGATGCTCCAGTTGCAAGATGATCTTTCTTATAAGGAGCATCCCATCCGCATTCTCGATGAAGCTGAACGTTGAACTCGTCCGAAGACGACCAAGTTCCTGAAAGTACAGTGGTCGAATCACACTGAAGATGAAGCCACTTGGGAACGCGAGGATCATCTTCGGGAAGAATATCCCGACCTCTTTCCTTCTACCTCCTAAATTCCCCGGACGAGAATTTCTTTTAGAGGAGGAGAATTTGTAACACCCCTGTGTAATAGTCACTGTGACACTCTGCTAAGTATGCCAAGTCATCTCAATTTGCAGTGCCTAATCACTTTGGTTAAGAATTCAATTCAAATTCTATTATGAAAATCAACTCAAATTCAAAAGTGCAAAATAAGTTTTCTCAAACACTATTGGGAAAATGTTCACTAAATAGCAAATATTCTAGAAGCACTTGTAAAAGTATAATCAATGATACTTGGATTAGCTAAATGACTCAAACCACATGAAACAGCACCAAAACAACACTATTTAAATCATTTATAATTAAATCAAATGCAAATAAAATCTTACTTTATCCAAACAAGTTTCTGGTGAGAGGTAATCATGCGCTGTAATATTTGGGCCAAGTCCCACATTTTACAAAATAGCAAAAGTGGCCTAAACAATTACCTAATAGAAATAAATAAAGAAAAAGCAAAACAGAAAATAAGAAAAATAAAACGAGGCACTGTGCACTGGGCCTAAGTGCACAGTGCCCCGAAAACCAGCCCACCTGGCCCAAATCCCTCTCTCTCCTTCGTCGTGTCGGCCGCTCCCTGGCCGAGCGCGCGCGCTGGCCAAACATCGACAACGCGACGCCACCGACGCCCGCGAGGATAAGGACGAGCCGGTGCTCTCCCCCTGGACCTCCCCACTCATTTCCCCCTCCTCTCTCCCACGCTCGTGCGCTCCTCCCTCTCCTCTGCTCGCGCAACCAAGCGCCATCGCCGCCGCGCGCAGCCACCGCCACGGCGACCGACGTCCTCGTTTCACTCCGACGCGCCAGGAGGCTCCGCCGGGCTCGACCACGCCTCCAGCACCACCACTTCGAGCTCGGGGAGCCCCACATCGCGCGGATCGAACAACGCCCGTCTTCGGCATCTCCGGCGATCTCCGATGAGACCCGTTGTTCTGCTGCTACTAACCTGTCAAGGGTCACCTTGCGTGCCGCACGGTGAGCCGCTCCTCCTCTCCCCTAGCTCTTCTGCCCTTCCGCGTCCCCGTAGCCGCCGCTCCGCATGAGCTCGAGCCATCGCCGCGGAGCTCGTCGCCGACAAGGCTCCGGTGACCAATTGGTCACGGGCGTGTGTCCGCTAGTTTCGCCGCACCGCGTAGAGCACACTTAGCTACTCCGTTCGAGCTACTGCACCCCGCAACGCCGATTCCATCGAACTCCCGTACGCGCCGCCGCCTTTGCTCGTCGTCGGCGACGTTTTCGGCCGAGTCCGGCCCTGCCACCACCACCAAACAATGCAGCATTGAGAGGCCGTTCAAAAGAACCCAGCCACACGCCAAATGATGCTCTATAGCGCGATTCTGACGCGCTCCGGCGATCTTCCGCCGCTGGAGAGGTCGTCGGCGTGTTTCCGGCCGCTGCGCTGACCTGGCCACTGGTGGGTCCCGCTCGGTGAGGCTGCCAGTGGGTCCACTAGCCCCCTTTGACCCCGTTGACCGTGGTCAACATGGGGCACTGTTCACATGTGCCAATGACATGTGGGCCCCCAGCTGTTAATTTACCTAATAAGCGATTTAATAAATAAAAATAATTAGTTTAGACTAATGTATCACTGACATATGGGGCCCACCCCCTAATTAACCCTGTTACTTAGATTAACACACTGTTAGTCTAACAGAGACTGACATGTGGGTCCCACTGGACCCACATGTCAGGTTTGACCTGGTCAGCCGACCAGTTGACCTGCTGACGTCATCTCCCTGCCATGCTGACATCATAATTTCTTTTTCTGTTAAATTAGATAATTCCAGAAAATCAATTAATCTTTGAAAATTAATAACTTTTAAACCGTAGCTCAGATTGAAAAACTTAAAACATGAAAGTTGCTCAGAATGACGAGACGAATCTGATCGTGTCATCTGTTTCGATGCCGGAACCCCCTACGTAGGAGAAACCGGAACTCTGAGCCCGTATCCGGTATATGAATAGTGCATATACACCGGATAATAAATCCAACTTAAATCCTAAAGTAGCTAAAAATGCCTTTGACAAACTTTAGGCAACCCTGCACTGCATCTTAGCATAGCATGCCTGTATTGCATCATTTGTTGTGCATTTATTGTTTCTTCCCCCTCTTCTCTCTCGATAGACCCCGACATTGACGTAGCTCCCGAGGCCGACGCCGCTCAGGAGCCCGACGACGCAGTTGACGATCTTGCCCTTGCCGCCGAGCAACCAGGCAAGCACCCCCCTTTTGAGCATTCCGATATCGCCCACTCTCTTCTCTCTTATGCTTGCATTAGAAGTTACTGCTGCTGCTGTTATCCTATTTCTGCTGCATAGCCTGATTATTGTAAGCTGCTATTGTTACCTGCCTGTTTATCCTAAACTGTTTAGTATAGTTTGGGTACAGACCCAGCAGAGACCCCACTTTATCCCGACTGCCCTGCTGGATCATCAGAAGACCCGATCAACGGGATCGAAGACCAGGCCCCGACACCGCACATCACTTTCCCCTTAGTTGCTTGACACTACTGGGTTACTATCGAGTGCCAAGGGTGATACCTTGTCAGCACTTCTGATGATAACCTTGTAAGTTAGTTATTCGATCGTGGTCAGCAAGGGTGATTCCTCCTACACCACTCTCGATAACGACACCATCGCGCAACTCCTCAAGAGTGGACCTCGAGGGTGATTCCTCCTTCGTTCACCTTGACGGTAACATCAGAGGGAATTCCATCGAGGGTGATTCCTCAGGGTTCCCCTGGGTGTTAGACACACGGTTACCATTGTTACTATGACTTTACACTGAAACATGTTACTAAAGACGGGTCGGCCCTGAGGGGTACCCGCGCGAGCTTAATTGCGAGTGAAGTGGAGTCGGGTGGACCTGGATGGTGCCCGAGGGTTGAACACGAGGCGTGGCTGGGCATTCCTCGCCCTTTCCGCAAGTTCTCGAGACGGGGCGATGGGGTCACATCTTTCGTGAGTCTCTGCTCGTTACCGCACTACCAACACACTAACGGTTTGGATATTTGATCCGAGGGGCCTCTGGCCTGATAGCACTAACCATCACGTGGGCATAATATGGGTGTTCTGCGTCGTATACTTTAGCCGAAGCTTAATAGACGTCAGCAACTGAGTGGCACACACTAGGTTGGACTGGTAACGCAATCGTGCTTGTATTAAGGGGTTGCTAGGTCTGCTCACCGGCGGTGTACGCAACGTGCAAGAGCGTCCGTGGCGATGGCCCAAGACACCTGGGGGCATAGGTTAGTCCGGCGTGCTGACCTCTTTGTTAAGTATTTGGTCGGGTTGCGGCGTATCGTTTGGCCGAGGCCGGGCATGACCCAGTAAAGTGTGTCTGGCCGGAGTTAATCGAGCGTGGTGGGTAAGTTGGTGCACCCCTGCAGGGAAGAAACAATCTATCGATAGCTTGTCCTACTGTAACGGACATTCGGAGTTGTATCCCGATCGGTACAACTAGAACTGGTGACTTGAGATGAAATGGATAGTATGGCTTTGGGATTGCTTTCTCGCAGGGAGTCGAGGAAGAATCTCTGGGCGAGGTTGATGACATTACTACTACTTTACATTATGTTAATCTGCACTCTTCTAATGCTGCAAGACCGATGAAGATGCTTGAAGATGCTAGTCTTCGATAAGACTAGGCTCTCCCCTCTATTCTGGCATTTCTGCAGCCCAGTCCACATATACAACCCCCTTTGAAAATGTTGCATATGTAGTGTAGATCCTTGCTTGCTGAGTACTTTGGATGAGTACTCACGTTTGCTTTATTTTCCTTTTTCTCCCCATATCCAATTAACGCCGCCAGATGACGGAGCCCCTGAGATAGCTGCCCCCGTCGACGACTACGACTACTACTACTACCCTCCCGGCGAGTACTACTACGAGGAGCCGACTGACGACCAGGAGTAGGATTGGGAGGGTCCTAGGCAGGAGGCCTACGCCTTTCGATCGTAGAGTTTTATTTTGCCCCGCCTCCATAAAGGATTATCTCTATTTCTGTAATATATCTGTACCCAGATATCTGATGCTTCCGCTGACACTTGTATGCCATCGAGCTATGTATTCGAGCCCTCGAGGCCCTGGCTTGTAATATAAAGCTTGTATGAATTTATTTATGTTTTAGAGTTGTGTTGTGATATCTTCAAGTGAGTCCTTAGGCTTGATCGTGTGCATTTGCGTGTATGATTAGTGCACGATTAAGCCGGGGTCGTCACAACTAGATCAATTTTTCTTGCCATGGGAAGAGGTGCTTTGTGATGGGTTCGATCTTGCGGTATTCTTTCCTAGTTACCGAAGGGGCAGCAAGTCACGCATGTATCGTTGCTATTAAGGATAACAAGATGGGGGCTAATCCCACATGAATAGATCTCGTCTACATCATGTCATCGTTCTTATTGCATTACTCCATTTCTCCATGAACTTAATACACTAGATGCATGCTGGATAGCGGTCAATGTGTGGAGTAATAGTAGTAGATGCAAGTAGGAGTCGGTCTACTAATCTTGGACGTGATGCCTATATATTAATCATTGCCTTGGATATTGTCATAATTATTCGATCTTCTATCAATTGCCCAACAGTAATTTGTTTACCCACCGTATGCAATTTTCCCGAGAGAAGCCACTAGTGAAATCTACGGCTCCCGGGTCTATTCTTTATTATATTTGCTTTGAGATTTATTTTTTTTCGCTTTTATTTTTAGATTTATTATTCCAAAAACCCAAAAATGCCTTGCTGCACTTTTTTATTACTTATTTTATTTCGCGTTTAATCAAGAGCTATTTATTCAATCTACCACAAATTTATCTATCTTTTTATCGTGGAGGGATTGCCAACCCCTCTTACGCGTCGGGTTGCAAGTATTTCTTCTTTGCGTGTAGGTACCGTTTACATAGTGTTGCTTGGTTCTCCTACTAGATTGATACCTTGGTTTAATAACTAAGGGAAATACCTACCATAGCTGTGATGCATCATCCCTTCCTCTCTGGGGAAATACCGACGCAGTTTCAAGCGTCATCACAAGGAATTTCTAGCGCCCTTGCCGGGGTGGATCAAGTGAACGTAGTCTCCCGTCAACTTGACAATTTCTGGCGCTGTTGCCGAGAAGACATCATCAACATCTATCAGGTTCCTAATCACAAATCTCATCTCCTTGCAATTTACATTATTTGCCATTTGCCTCTCGTTTTCATCTCCCCCACTTCACAAAAATTTGCCGTTTAGTAGCCCTCGTTTTGGTTCGCTTTTTCTCATTAGATCTATTTTTGTTTGCAATCTTGCTTGTGTAGTCACGATGACTCAAGAAAACACCGAGTTGTGTGATTTTTCCAATACCAATAACAATGATTTTATTAGCACTCCGATTGCTCCTCCCGCCACTACTGCGGAATCTTGTGATATTAATGCCGCTTTGTTGAATCTTGTTATGAAAGATCAATTTTCCAGTACTCCTAATGAGGATGCCGCGTCCCATCTAAACACATTCGTAGAATTGTGTGATATGCAAAACAAAAAAGATGTGGACAATGATATCGTGAAGTTGAAATTATTTCATTTCTCCTTGCGGGATCGTGCAAAAATTTGGTTTTCTTCTTTGCCTCGCAATAGTATTGATTCTTCGGATAAGTGCAAAGCTTCTTTTATTACCCAGTATTTTCCACCAGCGAAAATTATTTCCCTTAGAACTCAAATCATGAATTTGAAGCAACTTGAGCATGAACATGTTGCACAATCTTGGGAAAGAATGAAGTTGATGCTAAGAAATTGTCCTACTCATGGTTTAAATCTTTGGATGATCATACAAATTTTTTATGCGGGATTGAATTTTGTTTCTAAAAAACTTTTAGATTCTGCCGTGGGTGGTACTTTTCTGGAAATTACTTTGGGTGAAGCTACTAAATTTCTAGATAATATCATGGCAAATTATTCACAATGGCATACCGAAAGACCACCTACTAGTAGAAAGTTAATTCGGTTGAAGAAATTAGTACTTTGAGTGAAAAAGTTGATGCTCTTATGAAATTTGTTGATAATAAAAGTGCTCCTATTGATCTTAATGATGTGTCTTTTTATACTTTGATTGAGCAAAATAGTGATCCCGTTGATGTGAATTTTGTCTCGCGAAACAATTTTAATAAAAATGCTTATAGAGGTAATTTTAATCCTAGGCCTTTTTCTAGAAATCCCTCTAATAATTATGGCAATTCCTATGGTAATTCTTCTTACAATAATACTAGGAACCCTCTGATCTTGATAACTATATTAAACAATTTATCAATGCTCAAAACGTTTTCAATACTACGATAGAAGAAAAGTTGAATAAGATTGATGATATGTCTAGAAGCATTGATAGAATTTCTCACGATGTAGAAAATCTCAAGTTGAAAACTTTTGCACCCAAGGTTGATGACTCAATTAAAGCTTTATATGTTTCTATGGATGAAAGTAAGAAAATAACCACTATGCTTAGAGCTAAAAGAGAAATTTTAGAAAGACCATTTTCTAGTGATTGCTTTCATAAAAATGATGAAGATCTTAAAGTGATTGGTGTTTCTTCTATTGATTCCTTGTTTAGTAAAATTAAAATTGATAGTAAAGGGACTGAAGAAGAGTCAACTTTAGTTAAAGGGCGTCCCGATAATTTGGAGGGTGAAAATCTTGATGAAAAATTTGATAAAAGTGGGTTTGGAGAGGTCAAAACTTTAACTAGTGATGTGCCCACTCTTTTGGATTACAAAGACTTTAATTATGATAATTGCTCTTTGATTGAATGTATTTCTTTGTTGCAATCCATGATAAATTCACCCCATGCTTATGAACAAAATAAAGCTTTTACTAAACATATTGTTGATGCCATGATGAAAGCTTTGGAAGAAAAAATTGGAATTAGATATTTCAATTCCTAGAAAATTAAATGATGAATGGGAATCTACCATTAAAGTAAAGATTAAAAATTATGAGTGTTTTGCTTTATGTGATTTGGGTGCTAGTGTTTCCACAATTCCGAAATCTTTATGTGATGTGCTTGGTCTTACCGACATTGAAGAATGTTCTCTTAATTTGCACTTGGCGGATTCTACTATTAAAAATCCTTTGGGAAGAATTAATGATGTTCTTATTCTTGCAAATAGAAATTACATGCCCATATATTTTATTGTTCTTGATATTGATTGCAATCTGTCTTGTCCAATTATACTTGGTAGACCGTTTTTACGTACTATTGGTGCCGTGATTGATATGAAAGAAGGCAATATTAAATTTCAATTTCCACTAAGAAAGGGTTTGGAACACTTCCCTAGAGCAAGAATTAAGCCAACATATGAATCAATCATGAGGGCATCCTATGGATGAAAAACCAAAGACGACAATACTTGAATCTATGCATTATGCCTAGCTAGGGGCATAAAACGATAGCGCTTGTTGGGAGGCAACCCAATGAATAAATTTTATTTTTGCCTTTTTATTTCTGTTCTTGAGTGTTTGCACAATTATGCTACTGTTATGATTGTGTTTTTATGTTTTAATTAGTGTATGTGCCAAGTAAAGCCTTTGGGATCATGTTGGGTAATAGTTGATTTGATCTTTGTGAAAAACATAAACTTTTGTGTCTAGTAGCAGAATTTTGTGAAATTACTGAAGCGTGATAAAATTCTGAATTGTTTACACAAGATTGATATAAAAATTTCCTATGATGTCCTATTTTTGCAGAATTTTTGGAGTTACAAAAGTATACCAAGTTTCCAGATTACTACAGACTGTTCTGTTTTTGAAAGATTCTATTTTCGTTGCATTGTGTGCTTATTTTGATGAATCTATTGTGGCGCCCCCGGCTCGATCGTACACTAATCATGCACGCAAACGTGTACGATCAAGATCAGGGACTCACGGGAAGATATCACAACACAACTCTAAAACATAAATAAGTCATACAAGCATCATAATACAAGCCAGGGGCCACGAGGGCTCGAATACAAATGCTCGATCATAGACGAGTCAGCGGAAGCAACAATATCTGAGTACAGACATAGGTTAAACAAGGTGCCATAAGATGGCTAGCACAAACAGGGATACAACAGATCGAACAGGCGCAGGGCCTCCTGCCTGGGATCCTCCTAACTACTCCTGGTCGTCGGCGTCCTGGACGTAGTAGTAGGCTCCGTCCTGGTGGTAGTAGTCGTCGTAGGTGGCGTCTGGCTCCTGGGCTCCAGCATCTGGTTGCGACAACCAGCAAGAAGGGAAAGGGGGAAAGGAGGGGGAAAGCAACCGTGAGTACTCATCCAAAGTACTCGCAAGCAAGGATCTATACTACATATGCATGGTATATGTGTAAAGAGGCAATATCGGTGGACTGAACTGCAGAATGCCAGAATAAGAGGGGGATAGCTAGTCATGTCGAAGACTACGCTTCTGGCAGCCTCCATCTTGAAGCAATAGAAGAGATTAGTTGGAAGTTAACCAAGCAACAACGTATAGCATAATCCTACCCGTCGATCCTCTCGTCGCCACCATGCGAGAGAGCGACCACCGGGTTATATCTGTCACTTGTAAGGGTGTGTTTTATTAAGTATCCATTTCTAGTTGTCATGAGGTCGGAATACAACTCCGGGTCGTCCTTTTACCGAGGGACACGGCTATTCGAATAGATAAACTTCCCTGCAGGGGTGCACCACATATTCCCCAACACGCTCGATCCCCTTTGGCCGGACACACTTTCCTGGGTCATGCCCGGCCTCGGAAGATCCACACGTCGCAGCCCCACCTAGGCTCAACAGAGAGGTCAGCACGCCGGACTAATCCTAGGCACTCTGGGGTCTGGGCCCATCGACCAGTGCGCTCCTGCACGTTGCGTACGCGGCCGCGAGCAGACCTAGCAACCCACACGATCACGGCGGTTACGTTATCGCGGTCCAACACGGCGCGCGCCGCTCAGTCGTTGACGTCAAGAAGGCTTCAGCTGATACCACGACGCCGGGATACCCATAACTACTCCCGCGTAGTTGGTTAGTGCGTATAGGCCAGTGGCCAGACTCAGATCAAATATCCAATCTCGTTAAACGTGTTATTATGAGATCACCGCGGACGACGACCAGGGCCAGGCCCACCTCTCTCCTAGGTGGTCACAACCTGCCCTGCCGCTCCACAACAAAGAGTCACTTAGGGGGCCGTCGAGGAGGCCAATCCTTTCAGCCCCCATTCGTGAATCACCTGCGGGTGCTCCACGAGCCGACCCGACTTTAGTATCCATCTGATGTCACATGTAATAAGTAGTATACATATCCGCAATCGCCACCCGTGGCGAGCACGGCCCAATAATGTAGCATAGCAGACAGACGAGAATGTAGGGCCACTGATGACAAACTAGCATCCTACACTAGGCATTTAGGATTGCAGGTAAGGTATCAACAACAGTAGCAACAATGACAGGCTATGCAGCAGAATAGGATTAACCGAAAGTAGTAACAGGCTACACTACTCTAATGCAAGCAGTATAGAGAAGAATAGGCGATATCTGGTGATCAAGGGGGGGGCTTGCCTGGTTGCTCTGGCAAGTAGGGGTCGTCAACAACGTAGTCGGTCGGGGCACCAGCAGCTGCGTCGGTCTCGTAGTCTACCGAAGAGAAGAGGGGGAAGAAACAGTAAACACACGGCAATAATGCAACAGGGATGCATGACATGTCTAAACGCAGGGCCGGGGTGATATACAGCCTAACTAAGCGATTTAGTTAATTTAGGAATTTATCCGGATTTATTTAATTAGGGTTGGACACTATTCATTTATCGAAATCGGTCTAATTGTTCAACGTTCTCATAGCTGCGGGCGTCTGACGGAGATACCGAGGGCGTATCCGGGTTCGTATCGTCGTTCTGAGCAAGTTCCATGTATAAAATATTTTCATCGGAGTTACGGTTTAAAAGATATGATTTTCTAAAGTTTTTATTAATTTCTGAAATTTTAATTAATTATTTAATTCAACATTATCCGAAACAGTAATTGATGACGTCAGCATGACATCATGCTGACGTCAGCAGTTAATTAAGTTAATTACTAATTACTGTTTAATTAACACTAATCAGTTAATTAGATTAACCTAATCAGGATTAATTAACTAATTAATTAATTAATTAATTAATTATTTTAATTATTTTAATTATTTATTTTTATTTCTATTTTCTTAAAACTGTTTCTGGGCCGTGGGCCCCATTCGTCAGCGTCACAGGGGTTCGGGCCCCACTGGGCAGTGGCCCAGGGGCGGACATGTCCGGGGCGTGCCCCTTTCGGGACCGGACATGTCCGGTGCCCAAAGGGGACGCACGGGCGGTCGGCGGGCGCGGGCGCCGGCGAGGCCACGGCGGGGCCGGAGGCGGGGCGGCGGCGCGGTGGCTGGAGCGGCAGCGGGCGGCGGTCGCGCGGAGGCGAAGCGGGGGGGGCCGGAGCGGGCGGTTGGCGGCGAGGAGCGACGCGGGCGCGCGAGCGAGGGCAGTGGACGGCGCGCGCGCGCGTGCGGCAGAGCGCGGCGAGGCTGCGGTGCGCGCGGGCGCGTGCGCGAGCAGAGAGGGGGGGAGAGGCCCGAGGCCTCACCGGGATCCGTAGGGACGGGGCAGCGGGGGTCGGGGTGGTCGACGGGGACGACGGCGATGGGGAGGCAGGCCGGCGGGGACAAGGCGGCGACGTAGACGAGGCAGACCGGCGAGGGAGAGCTCCGGGCGGTGGCGTCGTGCGGCGAGGGCGAGGCGGCGCGGTCGGGCGCGTCGGGGCGAGCGGCGTCGAGGGAGCAGGCCGGCGAGGAAGAGCGGGATCCGGGCGGCGGCGTCCAACGGCGACGGCGAGGCGGCGCGGTCGTCGCCGCGACCGAGGGCGACGGGGTCGTTCCCGCGATCCCGATCCCGATCTGGATCGGGAGGTGGGCTTAGCAGTGGGAGAGCTGCGACCGGGGCGTCTCGCGAGCGGCGTCGGCGACGAGGGTGACGGGATCGGCCCTGCGCCCGATCTGGATCGGGGGGGGTGGTAGCGAGGGGGTGGGGAGCGGCTAGGGTTCGGTTCTCCTGGGGAGGCCAGCTAAGTAGCTCCGGCTGGGCCGCCTGGCGGCCCTGGTCTTGCGGGCCGAGGCCCAGTCGGGGGGGGGGGGTTCCCTTTATCCTTTTCTGTTTTTTTTTTCCTTTTCTTTATTCTCCTTTTCTCTACTGTTAAATGTTTAGGCCCCAAATGGTTTTTGTAAAAGTGTGACCCTATTTCATAATACCGTGCATTATTCCTTTAACACCTAAAATTAGTTTTGGACAAAACATAATTCCATATTTATTTCAGATTTAATAAATGGTTATTAAATATTATCTTTATCCACTGTTTGAGGTTGTTCGAGTCACTTATCCAATTCCAATGCACGTTGGTTTCAAATTTGAATAGCCTCTGGAATATTTGTTATTTTCTGACATTTAGTTTCTATGTTGGACCTTTTATATCCCCACTTCATTTAAATTTGAATTTGACTTAGGAGTTGAAATGCAATATGATGCTAATGTGATATTATGCACTATAATCATGATGACATGGCCTCATCAAAAGGGTGATCACTGTAGCTTAATACAGGGGGTGTTACAAATCTCCTCCACTACAAGAAATCTCGTCCCGAGATTTAGGAGGTAGAAGAAACAAGCGGGGTATTCATCGCGAAGACGATCCTCGCTTTCCCAAGTGGCTTCATCCTCAGAATGGTTTGACCACTGAACCTGAGGAACTTGATCACTTCTGGCGTGTGCGCGCTCGGCTTGATCGAGAATGCGGACCGGATGCTCTTTATAAGAGAGGTCTTGTTGCAGTTCAAGCATTTCGTGATCTACTCCGCGGATAGGGTCTTGAAGCAGCGGCGGAGTTGTGATACGTGGAACACAATCGTGAACCTAGAAAGGTTCGGTGGAAGTTCCAACTGATATGCCACTCTACCACCGCCTTTCAAGAACAGTGAAAGGACCAATATAGCGAGGAGCTAGCTTGCCCTTGATCCCGAATCGGTGTGTACCTTCATCGTGTGACTCGGAGATAGGCCTTTTTCGCCAGGTTGTATAACCATATCTTTGTGTTTGCGGTCATATTGACTCTTTTGACGTGACTGAGCAGTCTTCAAATGCTCGCCTGGACAATGCAACTTGATCTTCGGCAAGTTGGATAATATCCGGACCGAAGAGTGGAACGTTCCCCCCGTTTCTGACCAATTTATGAGGGGTTCGGCACTTTCGTCCGTACATACTTACTCAAAGGGGGCCATCTTCAGACTGGCTTGAATAGCTGTTATTGTAAGAATTCGGCATATGGAGATTCTTCCCATTTCCTTCCGAAGGATATGACACAAGCTCGAAGCATGTCTTCGAGAACTTGGTTGACTCGTTCAACTTTGTCCTTGAGACTGAGGGTGAAAAGCGGTGCTGAAGACAGATAGTTCCCATAGCTCTTGGAAACTAGCCCAGAATCTTGAAGTGAATAAGCTTCCACGTCTTCCTGAATAACCAGTGGAATACCGTGAAGTGAAACAATCTGGACATGTAGAGAGTTACGAGCTGACTAGCAGTGATCGTCTCTTTGACGGCTAGAAAATGTGCAACTTTGGAAAGTCGGTCAATGACGACAGAATAGCATCATTACCTTTTCTGTGATTTGGGAAATCCATGATAAAGTCCATTTCAACATGGTCCCACTCCATTCAGAACAGCAATTGGTTCAGAGTTCCGGCGGGCCTTTATGTTTTCTGCTTTGACGCGACGGCAAACATCACATTCAGCAACATAGCGAGCAATGTCTTGCTTCAGGTTTGACCACCACGAATCTTGACGGATGTCTGGTAATTCTTGGTACTCTGGCCGGATGAATAGACAACGGAGTGTCGTGAGCTTCTTGCATGACCTCCTGAGTCATACCCAGGTTACCTTTAGAGGGGACCACTAGACACTTTTAAAAACAATGTGCCATATCACAATATGTGAAGAACGAAGGCCTTCCTCAGCGAGATAGCCGCTTATCTTGTGGGCTTGAGAGTCATAACCCTGCAGCGTCTTGATGCTGTCCACGAGATCTGGTTAGCAACCAGGGTATTAAGAGAACCCTGGGAAAAAACGTGGAGGTTTCATTTTGTAGGAACCTTCAGGAGGGGGAGCGAGTGCTCCAGGAGGACAATGTGGAGATTCAGCTTTCTGAATTCTTCATAAGCGAAGGTTGAACTTCGGAAACGGGAGGTGACTGCAATAGACTTACGGCTCAAGGCATCGCCATTACATTAGCCTTGCCAGGGGTATAAGAAATACCCAAGTTAAAATCCCTACGGTCTCCATCCATCTCTGTTGACGGAGGTTCAGGTCTGGCTGAGTGAACAGATACTTCAGACTTTGATGGATTGGTGTATCTCGCAACGATTCCGAGAAGGTAATGTCGCCACTGTTTTAGTGCATGGATGACGGCACAGCTCGAGGTCATGTACTGGGTAATTCTCTTCGGCGGCACGCAATTGACGCGAAGCATAAGCAATTACTCTCGTTCCTTGCTTAGGACACCGCCTAATCCTTTGACGGGATGCATCACAATAGATGACAAACTTCTGGGAATCAGGAGGGGCAAGCACTGGGGCGAAGTCAGCTTCTTTGACGTCTGGAAACTTTCCTGACACTTTTCTGTCCAATCGAACTTGACGCCTTTATGAATAGAAGCGGTTAGTCAGGGGCTTGGCGATCTTGGAGAAGTTCTCGACAAATCGACGGCGATAGCTGGCGAGTCCGAAAAACTTCGAACTTGCTTGACGTTCTTTGGAGGAGCCCAATCAAGAATAGCCTAACTCGCTCGGGTGGACGGCAATACCATCCTTGGAGATGACATGCCCAAGTGTTGTACTTCGGAAGCCAGAATTCACACTTACACTGGGAAACAGCATATAGTTGATGCTCTCGAAGTTTTTCCAGAACAAGTCGAAGATGTTCAGCATGTTCCTCTTGTTTCTTGGAGTATACTAGGATATCATCCAATTAAACCACGACACCTTGTCAGGTATTCCATGATATATAATTCATCATCAGGCGGGAGAATGTGGGCGGGAGCATTGGTTAAGCCGAATGACATGACAGTGTCTCTCGTATGATGTCGATCGAGTAACGAAGGCGGTCTTTGGGATATCCTCTTCACGACACGGATCTGGTGGTAACCCAACCTTAAGTCGATTTTAGAGACACTGATGAACCCGCCAGTTTGATCATACAATCGTTTATCCGAGAAGGGGATATTTGTTCTGGAGGTGTGTTGCTTGGTTAATAGGACGGTAATCTTGGACCAATCGGTTTGATCCATCCTTCTTCCTGACAAAGAAGAAGGTGCTCCCCAAGCAGAGGAACTTGGCGAATAAGACCCTTCAAGTGAACGTCGATTTCCTCCTTAATTTCAAGGAGTTCATGCGGCGGGCATCTTGTAGGGTCGCTGGGCGATAGGAGTGGTGCTGGTTTCAAGTCGATGACAAATTCGACAGCTCGAGCAGGGGTTCCCTGGGAGTTTCTTCTGGAAAACACCTTGGAATTCGCGAACAACTGGAAATGTTCTTGATGCCTTCAAGTGGTGATGCGTTTAACGCATTCAAGGCATAAGTCTCGCCTCGGCATTTTGGTGAATTTGAGCCTGGTAGCTTATTATTCATCAGAAGTGTAGAAGAATGACATCTTCGTGGCGCAAACTATAGAAGCAGGTTGCTCTTATTCAACCAATCCATTTCCGGAGTAATGGAGCGGAGAAATGAGGCTCTCACAGGGACGTTAGGTATGAAGGGGGGCAAGGGACGTTGGTGATAAGTTGTGGAGTGCCGTGTGAATGTTGACACCAGTCCCTTCTGATTTCAATTCAAGGGGATCGGGGGCTTGACATGCGGTGTATGGCACCGAGGAAACGAGAGCGTCATGGAGGGGTTTTTACCGAATGACCCCGCGTGCGTGTATGACTTAATTGGAAGGGGCCAATACTCAAAAAGAAAGGAAGAAGGCGAGGGTAGGGAGCTACGAAGAGTGCTTCATTACCAAAAGTAAACATGATCGCGTTGGGTGGGGAGTCAAATTCCTACGACGAATGAAATGCGCGGAGGCTACCGAAAACAGCAGGTGAAGAAATCCGAAGCGTTAACTGCAGATTACACAACGAGAAGAACCCTCCGGTGGCAGGCTGGTCCTGAGCTTCTTTGAAATCGGTGTGGTTGGCCTGAATACGCCCATAAGTCTTGGCATTGTTGTTGCGAGGCTGATTGTTCCTACGGCCAGTTGCAGGAAGTGCCAGTTGGTTCTGGTTCTGAATGCAGTTCCTGGAAAAATGACCTGGCTGCCCACACTTGTAGCACAGACTATCATTGGGATTAGGAGCAGGAGCTCGGGGTGGTGGAGCTGGAAGTCCTGGCTGCCTAGGTGGTGGAGGCAGGCGTGGTGCAGTATAGGACCGTCTTGGAGCAGGTGCAGCTGGACGGTACACGCTGTTTGGAATCCAGATCCGACGCTTCTGTGCAGGCTGGCTCGAAGATGAACCAGGGTCACGGTTGCGCCTAAGAGATCCCTGGTGTGCCTGCAGACCAGTCTCGACCTGGATAGCCTTGTTCACCAAGATGGAGAAATTATCAAATTCATGCACAAGGAGCGCTAGCTTGATGTCAGCTTGAAGTCCTTGGCGAAACCTTTCCTGACGGCGAGCATCAGTGGGAATGTCTTCTCCAGCATAGCGGGATAATTCCAGAAACTCCCGCTGATAAGCTTCCACTGTCTTGTTGCCCTGGGTGAGGTTGCGGAACTCTTGCTTCTTCCGGTCCATGATTCCCTGGGGAATGAAACGGGCACGGAAGGCAGCTTGGAAATCCGGCCAAGTGATGACTGTGCCAGCTGGTTGAGTGCGCCTGTGGCTGTCCCACCATTGAGCAGCGGGGCCCTTGAGAAAGAAGGAGGCGAAGGTGACATAGTTTGCAGGGGCAACGCCACCAGATTCCAACTCATAGGTGATGTCGCGAAGCCAGTCATCCGCATCCAGGGGCTGAGTTGAGCCGCGGTAGACGGTTGGGTTGAGGCGCATAAAGTCCTGCAAGGTCCCTGGGCCCGGATACTGGTTCATATTGGGACGAGGAAACTGATCCATGATCCCTTGCATGAACTGACGTTGCAGTTCAAATTGCTGCATCATTCCAGCCATATAGTTCGGCGGTGGTGGATCGTTGGCACCACGTCCACGACCACGACCAGCGGGTCTAACCATCCTGCTAATTTTCAACAGGGGGGGGGGGGTAGTTTAGTAAAAGCAAGCACGAGTGCTTAGCGACAAGCATGATGTAACTCGACAATAGTTTAAGCAGTGCATCAAATACATAAAAGTAGTCGATTAAGACATACAGATCCATACTCAACGTCGGGTACAAGCGGACAGCATAACGGCGCAAATCAAAAGCTAGACATACTAGGCGGCGCGCAGGCACGCGGTAAGGAAGTACACAACGAGAGATAGCAAAGGCTACATCAACGTCGGAGAGAACCACTGTATCGGGGTAGCTGCGAGTGCGGACGACGAATGTTCGTCGCGGAAAGATCCTGTGCTCCATGTGCACTCTGATGCAGAACCCGGTCTCGAGCTGTAAGAAGAGGTCCACGTGTTGGTGTGTGACCCCCAACAATAGGCCAGTCAATACCAGCATACATCTGAGTCCTGTGCGGATAAAGGATGTGCTCCGGATGTATCCCTGCACGAACAGCGGGCAGCAACTGCGTCATAGCATCGTAGAGACGTGCTCGAGTGGCAACCAACTCGACGGCAAGAGCCCGAACAGTGCGATCCAGAGCCTGAGTGCACTGAATCAGAACGCGCGGGTCGTAGCGACGAGGCTCGTACGGGGCACAGATAGCTGTGTAGTATCCGGTAGCATCTCCAGCAGGGGCATACGGAATGTATCGGAACTCGGAGTCATCCAAGATAGCATTGTGCTCCCCTCGTAGACGTACGACAGCGGAGTGGGCGGCATCATGGACTGCCATCTCAATCGTCACGCCTAATCCGTGAAAAAGGTGTAGCTCGGTGTCTGAGTTGTTATGCTGATCATAAATCCGAACTTCAGCATAGTACTGTTCCTGGTTGAACTCGCGGTAAACCTCATAAACCAAGTACTCAGGGTACCAACGGTAGCCAAGTCTGGTCATGAGAGCGATCAGGACAGCTGGAAACCCAGGGGTATTACGAGCCCAAGTGCGAAGCACAAGCTGTGTCGTAGGACGCGGTGGAAACAAACGGTCCATCTGAAAATAGAGGAAATTCAGGTTTGTCAAACGACAATAAGAGGTTTAACACAACTCGGAGAGAAAGGTTAAACAAAACAATGGAAAGGAAAATGATTATCAGACTAATCAGATCAACGACAGGGAAATCGCACAGATATCCAGCTCTCCGGGTAGACAGAATTTACGAGATCCTAAGTGTCGGCGTTAGTAAACTTCATTTAACCCGAGTAGAAGAGAGATCAGAGTCCCAGAGTATAGACGAGGAATAAAAGTTCCTAATACCACCCAGTTGGCAATGTGGGCCCGTAAGCCACACAGCCAAGTTAGTAAAACGGTTTTCTTTGTCTAGACTCAACTTCGGCCAAGGAATTGGAAAGGGGGATTCCTACAGGCAGTCGGCTCTGATACCAACTTGTGGCGCCCCCGGCTCGATCGTACACTAATCATGCACGCAAACGTGTACGATCAAGATCAGGGACTCACGGGAAGATATCACAACACAACTCTAGAACATAAATAAGTCATACAAGCATCATAATACAAGCCAGGGGCCACGAGGGCTCGAATACAAATGCTCGATCATAGACGAGTCAGCGGAAGCAACAATATCTGAGTACAGACATAGGTTAAACAAGGTGCCATAAGATGGCTAGCACAAACAGGGATACAACAGATCGAACAGGCGCAGGGCCTCCTGCCTGGGATCCTCCTAACTACTCCTGGTCGTCGGCGTCCTGGACGTAGTAGTAGGCTCCGTCCTGGTGGTAGTAGTCGTCGTAGGTGGCGTCTGGCTCCTGGGCTCCAGCATCTGGTTGCGACAACCAGCAAGAAGGGAAAGGGGGAAAGGAGGGGGAAAGCAACCGTGAGTACTCATCCAAAGTACTCGCAAGCAAGGATCTATACTACATATGCATGGTATATGTGTAAAGAGGCAATATCGGTGGACTGAACTGCAGAATGCCAGAATAAGAGGGGGATAGCTAGTCCTGTCGAAGACTACGCTTCTGGCAGCCTCCATCTTGAAGCAATAGAAGAGATTAGTTGGAAGTTAACCAAGCAACAACGTATAGCATAATCCTACCCGTCGACCCTCTCATCGCCACCATGCGAGAGAGCGACCACCGGGTTATATCTGTCACTTGTAAGGGTGTGTTTTATTAAGTATCCATTTCTAGTTGTCATGAGGTCGGAATACAACTCCGGGTCGTCCTTTTACCGAGGGACACGGCTATTCGAATAGATAAACTTCCCTGCAGGGGTGCACCACATATTCCCCAACACGCTCGATCCCCTTTGGCCGGACACACTTTCCTGGGTCATGCCCGGCCTCGGAAGATCCACACGTCGCAGCCCCACCTAGGCTCAACAGAGAGGTCAGCACGCCGGACTAATCCTAGGCACTCTGGGGTCTGGGCCCATCGCCCAGTGCGCTCCTGCACGTTGCGTACGCGGCCGCGAGCAGACCTAGCAGCCCACACGATCACGGCGGTTACGTTAGCGCGGTCCAACACGGCGCGCGCCGCTCAGTCGCTGACGTCAAGAAGGCTTCAGCTGATACCACGACGCCGGGATACCCATAACTACTCCCGCGTAGTTGGTTAGTGCGTATAGGCCAGTGGCCAGACTCAGATCAAATATCCAATCTCGTTAAGCGTGTTATTATGAAGTAAACGCGAACGCCGACCAGGGCCTGGCCCACCTGTCTCCTAGGTGGTCTCAACCTGCCCTGTCGCTCCGCCACAAAGATCCACACAAAGGGCCGTGGGGACAAAGGTCCTTTCAGCCCCCAATCCGTGAATCACTCGCGGGTACTCTTCGAGCCGACCCGACTTTAGTCACCATTTGTATAGTATGTACATATGTATAGTATAACCCGTGATCACCTCCCGAGTGATCACGGCCCGATAGTATAGCAAGGCAGACTGACAAGAATGCAGGGCCAATGATGATAAACTAGCATCCTACACTAGGCATTTAGGATTGCAGGTAAGGTATCAACAGATGTAGCAACAGTGTCAGGCTATGCATCAGACTAGGATTAACGGAAAGCAGTAACATGCTACACTACTCTAATGCAAGCAGTATAGAGGAGAATATGCGCGATACTGGTGATTAAGGGGGGGGCTTGCCTGGTTGCTCTGGCAAGTAGGGTCGTCAAACAACGTAGTCGGTCGGGGCACCAGCAGCTGCGTCGGTCTCGTAGTCTACCGAGAGAAAGAGGGGGAAGAAACAGTAAAACACACGGCAATAATGCAACAGGGATGCATGACATGTCTAAATGATATGCCGGGGTGATATACAGCCTAACTAAGCGATTTAGTTAATTTAGGAATTTATTCGGATTTATTAATTAAAGTTGGACACTATTCATTTATCGGAACGTCTAATTGTTCAATGTTCTCATAGCTGCGGGCGTCTGACGGAGATACCGAGGGCGTATTCCGGGTTCGTATCGTCGTTCTGAGCAAGTTTCATGTATAAAATATTTTCATCGGAGTTACGGTTTAAAAGATTGATTTTCTAAAGTTTTATTAATTTCTGAAATTTTAATAATTATTTAATTCAACATTATCCGAAACAGTAATGATGACGTCAGCATGCACATCATGCTGACGTCAGCAGTTAATTAAGTTAATTACTAATTACTGTTTAATTTAACACTAATCAGTTAATTAGATTAACCTAACAGGATAATTAACTAATTAATTAATTAATTAATTAATATATTTAATTATTTTAATTATTTATTTTTATTTCTATTTTCTTAAAACTGTTTCTGGGCCGGGGCCCATTCGTCAGCGTCCAGGGGTTCGGGCCCCACTGGGCAGTGGCCCAGGGGCGGACATGTCCGGGGCGTGCCCCTTGGGACCGGACATGTCCGGTGCCCAGGGGACGCCCAAGGATCCGGGCGGGAGACAGATAGAAGAGTGGGAAGCGAGGGCGAGCGGCGAGGCGGAGGAGGACGCCGAGTTTGGAAAGGGAGGAGAAGGTAGTCAGGGGTTCGACTATGGAGAGACGAGGGAGAGAGGTAGGAGAAAGAGAAGGAGGAAGAACGAGGGGGGAGGGCGGACTGGTAGGATTGGGGAGGTGTGGCAGGAGAGGAGAGAAGAGGACCGAAGAAGAAGAGAGGGAAGGGCGAGGAGAAGAGCAGAGAGTGTGGAACGAGAGCGCGGCAGAGGGATGGAGGGTGAGGTACGGAAGAGAGGGAGGGCGAGAAGAAGGAGAGGGGGGAGAGGGCCAGAGGGCATCACGGGATCACGTCAGGACGGGGGCAGCGGGGTGCGGGTGGTGTGGTCGACGGGGAGACCGGCGATGGGGAGGCAGGGCCGGCGGGACAAGGCGGCGAGGGTAGACGGGCAGACACGGAGAGGGGAGAGAGAAGCGGGGCGCTGAGCGAGGCGGCGAGGAGGAGGGGGAGGGGTGGCAGGAGAGGGCGCAGGAGAGTCAGGGGCGAGGGCCGAGGGAGCAGAGAGGGAGCAGCGAGGAGAGAAGAGGGGATCCGGGGGCGGGCGTCAAACGGCGACGGCGAGGGCGGCGCGGTCGTCGCGCGACCGAGGGCGAGCGGGGGTCGTTCCCGCATCCCGATCCCGATCTGGATCGGGATGGTGGGGGTGAGAGGGGGAGGCGGCGACGGGGCGGTGTCGGCGAGCGGCGTCGCGCGAGGCGGACGGGATCGGGCCTCGCCCAGATCTGGATCGGGGGGGGGGTGAACGAGGGGGGTGGGGAGCGGCAGGGTTTCGGGTCCTCTGGGGGGGCCAGATAGTAGCGCGCGCTGGACGGCCTGGCGGCCCGGTGGCTTGCTGGGCCGAGGCCCAGTCGGGGGGGGGGGTTCCTTTATCCTTTTCTGTTTTTTTTTTCCTTTTCTTTATTCTCTTTTCTCTACTGTTAAATGTTTAGGCCCCAAATGGTTTTTGTAAAAAGTGTGACCTATTTCATAAATACCAGTGCATTATTCCTTAACACCTAAAATTAGTTTGGACAAAACATAATTCCATATTTATTTCAGATTTAATAAATGGTTATTAAATATTATCTTTATCCACTGTTTGAGGTTGTTCGAGTCACTTATCCAATTCCAATGACGTTGGTTTCAATTTTAGAATAGCCTCTGGAATATTTGTTATTTATCTGACATTTTAGTTTCTATGTTGGACAACTTTTATATCCCACTTTCATTTAAATTTGAATTTGACTTAGGAGTTGAAATGCAATATGATGCTAATGATGATTATGCACTATTAATCATGATGACATGGCCTCATCAAAAGGGTGATCACTGTAGCTTAATACAGGGGGTGTTACATCTATGGATTGTATCGGGGGGTATAAGCCATGGTAAAGTTGGAATACAGTAGATATAATGCAATTAAAAAATATGAATGGGTTTTCAATAGTACTTAGAGTGGTGATTTGCTTTATTATTCTAACGGATCTCACGAAAGTTTTGTTATGTTTTGTGTGATTGAAGTTTTCAAGTTTTGGGTGAGATCACGATGGATGAAGGAATAAGGTGTGACGCCCCCAGCTTAATCGTGCACTAATCATACACGCAAATGCACATGATCAAGCCTAAGGACTCACTTGAAGGAATCACAACACAACTCTAAAACATAAATAAAGGCATACAAGCATTATATTACAAGCCAGGGCCTCGAGGGCTCGAATACAAAAGCTTGATGTCAACAAGCATCAGCGGAAGCGTTAGATATCTGAATACAGATATAACAGATAAAAAGAAAGGCCTTGAAAAGGCGGGGCAAAACAAAACACTACGATCGAAAAGGCGCAGGCCTCCTGCCTGGGACCCTCCAATCCTACTCCTGGTCGTCGGCAAGCTCGTAGTAGTAACCACCCTCGGGGTGGTAGTAGTAGTCGTCGGCGGGGGCAGCTGTCTCAGGGGCTCCGTCATCTGGTTGCATCAAATGGAAATGGGGAAAAAGAGGAAGCAAAGCAACCGTGAGTACTCATCCGAAGTACTCAGCAAGCAAGGATCTACACTACATATGCAACATTATCAAAGAAAGGCTATATATGTGGACTGGGATGCAGAAATGCCAGAATAGAGAGAAAGGCCTAGTCCTATTGAAGACTAGCATCTTCAGCGGTCTTGCAGCATTAGGAGAGTGTAGATTAGTACAGTATAAAGTAGTAGTAGCAATAAGTATCAACCTCGCCTAGAGATCTTTTCTCGACTCCCTGCGAGAAAGCAATCCCAGAGCCCTAATATCCATATCTCATCACAAGTATCCAGTTCTAGTTGTATCGATCGGGATACAACTCCGAGCATCCCTTACCGAGGATCCGACTATGCATAGATTAGTTCTTCCCTGCAGGAGTGCACCAACTTACCCACCACGCTCGCTTAACTCTGGCCGGACACACTTTTCTGGGTCATGCCCGGCCTCGGTCAAACGACACACCGCAACCCTACCGAAAGCTCAGCAGAGAGGTCCCCGTCGGTCTACATCCTAAGTGCTCAGGGGTCTTGGGCCATCGCCCCGTGCACTCCGGGTCGTTGCACGCAGGGCGGGTCCAGGCTCCACCACTACAGTATGGTGCCGGCCCTGCTGTGCCGCCATGCTGAACTGGACGTCTGACAGAGCTTTCGGCTGATGCATACGGTGCAGAGTGCCCATAACTTTTCCCGCGTGATGGTTAGTGCTATCGGGCCAAAGGCCCACTCAGATCAAATATCCAAATCGTTAGTGTGTTGGTAGCGCGGTAACGAGCAGAGACTCACGATCGATGTGACCCTGTCGCCCCGTCTCGAGGACTTGCGGCAAGGGCTAGGAATGCCCGGCCATGCCTCGTAATTATCTCTCGGGTACCCTCTAGGTCAACCCGTCTCCACATCACTCACGGGTACCCCTCAGAGTCGACCCGCCTTTCCAGGTAACAGTTGTAAAGTCCAAGTATCTGTGTGTCCATAACATCTGGGGAATCCAAGGTATCACCCTCGTTGGATTCCAACTCGATGTATCCGTCAAGGTGAACTTAGGAGGAATCACCCTCGAGGTTCGCACTTGAGGTGTTGCACGACGGCGTCGTTATTGGAAGTGGTGAAGGAGGAATCACCCTCGATGACCATGATCAAATAGCTACTCTTTAGAGTTAACACCAGAAGTGCTAAACGAGGTATCACCCTCGGCACTCGATGGTAACGCTGCAGTGTCGTACAACAAAGGGGGTGATGTGCGGTGCCGGGGCCTGGTTGTCGATCACGTTGATCAAGTCATCTGACAATCCAGCGGGGGCAACTGGGTCAAAGTGGGGTCTCTGGTGGGGCTCTATCCAACCTATACTAAGCAGTTTAGGATAAGCAGGTAAGGTATCAATAGCAAGTTACAATAAATAGGCTATGCATCAGAATAGGAAAACTCAAAGCAGTAGCAAATTCTAATGCAAGCAGGAGGGAGAAAGAATTGGCGATATAGGCATGTTCAAAGGGGGGGTACTTGCCTGGTTGCTCAGACGAGAAGGAGGGGTCACCGTCGATGCAGACGATCACAGGGATAGCATCGGTCTCGGGGTCTACCGGAGAGAAGAGGAGGAAGAAACAATAAATATAAAAGCAAACATAGCAATACAAAGCACGACAGGACAAAAAGCGGTGCTAGGTGTGACCTAACGCGATACTCAGTGATACCGACGAAGGGGGAAAAACATCCGGGAAAGTATTCCCGGTGTTCGGCGTTTTTGGACAGATGAATCGGAGGGGGAAGGTTGCATGTTCGCTATGCTAGGGGCATGTGACAGATGAACGGAGAGCGTATTCGGATTTGTCATATTTTTCTGAGCAACTTTCATGTATAAAACTTTTTCATCCGGGTTATGGATTATTTTATATGATTTTCTAAAGTTTTTGCAATATTCTGAAATTATGGATTTATTTTAATTCAAAAATAAACAGTAAACAGAAAAGCTGGGTGCACCCAGTGTAGTGCACCCAACAGTGCACTCGGGGCTGACAGTGTGCCCCGGGGCTGCTGAGTTAGCAGTCAGCGGTTGACTAGTTAGGTGATGAACAGTGCTGGAGGGGCCCGCATGTCATAGACATTGGGGTTAGTTTTAATTAAACAGCGTTTAATTTATTGGTGGGGTCCACACGTCAGCGGCTAATTAGCCTAATAACTGTTAATACTAAAACTAAACAGGGACAGAGGAGACATGAGGCTTTTGAGGCCTGCAGAGTACATGTTATTGCATATGGTTGTGGCCTTTTTTTTACAACTATTTTGTGGGCTTTTAGTTGGGCATTCATGTGATAAAATTTTAAGGGACTACGAAGCGGCTGGTGCGTTCCAAGTTTGATGGGTTCAGCGTTCAGGCGTGACTTTCTACTGGGTTCAGAACAAACTCATACCCATATACACGTACATGTAGAAAAAGAAGATCGTTGGGTTCAGATACGGCTGTACACTAGCTCCGCCGGCCATGGAGCGGCAGCTGCAGAAATGCGTAGCGGCAGCGGCAGTAGCGGGAGCATCAGCAGGCAGCGAGAAGCAGCAGCGTAGCAACAGCAGAGAGCAGCAGTAGACAACGAGCAGCAGCAGCAGCGCAGCCGGCCGTGGTGGCTAGCGGGCGGGCGGCTGCGCGCGCCGGCGGAGGTGGGGGCAGGGCGCGAACGTGCAAGGGGCGACGGCAGGCGGGGCGCCCGGGGCGAGCCGGTGACGGTCAGAGGGCACCGGGAGCACGGCCATGGCGCGCGTGGAGCGAAGCTCCGACCGCGGCGGCTAAGCACGGGGGAGGGCACCTACGGCGACCGAATCGACGGGGAAGAAAGGGGAATCGAAGGAGGGCCTCACCACGATCGCATACAAGGGGACGACGAGGTTGGGGACGCAGTGAAGGTGGCGGATTGAGCGCCGGCGGTCGCGGATGCACTCGGGGAGGAATGATGAAGATAGTGGCGATGCGGCGTCCCGACTTAGTCCACTTGATGATGAAGAAGAAGTCGTCCACGGCAAAGCTCCCGAACACGCTAGCTCAGCACGGTGGTGATGATGGCCGCGAGGACGACATGGCGTCGGACGAGCTCGGGATCGAGCAATTGGAGAGGGAGAGGGGCAAGTGGGGGAAGGGGATTAGGTTTTCGGGGGCGCGAGGGAGAGGGGTTATAGGCCAGGGGGGAGGCCGGATGGCCGCCACGCAAGGCTCGGCCGGCCATGGCACCTCGGATGGCCTCCACGCCTCTGTTCTGTGAACAGACGAGAGGGGAGACCCCAAGTGGGCTGGGCCGCACTGTAGCTTAGCAGGCCTAAGTGCACAGTAGGTCTCCCATATTTTCCCTTTTTATTTCCTCTAATATTTCCACCACTCTTTTGCATTTAGTTCATGCAGCAAACGATTTTTGCTATAACTGAAACTTGGCACATAAATCAAGCACAAAAATTTGAGGGCGGCATAAAAAGTTTGGGGCCAAATTGAAATCATTTAAATTATAATTGCATTTAAAAGGGCTAAAAGGGGTGCCGTTGGTCCACTGTTTAATCCCCATAGGCATTTTAAACATTTAAAAAAAAGTTTTTTAATGTATGAAAATTATCTAGTAAATAATTCCAACCTAAGGAACATTTTTAAGTTACTGTTTTATAAAATTATAATTTGACTTGGCATTTGAATTTGGATTTAAGTTTAGTTTGAAACAAAGTGAGGATTAGTAAAATAATTATGATGACATGGCACCATTAACTTGGGATTACTGTAGCTTAATTATCCGGGCGTTACAATTCTCCTCCACTACAAGAAATCTCGTCCCGAGATTTAGGAGGAGGAGGAAGGGGGAAGAGATTTGGTTACGAAATTCTAACAGGTCTTCTTAGTCTTGGTTGCCCTTCTCGAAGAAGTTGACCCCTTTCGTTGATTTCTTCATTTCTCTGCATCAATGCACCATGATGAAGTTGTCGTTCTTCCTTCCGGATCTTCAGCTTACATACGAAGGGACAAGGGGTAACTTCGGAAGAACGGACCTAACTAGGTTGATTATCTGGTAGATAGTTTAGGGGAAAGTGGCAGAAAGTATCTCGCGAATTGAAACTTAAGGAAATATCTAGAGTATGGTAAGAAGGTACCTTGAGAAGTTTCAAGCGAGCAGGCAATTGTTCGATGCCTATTCAGAAGGTGAAAAGGGGCCAGAGCAATGAAAATAGATACTGCATTTGATACTAGAGTAGATCATCTCTAGGAAGGTGGCTCCTGATTTTCATATGAAGCCAAGTGTGAGGAATAACTTTAGAAACAGAGATCTACAGGAGAGTCAAGTTTCGATCCTGTGGAACTATGGGTTATGGGCCCACCATGTGGGTTAAAAGCAGGAAGGGTGCTAACATTTTGCACGGTCATGATAGCAAGGCAGGTCAGAGGATAGCCTGTCAGCTATGTCGACAACAACATTGTTACCAAGGGCGAGGGACGAAAAGGACCATTTTCCTGCTCACAAGGCGAGGCAAACCAATAGGAAAGTTCTCGTCCATTGGTGGCTACCGAAATGTCATCAACAATAGTATCAGGGCCTTACTGACAGAGTTATACATCGAGGCGTTTACATAAGCAGGGAATTATCACTGCTCAGATATGTTGGGTTACAAGAAAGGTTAAACAAAACAATGGAAAGGAAAATGTAGACTCGAATCAGTTAACGGTGTCCTCGAGTGTCTAACAACTCAGAACCCGTGGAAAATTGGAATCGGCGAGAAATAATAGTTGACGAAGAACTCATAAGAAGTTATGTAGTTCCGTGATATTCTTGAGATACCAGAGGGTAATACTCGAAGGTAGATCAAAGTAGAGGTTGGACAGGTGAAATGATCTGAAGAAGACAAGTACTTTAACTTGTCCGAGAAATGGGATCAAAGAAGAACAATATGGTCAGAACCACGGTTGCAACAGACCAAATCCCAGATATAATATGAACTTATAAGAAGGGGATAATTAATATTACAAGAAGCTTCTGTGATAAGTTCTGCATCGTGTCCATGGGCATGAACACAAAGGTTCAAGGTCGACTCCCACATATCCAATGCATAACCTTTCATTCACTTCTCGTCTTTGAAGAAGTTGTAGAGTCGAAAATTTATCCGACGAAACGCGAGTAGATATAACCTGCATGACTTTCAGTTCACACATATTAGGGAAGGCATAGGTTCAACCCCTAGGGGTATCTTAGGAACATATACCACTAACTTCCAGAGCATATAACATCAGCTCAATAGCAGAGCATGGTTGACAATAAGCAAAGGATACAATTTACCGAAGGCAATATGTATGAGGGGAATAGCGCACGAGATTTTGAATATGAAGGACATTGCCGGATAATAATCCAACAAAGGATTCAGCGGTCCTCAACAGATCTAATGTGAGTATCAGTACTCAATCAGAAGAAGGAAAGAATGCAAAGGCACCAGATTATAGAAACAGCTGAATAATTCGGCGTTCTAGTTGAAGGGAACTAGGTGGACAATCAATTGCAACAGGATAGGCCGAGATCCAACTCATGTCCTGAATGACGTCTGAGCAGGAAGGTCAAATTTCAGGGTTCGACTGATGATTGCGAACATTTGCAACATAATGAATCAATAGGCTCAGGATGACAATGACAAAGGATGTTAATGAATATTGCCGGACATATGGATTTAACCATAATGCAGGCAGACAAGAATTTCAAGAGCAATAGGCTATAGAGGATTTTCGGGAGATCAGATAGCAATTCAATGTGTTCTGGGAAGCTCTTGTGTAACTGGGGATGAACGGACCCCTGGTAAGTATGAGGATTTATTCGTAGGTGTGTTCAGGCGGAAAGGAACTGCAAGGCAGTCGGTTCAGTGAATTCTTGAAATGTCGGATAGTATTTCGATATGTCGGATGGAACCCGAGAGTAACTGGAATGAATATATGAACGACGAGTGTAAGTAGTTATCCATCGGAGTTTATCGGTGGTCGGGGAATATCCTCAGAGTCTTCTGATGAAGCAGATGATCATCTGGACTGGGGGGGCTCTCCGGGGAGAATCAGTTACGTGAACCTAATGTCAGAGTTAGTAAAATGTTTAACCCGAGTGGACGAGAGATCAGAATCCCAGAGTATAGACGAGGAATAAAAGATCCTAATACCACCCAATGGCGACGTGGGCCCGTAAGCCACACAGCCAAGTTAGTAAAACAATTTTGACAACTAGACTCAACTTCGGCCAAGGAGTTTGAAAGGGGGGGTTCCTACAGGCAGTCGGCTCTGATACCAACCTGTGACGCCCCCGGCTTAATCATGCACTAATCATACACGCAAATGCACACGATCAAGCCTAAGGACTCACTTGAAGGAATCACAACACAACTCTAAAACATAAATAAAGGCATACAAGCATTATATTACAAGCCAGGGCCTCGAGGGCTTGATTACATAATCTTGATGTCGACAAGCATTAGCGGAAGCGTTAGATATCTGAATACAGATATAACAGATAGGCCTTGAAAAGGCGGGGCAAAACAAAACACTACGATCGAAAAGGCGTAGGCCTCCTACCTGGGACCCTCCGATCCTACTCCTGGTCGTCGGCAAGCTCGTAGTAGTAACCACCCTCGGGGTGGTAGTAGTAGTCGTTGTCGGCGGGTGCAGCTGTCTCAGGGGCTCCGTCATCTGGTTGCATCAAATGGAAATGGGGAAAAAGTGGAAGCAAAGCAACCGTGAGTACTCATCCGAAGTACTCAGGAAGCAAGGATCTACACTACATATGCAACATTATCAAAGAAAGGCTGTATATGTGGACTGGGCTGCAGAAATGCCAGAATAGAGAGAAAGGCCTAGTCCTATCGAAGACTAGCATCTTCAGCGGTCTTGCAGCATTAGGAGAGTGTAGATTAGTATAGTATAAAGTAGTAGTAGCAATAAGTATCAACCTCGCCCAGAGATCCTTTCTCGACTCCCTGCGAGAAAGCAATCCCAGAGCCCTAATATCCATATCACATCACAAGTATCCACTTCTAGTTGTATCGATCAGGATACAACTCCGAGCGTCCGTTATCGAGGATCCGACTATGCATAGATTAGTTCTTCCCTGCAGGGGTGCACCAACTTACCCACCACGCTCGCTTAACTCCGGCCGGACACACTTTTCTGGGTCATGCCCGGCCTCGGCCAAATGACACACCGCGGCCCTACCGAAAGCTCAGTAGAGAGGTCCCCGTCGGTGTGGCACCCCGGCTCATAGAACCGGAATGCCAGTGTTCCCAGCCCAGAGATCATTGTCTTCTGGAAACACTCAACATCTTGGCAACAGAAACATAGCTGACTTTTATTGATAACGAAGAGTACAAGCTTACAAGATCCTCGAGGCCAGTGCACAACAAGTGCTATACAGTATGTACATTATTTATCAAACATGATGGGCCTCGGCATAACTTAGCGATACTACAGCGGAAAGCTAAAGCGTAGCGGAATATGGCAGCAACTCCATCCGCAGGGACACTGCTGTGGACACATCCTAGGCATTATAACACGAACCTCCAAGACCTGCGTCTTAGTCTTCTCCTGCATCTGGCATGATACGCCAAGTGAGTACTTTGAATGTACTCGCAAGCACATGACAACCAAATAATGCAGCAAGTAATAGCATGGCAATAAACATGTTGAGTCTTAAATGCTGAGATCACGGTCATCAACTTACTCATATCCGGGTTGCTTTACAACCCACGGAGTACTCCACCTCACTGAGTACTTCCGCACATAAGACAAGTTCTTTCATCAGTATCATTATTACGGTTGATCTCCTACAGAGGTCTAGACAGGCTGTCCAATTCCGTGGACACGGCTATTCGAATAGATTTAACACTCTGCAGAGGTTGTACACTTTACCCACACCACGGAACTCATGGCCTCGTACTCCCATTCGGGTGGACCAATGACGTTCCGACGAAACCTGTCTGACCCGTGACTCTTCCATCGTACCACCGGCCATCACACTCCCTCTTGGAGTCAAGCCCTGGGTGGCCCCGTGTCCTCAAGACACCTGCCACCGTCATGGCCAAACTAACTGTCCCAAACGGGGACGCCGGCAAATAACTCAACTGGGCTCACAGAGTTATCGTCGTCTACCTGATCAGGGTAGCACGCACGCATAACCCTCCCTCTTTGGAGGTACCTGTGAAAGAGCACGCAGCCAGCCCAAGTCAAGGCCGTCCCATACCGGCAAATGTGGCTGCACGTTTTAACCCGGACAGGTGACTCTCGATCAACCAACTAAGTTTCGTTAAACATTCAGCAGGTTATCAACTCATGTTAACTTAATTGGTCATCTTAGTCATCTATTAATTTACTTGGAATTATTTGGGGTTAAATTTAATATGCAAAATGCATATGAAAATGCAATGCTATGACATGCTTCAAAACATGGTTATCCTGGCTTGCCTTGGTCTGCTGAGTTGTTCAAAAACTCTAGTTCTTCAACTCCAAGGTTTTCACCTTCTGAAAATAATCCAAAAACAGCAAGGAAATATATCAAACAACACTGTTTAATGTTCCAGAAATTCTATGAGTAAAAGAAAAATGTGAAATTTGGTGGAAAAATAGAGCATTGAGGTGTGGACCCAATGCAAAAAGAATTATTTGGATTGGACCTTTCTGTTAAAAGTTATTAACAGTCAAAGGTCTCTGTTCAACACTGTTTTAATTAAAAATCAAAATTAAACAACAGAGCAAACAGACTGGGTCGGCCCAAGACCACAGCGCACCGGCCCAGGCCCTCGTACCTCTTCTTTTCAAATGAAACAGAGGGGCAGAGGAGGGCGAGGGGGAAAGCGGAGCTGCGGCGGCGATCACCAGCGATCCAGGCAACGGGAGGGGCTGAGGATGGTCGAGATGGGTCGGCCGTCGAGCGGCGGTCCACCCCCGTACCCGCAGCGTCACCGGAGGTGAACGGACGGGGTCGTCCCCTTCGTCTCCTGCGGAGCATGGTTCGGGTGGCCGACGAGCTCGACGAATCCGGCACCAATTGGCTCGGGGAAGAGGTAAGGGAGCACTACGGGAGCTCACTGAGCTTGCTGGTGTTCTTGGTTGGGGCGGAGGTGGGCTAGAACGAGGAGGAGGCAGAGAGGGGCGGGCGGCGGAGCTCCGGTCGAGCTCGAGGCCAGGGGCCTCTATGCTTCGATTGGGGTTTCCAGGAGGAGCTTGAGTGGAGGAGGAGAGGGGTGAGGAACTCTGGGAGGCCGGGGAGGGGCTTTTATAGGCGGGGGAGCCGAGCAGCGATCTCTCCCGAACAATGGCGATGCGGGCCATGGCGACGGCGCTCGTACGCCTCGCTGGCTGGACGCGAGCGGCGACGAGACCGGAGAGGGCAGAGGGAGCATTAAATGCGGAGAGGACGAGGCGGGGAGAAGAGGACGCGCCACACGTACAGTGTGGTCACGGGCCGAACATGGCGGCGGTGACGCGGCGGTCGGCGAGGGCCTCTCCGGCACAGGTGAGGTGACCTGAGGGGCTACGCGGCAGCCAGGGACCTAGTCGGCACGCGTGGACAAGCCATAGTGGCGAGGGAGTAGAGGGACGCGATGGCTGGGGCACGGGTGCTGCGCAGTGCGCGGCGACAGCCATGCCAGGCCCGTGCTCACCACGCCATCTTGCGCTCCATGGCCACGTTGCCCTGGCGACCTTGTCTGGCGTGTCGACCATGGTCCATTCACATCACCTGAGGCTCTGGTTTGGCTTGAAGTGGTCTGTGCTGAGAGGTTTCATCAACAACAGTTTCTGACAGAAACATGGAGGGGCTTCTGGAGCTTAGGAGAAGATGAGGGGGAGCCAATGAGCTTGTCTTGTGTGATACTGGTCGAATGATCTACAAGCTGACCAAGTTTGAGCTCATTTGGTTGAAGTTTGAGGGTAACTCATGTGAAATGCACAAAACTGGCCTGAATCTACAAATGGAAGTACTGATCAAAAGATAATTCTTGGAGAGCTGAAAATTTGTGGAGAGTGCTCATTTGGTGTTGTCTCATTGCTGTAAAAATTTGGTAGCAATTGGACAAACCAAAAATGCACTTCCTTCACAATGGCTGGTTCTGGATAGAGAGGAAAATGGATTTTTAAGCAAAATATTTGAACATGACCAAGGAATGTTTTTGAAGATTTGGTGGAGATATGGTCCGAGGAATTTTTCGAAATTAATTGAGAAGTTTAGGAGCATCTAAACTATAGGTTGCTTCACAACCTATGCCAATGCCCTAATTTCCCAATTAACAGGAAAGAGCTTTTGAAAATGATTTGAATGGAAATTTAAGTACTTGAGGTTCCTGGCAGAACATTTGCAAGATGATGAGGCTAGGAACCACTTGGCAAAGATTCAAAAATGACCAAGTCCATGTGAAAGAATTTGAAATCCATTCAAATTCAAATAAAGTCAAGTCAAATTTTGAAAAGAAAAAGTTGGCAAAAATCAGGGTGTCACAAACCTACCCCCCTTAGAATGAATCTCATCCTCGAGATTCGGTTGCTCAGGGAACAAATAGGAATAGGTAGATCTTAGGAAGTCTTCTCTCTCCCAAATAGCCTCTTCTTCCGTGTGGTGTTCCCACAGCACCTTATAGAACCTTATTGTCTTACTTCTCATGATTCTCTCCATCACATCCAAGATCTTCACTGGCTTTTCCTCGTATGTCAGGTCCTTTGCCATTTCCAATTCACTCATGTCTGCTTGTTTAGCTAGGGGTGCAATGCATTTTCTTAGCTGTGAGATGTGAAACACATCATGCACATCCGACAGTGCTGGTGGCAGCTCTAGCTGGTAAGCAACTCTCCCTTTCCTAGCAGTCACTAGGAAAGGACCAATATATCTCGGGGCTAACTTCCCTCGGATTCCAAACCTTTTTACTCCCTTCATAGGAGTCACCCTTAGATAAGCATAATCTCCTGGTTCAAAGGTTACTTCCCGATGCTTCGGGTCGTAATAGCTCTTTTGGCGTGACTTGGCTGCTCGCAAGCGCTCGTGTATGTCCTTGACCTGTCTTTCTACTTCGAGCATCAAGTCTGTCCCAAAGATACGACTGTCTCCTGTCTGAGACCAGTTCAGTGGTGTGCGGCACTTCCGTCCGTACAAAGCCTCGAAAGGCGACATCTTGAGACTAGCTTGGTAGCTGTTGTTGTAGGAGAATTCTGCGTATGGCAGACTATCCTCCCACTTGGGTCCATGAGAAAGTGCACATGACCGAAGCATATCTTCCAATATTTGATTTACTCGCTCGGTCTGTCCATCTGTTTGAGGATGATAGGCTGTGCTGTGCTTTAGCACAGTGCCCAAAGCTTGATGTAGCCGATACCAGAATGCTGAGGTAAAGAGGGAACCTCTATCTGAAGTGATAGTCTTAGGTACCCCATGCAGACTTACAATCCGGGACATATATAGTTGTGCCAGCTGATTGGCCTTGTAAGTGGTCTTCACGGGGATGAAGTGAGCCACTTTTGTAAGTGTGTCCACTATGACCCAGATTGCGTCATTACCTTTTGCGGACTTAGGTAGTCCCACGATAAAATCCATGCATATATCATCCCATTTCCATTGGGGTACTGGTAATGGTTGTAGCAGTCCGGCTGGTTTTTGGTGTTCTGCCTTTATTTTGTTGCAAACATCGCAACATGCGACATAATATGCAATGTCGTTCTTCATTCCAGGCCACCAAAATGTCTCCTTTAAATCTTGGTACATCTTAGTACCACCTGGATGAATTGAGTAGGCAGATTCATGTGCTTCCTTAAGTATCTGCTGCCTCAAGTTATTTCGGTCGGGCACACAAATTCGATTCTTGAACCATACGGTTCCTTGTTCATCCTCCCGGAAGGACTTGTCCTTCCCTTTCTGAATCAATCCTTTAATTTCTCGGATTCCCTCATCCGTCTTTTGGGCTTCTTGGATTTCCTCCATCAAGGTTGGCTTAATCTCCAACGTGTTTGGAGTCATAGGACCACACAGTATCAAGTTAAGTTTAGCAAACTCTTCGCGTAAACTTGGGTTCATACCCTCCACTAGAGCATTTACGACAGCTTGCTTCCTGCTCAAGGCGTCTGCAACTACGTTCGCCTTGCCTGGATGATAGTTGATACCAACATCATAATCTTTGACAAGATCAAGCCATCTGCGTTGCCTGAGGTTCAGGTCGGGTTGCATGAAGATATACTTAAGACTCTTGTGGTCTGTATATATCTCACACCTTTGACCAATCAAATAGTGTCTCCAGATTTTCAAGGCATGCACTACTGCGGCTAGCTCCAGGTCATGAGTGGGATAATTTTCCTCATGAGGTCGTAGCTGTCGTGCTGCATAGGCCACAACCTTTCCTTCTTGCATAAGTACACATCCAATCCCACGTCTGGACGCATCGCAGTAAATGTCAAAACTCTTACAAATATCAGGGAGGACTAGAACAGGGGCTGTTGTCAGCCTTGTCTTCAATTCCTTGAAGCTGTTCTCACACTCAGTGGTCCAGATAAACTTCTGGTTCTTCTTTAATAGCTCCGTCATAGGTTTGGCTATTTTTGAGCAGCCTTCAATGAAGCGGCGGTAGTATCCCGCCAATCCAAGGAAACTACGGACTTCTGTCACCGTAGCTGGTGTCTTCCAATTTAAGACAGCCGTAACCTTGCCAGGGTCAATGGCTATACCATTTTCCGACAAGATGTGACCAAGAAATCCCACCTCCTTGAGCCAAAATTCGCATTTGCTGAATTTGGCGTATAATTGATGGATTCTCAATCTTTTCAGAACAGCTTGAAGGTGTTGCTTATGCTCCTCTTCATCCTTAGAGTATATGAGTATATCGTCGATGAACACTACCACGAACTTATCCAGGAAGTCCATGAAAATTTTGTTCATCATGCTCATAAAGTATGCGGGAGCATTTGTCAGCCCGAACGCCATGACTGTGAATTCATACAGTCCATAGCGAGTAGTAAATGCTGTTTTGGGGATATCTTCTTTGCGGATCTTCAATTGGTGATATCCCGTCCGAAGATCAATCTTTGAAAATACCCGGGCTCCACTTAATTGATCAAATAGATCATCAATTCGCGGCAGCGGGTACTTATTCTTGATAGTTACCTCATTGAGCTGTCGATAGTCTACGCACATCCGTAGACTCCCATCTTTCTTCTTCACAAACAGTACTGGTGATCCCCATGGTGAAATGCTGGGATGAATGTATCCCTTCTGAAGCAACTCGTCTAGCTGCTTTTTCAACTCGGCCAGCTCCGGACCTGGCATTCGATAATACTTCTTGTATATGGGGGCTGTGCCAGGAACTATTTCAATGGCAAACTCCAGTTCTCTATCTGGCGGCATTCCTGGTAATTCCTCCGGAAACACGTCCGGAAACTCACATACCACCGGAATCAAGTTCATATCAGTGGCAGTGGTGTGATATGCTGAGCCTTTTCTAGTTATCATTCGACTGGCTAGGAATTGGATCATCTGTCCAGCGGGGTTTACCAATGTTACCGTTCTGGTGGCACAGTTAATGCACACCTGGTGCGGGGTTAACCAATCCATTCCCAGAATTATATCCAATCCTGGGGAATCGATAGCAACCAAGGTGGCTGGAAATTGTACTCCATGAATGGAGATTTCTTGGCCCCTATATACAATATTGGTTCTGAGCATGGAACCGGGGGATTGTATCACCATGATTTTGTCCAAAACCGATGGGGAAAGATTATGCGAGTTGGCAAAACTCCGAGAAATGAACGACTGGGAAGCCCCGGAATCAAACAAAATAAGTGCAGGTATGTCATTAACAGTAAACATACCAAGTACGATGTCGGGGGCTTCGCATACTTCCTCGGCCGAGATGTGATGGATGCATCCGTGATGGACATTGCGGCGTCCAAGGTGGTTAACCTGCGACTTGGGGTCTGTTGGCTGCTTTCCAGCATTGGCAGGACACTGTTTAGCATAGTGCCCGCTCTGTCCGCAGGTGAAGCAAGTATTGTTGCGGCGACAGTCTTCCGCAACTGGCTACTTGCCGAGGGCTTTAGTCTGGGTGCCGAGCTTGTTGTTGTTACCGTTGTTGTTCCACGCAGGCTTGCTCTCTGTTGGGACAGGTTGCCAACTGCGCAACTTCTGAGCATATGGTTCCTTATTATCCTTCTTTGGCTCAAATTTTCTTTTATGCTCATTGTTTGCAAGCTTGTGTTCACGTTCAGCGATGTAGGCCTTGTTCACCAGTGTCTGGAAATCAGCAAAATCCAACATACATAACTGGCACCGGAGGGCATGATTCAGTCCTCCGAGGAAGCGATCTATCTTCCTTTCCTCCGTATCCACATCGTGAGGTGAGTATCGAACCAAGTTATTGAACTTGTTCAAGTATTCTGCCACAGTCATACTCCCTTGCGTGAGGGACAGAAATTCCTTCTGCTTGATCTTCATAATTCCCGTGGGGATATGGTATTTGTGGAACAATTCCTTGAATCGCTCCCAAGTGATTTCTTCTCCAGTTGGCCATGTCAGCTTAGTATTATCCCACCAGATTGCGGCGGGACCTTCAAGATAGTGGGTAACAAATGGAACCTTATCCGCTTCATTGCAGCGGGCAATTTCCAGTTTCTTCTCCATTGTTCTAAGCCAGTCATCTGCCTCAATAGGATCAACGGCCTGGCCAAAGCTAGGCGGTTTGGTCCGCTGAAAATCTGTCAGCTTAGAGTGCACCCCGTTACCATTGTTTTGACCAACCACTGTCTGCATAGTTCTGAGGAACTCCATAAAGTCCTGGTTCCTCTTCTCTTCAAACATCCTCATGATTTGTTCAGTTGTAGGTGCTTGTGGTGGTGGAGGCGGTAAGTCTTCGGGCTCTTGCCCTGCCTGTCTGGCTGAGCGACGGATTGGGGTTCCATCACTGCCTTGACTGCCACTGCCTCTCTTCATCTAAATTTTGTTCCCAAAGCAAATACCGAATCGATGAGCAAGATCCATAAGGGTAAAATATAATCATGTGGCACCCAAAAGAAATCATTAAGCAAAGGTGAATAACAACATAATTATACAAGACATCCCAACATAATACATGGCAAGCTAGTAGTGGATAACGTGATAAACTGCTCAAACGGTAGTTGACAAATGCAACGATGCATGCATAATTACTCCAACTCTAGTCTAGTGGCGTCGATGGCACGGACACTACTCTTCTGAAGAGTCATCATCAGACCCTGAGTCTGAGTCTGAGTCAGAACTGATGATGTGGGTTACTGGGTCAAAGGAAACACGACGACGCTGACGAGACGTCTCCCCTTCCACAGAAAAGGAAGCGCGTCGCCTCAGCATCAGCGGAGCAGGAGTGGCGAGGAGCGAGGCCCACTCAGCTGGGGTCTCACGTCGGCTATCAGACGATATGCCTGATGGCCCAGAGGAACTAGAAGGCACGCTAAACATATGTGGGGGTGGAACTGGTGGCGAATACACTGGTGGAACTACAGGATGGGGTGCGGGAGTCACTGCAGCAAGTGCCTCCTGCACACGATTAAGCTCCACAGCCAAGGATATGATCATGCGGTAACTAGCGTGAATATACTGGGATAACACACCAGCGGCACGATCAACCTCCGGATCGGTGGGTGAGAAAATGACTCGCCCTGTCGTAGGGGACAGGGTGGGGTAATGGGAGAAACCAGGGTGTGTCTGCATCTGGACCTCGTGATAGCGCAAGTCGGTGATGGCCTCCATGGCAGCAAACTGGATCGCCAACTCCGGAGTAGAAGCTACTCCACCCTTAGCAGAGCGAGAAGAGCTTCCAATATCCGAGGTTGCGGTCAAGTAGGCCACTGCATGGTACTCATCCACTGACTCCGCCAGCTGATCCCGATACACTTGGTACACCGGGTCTTCTCCATAGGGATACAGCCGAAGCCAGACACAGCGAAGCAGAGCTGAGAAAGAGTGGGGCTCTGGCTCATAGGTAAAATGGAATGGAACTGGTGCTATCTACACTCACCATGAAAAGAGTTAGTAATATAAGGATGCACGATGCATGATATGCGCAGACAAATGCAACAAGCAATATGCACACTCAAGGTCCTATACTACTCGCAGTTCTAGCGCGTGTTACCTAGGGTGTCCTACAGTCAGCACGGCTCTGATACCAAGCGCTGTGGCACCCCGGCTCATAGAACCGGAATGCCAGTGTTCCCAGCCCAGAGACCATTGTCTTCTAGAAACACTCAACATCTTGGCAACAGAAACATAGCTGACTTTTATTGATAACGAAGAGTACAAGCTTACAAGATCCTCGAGGCCAGAGCACAACAAGTGCTATACAGTATGTACATTATTTATCAAACATGATGGGCCTCGGCATAACTTAGCGATACTACAGCGGAAAGCTAAAGCGTAGCGGAATATGGCAGCAACTCCATCCACAGGGACACTGCTGTGGACACATCCTAGGCATTATAACACGAACCTCCAAGACCTGCGTCTTAGTCTTCTCCTGCATCTGGCATGATACGCCAGGTGAGTACTTTGAATGTACTCGCAAGCACATGACAACCAAATAATGCAGCATGTAATAGCATGGCAATAAACATGTTGAGTCTTAAATGCTGAGATCACGGTCATCAACTTACTCATATCCGGGTTGCTTTACAACCCACGGAGTACTCCACCTCACTGAGTACTTCCGCACATAAGACAAGTTCTTTCATCAGTATCATTATTACGGTTGATCTCCTACAGAGGTCTGGACGGGCTGTCCAATTCCGTGGACACGGCTATTCGAATAGATTTAACACTCTGCAGAGGTTGTACACTTTACCCACACCACGGAACTCATGGCCTCGTACTCCCATTCGGGTGGACCAACGACGTTTCGACGAAACCTGTCTGACCCGTGACTCTTCCATCGTACCACCGGCCATCACACTCCCTCTTGGAGTCAAGCCCTGGGTGGCCCCGTGTCCTCAAGACACCTGCCACCGTCGTGGCCAAACTAACTGTCCCAAACGGGGACGCCGGCAAATAACTCAACTGGGCTCACAGAGTTATCGTCGTCTACCTGATCAGGGTAGCACGCACGCATAACCCTCCCTCTTTGGAGGTACCGGTGAAAGAGCACGCAGCCAGCCCAAGTCAAGGCCGTCCCATACCGGCAAATGTGGCTGCACGTTTTAACCCGGACAGGTGACTCTCGATCAACCAACTAAGTTTCGTTAAACATTCAGCAGGTTATCAACTCATGTTAACTTAATTGGTCATCTTAGTCATCTATTAATTTACTTGGAATTATTTGGGGTTAAATTTAATATGCAAAATGCATATGAAAATGCAATGCTATGACATGCTTCAAAACATGGTTATCCTGGCTTGCCTTGGTCTGCTGAGTTGTTCAAAAACTCTAGTTCTTCAACTCCAAGGTTTTCACCTTCTGAAAATAATCCAAAAACAGCAAGGAAATATATCAAACAACACTGTTTAATGTTCCAGAAATTCTATGAGTAAAAGAAAAATGTGAAATTTGGTGGAAAAATAGAGCATTGAGGTGTGGACCCAATGCAAAAAGAATTATTTGGATTGGACCTTTCTGTTAAAAGTTATTAACAGTCAAAGGTCTCTGTTCAACACTGTTTTAATTAAAAATCAAAATTAAACAACAGAGCAAACAGACTGGGTCGGCCCAAGACCACAGCGCACCGGCCCAGGCCCTCGTACCTCTTCTTTTCAAATGAAACAGAGGGGCAGAGGAGGGCGAGGGGGAAAGCGGAGCTGCGGCGGCGATCACCAGCGATCCAGGCAACGGGAGGGGCTGAGGATGGTCGAGATGGGTCGGCCGTCGAGCGGCGGTCCACCCCCGTACCCGCAGCGTCACCGGAGGTGAACGGACGGGGTCGTCCCCTTCTTCTCCTGCGGAGCATGGTTCGGGTGGCCGACGAGCTCGACGAATCCGGCACCAATTGGCTCGGGGAAGAGGTCAGGGAGCACTACGGGAGCTCACTGAGCTTGCTGGTGTTCTTGGTTGGGGCGGAGGTGGGCTAGAACGAGGAGGAGGCAGAGAGGGGCGGGCGGCGGAGCTCCGGTCGAGCTCGAGGCCAGGGGCCTCTATGCTTCGATTGGGGTTTCCAGGAGGAGCTTGAGTGGAGGAGGAGAGGGGTGAGGAACTCTGGGAGGCCGGGGAGGGGCTTTTATAGGCGGGGGAGCCGAGCAGCGATCTCTCCCGAACAATGGCGATGCGGGCCATGGCGACGGCGCTCGTACGCCTCGCTGGCTGGACGCGAGCGGCGACGAGACCGGAGAGGGCAGAGGGAGCATTAAATGCGGAGAGGACGAGGCGGGGAGAAGAGGACGCGCCACACGTACAGTGTGGTCACGGGCCGAACATGGCGGCGGTGACGCGGCGGTCGGCGAGGGCCTCTCCGGCACAGGTGAGGTGACCTGAGGGGCTACGCGGCAGCCAGGGACCTAGTCGGCACGCGTGGACAAGCCATAGTGGCGAGGGAGTAGAGGGACGCGATGGCTGGGGCACGGGTGCTGCGCAGCGCGCGGCGACAGCCATGCCAGGCCCGTGCTCACCACGCCATCTTGCGCTCCACGGCCACGTTGCCCTGGCGACCTTGTCTGGCGTGTCAACCATGGTCCATTCACATCACCTGAGGCTCTGGTTTGGCTTGAAGTGGTCTGTGCTGAGAGGTTTCATCAACAACAGTTTCTGACAGAAACATGGAGGGGCTTCTGGAGCTTAGGAGAAGATGAGGGGGAGCCAATGAGCTTGTCTGGTGTGATCCTGGTCGAATGATCTACAAGCTGACCAAGTTTGAGCTCATTTGGTTGAAGTTTGAGGGTAACTCATGTGAAATGCACAAAACTGGCCTGAATCTGCAAATGGAAGTACTGATCAAAAGATAATTCTTGGAGAGCTGAAAATTTGTGGAGAGTGCTCATTTGGTGTTGTCTCATTGCTGTAAAAATTTGGTAGCAATTGGACAAACCAAAAATGCACTTCCTTCACAATGGCTGGTTCTGGACAGAGAGGAAAATGGATTTTTAAGCAAAATATTTGAACATGACCAAGGAATGTTTTTGAAGATTTGGTGGAGATATGGTCCGAGGAATTTTTCGAAATTAATTGAGAAGTTTAGGAGCATCTAAACTATAGGTTGCTTCACAACCTATGCCAATGCCCTAATTTCCCAATTAACAGGAAAGAGCTTTTGAAAATGATTTGAATGGAAATTTAAGTACTTGAGGTTCCTGGCAGAACATTTGCAAGATGATGAGGCTAGGAACCACTTGGCAAAGATTCAAAAATGACCAAGTCCATGTGAAAGAATTTGAAATCCATTCAAATTCAAATAAAGTCAAGTCAAATTTTGAAAAGAAAAAGTTGGCAAAAATCAGGGTGTCACAGTCGGTCTACATCCTAAGCGCTCAGGGGTCTTGGGCCATCGCCCTGTGCACTCCGGGTCGTTGCGCAGGGCGAGTCCAGGCTCCACCACTATAGGATGGTGCCGGCCTAGCCGTGCCACCATGCTGAACTGGAAGTCTGACAGAGCTTTCGGCTGATGCATACGATGCAGAGTGCCCATAACTTTTCCCGCGTGATGGTTAGTGCGATCGTGCCAAAGGCCCACTCAGATCAAATATCCAAATCATTAGTGTGTTGGTAGCGCAGTAACGAGCAGAGACTCATGATCGATGTGACCCCGTCGCCCCGTCTCGAGGACTTGCGGCAAGGGCTAGGAATGCCAGGCCACGCCTCGTAATTATCTCTCGGGTACCCTCCAGGTCAACCCGTCTCCACATCACTCGCGGGTACCCCTCAGGGTCGACCCGCCTTTCCAAGTAACAGTTGTAAAGTCCAAGTATCCATGTGTCCATAACATCTGGGGAATCCGAGGTATCACCCTCATTGGATTCCAACTCGATGTATCCATCAAGGTGAACTTAGGAGGAATCACCCTCGAGGTTCACACTTGAGGTGTTGCACGACGGCATCGTTATTGGAAGTGGTGAATGAGGAATCACCCTCGATGACCATGATCGAATAGCTACTCTACAGAGTTAACACCAGAAGTGCTAAACGAGGTATCACCCTTAGCACTCGATGGTAACGCTGCAGTGTCATACAACAAAGCGGGCGATGTGTGATGCCGGGGCCTGGTTGTCGATCACGTTGATCGAGTCATCTGACAATCCAGCGGGGGCAACTGGGTCAAAGTGGGGTCTCTGGTGGGGCTCTATCCAACCTATACTAAGCAGTTTAGGATAAGCAGGTATGGTATCAATAGCAGGTTACAATAAACAGGCTATGCATCAGAATAGGATAACTCAAAGCAGTAGCAAATTCTAATGCAAGCAGGAGGGAGAAAGAATGGGCGATATAGGCATGTTCAAAGGGGGGTGCTAGCCTGGTTGCTCAGACGAGAAGGAGGGGTCGCCATCGATGCAGACGATCACATGGATAGCATCGGTCTCGGGGTCTACCGGAGAGAAGAGGAGGAAGAAACAATAAATATAAAGCAAACATAGCAATACAAAGCACGACAGGACAAAAAGCGGTGCTAGGTGTGACCTAACGCGGTACTCAGTGATACCGACAAAGGGGGGAAAACATTCAGGAAAGTATTTCCGGTGTTCGGCGTTTTCGGACAAACGAACCGGAGGGGGAAGGTTGCATGTTCGCTATGCTAGGGGCACGTGACAGATGAACGGAGAGCGTATTCGGATTCGTCATATTTTTCTGAGCAACTTTCATGTATAAAACTTTTTCATCCGGGTTACGAATTATTTTATATGATTTTCTAAAGTTTTTGCAATATTATGAAATTATGGATTTATTTTAATTCAAAAATAAACAGTAAACAGAAAAGCTGGGTGCACCTGGTGTAGTGCACCCAACAGTGCACTCGGGGCTGACAGTGTATCCCGGGGCTGCTGAGTTAGCAGTCAGCAGTTGACTAGTTAGGTGATGAACAGTGCTGGAGGGGCCCGCATGTCATAGCCATTGGGGTTAGTTTTAATTAAACAACATTTAATTTATGGGGGGGTCCACATATCAGCGGCTAATTAGCCTAATTAGTATTAATACTAAAACTAAACAGGGACAGAGGAGACGTGAGGCTTTTGAGGCCTACAGAGTACACGTTATTGCATATGGTTGTGGCCTTTTTTTTACAACTATTTTGTGGGCTTTTAGTTGGGCATTCATGTGATAAAATTTTAAGGGACTACGAAGCGGCTGGTGTGTTCCAAGTTCGATGGGTTCAGCGTTCAGGCGTGCCTTTCTACTGGGTTCAGAACAAACTCGTACCCATATACACGTACATGTAGAAAAAGAAGATCGTTGGGTTCAGATACGGCTGTACGATAGCTCCGCCGGCCATGGAGCAGTAGCAGCAGAAATGCGCAGCGGCAGTGGTAGTAGCGGGAGCATCAGCAGGTAGCGAGAAGCAGCAGCGTAGCAACAGCAGAGAGCACCAGTAGACAACAAGCAGCGGCAGCAGCGCAGCTGGCCGTGGTGGCTAGCGGGCGGGCGGCTGCGCACCGGCAGAGGTGGGGGCGGCGAGCGAGGCTGCAGCGGGGCAGCAAGGATGGGTGCGGACATGCAAGGGGCAATGGCAGGCGGGGTGCCCGGGGCGAGCCGGTGACGGTCAGAGGGCACCGGGAGCGCGGCCATGGCGCGCGTGGAGCGAAGCTCCGACCACGGTGGCTAAGCTCGGGGGAGGGCACCTACGGCGACCGAATCGACAGGGAAGAAAGGGGAATCGAAGGAGGGCCTCACCACGGTCGCATAGAAGGGGACGACGAGGTTGGGGATGCAGTGAAGGTGGCGGATCGAGTGCCGGCGGCCGCGGATGCACTCGGGGAGAAATGATGAAGACAGCGGCGATGCGGCGTCCCGACTCGGTCCACTTGATGATGAAGAAGAAGTCGTCCACGGCGAAGCTCCCGGACACGCTAGCTCAGCACGAAGGTGATGATGGCCGCGAGGACGACATGGCGACGGACGAGCTCGGGATCGAGCAATTGGAGAGGGAGAGGGGCAAGTGGGGGAAGGGGATTAGGTTTTCGGGGGCGCGAGGGAGAGGGGTTATAGGCCAGGGGGAGGCCGGATGGCCGCCACCCAAGGCTCGGCCGGCCATGGCATCTCAGATGGCCTCCACGCCTCTGTTCTGTGAACAGACGAGAGGGGAGACTCAAAGTGGGCTGGGCCGCACTGTAGCTTAGCAGGCCTAAGTGCACAGTAGGTCTCCCATATTTTCCCTTTTTATTTCCTCTAATATTTCCACCACCCTTTTGCATTTAGTTCATGCAGCAAATGATTTTTGCTATAACTGAAACTTGGCACATAAATCAAGCACAAAATTTGAGGGTGGCATAAAAAGTTTGGGGCCAAATTGAAATCATTTAAATTATAATTGCATTTAAAAGGGCTAAAAGGGGCGCCGTTGGTCCACTGTTTAATCCCCATAGGCATTTTAAACATTTTTAAAAAAGTTTTTTAATGTATGATAATTATCTAGTAAATAATTCCAACCTAAGGAACATTTTTAATTTATTGTTTTATAAAATTATAATTTGACTTGGCATTTGAATTTGGATTTAAGTTTTGTTTGAAACAAAGTGAGGATTAGTAAAATAATTATGATGACATGGCACCATTAACTTCGGATTACTGTAGCTTAATTATCTAGGCGTTACATAAGGAGTGAAAAGAGCCTAAGCTTGGGGATGCCCCATGGAACCCGAAGTTAATATTCAAGGAGAACCAAGCAACTAAGGTTGGGGATGCCCCGGAAGGCATCCCCTCTTTCTTCTAACGACCATCGTTATTTTACTTGGAGCTATATTTTTATTCGTCACATATCATGAGTTTTGCTTGGAGCGTCTTGTATTATATGAGTCTTTGCTTGTTTTGATTTTTATTTTGTCACAAGTATCCTTGCTGAACACACCTATTTGAGAGAGCCAAAATTATGCTATGATTTGTTATAATTGCTCTTTATGCTTCACTTAAATTTTTTGAGCTATGGAATTTCTCTAGTGCTTCACTTATATCTTTTTGAGCATGGTGTGCTTTAATAATTTTTGAAGAAATGCTCTCATGCTTCACTTAGATTAATTTGTGAGTTAGTAAATTTTTGAAGAAATTCTCTCATGCTTCACATATATTATTTTGAGAGACAAAAAACTTTATGCTCATGTTCTTCCCTTAAATTTGTTTGAGCTTGTCAAAAGCAATTACAATATATGAAACTAGTCCCAAAGTGATAGATATTTAAGAGGGATATAATAAAAACTTTCATGAAGATCATTGGACAACATAAACTTGATTCTTTGTAATAGTTTTGAGATATGATGATAGTGATATGTGAGTCATGTTGGTGAGTAATTATGCTTTAGTAAGAATATTGGTGTTAAGGTTTGTGATTCCCTATGCAAGCACGAAAGTCAATAGTTATGCAATGAAATTACATCCTACTTGTGGTGCATTATTCAGTTTTAGTTATGCTTAATGCTCGCTTATGTGATTTTTCGTTTCTTGGTTGGTTGCTTCTCAATCTTTTTGCTAGCCTCCACTTGTACTAAGTAGAAATACTACTTGTGCATCCAAAATCTTTAAACCCAGTTTTGCCATATGAGTGCACCATACCTACCTATATGCGGTATTTCTGTGCCATTCTAAGCAAATTTGTATGTGCCATCTCTAATTTTCAAAATGAATTTCCTTTTTGTGTGCCCGTACCGCTCATGAAGCGGTAGGGGGTGGCCAATATTTTCCATGCTAGATGTGTTATTCTCAAGATGAGTGTTTATTCACTTGTCATTGCACGAGAGTACAGCGGTAATAGGGATGCCTAGTCCCGAAATGAAAAAGAAATTTACTTTATGTTGTCAAATAATAAATTCCTTGGAAAGTGTTGGTATGGAAGGCACCCGTGGATACGGCTAGCCATGGATTGTGAAAGAATGGTGGAAAAAGGAATAAACTTTATGTTCTGTTTGGGAACCGCCTATGATATATCTAGCATGGAAAGTATTGGGAACTACTCGATCGTTTTCGTTGACAAGAAAAGCATGCCACCCAAAATGTTTTATCTCTATATTTTTCGCTTTGAGCTCTGGCACCTCTACAAATCCCTACTTCCCTCTGCGAAGGGCCTTTCTATTTACTTTATGCAATTTTTATTTTTATTTGAGTCTCCATCTTCTCTTATAAAGCACCAACTAAGGGGCACTATGATCGTACTTGAGCATTGGATGTAGCTAATATGCTAGTGTATTTTATGAATGGATCAATGATTGAGCATGATGGGCTAGGGATAACTTTCTTTAGTGTTGATATTTTGAAAGACATGGTTGCTTGTTGATATGCTTGAGTATTGAAATCTTCATGTCAAAACTAGACTATTGCTTTGAACCATATAAAAATCCAAATGTCCATGCTACAAAAGAAAAGAATATGTGATGAACATGTTAGGCAGCATTCCACATCAAAAATTATGTTTTTATCATTTACCTAGTTATGCTTGGGGATGCTGATACGTATCCAACGCATCTATAATTTTTGCTTGTTCCATGCTGTTATATTATCATTCTTGGATGTTTTACAATCATTTTATAGCCACTTTATATCATTTTTTGGGACTAACCTATTGACATAGTGCCCAGTGCCAGTTGCTGTTTTTTGCTTGTTTTTTACTTTGGAGAATATCAGTACCAAACGGAGTCCAAACACAGCGAAACTTTTTGAAGATTATTTCTGGACCAGAAGACACCCAGTGGGCCAAAGAAGTACCAGAGGGGAGGCCCGAGGTGAGCACAAGACACCTGGGTGCGCTAGGAGGCCCAGGCGCACCTAGGTGGGTTGTGCCCACCTCGGTGACCTCCCGCACTGCCTCTTCGCCCTATAAATTCCCAAATATTCTAGAAACCCTAGGGGAGTCGACGAAACACAATTCCAGCCGCCGCAAGTTTCAGAACCACGATATCCAATCTAGACACCATCACGGAGGGGTTCATCATCCTCATTGGTGCCTCTCCGATGATGCATGAGTAGTTCATCATAGACCTACGGGTCCGTAGGCACTAGCTAGATGGCTTCCTCTCTCTCTTTTAATTCTCAATACAATGGTCTCTTGGAGATATATTTGATGTAATTCTTTTTTGCGGTGTGTATGTTGGGATCCGGTGAACTTTGAGTTTATGATCAGATCTATATCCATGAATATTATTTGAGTCTTCTTTGATCTCTTATATGCATGATTATTTATAGCCTCGTATTTCTTCTTCGAATCTTTGGTTTAGTTAGGCCAACTAGATCGATTTTTCTTGCCATGGGAAGAGGTGCTTTGTCATGGGTTCGATCTTGTGGTGTTCTTTCCCAGTGACAGAAGGGGCAGCAAGACATGCATTTATCCTTGCTATTAAGGATAACAAGATGGGGTCTAATCCTACATGAATAGATATCATCTACATCATGTCATCGTTCTTATTGCATTACTCTATTTCTCCATGAACTTAATACACTAGATGCATGCTGGATAGTGGTCGATGTGTGGAGTAATAGTAGTAGATGCAGGCAGGAGTCGGTCTACTAATCTTGGACGTGATGCCTATATATTGATCATTGCCTTGGATATCGTCATAATTATTCGATCTTATATCAATTGCCCAACAGTAATTTGTTTACCCACCATATGCAATTTTCTCGAGAGAAGCCACTAGTGAAATCTAAGGCCACCGGGTCTATTCTTTATCATATTTGCTTTGAGATCTATTTTTGTTCGCTTTTATTTTTAGATCTATTATTCCAAAAACCCAAAAATACCTTGCTGCACTTTTTTATTACTTATTTTATTTCGTGTTTTATCGAGAGCTATTTATCCAATCTACCACAAATTTATCTATGTTTTTACCATGGAGGGATTGACAATCCCTCTTACGCGTCGGGTTGCAAGTATTTCTTCTTTGTGTGTAGGTACCGTTTACATAGTGTTGCTTGGTTCTCCTACTGGATTAATACCTTGGTTTCATAACTGAGGGAAATACCCTACCGTAGCTGTGCTGCATCATCACTTCCTCTTTGGGGAAATACCGACGCAGTTTCAACCGACATCACTCACTAGCATAACTCACATATTATCATCTCGATATCGCAAAACTATTGCAAGGAATCAATCTTATCATATCCAGTGATCTATATGAAAGTTTTTGTTATATCCCTCTTGAATATTCATCACATTGGGACCAAATTCATATCTTGTGCAAATTACCATTACTATTATCAACTCTCAAAAAGATATAAGTGAAGCATGAGAGTGCAAATATTTCTTCAAAGTATAATCACCGCCGTGCTAAAAAAGATATCACTAGTGGAAAAAAGCCTAGCTATGGCGTGGCAAAAAGTGCCTTGTTGGCGTAGAGACCCAACGCCACCAACATGGCGCCAGTGAAAACAGTTTAGTGGTGGCGTTGGCGGACACATCAGCAGTATTTTAGTACTGATGGCGTGCCACTTGGCTAACGCCAGCAATATATTGTGTTATCTATGGCGTTTATTGTGAGGCAACACCAGCAATTTGTATTTCTCAGTAATAAAAAAAACCCAGCGATATGTATATGTGCAGCCATTTAAACTTCTAGTGGTAAGTCTCAAATCCACAAAATATACCCAGCTATTAGTACAGTTTTCACTAACTAGCTTGCTACTACCTACAAGCAAAAGTTATCTGGTAGCTAGCTCTACAAGCAAAAGTATCGTAATCGATCTCACGCAACTTGTTATCCGCTAACTAGCTACGATGAAGAATGATCCTCATCTCATGCAACTTGTTCCTGTTGCTCTGTCCCTCCTTTCTGAAATAGGCTTTGCTGGTCTTCAGCTCCTCCCTCTCGGCCTTCAGGAGCCATATCCCCTTCTTCATAGACTCGATCTCGGTGACCAGTAGCTGCTTCTGGTCGATGAGCTTCAATTTCTTATCACAGAGATCAGAGTTATCGTCGATCATCTCGTCCTTCTATTTCTTCAGGGAGTCATTCAACTCCTTAAGTGCCTTCATTGTACTCTCCTTTGACACGACAAGCTCATGGCTGAGCATGTCCACATCACGTACCGGTAGCTGCTGCTGGACCGGTTCTGGAGATGGGTCTCGTACATACGCCTGGCAAGTCAAATATTTGAAATCATCAATAAAGAATGGTTAGATGATATATGTATATATGCATGTGTTTGCAATGCTCATGGATGTTTTTGTAATCTTACCTGGTTGGTGCTCGTTTCGCCTTTGTCAACTTCATAGGCCGTGAAGTTGCACGAGGACTGGTAGTGGCTGTTCCAGCTAGTCATGGCTGGAACTTTAAAATAGTAACAAGTATATTGGTTAATTATTATGACAAGAACCAAACACACATGTCAAAGTATACAATGCAAATCTGTCCATAACATCATGGAGTATGCTACATTAGCAAAGACACTGTTATATTCATCAAGGGTAAAACAGCAACAATATATCATATAGCATGTGGATGGATCATGCTACATGGCAAGTTTTAATTCTGCCAGTTTCAGACTTGGCAGATTTCATCAAGGGTAAAACAGCAACAATATAGCATGTGCATAACTGGCTTTAGACAACAACAATATAGCACTATCGATATCTTCACACAATTATATGGATGAAGTGTAGTATATATATGCCAGTTTGTATCTATAACATGTGGGCAAGAACCAAACACACACATAACTTGGTCAAATATAGCACTAAGTTGAGTTGGTCAAACTATTTTGCCACACCTAACTTGGAGCATTAAGTGGAAATTTTCTTTGGACACTATATTTGCCACATTGGACACTCGACTATTTGAATTAAACCGAAGATTCAATGAGAAGCTAGTGATAAATGTGAGATGGTGCAAAAGTAGTACACAGCAGCAACTCAAACACTTTGTTATGGATTACAACAGCAACTCAAACACTTTGTTTCAGAATTTAGATGCTTCCAAAGATGATGGCTTAAAAATTGACCGATTGCACTTCCAATTCCAATTGACAACAACAACAGCAACTCAAACACCTTAATTTGATTGACAGATTGCACTTCCAATTTCTACAGCAAGCAACTCAAACACCTTAATTTGATTGACAGTGGCAGTGACCTACAGCAAAAGAGGGAGGGATGATATGCTCACCTGGGTTGGAGATGAGGGTCGCCTACAGTCTACTCCGTTGCCGTTGCCTGCTGCCGTCGCCGAAACCCTAGCATAGGGAATGCGAAACACACCTCTAATTAAAAAAATTCCAAATGGACCAGATGAGAGTGGGAGGCTCAGATGTGTACCTCAGGACCGGAGAACAACAGCAATCGCCGGAATCGGCCGGAATCGAAGTGGCGACGATGAGCGGCGAGAGAGAGGGAGAGAAAGGGGAACGGGATAAACAAAGTAGGGCAGAGAGTGGGAGTACATGGGTCGAGGGGGCCATTGCCCCCGTTGGTTTTGACCCCCACGGCATCCTAATCCTATTTGGGCTACCCAATAAGAAAAAAGGTCATTATTTATGAAATGTCATTATTTATATTTAAAATAATAGAAATTTAATAAAAGTAAACTATAATATACTATAAAAAAGATCACCACATAAAAAAACTAAAAATAAAAAATTTGGAAGTGTCAAACTACATATTTGAAGGCTCAAAACTATATATTTTAAGTCTTAGTACTAAAAAGGAAAAAAAATAAAGTCTCAAAGTACATATTTTAAAAAATGTCATTATTTCTGTTTAAAATAATAAAAATTTAATAAAAGTAAACTATAATATACTATAAAAAAGAATATACCACAAAAATAATAATATAAGAATGTTGGCATTGACAAAATAACAATACTGGCGTCGGAACCAACAGCACGCCACAACTAAATATAATAGTACTGGTGTTCCATGCTATTCCACGACAACACTATATTATGCCTGGTACAAATTGTTAATCCCATAACCTTCTGACGCTATACTGTTTCCCAATGCCACCACTATGCCCCTACTAATGTCGTACCAAATAAGCCAACGTCACCACTATTTGAAAAAAATAGTGGTGGCGTTGGTTGTAAATGGCGCGCCACCAACGAAAGTTGTGGCTAGCACTTTTTCCACTAGTGTATAAGTGAAGCACTAGAGCAACTGCCTAGCTCAAAAGATATAAGTGAAGCACATAGAGTATTCTAACAAATTACGAATAATGTGTGTCCCTCTCAAACAGGTGTGTCTAGCAAAGATGATTGTGACAAACTAAAAAGCAAACAATGCAAAGACTCATATAATACACAACGCTCCAAGCAAAACTCATATCATGCGAGAATAAAAATATAGCTCCAAGTAATATTACCGATGGTCAATAGAAGAAAGAGGGGATGCCTTCCGGGGCATCCCCAAGCTTAGTTGCTTGGGATTCCATGAATATTACCTTGGGGTGCCTCAGGCATCCCCAAGCTTAGACTCTTGCCATTCCTTATTCCTTCATCCATCATGATCTCACTCAAAACCTGAAAACTTCAGGACACAAAACTCAACAAAACCTTCATGAGATCCGTTAGTATAATAAAACAAATCACTACTTTAAGTACTATTGTAAACCCATTCATATTTTATTATTGCATTATACCTACTGTATTCTAACTTCACCATGGCTTATACCCTCCGATACAATCCATAGATTCATCAAAACAAGCAAACAACGCAACAAAAACACAATCTGTCAAAAACAGAACAGCCTATAAACATCTGAATATTCGTCATACTTCTCTAACTCCAAAATTCTGAAAAATTAGAACAACATGAGAAATTTTTATATCAATCATGTGTAATAAATTCAGAATTTTTTGTCGCTCCAGTGATTTTTAATAATTCTGCTACTGGGCGTAAAAGTTTCTGTTTTTGCACCGAATCAAAGCAACTATCATCCAAATCATCCCAGAGGCTTTACGTGGCACAAACACTAATTTAAACACAAAAACACAACCACAATAGTAGCATAATTGTGTGCACACCAAAAAAATAGTAAAAGAATAATAAAAATTTAAGATAAATATTGGGTTGCCTCCCAACTAGCGCTATCGTTTTACGCCCCTTGCTAGGAATAATTCATAGTTTCAAGTGTTGTCATCTTTAGTTTTGATAATTTTAGTTGGAGTTTTCTCAAATCCGGGTGGTTTCTTACACTTCCCGTTATTCTCAGAGAAAGAGGCAATTTTTAATATCTAAGATATCTAATCACTTATTGCAAAGGGTAATCAAAGTATTCATGCAATTGAGATTTCCACTAATATTTTTGAGAGGTTCATTAGACTTTTGCAATTCAATCAATTTTTTCTGCATATCACCCAATTTGTCTAAGATTTGGATCCCCTCTTGGGTATAATTAAATCCTTTCTATGGAGGTGGAACTACCAATATACCTTCTATTATTTCGTAAGCAATGTTGGCATCACTTTCCATAAAATTCCCTTTTGCGGCGAAATCCAAGAGTTGTCTATGGGGCATGGTTAAACCTATGTAAAAGTTTTACATCCCCTTTTATAGTGAAAACACGATAAGATTCCATCAACCTATAACAAGCATCTTTCAAATGTTCTCCTTGTTTCTGCTTGAAGTAAAGAACTTCAAAATCCGGTGAGAAAGGAGGGATGGTTATGCTAGTCATGATGACAAGGTAAACGAATCAAGAAAAAGGGTAAACAAGCACAAAGGCAAACGGAAAATATTTTTGTAAAAACTTTTTAGAAGTGGGGGAGATGAAAACAAGAGCCAAATAGCAAATATGTAAATGCAAGGAGATGAAAGTTTATGCATAGGTACTTGATAGATGTTGATGATGTCTCCCCGGCAACGGCGCCAGAAATTCTTCCTGCTACGTGTGAGTTGCGTTGGGATTTCCCCGAATAGGAGGGGATGATGCAGTACAATAGAGATAAGTATTTCCCTCAGTTAAGAACCAAGGTTATCAATCCAGTAGGAGAATCATGCAATATCTCGTTAGCAGCACCTGCACACAAAATAACAAATCCTTGCACCTAACACGAACAAGGTGTTGTCAATCCCTTAGCGGTTACTTGCAAGATCAAATTGTATAGTGATTGATAGATAGATAGAACAAAAATACAAAATAAAATAAAATTGCAGCAAGGTATTTCTGGATTTTAATATATGATAAAAGTAGACCCGGGGGCCATAGTTTTCACTAGAGGCTTCTCTCTTGAGAATAGCATACGGTGGGTAAACAAATTACTATTGGGCAATTGATAGAAAAGCAAATAATCATGATGATGTCCAAGGCAATGATCATGTATATAGGCATTACGTCCGAGACAAGTAGACCGACTCCTGCCTACATCTACTACTATTACTCCACACATCGACCGCTATCCAGCATGCATCTAGAGTATTAAGTTCATAAAGAACGGAGTAACGCCTTAAGCAAGATGACATGATGTAGACAATGTAAACTCATGCATGAATAAAACCCATCTTTTTATCCTTAATGGAAACGATACAATATGTGTCATGTCCCTTTCTATCACTGGGATTGAGCACTGCAAGATCGAACCAATCACAAAGCACCTCTTTCATTGCAAGAAAAATCAATCTAGTTGGCCAAACCAAATCAATAGATCGGAGAGAAATACGAAGCTATAACAATCATGCATAAAGGAGTTCAGAGAAGACTCAAATAATATTTATGGATAATCTACTCATAAACACACAATTCATTAGATCCCAACAAACACACCGCAAAAAGTGATTACATTGAATAGAATTCCAAGAACATCGAGGAGAACATTGTATTAAAGATCAAAGAGAGATAGAGACATAGCCATCTAGCTAATAACTATAGACCCGTAGGTCTGTGGTAACCTACTCACACATCATTGGGAGGGCAGCAAGGTTGATGTAGAGCCCCTCCGTTATTGATTCCCCCTCTGACAGAGTGCCGGAAAAGGCCTCCAGATGGGATCTCGCGAGAACAGGAACTTGCAACAGCAGGAAAATTATTTTGGGTAGCTCTCTGTTGGTTTCCAGATTTTAGAGAATTTATAGAGGCGGAGTTAGGTCAAACGGAGCCACATGGCCCCCACGAGCCCTAGGGTGTGCCCACCCCCTAGGCTCGCCCTGGTGCCTCGTGGGCCACTGCTCCATCTTCTGGCCCTCCCCCGAAGCTTCCAGGGTCTCTTATGTCCAGAAAAAAATCTCCAAAAAGTTTCATGGCATTTGAGTTCGTTTGGTATTGATATTCTGAAAAATGAAAAATAGGCAAAAAAACAACAATTGGCACTGGGCACTAAGTTAATAGGTTAGTCCCAAAAAATGATGTATAATTGCTTGTAAATGAATATAAAACATCCAAGATTTATACTATAATAGCATGGAACAATAAAAAATTATAGATACATTGGAGATGTATCAACCATTCTTAAGATTAACTACAGTACGAGCCCTTTTTTATTTGACTCCAACTTGATATGATGCTGTAGATCGCTGGTGTCCCAACCCTTCCTAATCCCAGAACCTTTCAAAGAAAAGCGGCATGGCACTTGTAGGTGGTTCCTGGCTCGATCAGACGATGGCGAACGATTGATGATCGTTCGCACATACTCGACGTGTTATTTCATGGAATACAATCACAGTCACTGCATGGTCTTTGAGCAGGATCCCAGCTTCTCTGGGCCTTCGGGATTTTTTGACTGGAGGCCGGTAAGTAGCCTCGGCACATGCTCTCCGTTTCTCAGACTGAATTATCTGATTAACGAGGAGATCACCGACGGCAAGGATCATGATGGCAGCGCGGTTTCGTTCATCAGGCAAAACTGTGCATACACAGTGTACCATGCGTCTCTCCATGCACCATACCCTGATATGTGCCTCCACGCTCTGCAGCCCAACGTAGGAGAGAGGGTTGCAAGTATTAGACTTAGACCTGCTGGCTGGAGTTTGCCCCGTTAGGCACCCATTTGGTTCAAGCCGCCAGCCAATCTCCATAGCTTAATAAATAGTAACGTCTAACTGAGCCAGTTAGTTAGATGCGTACACTTGGTGTAGTAGGATCTTTATTTAGTTTGATGCATACACTTGTTTTTTTGTTAGCCCTTTTGTAATGTTGGCTGCTGTTTGGTTTGGGAGAGAGAGCTACATCTTTACTCTTCTAGCTTGCTTACTGCTTCTGTTGCGCCCCCAGCCCCAGTTGCTGCTCACTACAAAAAAAGACACATCCGTGACATTATGGCCCGAACTGTGGCGCCCCCAATCCATCGTACACTAATCATGCACGCAAACGTGTACGATCAAGATCAGGGACTCACGGGAAGATATCACAACACAACTCTAAAACATAAATAAGTCATACAAGCATCATAATACAAGCCAGGGGCCACGAGGGCTCGAATACAAATGCTCGATCATAGACGAGTCAGCGGAAGCAACAATATCTGAGTACAGACATAGGTTAATCAAGGTGCCATAAGATGGCTAGCACAAACAGGGATACAACAGATCGAACAGGCGCAGGGCCTCCTGCCTGGGATCCTCCTAACTACTCCTGGTCGTCGGCGCCCTGGACGTAGTAGTAGGCTCCGTCCTGGTGGTAGTAGTCGTCGAAGGTGGCGTCTGGCTCCTGGGCTCCAACATCTGGTTGCGACAACCAGCAAGAAGGGAAAGGGGGAAAGGAGGGGGAAAGCAACCGTGAGTACTCATCCAAAGTACTCGCAAGCAAGGATCTATACTACATATGCATGGTATATGTGTAAAGAGGCAATATCGGTGGACTGAACTGCAGAATGCCAGAATAAGAGGGGGATAGCTAGTCCTGTCGAAGACTACGCTTCTGGCAGCCTTCGTCTTGAAGCAATAGAAGAGATTAGTTGGAAGTTAACCAAACAACAACGTAAAGCATAATCCTACCCGTCGATCCTCTCGTCGCCACCATGCGAGAGAGCGACCACCGGGTTATATCTGTCACTTGTAAGGGTGTGTTTTATTAAGTATCCATTTCTAGTTGTCATGAGGTCGGGATACAACTCCGGGTCGTCCTTTTACCGAGGGACACGGCTATTCGAATAGATAAACTTCCCTGCAGGGGTGCACCACATATTCCCCAACACGCTCGATCCCCTTTGGCCGGACACACTTTCCTGGGTCATGCCCGGCCTCGGAAGATCCACACGTCGCAGCCCCACCTAGGCTCAACAGAGGGGTCAGCACGCCGGACTAATCCTAGGCACTCTGGGGTCTGGGCCCATCGCCCAGTGCGCTCCTGCACGTTGCATACGCGGCCGCGAGCAGACCTAGCAACCCACACGATCACGGCGGTTACGTTAGTGCGGTCCAACACGGCGCGCGCCGCTCAGTCGCTGACGTCAAGAAGGCTTCAGCTGATACCACGACGCCAGGATACCCATAACTACTCCCGCGTAGTTGGTTAGTGCGTATAGGCCAGTGGCCAGACTCAGATCAAATATCCAATCTCGTTAAACGTGTTATTATGAAGTAAACGCGAACGCCGACCAGGGCCTGGCCCACCTGTCTCCTAGGTGGTCTCAACCTGCCCTGTCGCTCCGCCACAAAGATCCACTCAAAGGGCCGTTGGGACAAAGGTCCTTTCAGCCCCCAATCCGTGAATCACTCGCGGGTACTCTTCGAGTCGACCCGACTTTAGTCACCATTTGTATAGTATGTATATATGTATAGTATACACCCGTGATCACCTCCCGAGTGATCACGGCCCGATAGTATAGCAAGGCAGACTGACAAGAATGCAGGGCCAATGATGACAAACTAGCATCCTACACTAGGCATTTAGGATTGCAGGTAAGGTATCAACAACAGTAGCAACAATGACAGGCTATGCAGCAGAATAGGATTAACCGAAAGCAGTAACAGGCTACACTACTCTAATGCAAGCAGTATAGAGAAGAATAGGCGATATCTGGTGATCAAGGGGGGGGGCTTGCCTGGTTGCTCTGGCAAGTAGGGGTCGTCAACAACGTAGTCGGTCGGGGCACCAGCAGCTGCGTCGGTCTCGTAGTCTACCGAAGAGAAGAGGGGGAAGAAACAGTAAACACACGGCAATAATGCAACAGGGATGCATGACATGTCTAAATGATATGCCGGGGTGATATACAGCCTAACTAAGCGATTTAGTTAATTTAGGAATTTATTCGGATTTATTTAATTAAAGTTAGACACTATTCATTTATCGGAATCGGTCTAATTGTTCAACGTTCTCATAGCTGCGGGCGTCTGACGGAGATACCGAGGGCGTATCCGGGTTCGTATCGTCGTTCTGAGCAAGTTTCATGTATAAAATATTTTCATCGGAGTTACGGTTTAAAAGATATGATTTTCTAAAGTTTTTATTAATTTCTGAAATTTTAATTAATTATTTAATTCAACATTATCCGAAACAGTGCTGCGATGATGTCAGCATGACATCATGCTGATGTCAGCAGGCGCCCTGACAGGGTGGGTCCCACCTGTCATAGACTGTTAAATTAATTAGGGTTAACTAATTATATTACTGTTTAATTAACACTAATTAGTTAATTAAATTAACCTAATCAGGATTAATTAACTAATTAATTAATTATTTTTATTATTTTTATTTTTATTTTTATTTCCTTTTTATTAAAACGTTCTGGGGCTGGGCCCCACATGTCAATGGGCCAGGGGGACTTAACGGGCGCTGGGTACGGGTAACGGGCGGGCGAACCCGCTCGAACGGGCACGGGCGATGGGGCGCGCCAGGGCGCCATCGCCGGTCGCGGGAGATGGCCGCGAGGGTGCGCGGCCGGCGGCCACGGCGCGGCTGGAGCCGCGGGGGGGGGGAGGACCGGTGGCCGGAGGCGGCGTAGAGGGGCGAGGTGGGACTGGCGGCAGAGGTAGGCGAGGGTGAGGCGCAGGCAGCGCGCGGGGTAGTGAGTAGGGGCCGGCGAGGCAGAGAGGCCTCAGCGGGGCGAGGCGCTGGGCGCGGTGACCGCTGGGCGACGGGCACGGCCGGACGGCGCGGCGCATGGCCAGGGCACGGCCCGACCGCGGTGAGCGCGGGGCCGGAGCGCGCGAGGCGTGGTCACGGCCGGAGCGGAGCAACGGTGGGCGCGGCGGGAGCGCGGCAGGCGAGCGAGAGAGGAGGACCGGGGGCCTCACCGAGGGAGCGTAGGGACGGGGCAGTGGAGCGCGAGGAGGAAGACGGGGACGACGGCGGAGAGGAGAAGCAGGCCGGCGGGGGAGCGCTCCGGCGACGGCGTCCAACGGCAATGGCAACGGGGCGGCGTCGGGCGGCAGGGTCGGGGCGTCGCGGCGACCTCCACCTCTCGATCCCGATCCAATCGGGGGAGAGGGGGGGATATATCGGGAGAGGGGGGAAGTGGGGGGGGGTGGCTGGTTAGGGTTTCCCCCCCCCATGGGGATAAGGCAGGGGATGGGGCTGGGCCGGCCAGTTGGGCCAGGTGGGTCGGCCAGCTGGGCCGCCTGGCCCAGTTGGCCAGGGGGGCCTTTTCTTTTCTTTTGTTTTTCTGTTTCTTTTCCCTTTTCTTTATTCTCTTTTCTCTACTGTTAAATGTTTAGGCCCCAAATGGTTTTTGTAAAAAGTGTGACCTATTTCATAAATACCAGTGCATTATTCCTTAACACCTAAAATTAGTTTGGACAAAACATAATTCCATATTTATTTCAGATTTAATAAATGGTTATTAAATATTATCTTTATCCACTGTTTGAGGTTGTTCGAGTCACTTATCCAATTCCAATGATGTTGGTTTCAATTTTAGAATAACCTCTGGAATATTTGTTATTTATCTGACATTTTAGTTTCTATGTTGGACAACTTTTGTATTCCACTTTCATTTAAATTTGAATTTGACTTAGGAGTTGAAATGCAATATGATGCTAATGATGATTGTGCACTATTAATCATGATGACATGGCCTCATCAAAAGGGTGATCACTGTAGCTTAATACAGGGGGTGTTACAAATCTCCTCCACTACAAGAAATCTCGTCCCGAGGTTTAGGAGGTAGAAAGAAACAAAGCGGGGTATTCATCACGAAGACGATCCTCGCGTTCCCAAGTGGCTTCATCCTCAGAATGGTTTGACCACTGAACCTTGAGGAACTTGATAACCTTCTGGCGTGTGCGACGCTCGGCTTGATCGAGAATGCGGACCGGATGCTCTTTATAAGAGAGGTCTTGTTGCAGTTCAAGCAATTCGTGATCTACTCCGCGGATAGGGTCTTTGAAGCAGCGGCGGAGTTGTGATACGTGGAACACATCGTGAACCTGAGAAAGGTTCGGTGGAAGTTCCAACTGATATGCCACTCTACCACGCCTTTCAAGAACAGTGAAAGGACCAATATAGCGAGGAGCTAGCTTGCCCTTGATCCCGAATCGGTGTGTACCTTTCATCGGTGTGACTCGAAGATAAGCCTTTTCGCCAGGTTGATAGACCATATCTTTGTGTTTGCGGTCATACTGACTCTTTTGATGTGACTGAGCAGTCTTCAAATGCTCGCGGACAACGCGAACTTGATCTTCGGCAAGTTGGATAATATCCGGACCGAAGAGTGGACGTTCCCCAGTTTCTGACCAATTTAGAGGGGTTCGGCACTTTCGTCCGTACAATACTTCGAAGGGGGCCATCTTCAGACTGGCTTGATAGCTGTTATTGTAAGAGAATTCGGCATATGGGAGAGATTCTTCCCATTTCCTTCCGAAGGATATGACACAAGCTCGAAGCATATCTTCGAGAACTTGGTTCACTCGTTCAACTTGTCCTTGAGACTGAGGGTGAAAAGCGGTGCTGAAGGACAGATGAGTTCCCATAGCTTCTTGGAAACTTGCCCAGAATCTTGAAGTGAATAAGCTGCCACGGTCTGAACTGATAACCAGTGGAATACCGTGAAGTGAAACAATTCTGGATATGTAGAGAGTTGCGAGCTGACTAGCAGTGATCGTCTCTTTGACGGCTAGTACTTACGAGCTCACTTCCTAGGTCATTGATAAGCTCATTCATGGACTCGCTGTTCCAAGCACGTCGAGGCATGCCGTGGAAGGTAAGCTTTGTTAAAAACTCAAGCTCAGAGGGCACCGAGCCCCATCCTGGGTGCCACCGATCAAAGCTCACTAGCGTGCCATCGCAGAACAAATGCCGGGAAGATTCGAACACACGACTGCAGTCGAAAGTTGTCCAGAACCTGACGAAGAAATCAGTCGATGGCGGATAGACTTCGATGAGCAAGTCACTTATTTGGATGCCGTGCGCAATGCCAAGAGCTTTGACAAGGTCGTCCAGCGAGACGGGAGGCCGGTCGCCGTTGATGGTTACCATCAGCACTTTGCCGGCAAACTGGTCATCAAGTGCCGCCATGCCACTGTTGAGCGACAGCACGCAGCGCCCGAAGGCAGGACAGACCTCAGGATCTCCGGCTCGGAGATCCGCATTGACCGGCGACATGATAGTGCACTTGAGTATAGGGAGTACAGGAGGGGGATTTGGGGGAACTGGAGTAGGAATCGAGATTCCAAAGGTGGGGGAGGGGCGGGAGATTGGGGATGAAAAGGTAGCATGAATTTCGAACATGCGCCAATATGCGCTCGGCGCGCAAGCGCACGAAAACACCGGTGGCGCCCACATGTCAGCCTAAGAGTCCTTTTTCTTTCTTTTTTTGATAGCCCGGCCTTTTTTTAGGATCTTTTGAGAGCCCGGCCTGAGTGTCATAATTGACCTGTTTGGCATTGCGTTACTACTCGGCCCATATTCAACGACACTTGACTGGCCCAAACAAGTATACATCATCGAAAAGACACTGAGCTCAAATTATAACTTGAAAAAAGGAGATATACTCCGAACACTGGAGAATGGTGATGCCCTCATTTAGCCCTCCAGCAGTTCGAGACAATAAACAGTTCGAAACAACGATATATACAACATTCAAACACTGACTAGTGACTACTACTGACATAAATAGCAAGACATGATAGTTCATAAGAAGTCTTGCTACACCACCAAAACACACCCATCTGCAGCGCTCAGACTCTCGTGATCCAGACGAGAATGACATTCTAAATACAGGCAACTATTACATAGTAAGAGTGACATAGACGAGGATGACCAAATGACAAGGAATATGCATAACAAAAGAGAGAACTACCCATCCAGAACAAGCAGCAAAGACAACAAGTCATTCGAAGAGGGATGATCCAACACCATCATAATTTGCAGCCCCACTTCAGCCACCAGTGATTCGGACACACCAGAACTCCACCCTTTCGATGCAACAGCCCAATTACATATCAACCTAAAGGCTTGAACCACATCACTACCTGTCGGACTTGAGACATCCTGGTATCCTGCTCATAGACATAACAGCCACTCTCCGGATACTCACGTATTTCACGGTGCTTGTACACAGTGGGGTTTTTGCAATATAACTTTTCCGGCTCATGTGTGCGAATGATCATCAGTCTTTTGCCATTGTCTGATCGAGCGAGGAACCAGTTGTGCTTCCCTGTTTTTGGCAAAGGTGGTGTGATTACAAAGGGCAGTAACTGTAGGGACACTGCATCATATCAAAAAGGACAGGCATTGTTAATGTAAGATCAGCATTGTTCAGAGTATGAGTATGATAATGCAAGAAACAGCATTGATATGTCCCTGTTGGAACTGAGAGGAAAATACAGGGAAATGTATACTGGGTTCAAAAATATAGAAGTGCCATGCATGGTTATAATCATGTTATCTCGCAATCGATTCTTCACAGGAAACTACCATGTCATGCATGTTATGTAATCATGTTCTGTCCTCACAAACAAATTTTTCAAGGAAACTAACAGACCATGCATTGTTATATACTCATGTTCTGTGGGCAAAATTTTTGTGAGGATATTATTCTAGCCATTGATTGCTGAAGGGCGAATATAGGTATGTACACATGGTAAGCATTACAGGATTTCACTACTTCCAAATTTAGAGTTCTCCATATGCACATTTACTTCACTAATGTATGGTTAGATGAAACCAACAGTGTGATGCATGTTTCTACATCATGAAAATGAGGAAACTAACATGGCTATTGATACACACTCATATTTAGTAGTATATAGATTACTATAAAATAAGGAGAATATCCATATCTTCCTAACCGTTTGATTATTCAAGGGTACAAATTGGCTGTAATGACATGGTCACAATCGCATGAATTAACTCATTCCAAATATATTGCCATAGTTCTACTCAAGTTCTGCTCAAACAGGGATATGCCAATCATCACAAAAAGTTCAAACAGTGTCATGGCGTTATCATTAACATCAGACGAAAACAACTTACACGCGTCGTCCCAGCAATACGTGGTGCCATCTGCTTTGTCGATCGCGTAGATGATGCCATTGTGTTCAATAGCATCACAGAAGTGTGTATCAGCTTTGATGATCCACTGCGAGCTGAGTTGTCTCCAGCTAAAGAAGGCACCAGCGTAAAGATAGGCGAGTTCGCAGTCGAACAAGGCAATTAGCTTGAAGTCTGCGTAATCCGCATGTCGTGTGGTCACTTGGCAGATTACAATCTTCTGCAAAACAAGGTCCGTCCAACTGACGTGGTAATCTAGATGACTTGGACCGCGACGGTAAAACCCTATATAATCCAACGGAGGAAAGGATAATCTCATGGGAGGTCTGGAAGTTCACGAGCACCAACTTTCTCCCGTCTTCTCTGATGGCAACCATCCAGTGGGAGTTTATGCCGACCCAGTACATACCTGCCAAGAAGTTTTGGGCGATGGTGATCGGATCGAAGTCGAGGGAAATGATGTACGGCGACCCACTACATACCTGCAAAGAAGTTTCGGCTAATGGAGGTCGGATTAAAGTCGAGGGAAATGATGTACGGCGACCCACTACATACCTTACAAACAGAAGCTAGCACTGTACAACCTTCATTTGAAAAGCATCGCTGACCTACACACTAGAATCAGAATTCCTGTAGAAGATTGTGATAAATGGACACCATCCCTATTCGACGTAGAAAATTTTGTGCTCGGAACAAATCTTCAGAAGGGTGACGATAAGCTGGCATTAAGGTTGTCTGGATGAGAGAATTATCCCTTGACGTACGAGCAGATAAAATATGCTGCCCTCGATGCCCGTGTGAGTTTTGAGATAGCTGCAAGGTCCAAAGAGCTTGTTGCAAAGCCGTCTCCCACAGAAAATGAGAACAAAGAGGAAGAAGAAGAAGAAGAAGAAGAATAAGAATAAGAAGAAGAAGTTGCACCAGCAGCAGGGCATTATGGATGGAAGAACTATTTCCTCTCTTGTAAAAAAAATATTTCCTCTCTGTGTATATTGATATAGATGAACTATTTTGATGGTTGCATGTCTTTGGAACAAGTAGCAGCGTAGGTCCACTTGATTATAAGGAACTATTTATCCGCCTAGCTTTCTCTACTACTCCTTCCAGTGATCGGTATGCAATGCATGTGTCAGTAGACATGACAGCTTGTCCATGGAAGTTGAACTATGGCGACCATCACGTTTCATACACTGCCACTCGCGATTCCCACGACGCCGCTCCAACCCACGGCACTACGTCCCCCGACGTGCGCCTCACCCCTCTCAGCCGCACTGCCCCTCTGCCTTTCTGTGCATGACATGTGGGCCAGCTGAAATGCGGCGAGCATCAAGTTTCTACCATAGCCACACGTGATTCCCACGACGCCGCTCGAACCCATGACACCACACGCCCCCCGACCTGCGGCTCACCCCTCTTGGCCCCACCGCCCCTCTGCCTTCGAGAGCATGACATGTGGACCAGCCACCTATCGGGTCCACATGTTATTGACTCAAAGGCAGGCATAGTAAGGCACTGAAGCTCAGTCCCGTGGGCCCCGAGAGGGAAATGTAACTCTTGCGCCAGGCCTTGTGGTGCTACCGCTGCACGAACTTGTGCCAAACTCGAGATTTGTTTCTTACTAGCAAGATGCCCGTGCGTTGCACGGAACATCAAGATGCATTTGTATGAGTACTTTATCTTGTGGGATAAAAGGATGAACGAGGGAAGGCCGTATTTGCAAATGTGGAGAGGGGTGTGGGTATCTTTTTGCAAAATTGCCATAGTTTCCTTCCATGGACATCTAGGGGCTGTTTCGATTGTGACTATGTTTGCCATATATTGCCACATTATTTTTGCCACACTTGCCTAACTTGAGTTGCTCAAATTGTTAGCCACACTTTGGCTTGCCTAAGGGAATCTTGCCACACTTTTTGTGTCTATGACATGTGGGGTTCACTTCCCATAAAAAAATCTTGCCTTAGGTGTGGCTAGAACCAAACACCCACCTAACTTGATCAAACTTTTCTAAGGTGAGGTGTGGCAAAGTGTGGCAAGATGTGGCTAGAAACCAAACAGCCCTACGCCTCATAATGCCCCGACGTCCAGCTGTGGCACCCTCGCCACAGCCAGACCACCACCGGCCGGTTCAACTCGAACGAGTGAGTCGCGAACACCATCGCGACAATGCCAGCTGGGCATCTCGAACCACACCGATTACAGCCTCGTCGCTGAGTGGTACATCCTCGGGACGGTGCAAGCGGTCGGAATCTCGAGCCCAAGTCAAGCTATGTGCCCCGGGTAGATCACTGGCTCCGGCCCGAGCTCCCACCCGGCCATCGTTGCCGTCGCACCACTGACGATCGGGAGCAGCACCCTGCCGCTCATCCAGAGCGCGAGCTAGTAAATGTCATGCGGCACGTCACAACAGTCAAGCACCTCGACATGCGTCGGCCGGGAAGAGACTTTTCTTGGCCACAAGCTCCATGGTCTCGTCCAAGATCGGTGTGGTACTGCAGTCAAACATGCGGGTAAAATACTATGGGAGCAGCTGCATGTGCATGGCCCAGACGCTGATGTTGGCGTGGAGGAGGTGGTACTCACTAGCACCGCAGCGTGCTACATGGCTTAGGCAGGCACCTGTTGCGATGCTCTGGCGTTGGCACCGGCATTGCCAACGCAGCTGATGATCCCGAGGAGGATGAGCAGGAAAGGAAAGGGTCTTGCATGCGTGTACAGATTCATGCAGGAAATTATTTCCTAGAAATACGGCCTTTGTTTACCTTTCTTTGAGGCTAAAGATGACCAACACGAGGAAATCTATTATAACCGTTGGATGAAAATTAGTGGTGCGGGAGTACGGATCAGAGCATGGGAGGGGAGCAGGCAAGCCTCGTCCGCCGACCTGCGCCTCACCGCTCTCGGAACCACCGCTGCTCTGCTTTCATGAGAATGACATGTGGGCCAGCCGCATTTAAGGTCCACATGTCATTGACTCATAGGCCGGTGCACTAAGCCACTGAAGCTTGGTCCCGTGGGCCCCGAGAGGGAAATGTAACTTCTGTGCCAGGCCTTGTGGTGCTCCCGCAGTACGAACTCGTGCCAAACCTGGAATTTGTTTCTTACTACTACCAATGTGCCGGCCCGTGCATTGCAATGGATCCAAAATATCTATTTAGTGGAGTGCACTCTAAGCACATTATCTATTTATTTTTCTCTAGCCTTTCCTAGCCATGCAACCAAGCCACATAAGCTTCATGGGTGCCACCCACATCATATTATTCATACTATGTTGACTGAAAAAAAGATAAATCACCCAAAACAAGATCTTCTTGTTTTTGGTTCCTACGATGCTGTGCCGTGCATGTACCTAGTTGTATAGTGGTAGTAATTGTAGTACAAACTTTGTAGTAGGAGTAGTAGTAAGGAGTGCTCCTACTCTATCAACGAGCCCCATCTGACACCAAATTTCTTGGCTTCCGTGCTACAGATAGATCTTCCCCTCCTCGTTTCTGTTTTCCAACACGGCGGGCGGGGTGCGGTTTCCGATAGTCAGTTTGCTCAACTGCGGTCCCACATGAAAGTGAAAATGCTAGGCAACACGCCTTCCCTAGCTATGTGGCGTGCCGGATGGGCCGTGGAGTACTCCCGATTCCCGGGCGTGTGGGGGTGCGACGCGAACGTGCCAGGCCTTTTTCTTTTACTAACAATGTGCCCGTGCGTTACGACGGATCCAAAGTAGAATAGTACTTGTTCACAAACTTGAAAGAAAACACTCTTGTTTTGATATACATAAATACCACTAAAAATATATTACTTTTCACTCAAAATATATTTCTCAGGCTGTTTTGATGAGGTGAGGGAAGGATGTGGTTGCTTTCAAGATAATAAGGGGTTTTCTGCAAATTGGAGCAGAGAAGGGGGCTATTGTTGCAAAAATTCCACAGCTTACCTCACAGCCGTTAGATGCAGATCTAATGGTCAGAAATGACTCATGACAGACACACCACCATCACCAACTCAGTCTTTTATAGGAGTAGAGAAACATGTATAAATTGTAACATTTGATTCTGCTCCTTGGCACGATCGATAGATAGAAATAACGATTGGAAACGCTAGGGTGGGGCTTTTTCCGCCAGATAAGCAGGGTAGTAGCTAGGTTGGCGCATCGTCGGTTTGGTCACATGCGGTCCGACATGTTGTAGTGTTTCTAGCAAGATGCCCGTGCGTTGCACGAAGTTGATGGAAAAGGTAAGCACAACTTATAAATTGACGGATGGAGTACTAGTTACAGTGATGCATATAATTGCCTCCAAATGTGAGCAAAGGGATCGCACATGTCTGTATTGACTGGAATGAGAATGCAATAGCGCAATAAGAATTAAGGCCACGATGATGCGATCGCAGTGGTGGTTACAGGAGGCAAGAAGAAAGATGCATCCATCAACGTACGACCTCCTCCTCCTCGACTCGGTGCGTCGGGCCACCGACCGGCGGCTTAGGAGCGGCGGCTTTTGTGGCGAGGTCAAGGTGCTTCTCAACAAAGGAGTCCAATGCTTCCAGCCGGTTGACGAAGGCCAATGTTGCAGCGTCCTCACCGGCCTTGTAGATACCTATGTACACGACTTCCTCGTACATGTGGATCTGTAGGTCGATGAATTCTTCCAGGGCGAGGCGCCCGGCGGTGAGCGCGACCTCCAGGTGGACATTCTTCGTTGCATCCGCGGGCAGTCGCAGGGCCACTAGTGCTTGAAAGAGGTTCTCGCCATGGAGGCCGATTAGGGTGGCAGGCAATGAGGAGCCCGGGCGCGCGAGCTGGAGGAGTAAGGCGATGTGTTCCGTGAGCTTCTTGACGATGGTGAACTTGTTGATGGTGGCAACGATCATCTGGTCCAACTGAGAGTCGTAGCTGGCGTCGACGATGGCCATGAACCAGCCGGTCGCCAACACCGTCTGGAGACGATCCTTGGTGCCATGCCGCAGGCCGGCGTCGTGGACCGTATGGCACAGCCGCTGGCCACTCGCGCGCATCGCCGCCATGGGTCTGGAGTGAGCACTTTTGCGCTTAGTGTAGGTGCTTAGATGCGTACGATGTGGTAGATGCATTGGAATGGAGGGGCGCCTTTATATGAGTGCAAACTGCGTTGCATTCACATCGTGCTGCCTCTTTACCCCGTCCTCCTCCCATTCCTTCCCTCATGCATTCAGGATGCTAATTGAAGGAGGATGCATCATTGGCCGTTCAACATTTCGGGAACCGCTACCCTCTCCCTCGTCTGCATTAAAGCCGTATCGGGAACTGTCCTGGTTTACTAGTAGCTGCCAAATCGAATAGTACTGCACCGCCCGCTGCACGCCCGGCTGAACATGCCTCCTCTCCTCCATCAAACGCCTCCGTCAAACCTGCATGCAAACCAAGAAACCTACTCTGGCCACACGTCCGTTCATGAGCAGGCCGGAATTAAACGCAACGCCGGCCGAGCTCCTCCCATCCGCCCTCAGTTTAAACGAGGCCAGACAGCGGCCAAGCTCCTACCGTCCGCCCTCTATTTAGATGAGGCTAGACAGACAGCGGGCAAGAATCGCACACCTCCGCCGCTCCCCCATCTCCTCCTTCACCATTTTTTGCACTCTTCCGATGGCTTCCGAGGAGCCGTTCTCCGGCATACTACCCGGCTGGGTGGCCCGCCAAGCCCTTCGGATATGAGCGAGGCCGCTCGATGCTTCACCAACCTCGCTTGGCCCGACAGAGCTAGTTGCCGCCCCAAGCCGGCGCGTGGTTCAGAAACTCACCGCTCCAGTTCAGCTCGATGAGGAGTGGCGAGTTGCTCCACGCCGGCACGGTGGCGAGAACGGCGGCACGGGCGTCGTTGCTACTGCGTCGTACCGCGCTACCAGTGTCTACGATGGCCGTGCCTCCTGTGTCTGTGGGCGCTCCTCCCGTGCCTGCGGCAGCGCCATGTAGGCAGAGACAGAAGACGGGTGCATGGAGAGCGATGAGTCGGTGGCCAGCTTCTCCGTGTCCGTCGCCATCATCGAGGAGAAGTAGAACACGGGAGGCCGCCGCCACTTGGGTCCCATGAAGGCCACCGCCGAGGTGATGACTGTGTATACAGGTGGTTTCTTTGCTGCTTCATCTCTTCCGAGGACCTTCGTCGACACCACAAGTGTCTGCCGGACATGAGGAAGACAAAGGGATCCGTGGGCGGCCATTTAGATTAGGTATTAATTATACCACGAGAGCCGGATTAGCACCGCTTAGTTTATGTAAATGTAATGAAATCCGTCATGTTTATATGAAGATCTGGCTTTTTTATACGAAATCCTTCATGCTTATATGAAATCAGTCTGTGTTTCCATGAATTTCCTCTGGTTGGTTAGAGTTGTGAAAATGTATGCCGCTGGCGTTGGATGTCGTCCTCCGTGGAAGGAAGCGGGAGGAAATTTGCCGGCTGCCGTTGAAGATGCTCTTATGCTGGAAATAATAGTCACACCCAATCCACTTGACTTAATTGCGTGTATGATTCTCCCTCTATAAAAAAATTAATTGCATGTATAGTGTACATGACTTGCAGGGTGGCTACAGCTTCGTACAGAAAGTTAAAAAGAAACAAATCCATCCTTAATCTTGTATTCTAAGTACTCTGTGGGTTCCACTATCAGTACAGTAGCAAAAGAAGTATATATTAAATAATATATAATATAAAAATCTAAAGTTAAAGACAGAATTCAAACTCAGGTCATCGCGTTGCTAGCATCCGGCGCTAACCAGTCCAGCACATGTTCGTTGTGGACGATGCTGGAGATATATCTCTATGTCTACTCTTATACTCCCTCCGTTCCTAAATATTTGTCTTTTTTAGATTTCAAATGGACTACCACATACGGATGTGTATATAGACATATTTTAGAGTGTAGATTCACTCATTTTGCTCCGTATGTAGTCACTTGTTGAAATCTCTAAAAAGACAAATATTTAGGAACGGAGGGAGTAGAAAACAGAGTTGGTGATGATGGTGTGCCTCCCATCCTGCAATATAGGCCGTCGGATTTATATCTAACGGATAGGAAGGAAACTATGGCAATTTTGCAAAAAGATACCCACACCCCTCTCCACATTTGCAAATAAGGCCTTCCCTCGTTCATCATTTTCTCTCACAAGATAAACTACTCATACAAATGCATCTTGATGTTCCGTGCAACGCACGGGCATCTAGCTAGTTTCTTTTAAAATAGTTAATGCGATAATTGGGTTGAAGTGATATATTTTATGTCTACCCCGAATGATCTCAGATTCACTAGTAGTAACAAAGAAAAGGTTGCCTTGTTAATTAACAGAAAACGGGGTGAAAACTATCACATGAGGCCGGTAAAAACAAGGCACACTGGGTTCAGCGTCATCGTCACTACAGCTGTGCGCGTGTGAGAAGTCTACATATCGAGGGGGCTACGGAGAGAAAGATGTATCGAGTGTGTGTGAGCGAGGCACAGAGACACAACTAGCGTGTGTGTGTGTGTGTATGTGTGTGTGTTTGAGAGAGAAGCCAATTGATAGATTAAGATCAAGATCGAGTTGTCATCGTTCTGCTGTCATTGTTGGGGGGTGGGGAGGGGGGAGGGACAGAAAGACGTATCGAGAGTGTGCACGCGGTTGGCACAAAGGCACAACTAGCGAGTGTGTGTGTGTGTGTGTTTGAGAGAGAAGCCAGTAGAGATCGAGGTGCCACCCTACTCCTTCGGTGTCGGGTAGTGTGTGTGTGTGTGTGTGTGTTTGAGAGAGAAGCCAGTAGATAGATTAGTATCAAGATTGAGGTGTCACCCTACTCCTTCGGTTTCGGGAAGTGTGTGTGTGGGTTGGGGGGGGGCAGTGACACTTAGATATAGGGAGAAGGAGTTTGTGTGACACATATCTATATTAAGGGATAGGTAGATAGCATGTGTGCGAGGCATACTTAAAGCATCACGGAGATAAACAAGCGGTGTGCATGCAGGTGCCGGAAAAAATTAAGAGAGAAACAATGTCTACGCGCGCATGTGTGTGTGTGTGTGAGAGAGAGAGAGCGAAATCTCAAAACAAAAGGTGCTCTGCTGGAATCCCATTGTATGTATTCATATGGTTCCGGGACTCGAGTTAACCTTAGGCATATGTGTGCGAGACATAATTATACTTTGAGACATTAGTGGTGGTGGGTGGGCAGAATTAAAGGGGTGGGCGTGTTCGACAGAGAGAGCGTGTGTGTTTCTGTGTGAGAGACTTGTAGGACGGGGTAGAAAGATGAATTCTAACCTTGACGGAGGGAGAGAAATACACGAAGTGCGCGTGTGTGATTCTGATGCCCACGGAGAAATGAGATATGTATGCGTGTGAGAGAGATTGCACAATTCATTCACGTATCACTATCTAGCGATCGTGGACATGCATCGCTTGAACATAAATCAATATCTACTTCGTATCGTGGCCAAAGATACAATATCGATTCAACGCTATAAAGATTGGACACTCACATATCACATTTTTTTCCAAATAATCCTTTTCAATTGTGCATGCCAAAGTTACAGTGATGTTTCTTCAAACAACCACTGTAGCTATCATGTACATGCACCATTGTTAGTCTTGCATTCAAATTCATTAGTCTTGGATGATTTAAGGTTCTATTATGAAGTAATATATGTAATATTCATATATGAATTCAACGGGTACGCAATTTATGAAATGGAGGCTATGTAATCATACGAGGTAACACTTTTAAGTAGCGGACTACAATATCCATTTCTTTTGTGGGAATACAATATCCATTTCTTTTTGTGTGCCTCTACAATAACACGTCAATGCATTATGTTTAAAGTAAATAACCAATGACACTAAATTATATATTTACACGAGAAATACATAGGCTGAGCGTTTGATCCCTTTTTTGTGAACGCGCCTCTACACCCGTACGATTGGCCGCGCCCGTGTGAACGTCCAAGTTATCGGTGCATCATCCCGAGTTATTGTCTTTTTTTCTAGGGTGGACTTCACACCAGTTATTAGTTGCTAACGTGTGCCCCGTGTACACAGTCTCGCATGACCTTCCCGCTAGCACTGTCCAAAATTAGTTGAAACTGGATATGAACGATCCCGCGGGCGGCAAAATCTCCCGCCTCTTTCTAAAATTTCTGCCACCTAGTCTTTAGCATGCGAAATTCCCCTTTTGTCCTTGGTGCACGGAGAACAATAGTTACAATACGGCCCTCATTTACATAATAGGTCATAGCTGCTTTGGTAACTTCCGGTTCCCCCCACCACACGGCACCCCATTTCCTCCCCCCCTCCCCCAAAAACGACTAACTCCACAGCACCAAAGCATCTTACATCACGCCGTCCGCACTTCATCGGCCTTTCTACGCCTCCCCTCTCGAAACCCTAGACTGCTCATCCACCGGCATACCATAGCCCATTCACTGCCAGTGGCGTCCACCTCGCCGGATCTGCTTTTGCGGCCGCATCTACCCCTCCCACCTCCCCTAGAAACAAGTAGACTGCTCATCCACCATTGTACCACAGCCCATTCAGTGTCGGCCTTGTCCACGGCCCCGAATCTGCTTCATCGGTACTCTCGTCAACCGCAGCGCATCTGCAGTGGCTCCTTCGTACTCCCCACCGGAGACGCTTCGTCCACACCCCCGGAGCCGCCCCATCGACGCCCCCATTGACGACCTCTGATCCTCTTCGCCGACACCTTCCTCAACCCTACCGGAGCCGCTTCGCTGACACCATCCTCAACCCTACCAGAGTAGCTTCTCCTATACCATTCTCAACCCTACCGGGGCCGCTTTCCCAATGCACAAGTCCACGGCCTCAGATCCGCTTTGTCGCACCCTCGTCCAACCTACCGGAGCAGCTTCTGACGCCCCGCCCACAGCCGCAGATCCACATCGTCGACACCATCCTGAACCCAACCACCGGAGCAGCTTCACCGACGCCCTTGTCCACGGCCTCAGATCCGCTTCGCCCACACCGTAGTCCACCCTACCGGAGCCGCTCCACAAACACCCTACTCGACGGTTCTAGATCTCCTTACCGGACCCCGACAGCCAGCGCAGCATCATCACCCTTGACGTTTCTAACCTGATTCCCACCGTCTGGCAAGATGCCAAGCACCCGCCACGGCCTAGGTACCTGTCACCTTTAAACCCGTCCAGCATCACCTGCCCGATGTACTTCAAATATACTAACAGGTCGCTGTACATGTTATGCAGCTGGCAAAAACTACAAGGATGATGTTTCTTCTGGATCTAACAGCTTGGCCAACCAAGATCCTGGACTGAGGCATTGCTATGATCTTGTAAGTGCGTCTATCTCTCTTGTATTGTTGTGTGCCTGCCAGCGTGCTTTGCTAGGATTTTCGACCAGTAATACCTTTGTGCAGACAATGATTTCCACTACTGGCTGCTAAATTAGATATGTAGATGTCATACATGATACTCCCTCCGTTCCTAAATATAAGTCTTTCTAGAGATTCCACTGTACGCTACATACAGAGAAAAATGAGTGAATCTACACTCGAAAATGCATCTATATACATCTGTATGTGGTCCATACTGGAATCTCCACAAAGATATATATTTAGGAACAGAGGTAGTACATTACACAAAATCATAGGTGGCATGTAGGAATTCCAGTGCACTACATTAGGCTCCCTTAGAGTCCCTGCTAGTCCAGCACACAGAGTCATCGCTAGTTTATGCTACGCACACAATCGTTAATTAGTGGTTTAAATATGCGCAAGGGACATGCAATGTATTATCATGTAGAGATATCTGAAATTAGCCGTGTCAACCTGCAGATAGGGTTACGCAATGAAAAAGTACAAGATGTATGTGGCAATTTCATGGAACATCGCAAAAAAAAGGAGAGGCAGCGGTGAGCCTATACAGTGTGCTATGGTGGGTCACTCCGGCCCAGTTCTTTTGCGGGATTCTCCTAGAATCTGCCCCTCTGTAGCTTCTCCTAGAATCTTTGACCCCCTTTTGTTTTACAATACTACCTAATTAGGCCCTAACTAGATAGGATTGTAAAATAAATGGGGCTCAAAGATTCTGGGAGAATCTGGGAAGGGGTTAGATTCTGGGAGAATCTGGCAAAAGAACTGGGCCTCCATTGCAATCATCATGACATGTTATTTGTATGTCAGTTTTATTGGCCAAGTTTCTTAGGGATAGTTATTTTGAGTTATCCTAAGAAAATAAGCACCTTTGAATATAAGCTCCAGATAATAAATCAACCAGTTCTTTTCATTGCCTGCCTTTTCAGCTTATCTGTGGTATGATCAGTGAAAAGTCTAGATTGCATTATATTTTGTCATTTTGCTGCCCATATGAAAATTAATTTGACTTGCAAACATCACAAATTGAACCCAGTGCAGTAATTAATATGATAGGAAAACAGACCATCAATATTTGTTCAAAATGCAAATACAAAGATACCATCTACTTGGCACAATCTACTTTGGTCAATGTCTTCCATAGAGATCCCATTGCCTAATTTAAATGAAGAACGCATGACCTAAATTTAAATGAGGAACAATTATTTATCGAAATTCGATGGTCCAAGTGGCTGGTTATTATCATATAGCAGCACCACCTGAAAGCATCATATAGCAGCAACAACTCATCATACAGTAGCAGCAGCGTGCAATTCATCATATACCAGCAGCAGCTCATAGCAATTCATCATATAGCAATAGCAGGAGCAGCTCATAGCAATTCAACATATAGCAGCAGCAGGAGCAACTCATAGCAATTCATCATATAGCAGCAGCAGGAGCAGCTTATAGCAACTCATCATATAGCAGCAGCAGCTCATAGCAATTCATCATATAGTAGCAGCTCATAACAATTCATCATATAGCAGCAGCAGGAGCAGCTCATAGCAATGCATCATATAGCAGCAGCAGAAGCAGCTCATAGCGATTCATCGTATAGCAGATCAGAATGAAAATTTGGCAAAAAATCAGAGGATATCCTCACCTTGTTGGATGAGCTCATCCTTCAACAGCACCTCAAGGCCACGGCCTGGGAGGAGGGGTGGGGGAACGAGGTGCCTTCTGCCGCAGTGGGGCATCAGCCGTAGTTGTGCGGCGCCCGCCGGAGTAGTGCGTTGGACGGACCATAGCAGAGCAGCTGCTGGAGACCATGAGAATGAGGGGCGGCGCCAGAGGGAGGAGCAGCCGGGGAGATTTGGCCCTACCCGCCGGCCATGTAGCCTAGCTGGACAGAGCATCATCGAGGACCAGGCTAGATGGGACCAGTGGCGATGGCTCGCTGGAGGAACCCTAGTGCTGCAGGCAGGGATCGAGGTAGAGGGAAAGGGGAGAGGAGATGCAAGCGGGCATGGCAATGAACGCTTGCGTGTTTGTTTTTACTTGAGGGTCAGGTGTGATACGGGCGTGAGCAGTGGCATTTTGAGTGTAATATAGGCAGATAACAGAGTCATTTCACTATTCCCCTTCCTTCAATTTTTAGTGAGCTTCTACCCGAAACACCCCCCCCCTCCAAAGCGAAATAAGTTAAGCCCAAGCCCATAACTCAAAAATGACTTCTTTACATCTTTTATGGCTTATTTAGACAATAAGCTCTGAAAAGGCGGAATAGAACTGGCCCTTAACCTGCAATTCAATTGTGCGTGCAATGATGAATCACTCTTGCCTTCTATAGTGTACATTTAGGCATCATCATACATGGCATAACCTAATACATGTGCATTTCATTATAGAATCTGAAATATGCAATGTTTATGTTAGTTCATACGTTGCACATTATGTTTAAATGCCCCTTAAATCTGGTCAGTCAAGTGATGGTCTTTAAGCCTCCTTCTATGCTTATTTTCTTGATACTCCCTCCGTCTAGGTGTGTAAGTCACCTTACGAAAACCAAATAATCCCAAAACACTTAGGCACGATACATTAACTCCCTCCTCGTTTCTTGTTTCGTGACATATCAACCAATAAGAGATGTGGGTCGGGCATGCTTTCAATGACTTGAGACTACCAAACATGACATGCAGTGGTTAGTTCATTGCACGCAATGCTATTAATTAGCAAAAAAACATTGAGTTCTCTCATTTCCCCCTCCGTCTTGGCCGCGGTGCACAACCTAAGATGACTTATACACCTAGATGGAGGGAGTATGTAAGATTTGCTCACACATCTGTTCAATTGCTTGTTTGTATCAGCCAGCCATACTAATGTAAGATTTGCTCACACATCTGTTCAATTGCTTGTTTGTATCAGCCAGCCATACTAGGACTGTTTGCTTTGATTACTTGTTGTTCTTGACCTAACAGAGCTTGTCAATGATTTAAACACTAAGGGTTGCTGTAGTGGGGGCTTGTATAACTCATAGGTGACATAAAGGTTTGGCTGTACACTAAAGTAGGCTCTCCAAGAGTACCTGGAGATCCAGTTTGAAGGTATGCCTAGTTTTTACATAGTGCACACATAGTAAATGCTCATTTCATTGTGTGCAAGAGATGTGGCATGTTTCATTATCTGGTGTTGTTTTGTTATAATCTCATCCTTTTGTGTTGTTCACAGACTGGAAAGAGTGCATATTTATCTTCCAAGGAGACTAGTAACTAGTTTGTGTCACCTTGCAGAGGGGGTGCAATGAAGATAAGATTGAGGATTTCCAAGTACAAGATGTTAGGAAGGAGCCTTGCAAGAGAAGGAGGAGCAGCGCTGAGCCTGTTCAACCAGTTAAGGTAAGTCACTGTATTACAATTACCAGGACATCCTATTTGTCTGACATTGTGCTTGCGTAGGGTTCTTCACCTATAACCCAGTCATTGGGCCATTGATTAAAACCCCCTCCACTCACTACTATATGATGTTCTAACTTTTTTTGTAAATCAGATGTATGTAAACACATTTTAATGTGTCTGTTCACTCATTACGGATGTAGTCTACTTTTAAATATCTAAAACATCTTATAGTAGTGAACAGTGTGAAACTGCTTCCTGCCATGGTAGAGTTGTCGATGTCATAAATGTCATAACCAAACACATATTCACATCATTAGCCTCCCTATCATTACTAGGATATTGATTACATACTAGTCGAGATACTTCATAGGGGGCAAACAATATTACATTACTTGTTCCTTTATATAGTAAATGCAGCTAGGCCATGGATGTTATTGAGGCGTCCATGTATGCATGCTGCCAACTCAACAGTTCAATTGCTTGTTTGTTTCAGGCATAGTTAAATTGCTCTTTTCAATTGCTTTATTTGTCCTCAGTTAACGAGATGCCCAAACAATGATGCCTGATGTTGGGTACTTGTATAACTATTAGTTGACATAATTAAAGGCCTTACCATTTAATTACTCTGGCGAAGTGTGTCTGAAGCTTTGAAGTCTATTAACCAACTATTACTGCATGAGGCTCACAATCTAGTTTATACTAGGCTAATGATTGCAAAGTTTTGCTTGCTGTAGTAGGTTTGTATGAATCCCTCAGCTGTTCATTATGCTCCCTAAGACTTTAATTGAGCTACAGAATGGCCAACTGCTTGCTTACTTATACGCAACGTGTTGTCTAAATTTGTAACTTGTCTATTTTGGATTTGGCCCCAACATCATGCTCCTCTGGTGAGCTAAGAGAGATTTCTGTATGCGGGCTGCACAGACTACCATTTTTATAATTTTTAAAATATCACCTGCTTATGCTTCATGAAGTGTAACAATATTGTTAGTCCTGTTTTGCCATGTACAAAATAGTCTGTCTTGCTCGCTTCACTGTTGTAACTATATTTTTGCCCTAGTCAAGTGTACTTACAGAAACATTTCAGGATGAAGTGACATCAATACAAAGATCTGCGAGCACTGCGGCATGGCCATTACCAAATGATTATGGATTGGAATTGGAATGTGCTGATGTTCTCGAGCATCAACTAGAGGTGGCAAGACAACATGTACATGATTCTCAATGTGCAATCAACAAGTTGAGACTGGACTTGCAGGTATTAGATGCATGAGTCAAAATAATGAAACGAGACACTGAGGTAACCACGAAGGAATTGGAGATTTTGCAGACTGAAATTTGTGCTATCTGAATCCGGCCAATCCTATTTTCTGAAGAGATTATAGTTCAAATGGTAAGTTCTGTTGATGCGTGTCCATGATGTATGAGCTTTATTCGCCCAGTGTATGTAATTTGTTGTTTGTGTACGCTTTATTATCACTAGTGCCGAACTATAATGCCCAGTGGGTATAATCGGCTGTAATTTCTTTATTGTATAGTGTAGGATTATTCTACGTTTCTATGCCTTAGTCTCTTTATTGTATATTGTATGTTTTTTAGAGGCGATAGTATAGAGTAGGATAATTCTTTGAATATGCTATATCGTTGAAACGGGGGCGAACACGCCCAAACATTTCCTGGACGCCATCTGAACGAACATACATGTGTAGTCAAAGTGGGCCTTAATTGGGCTGGTCAAAATAATATTTAGTGGATCCCAAATGATGTGGCCCACCGTAACAACGGCTCGTAGCAGGCCGTTAATAGGCCGAAAGCTCGATAGGGCCGTATAAATGGAAATGGCCCACGGGCCTCTAGTAGGCCGAAATAAATGTCAATTTTGTCTCGGCCAGTTTACTCTACGTGCCAGTATGAGGCCGAAAGTGTTTTGGGCCAGAGGAGGCCCAATTTGCAAACTAGGCTTTTAACAGGCCGAAAGCCGCGTCGGGCTGAAATTTTGCCCTGCGGAACGTGGGCCACTAATGGACCCAAAATTAGGTTGCACAGTCAAAGGCCCAACTGTTGTGCGGGCCGTTAACAGGCCGAAAGACAAAATGGGCTAGGAATTGGCCCATTTACCGAATGGGCCGAGGACAGGCCTAAAGTCACAACGGGCTAGAAGTTGGCCCAACTGCAGAATGGGCTGAGAAAAGGCCGAAAGACGTTCCGGGCCGTTAACGGGCTAGAACTGACGATGGGCTGCTAACAGGCCGAAAGAAGCTCGGGCCGTAATTGGGCCCAAAGACGTAGTGGGCCGTTAACGGGCTGGAACCGATGATGGGCTGGAAATTGTCAAATCTAGAATGGGCCTTTGATGGGCCGATTCTGTGTAACTTGTATGGGGCGTACTTGTGAATGGGCCTAACTCAAGTAGGCCGCTAATGGGCCAGCCCGCTTATTTTGACAGGCCCGGCCTTTTAACCTGAATGGGCCACTGTTGGGCCGAGACACGTGTCGATGTATCATAGGCGCGTCCCGTCCATTCGCTGGATGACAACTGTCTGAACGCTGGGCCGACACGTGGCTCTGCCGGCGAATGAGAATTTTACATGTGGAAAATCCCCATTGGTCCGGGCTGTTAACGGGTTATCAGATCCAAACCGGAACCCGATAGCTTAACGACGACCTGTTACGGTGGATGCCACGTGTCGGTTACCCTTGACGAAAGCACTTCTATGATGCGCGATTTATCGTCATGGAAGTGGACACTTCTGTGATGATAATTTTGGTAATGTCATGGAACACTTCTACAACAGCACAGGTATGACTATCTTGATTCTGTCATAAAATCGTCATGGATCTACATGCATGACAGAAAATGTGACCTACTGTGACAAACACGTATCATCACGGAAGTGGGTTTTTTTTGTAGTGTTTATCTTGTGGGAGAAAAGGATGAATGAGGGAAGGCCTTATTTGCAAATGTGGAGAGGGGTGTGGGTATCTTTTTGCAAAATTGCCATAGTTTCCTTCCTATCCGCCAGATATAAATCGGACGGCCTACATTGTAGGATGGCAGGCACACCATCATCACCAACTCTGTTTTTTATAAGAGTAGAGACTACTACTACCAATGTGTCGGCCCGTGCGTTGCAATGGATCCAAAGTAGTAGAATAATACTTGTTCACAGGCTTGAAATATAAACACTCTAGTTTTGATATACATATATTAGTAAAAATAAATCATGCTTCACTCAAAATATATTCCTCGGGCTGTTTTGATGTTGTGAGGGACGGGTGTGGCTGGTTTGAAGATAACAGGTTTTAAAATAAACCGGAGCTGTTTTTTTTTTTACATTTTGTAGCATGGCACGGCATCTGGTGCACCTAAGCGTCTGAAAAAAAATTGAGTTTGGGTCGGTGGCACAACCTGCGGCCAGGGTTCGAATCCTGTCAGGGTCGAATTTCTGGTTCCTCACCCGGGTGGGCTTCTTCTATAAAACTATGTCCGGGGTGCTAGTGCCCATGGATCTCATTTTATTTCGCTGGTGTGCATGTCTTTGGAACAAGTTTTCTCTAATACTACTCCTTGCAGTGAGCGGTATGCAATGCATTTGTCAGCAGACATGACAGCTTGTCCATGGAAGTTGAACCACGGTGACCATCACGTTTCTACCACTGCCACACGCGATTCCCACGACACCGCTCCAACCCACGGCAACACGCCCCCCGACGTGCGCCTCACCCCTCTCAGCCCCACCGCTCCTTTGCCTTTGTGTGCATGACATGCGGGCCAGCTGAACTGCGGCGACCATCAAGTTTCTACCACAGCCACACCCGATTGGACGCGGCTTTCCTGCTCTGCTCCTGTGCTCCGATCCATACGCCCGCACCATCCAATTTTCATCCAGTGGCTCTGACACATTTCATCCCGAGCATCACTCCTCAGCTGGAGTACTTCTGTAATACAGGTAGTACCCGCCGGTGTGGCCATCTACGCCTTGTAACGTCCCGACGTCCAGATGTGGCACCGTCGCCACGGCCAGGCCACCATCGGCCGGTTCATCTCGAACGAGTGAGTCGCGAACGCTGCCGCAACAATGGCCAGCTGGGCATCTCGAACCACACCGATGCCGCTTCCCCGTAGCTGACCTACGCTGGCACGTGGCCGCACGCCGTTGAGCCGCTCGTCAACATACGACGGCGGGAACACCTCCAGGCTCACTGGCTCAACTACGTCGAGTACATCACGTTCGCAAACCGGTATCCGTTCAGCAGGTTGCTCCCTCCCACGAGCACACGCCTATACGTATCCAGCATTCCAGCCTCATCGCTGAGTGGTACATCCTTGGGACGGTGCAAGCGGTCGAAATCTCGAGCCCAAGTCGAGCTATGTGCCCCGGGTAGATCGCTAGCTCCCACCCGAGCTCCCACCCGGCCGTCGTTGCCGTCGCACCACTGACGATCGGGAGCAGCACCCTGCCGCTCATCCGGAGTGCGAGCTAGTAAACGTCGTGCGGCACGTCACAACAGACAAGCACCTCGACATGCGTCGGTCGGGCAGAGACTTTTCTTGGCCACAAGCTCCATGGTCTCGTCCAAGATCGGTGTGGTACTACAGTCGAACACGCGGGTAAAATACCACGGGAGTAGCTGCATGTGCATGGCCCAGACACCGATGTTGGCGTGGAGGAGGTGGTACTCGCTGGCACCGCAGCGTGCTACATGGCTTAGGCAGGCACCTATTGCAACGCTCTGGCGTTGGCACCGGCATTGTCAACGCAGCTGATGATCCGGAGGAGGATGAGCAGGAAAGTAAAGGGTCCTGCATGCGTGTACAGATTCATGCGGGAAATTATTTCCTGGAAATACGGCCTTTCTTTACCGTTCTTTGAGGCTATAGATGACCCACACGAGGAAATCTATTATAACCGTTGGATGAAAATTAGTGGTGCGGGAGTACGGATCGGAGCATGGGAGGGGAGCAAGCAAGCCTCGTCCGACGCCGCTCGAACCCATGACATCACATGTCCGCCGACCTGCGCCTCACCCCTCTTGGTCCCACCACCGCTCTGCTTTCATGAGAATGACATGTGGGCCAACCGCATTTAGGGTCCACATGTCATTGACTCAAAGGCCGGTGCACTAAGCAGCTGAAGCTCGGTCCTGTGGGCCCCGAGAGGGAAATGTAACTCCTGTGCCAGGCCTTGTGGTGCTCCTGCAGTACGAACTCATGCCAAACCAGGAATTTTTTTCTTACTACTACCAATGTGCCGGCTTGTGCGTTGCAATGGATCCAAAGTATCTATTTAGTGGAGTGCACTCTAAACACATTATCTATTTATTTTTCTCTAGCCTTTCCTAGCCATGCAACCAATCCACATAAGCTTCATGGGTGCCCCCCACATCATATTATTCATACTACGTTGACTGAAAAAAAGATAAATCACCCAAAACAAGATCATCCCGTTTTTTGTTCCTACGATGCTGTGCCGTGCACGTACCTAGTTGTATAGTGGTAGTAGTTGTAGTACAAACTTCGTAGTAGGAGTAGTAGTACGGAGTGCTCCTACTCTATCAACGAGTCCCATCTGACACCAAATTTCTTGGCTTCCGTGCTACAGCTAGATCTTCCCCTCCTTTTTTCTATTTTCCAACGTGGCGGGCGGGATGCGGTTTGCCAATAGTCGGTTTGCTCAACTGCGGTCCCACATGAAAGTTAAAATGCTAGGCAACACGCCTTCCCTAGCTATGTGGTGTGTCGGACGGGTCGTGGAGTACTCCCGATTCCCGGGCGTGTGGGGGTGCGACACGAACGCGACAGGCCTTTTCCTTTTACTAGCAATGTGCCCGTGCGTTGTGATGGATCCAAAGTAGAATAGTACTTGTTCACAAACTTGAAAGAAAACACTCTTGTTTTGATATACATATATACCACTAAAAATATATTACTTTTCACTCAAAATATATTTCTCAGGCTGTTTTGATGAGGTGAGGGAGGGATGTGGTTGCTTTCAATATAATAAGGGGTTTTCTACAAATGGGAGCAGAGAAGTGGGCTATTGTTGCAAAAATGCCACAACTTACCTCACAGCCGTTAGATGCAGATCTAATGGTCAGAAATGATGGATGGCAAACACACCACCATCACCAACTCAGTCTTTTATAGGAGTAGAGAAACATGTATAAATTGTAACATTTGGTTCTGCTCCTTGGCACGATCGATAGATAGAAATAATGATTGGAAACGCTAGGGCGGGGCTTTTTCCGCCAGATAAGCAGGGTAGTAGCTAGGTTGGCGCATCATCGGTTTGGTCACATGCGGTCCGACATGTTGTAGTGATACTAGCAAGATGCCCGTGCATTGCACGAAGTTGATGGAAAAGGTAAGCACAACTTATAAATTGGCGGATGGAGTACTAGTTACAGTGATGCATATAATTGCCTCCAAATGTGAGCAAAGGGATCACACATGTCTGTATTGACTGGAACGAGAATGCAATAGCACAATAAGAATTAAGGCCACGATGATGCGATCGCAGTGGTGGTTACAGGAGGCAAGAAGAAAGATGCATCCATCAACGTACGACCTCTTCCTCCTCGACTCAGTGCGCCGGGCCACCGACCAGCAGCTTAGGAGCGGCAACTTTTGTGGCGAGGTCAAGGTGCTTCTCAACAAAGGCATCCAATGCTTCCAGCCGGTTGACGAAGGCCAACATTGTAGCGTCCTCACCAGCCTTGTAGATACCTATGTACATGACTTCCTCTTACACGTGGATGTGTAGGTCGACGAATTCTTGCAGGGTGACACGCCTCGCGGCGAGCGTGACCTCTAGGTGGACATTCTTCGTTGCGTCGGCGGGCAGTCGCAGGGCCTCCAGTGCTTGAAAGAGGTTCTCGCCATGGAGGCAGATTAGGGTGGCAGGCAATGAGGAGCCCAGGCGCGCGGGCTGGAGGAGTACGGCAATGCCGTCCGTGAGCTTCTTGACGATGTTGAACTTGTTGATGGTGGCAACAATCATTTGGTCCAACTGAGAGTCGTAGCTAGCATCGACGATGGCCATGAACCAGCCGGTCGCCAACACCGTCTGGAGACGATCCTCGGTGCCATGCCGCAGGCCGGCATCGTGGACCATCTAGCACAGCCGCTGGCCGCTCGCGCGCATCGCCGCCATGGGTCTGGAGTGAGCAATTTTGCGCTTAGTGTAGGTGCTTAGGTGCGTATGATGTGGTAGATGCATTGGAATGGAGGGGCGCTTTTATATGAGTGCAAATTGCGTTGCATTCACATCATGCTGCCTCTTTTCCCCGTCCTCCTCCAATTACTTCCCTCATGCATTCAGCATGCTAATTGAAGGAGGATGCATCATTGGCCATTCAACATTTCGGGAACCGCTACCCTCTCCCTCGTCTGCATTAAAGCCGCATCAGGAACTGTCCTGGTTTACTAGTAGCTGTCAAATCAAATAGTACTACGCCGCCCGCTGCACACCCGGCTGAACACGCCTCCTCGCCTCCATCAAACACCTTCGTTAAACTCGCATGCAAACTGAGAAACCTACTTTGGCCACACGTCCATTCATGAGCGGGACGGAATTAAATGCAACGCCAGCCGAGGTCCTCCCGTCCGCCCTCAGTTTTAATGAGGCTAGACACCGGCCAAGCTCCTACCGTCCGCCCTCTATTTAAATGAGGCCAGATAGCGGGCAAGAATCGCACCCCTCTGCTGCTCCCCCATCTCCTCCCTCACCATTTTCTCCACTCTTCCGATGACTTCCGAGGAGCCATTCTCTGGCATACTACCCGGCTGGGTGGCCCGCCGAGCCCTCCGGATACGAGCGAGGCCACTCGGTGCTTCACCTACCTCGCCTGGCCCGACGGAGCCAGTTGCCGCCCCAAGCCAGCGCGTGGTTCAGCAACTCGCCGCTCCAGTTCAGCTTGATGAGGAGTGGCGAGTTGCTCCACGCCGGCATGGAAGTGAGCATGGCGGCACGGGCGTCGTCGCTGCCGCATCGTACCGCGCCACCAGTGTCTGCGGCCGCGCCTCCTGTGTCAGCGGTGGCCGCGCCTCCCGTATCTGTGGGCGAGCCTCTCGTGCTTGCGGTAGCGCCATGCAGGCAGAGACAGATGCCGGGTGCGCGGAGAGCAACGAGTCGGTGGCTAGCTTCTCCGTGTCCGCCGCCATCATCTAGGAGAAGTAGAACACGGGAGGCCGCCGCCTCTTGGGTCCCATGAAGGCCACCGCCGAGGCGACGACTACGTATACAGGTGGTCTCTTGGCTGCTTTGTCTCTTGCGAGGACCATCGTCGACCCCGCAAGTGTCTGCCGGACATGAGGAAGACAAAGGGATCTGCGGGCGGCCATTTAGAGTAGGTATTAATTATACCACGAGAGCTGAATTAGCACCGCTTAGTTCATGTAAATGTAATGAAATCCATCATGTTTGTATGAAAGATCTGGCTTTTTTATACGAAATCCCTCATGCTTATATGAAATCAGTCCGTGTTTGCATGAATTTCCTCTGGTTGGTTAGAATTGTGAAAATGTATGCCGCTGGTGTTGGATGTCGTCCTCCGCGGAAGGAAGCGGGAGGAAATTTGTCGGTTGCCATTGGAGAATAATAGAGTCACATCCAATCCATTTGAGTTAATTGCGTGTATGATTCTCAATCTATAAAAACTTAATTGCATCCTTAATCTTTTATTCTAAGTACTATGTGGGTTCCACTGTCAGTACAATGTACATGACTTGCAGGCTGGCTACAGATTCATACAGAAAGTTAAAAAGAAGCAAATCCATCCTTAATCTTGTATTCTAAGTACTCTGTGGGTTCCACTGTCAGTACAGTAGCGAAAGAATTATATATTAAAAAATATAAAAAACTAAAGTTTAGGACAGAATTCAAACTCAGGTCATCGTGTTGCGAGCATCCGGCCCGGACCAGTACACCAGATGTTCGCTGTGGATGTTGCAAGAGATATATCTCTATAGCAATGTGCCCATCCGTTGCAACGGATCCAAAGTAGAATAATACATATTCACAAATTTGAAAGAAAACAGTTTAGTTTTGATATACATATAACTAAAAATATCTTATGTTTCACTCCAAATATATTCTTTGGGCTGTTTTGATGAAGTAAGGGAGGAATGTGGTTGGTTTCAAGATACTAAGGGGTTTTGTGTAAACTGGAGCAGAGAAGTGGGAATTGTTGCAAAAAGGTCACAACTTACATCACAGCCGTTAGATGGAGATCTAATGGTCAGAAATGGCGGATGGCAGACACACTATCATCACCAACTGAGTCTTTTATAGGAGTACATATATCTATATCTATCTCTACTCTTATAAAAAACAGAGTTGGTGAAGATGGTGTGCTGCCATCCTGCAATATAGGCCGTCCGATTTATATCTGACGGATAGGAAGGAAACTATGGCAATTTTGCAAAAAGATACCCACACCCCTCTCCACATTTGCAAATAAGGCCTTCCCTCGTTCATCCTTTTATCTCACAAGATAAACTACTCATACAAATGCATCTTGATGTTCCATGCAACGCATGGGCATCTTGCTAGTATACTCTTATAAAAAATAGAGTTGGTGATGATGGTGTGCCTGCCATCCTGCAATATAGGCCGTCCGATTTATATCTGACGGGTAGGAAGGAAACTATGGCAATTTTGCAAAAAGATACCACACCTCTCTCCACATTTGCAAATAAGGCCTTCCGCCGTTCATCCTTTTCTCTCACAAGATAAACTACTCATACAAATGCATCTTGATGTTCCGTGCAACGCACGGGCATCTTGCTAGTTTCTTTTAAAATAGTTACTGCGATAATTGGGTTGAAGTGATATATTTTATGTCTGCCCCGAATGATCTCAAATTCACTAGTAGTAACAAAGAAAAGGTTGCCTTGTTAATTAACAGAAAATAGGGTGAAAACTATCACATGAGGCCAGTAAAAACAAGGCACACTGGGTTTAGCATCATTGTCACTATAGTTGTGCGCGCGCGAGAAGTCTACTTATCAAGGGTGCAACGGAGAGAAAGACGTATCGAGTGTGTGTGAGCGAGGCACAGAGACACAACTAGCGTGCGTGTGTGTGTGTGTGTGTTTTTGAGAGAGAAGCCATTTGATCGATTAAGATCAAGATCGAGTTGTCACCCTTCTGTTGTCATTGTTGGGGGGTGGGGAGGGGGGAGGGAGAGAAAGACGTATCGAGAGTGTGCGCACGGTAGGCACAGAGGCACGACTAGCGAGTGTGTGTGTGTGTGTGTATTTGAGAGAGAAGCCAGTAGATAGATTAGTATCAAGATCGAGGTGTCACCCTACTCCTTCGGTGTCGAGAAGTGTGTGTGGGTGGTGTGTGTTTGTGGTGTGTGTGTGTGTGGTGTGTGTGTGTGTGTGTGTGTGTGTGTGTGTGTGTGTGTGTGTGGTGTGTGTGTGTGTGTTTGAGAGAGAAGCCAGTAGTAGATAGATCAGTATCAAGATCGAGGTGTCACCCTACTCCTTTGGTGTCGGGAAGTGTGTGTGGGGGGGGGGGGGAGTGACACTTAGATATAGGGAGAGGGGTGTGTGTGATACCTATCTATATTAAGGGATAGGTAGATAGCATGTGTGTGAGGCATACTTAAAGCATCACGGAGATAAACAAGCGGTGTGCATGCAAGTGCCGGATAAAAATGAAGAGAGAAACAATGTCGTGTGTGTGTGTGTGTGTGTGTGAGTGAAATCTCAAAACAAAGGTGCTCTGCTGGAATCCCATTGTATGTATTCATATGGTTTCGGGACTCGAGTTAACCTTACGCATATGTGTGCGAGACATAGTTATACTTTGAGACATTAGTGGCGGTGGGTGGGCGGAATTAAAGGGGTGGGCGTGTTCGATAGAGAGATCGTGTGTGTTTTTGTGCGAGAGACTTGTAGGACAGGGTAGAAAGACAAATTCTAACCTTGACGGAGGGAGAGAAATACACAAAGTGCGCGTGTGTGATTCCGATGCACACGGAGAAATGAGATGTTTATGCGTGTGAGAGAGATTGCACAATTCATTCACGTATCACTATCTAGCGATCGTGGACGTGCATCGCTTGAATATAAATCAATATCTACTTCATATCGTGGCCAAAGATACAATATCGATTCAACGCTATAAAGATTGGACACTCACATATCGCATTTTTTTTCCAAATAGTACTTTTCAATTGTGCATGCCAAAGTTATAGTGATGTTTCTTCAAACAACCACTGTAGCTATCATGTACATGCACCATTGTTAGTTTTGCATTCAAATTCATTAGTCTTGGATGATTTAAGGTTCTATTATGAAGTAATATATGTAATATTCATATATAAATTCAACGGGTACGCAATTTATGAAATGGAGGCCATGTAATCATATGAGGTAACACTTTTAAGTAGCGGACTACATATCCATTTCTTTTGTGGGACTACAATATCCATTTCTTTTTGTGCCTCTATATTAAAATTAACATGTCAATGCATTATGTTTAAAATAAATAACCAATGGCACTAAATTATATATTTACATGAGAAATACATAGGCTGAGCGTTTGATCCGTTTTTTTGTGAACGCGCCTCTACACCCGTACGATTGGCCGCGCCCGTGTGAACATCCAAGTTATCGGTGCATCATCCTGAGTTATTGTCTTTTTTTCTGGGGTGGACTTCATACCAGTTATTAACTGCTGACGTGTGCCCCGTGTACACAGTCTCGCATGACCTTCCCGCTAGCACTATCCAAAATTAGTTGAAACTGGATACGAACGATCCCGCGGGCGGCAAAATCTCCCACCTCCTTCTAAAATTTCCGCCACCTAGTCTTTAGCATGCGAAATTCCCCTTTTGTCCTTGGTGCATGAAGAACAATAGTTACAATACGGCCCTCATTTACATAATAGGTCAGGGCTGCTTTGGTAACTTCCGGTTCCCCCCACCACACGACAACCCCATTTCCTCTCCCCCTCCCGCAAAAACGACTACTCCACAGCACCAGAGCATCTTACATCACGCCGTCTGTACTTCATCGGCCTTTCTACCCCTCCCCTCTCGAAACCCTAGGCTACTCATCCACCGGCGTACCAGAGCCCATTCACTCCCAGCGGCATCCACCTCGCCGGATCTGCTTCTACGGCCGCATCTACCCCTCCCACCTCCCCTAGAAACAAGTAGACTGCTCATCCACCACTATACCACAGCCCATTCAGTGTTAGCCTTGTCCACGACGCCGGATCTGCTTCGCCGGTACTCTCGTCAACCGCAGCGCATCTGTAGCTGCTCCTTCGTACTCCCCACCGGAGACGCTTCGTCCACACCCCCGAAGCCGCCCCACCGACGCCCCCATCGACAGCCTCTGATCCTCTTCGCCGACACCTTCCTTAACCCTACTGGAGCCACTTCGCCGACACCATCCTCAACCCTACTGGAGTAGCTTCGCCTATAACATTCTCAACCCTACCGAGGCTACTTGGCCAACGCCCAAGTCCACGGCTTCAGGTCCGCTTCGTCGCACCCTCGTCCAACCTACCGGAGCAGCTTCTTACGCCCCGTCCATGGCCGCAGATCTGCATCGTCGACACCATCCTGAACCCAACCACCGGAGCAGCTTCACTGACGCCCTCGTCCACGGCCTCAGATCCACTTCGCCCACACCGTAGTCCACCCTACCGGAGCCGCTCCACAAACACCCTACTCGATGGTTCTAGATCCCCTTACCGGACCCCGACAGCCAGCGCAGCATCATCACCCTTACGTTTCTAACCTCATTCCCACCGTCTGGCAAGATTCCAAGCACCCGCCGCGACCTAGGTACTTGTCACCTTTAAACCCGTCCAGCATCACCTACCCGATGTACTTCAAATATACTAACAGGTCGCTGTTACATGTTATGCAGCTGGCAAAAACTACAAGGACGATGTTTCTTCTGGATCTAACAGCTTGGCCAACCAAGATCCTGGACTGAGGAATTGCTATGATCTTGTAAGTGTGTCTCTCTCTTGTATTGTTGTGTGCCTGCGAGCGTGCTTTGCTAGGATTTTCGACCAGTAATCCCTTTGTGCAGACAATGATTTCCACTACTGGCTGCTAAATTAGAGATGTAGATGTCATAAATGATACTCCCTCCGTTCCTAAATATAAGTCTTTCTAGAGATTCCACTATAGACTACATACAGAGCAAAATGAGTGAATCTACACTCGAAAATGCATCTATATACATCTGTATGTGGTCCATACTGGAATCTCTACAAAGACATATATTTAGGAACAGAGGTAGTACATTACACAAAATCGTAGGTGGCATGTAGGAATTCCAGTGCACTACATTAGGCTCCCTTAGAGTGCCTGCTAGTCCAGTACACAGAGTCATGGCTAGTTTATGCTATGCACACAATCGTTAATTGGTGGTTTAAATATGCGCAAGGGATATGCAATGTATTATCATGTAGAGATATCTCAAATTAGCCGTGTCAACTTGCAGATGGGGTGCTGCAATGAAAAAGTACAAGATTTCTTAGTACAAGATGTATGTGGCAATTTCATGGAACATTGCAAAAAAGGAGAGGCAACGGTGAGCATATACAGTGTGATATGGTAGGTCACTCCGGCCCAGTTCTTTTGCAGGATTCTCCTAGAATCTGCCCCTCTCTAGCTTCCCCTAGAATCTTTGACCCCCATTTGTTTTACAATCCTAACTAAGTAGACCCTAACTAGATAGGATTGTAAAACAAATGGGGCTCAAAGATTCTGGGAGAATCTGGGTAGGGGTCAGATTCTGGGAGAATCTGGCAAAAGAACTGGGCCTCCATTGCAATCATCATGACATGTTATTTGTATGTCAGTGTTGTTGGCCAAGTTTCTTAGGGACAGTTATTTCGAGTTATCCTAAGAAAATAAGCACCTTTGAATATAACCTCCAGATAATAAGCCAACCAGTTATTTTCATTGCCTGCCTTTTCAGCTTATCTATGGTATGATCGGTGAAAAGTCTAGATTGCATTATATGTTGTCATTTTGCTGCCCATATGAAAATTAATTTGAATTGCAAACATCACAAATTGAACACAATGCAGTAATTAATATGATAGGAAAACTGACCATCAATATTTGTTCAAAATGCAAATACAAAGATACCATCTACTTGGCACAATCTACTTTGGTCAATGTCTTCCATAGAGAGCCCATTGCCTAATTTAAATGAAGAACGCATTGCCTAAATTTAAATGAAGAACCATTAGTTATCAAAATTCGATGGTCCAAGTGGCTGGTTATTATCATATAGCAGCACCACTTGAAAGCATCATATAGCAGCAGCAGCTGATAGCAACTCATCATATAGCAGTAGCAGCAGCTGCTAGCAATTCATCATATACCAGTAGGAGGTCATAGCAATTCATCATATAGCAGTAGCAGGAGCAACTCATAGCAATTCATCATATATCAGCAGCAGGAGCAGCTCATAGCAATTCATCATATAGCAGCAGCAGGAGCAGCTTATAGCAACTCCTCATATAGCAGCAGCAGCAGCTCATAGCAATTAATCATATAGCAGCAGCAGCTCATAGCAATTCATCATATAGCAGCAGCAGCAGCTCATAGCAATGCATCATATAGCAGTAGCAGCTCATTGCAATTCATCGTATAGTAGATCACGATGAAAATTTGGCAAAAAAAATCAGAGGAGATCCTCACCTTGTTGGATGAGCTCATCCTTCAACAGCTCCTCAAGGCCATGGCCTGGGAGGAGGGGAGGGGGAACGAGGTGCCTTCTGCCGGAGTGGGGCATCGGCCGTAGTTGTGCGGCGATCGCAGGAGTAGTGCATTGGATGGACCATAGCGGAGCAGCTGCTGAAGGCCATGAGACTGAGGGGCGGCACCAGAGGGAGGAGCAGCCGGGGAGATTTGGCCCTACCTGCCAGCCATGTAGCCTAGCTGGACAGAGCATCATCGAGGAGCAGGCCAGATGGGACCTATGGCGACTGCTCGCTGGAGGAACCCTAGCGCTGCAGGCAAGGGATCGAGGTAGAGGGAAAGGGAAGAGGATATGCAAGCGGGCAGGGCAATGAACGCTTGCATGTTTGTTTTTACTTGAGGGTCAGGTGTGATACGAGCGTGAGCAGTGTCATTTTGAGTGTAATATAGGCAGACAACAGAGTCATTTCGCTATTCCCCTTCCCTTCAATTTTTAGTGAGCTTCTACCCGAAGCACCCCCCTCCTCCCAAAGCGAAATAAGTTAAGCCCAAGCCCATAACTCAAAAACGACTTCTTTACATCTTTTATGGCTTATTTTGACAATAAGCGCTGAAAAGGCGGAATAGAACTGGCCCTTAACCTGCAATTCAATTGTGCGTGCAATGATGAATGACTCCTGCCTGCTATAGTGTACATTTAGGCATCATACATGGCATAACCTAATACATGTGCATTTCATTATAGAATCTAAAATATGCAATGTTTATATTAGTTCATACGTTGCACATGATGTTTAAATGCCCCTTAAATCTGGTCAGTCAAGTGATGGTCTTTAAGACTCCTTCTATGCTTCTTTTCTTGATATGTAATTCAGTGTTGTGCAAGATTTGCTCACACATCTGTTCAATTGCTTGTTTGTATCAGCCAGCCATACTAGGACTATTTATTTTGATTACTTGTTGTTCTTGACCTAACAGAGCTTTTCAATGATTTAAACACTAAGGGCTGCTGTAGTGGGGGCTTGTATAACTCATAGGTGACATAAAGGTTTGGCTGTACACTAAAGTAGGCTCTCCAAGAGTACCTGGACATCCAGTTTGAAGGTATGCCTTGTTTTTACATAGCGCACACATAGTAAATGCTCATTTCATTGTGTGCAAGAGATGTGGCATGTTTCATTATGTGGTGTTGTTTTGTTATAAACTCATCCTTTGGTGTTGTTCACAGACTGGAAAGTATGCATATTTATCTTCCAAGGAGACCATTAACTAGTTTGTGTCACCTTGCAGAGGGGGTGCAATGAAGATAAGATTGAGGATTTCCAAGTACAAGATGTTAGGAAGGAGCCTTGCAAGAGAAGGAGGAGCAGCACTGAGCCTGTTCAACCAGTTATCGTAAGTCACTGTATTACAATTACCAGGACATCCTATTTGTCTGACATTGTGCTTGCGTAGGGTTCTTCACCTCTAACCCAGTCATTGGGCCATTGATTAAAACTCCCTCCACTCACTACTATATGATGTTCTAACTTTTTTGTAAATCAGATGTATGTAAACACATTTTAATGTGTCTGTTCACTCATTACGGATGTAGTCTACTTTTAAATATCTAAAACATCTTATAGTAGTGAACAGTGTGAAACTACTTCCTGCTATGGTAGAGTTGTCGATGTCATAACCAAACGCATATTCACATCATTAGCCTCCCTATCATTACTAGGATCTTGATTACATACTAGTCAAGATACTTCATAGGGGGCAAACAATATTACATTACTTGTTCCTTTATATAGTAAATGTAGCTAGGCCATCGATGTTATTGAGGCGTGCATGTATGCCTACTGGCAACTCAATAGTTCAATTGCTTGTTTTTCAGGCATAGTTAAATTGCTCTTTTCAATTGCTTTATTTGTCCTCAGTTAATGAGATGCCCAAACAATGATGCCTGATGTTGGGTACTCCATTAAATTACTTGTAGCTGCGTGTATAACTATTAGTTGACATAATTAAAGGCATTACCATTTAATTACTCTGGCGAAGTGTGCCTGAAGCTTTGTAGTCTATTAACCAACTATTACTGCATGAGGCTCACAATCTAGTTTATACGAGGCTAATGATTGCATAGTTTTGCTTGCTGTAGTAGGTTTGTATGAATCCCTCTGCTATTCATTATGCTCCCTAAGACTTTAATTGAGCTACAGAATGGCCAACTGCTTGCTTACTTATATGCAAGATATATATAATTGTCAGTAGCTGCGTGTGGTCTAAATTTGTAACCTGTCTGCTTTGGATTTGGCCCCAACATCATGCTCCTCTGGTGAGCTAAGAGATATTTCTGTATGCGGCCTGCACAGACTACCATTTTTTTAATATTTAAAATATCACCTGGTTATGCTTCATGACGTGTAACATTATTGTTAGTCCTGTTTTGCCATGTACAAAATAGTCTGTCTTGCTTGCTTCATTGTTGTAACTATATTTTTGCCCTAGTCATGTGTACTTACAGAAACATTTCAGGATGAAGTGACATCAAAACGAAGATCTGAGAGCAGTGCGACATGGCCGTTACCAAATGATTACGGATTGGAATTGTAATGTGCTGATGTTCTCGAGCATCAACTAGAGGTGGCAAGATAACGTGTACATGATTCTCAACATGCAATCAACATGTTGAGACTGCAGTTGCAGGTATTAGATGCAGGAGTCAAAAAAATTAAACATGACACTGAGGTAACCACAAAGGAATTGGAGATTTTGCAGACTGAAATTTGTGCTATCTGAATCCGGATAATTCAATTTTCTGAAGAGATTATAGTTCAAATGGTATGTTCTGTTGATGCGTGTCCCTGATGTATGAGCTTTATTTGCCCAGTGTATGTAATTTGCTTTTTGTCTACGCTTTATTATCACTAGTGCCGAACTGTAATGCCCAGTGGGTATAATCTGCTGTAATTACTTTATTGTATAGTGTAGGATTATTCTTCGTTTCTATACCTTTGTCTCTTTATTGTATAGTGTAGGTTTTTTAGAGGCGTATAGAGTAGGATAATTCTTTGTATATGCTATATCGTTGAAACTAGGGCCAACATGCCCAAACATTACCTAGACGCCATCCGAACGAACAAACATGTCAAAGCGGGCCTTAATTGGGCTGGTCAACTTAATATTTAGTGCTTCCCAATCGATGTGGCCCACCGTAACAATGGCTCTTAGTAGGCCGTTAACAGGCCAAAAGCTCGATAGGGCTATATAAATGGAAATGGCCCGCGGGCCTCTAGCAGGCCGAAATAATTGTTAATTTTGTCTCGGCCCTTTTATATGACGGGCCAGTAAGAGGCCAAAAGTGTTTTGGCCCAGAAGAAGCCCAATTTACAAAATAGGCGTTTAACAGGCCGAAAGTCACGTCGGGCTGAAAGTGTGCCGTACGGAACGTGGGCCGCTAATGGACCCAAAATCAGGTGGCACCGTCAAAGGCCTAACTATTGTGCGGGCCATTAGCAGGCCAAAAGACAAAATGGGCTAGGAATTGGCCCATTTACAGAATGGGCCGAGGAAAGGCCGAAAGTCACAACGGGCTAGAAGTTGGCCCAACTACAGAATGGGCCGAGAAAAGCCGAAAGACGTACTGGCGGCATATTGGTCCATATCTATAATGGGCTGCTATCAGGCTGAAAGAAGGTCGGGCCGTAATTGGGCCCAAAGACATAGCGGTCCGTTAATAGGCTGGAACTGACGATGGGCTGGAAATTGTCGAATCTAGAATGGGCCTTTGATGGGCCAATTCTGCGTAACTTGTATGGGCCGTGCTTGTGAATAGGCCTGACTCAAGTAGGCCGCTAATGGGCCGGCCCGCTTATTTTGACAGGCCGGCCTTTTAACCTAAACGGGCCATTGTTGGGCCGAGCCATGTGTCGATGTACCATAGGCGCGTCCCGTCCACTCGCTGGATGACACATGTCCCAACGCGGAGCTGACACGTGGATACTATGGCGAATCAGAATTTTACACGTGGAAAATCCCCATTGGTCGGGGCGGTTAACGGGTTATCGGATCCAAACTGGAACCCGATAGGTTAACGGCGACCCGTTACAGTGGATGCCACGTGCCGGTTACCCTTGACGAAACCACTTCCATGATGCGCCATTTATCATCATGGAAGTGGACACTTCCGTGATGATAATTTTGGTATTGTCATGGAACACTTCTACGACAGCACAAGTATGACTATCTTGATTATGTCATAAAATCATCATGGATGTACATGCATGACAGAAATCATGACCTACTGTGACAAACACGTATCATCACGGAAGTGGTTTCTTTTTGTAGTGCCTTTAGGAGCTCTCGGAGATCGTGCCTAGAGTGCCGCATAGCAGTATACATTTTCAAACTTTTTGGTAACTTGTTGCCAAAGGGGGAGAAAGTGTATAGATCATAGGCTTCGAGAGAGAGTGCCTTTTGCCTTTTGTTGGTTTAATTTGCCTTGCTACTTTGGTTTGTTTGGTTGTTGCTACTCTTGCTACATTTTTGTTATGCTCGTGAGATACTTGTGTGATCATGTGTTTGATCATACTACGCTTAATGTGTGCTTGCATGGTTATATCTATGAATGTTTGTGTATGATCAATCACTTGTATCTTTGGTGATGAGTGCATGTTATGTAATTCTTAACATTTTGAGCGCTCCACCAAGATGTATGTGACATGGAAGAGTGACCCATGATCCTAATCGATTGTGCATTTGCATTCAAACGCAAATTTTAAATAATGCACAAATTTAGGGGGAGCTCTTGCTTATCACATACTTCTCAAAGCGATGATGTATTTCATTCATATTATCATTTGTCGAAGCTTTGATCTATATGTTGTCATCAATTACCAAAAAGGGGGAGATTGAAAGTGTAACTAATCCCCGGGTGGTTTTGGTAATTCATAACAACATATAGCTCATTGAACTAATATCCATTCAAGTTTAATATTTCAGAAAGTTCAATGAATGGCATGGCATGGCATGGACTAGAGATGTGGACCCCTCAAAGTGCTAAGGACACATATTGGCAAAAGATCAAGACTCTTCATTTCTATTTTAGTGATCCAAGATCACATTGAGTCCATAGAAAAGCCAATACTATTAAAAGGGGATGAGGTGTTGCTTAATGGTCTACTTGCTCAAAATGCTTAGTGATATTGCTCCAAAGCCCTCAACCACTTTCTCATTCCAAAGATGTCCAAAACCCAAAGTCAAACTCGGCCCCACCAATTCTTTCTATCCGGCGCCACCGAGTTCATATGACATAGCCACTACCAGAAACCCTAAACAGTTCGGTCACACCGATACGGATCTCGGTCTCACCGAGATGGCCTTGCAAACTCTCTGTTGCCTGTTGTAATTATTTCGGTCTCACCGAAATTGTGATCGGTCATACCGAGTTGGCTTGACATCTTCTCTATTGTCGTATTGCTTCATTTCGGTCTCACCGAGTTGATGCAATCGGTGCCACCGAGTTGATGTTTGCCCTAAGCCCTAGCACATCGATCCACTGAGTTGTTCTAGTCAGTCCTACCGAGATTCCTAACGTTCACATTTTGAACTGAATCGGTCTCACCGAGTTCTTCTATTCGGTCTGACCGAGTTGGGTCAAATGTGTGTAACGGTTGGATTTTGTGTGGAGGCTGTATATACCCCTCCACCCCCTTCTCCATATGTGAGAGAGCCATCAGAACATGCCTACACTTCCAGCATACATTTTCTGAGAGAGAACCACCTACTCATGTGTTGAGATCAAGATATTCCAATCCTACCACAAGATTCTTGATTTCTAGCCTTCCCCAAGTTGCTTTCCACTCAAATCATCTTTCCACCATATCCAAATCTGTGAGAGAGAGATGAGTGTTGGGGAGACTATCATTTGAATCACAAGAGCAAGGAGTTCATCATCAACACAACATCTATTACCTTTTGGAGAGTGTGTCTCCTAGATTGGTTAGGTGTCGCTTGGGAGCCTCCGACAAGATTGTGGAGTTGAACCAAGAAGTTTGTAAGGGCAAGGAGATCGCCTACTTTGTGAAGATCTACCCGAGTGAGGCAAGTCCTTCGTGGGCGATGGCCATGGTGGGATAGACAAGGTTGCTTCTTCGTGGACCCTTCGTGGCTGGAGCCCTCCGTGGACTCGCGCAACCATTACCCTTCGTGGGTTGAAGTCTCCATCAACGTGTATGTACGATAGCACCACCTATCGGAACCACGCCAAAAATCTCCGTGTCATCATTGCGTTTTCACTCTCCAAACCCTTCCCTTTACCTTCATATGCAATGTTTTACTTTCCGCTGCTACACTCTTAGAATTGCATGTGTAGGTTGATTGCTTGACTTGTGCTAATTGCTAAAATCTGCCCACAACTAAAATTGGGAAAAGGTTAGATTTTTATTTGGTCAAGTAGTCTAATCACCCCCCTCTAGACCTACTTTCGATCCTACAGCATGGACCCAAGGACACAGATTTGATTTTTCAACCCATTTTCTGCACTAGAGCAAGTGCATGTAGTTCAGATTTGAATTGTGCACATAAACTGCCTACAAAACTCGGTTAATGTATAAAAATGTCGTAATGAACCCAGAAAAATTCCAAATTGTAACACGACACTCCTGTTGGTTTACGTTGCCACTAGGCGGAAATTTGAAAGCAAAAAGCGGCAGCCAATATCGTTTCGTCCACAAAGGTCATAAGTTCCCTACCGAAACCATGAGGCTTCGTGTGAGAAGCTCTGGTTTTTTAGAAGCTTATACCCAAATATTCCCCAAATGGGGCAAATTTTCTACCACAACATGTTGATGCCATCCATGATAGCATGCCAAGTTTCATGAATTTCAGACAAGTTTTGGATTTACTAGAATTTAAAAACCATGTATCTCAATGTTTGCGGCCGAGCGACAGTACCGAGGTGTTTGAAATTCATTCTCATTTCTTGTGTGGGACCTAAGCATGCACCCAATGACACACATTTGATTTTCCAACCCATTTTTCTGCACTGGAGCATGTGCATGTAGTTCAAATTTGAATTATGCACATAAAATGCCAAGAAAACTTAGTTAATGTATAAAAATGTCCTAACAAACCGCGAAAAAGTACAGAATTTAAAACGACACTCCTGTTGTTCTATGTTGACACTAGATAAAAATTGAAAGCAAGAAGAGGCAACGAATATCATTTCATCGACAAAGGTGACATGTTCCCTACTGGAACCATGAGGCTTCTTCTGAGAAACTCTTGTATGTGACAAGCTTATACCCAAATCTGCCCCAAATGGGACAATTTTTTTACCATAGCATTTTCGTGCCAGTCCATGATAGCATGCCAATTTACAAGAATTTCAGACGAGTTTTGGATTTACTAGAATTTAAAAACCATGTATCTCAATGTTTGCGGCCAAGCGATGGTGCCGAGGTGTTTCAAATTCATTCCCATTTCCTGTGTGGGACCTAAGCATGCACCGAAGGACACACATTTGATTTTTCAACACATTTTTCTGCATTGGAGCATGTGCCTGTAGTTCAAATTTGAATTATGCACATAAAATGCCTAGAAAATCAGTTAATTTATGAAAATGTCCAAATGAACCCCCCAAAAATTACAGAATTTAAAACAATAATCATGTTGTTCTATGTTGACACTAGAAAAAAATTGAAAGCAAAAGGAGGCAATGAATATCGTTTCGTCCACAAAGGTGACACGTTCCCCTACCGGAACCATGAGGCTTCTCGTGAGAAACTCTGGTTTGTGAGAAGCTTATACCCCAAATCTACCCCAAATGGGACAATTTTTTTACCACAGCATTTTCGTGCCATTTCATGATAGCATGCCAAGTTTCATGAATTTCAGATGAGTTTTTGATTTAATGGAATTTAAAAACCAAGTATCTCAATGTTTGCCGGTGACCCACGGTGTCGACGTGTTTGAAATTCATTCCCATTTCTTGCATTGTACATAAGCATCCAGCCATGGACACATATATGATTTTACACCCCATTTTGGTGCAACGGAGCATGTGCATATAGTTTAATTTTGAATTATGCACCTTAAATGTCTAAAAAACTTAGTTAATGTATAGAAATGTCCAAACAAACCCTGAATAATATCAATTTTTTGGCTACACTCCCATAGTTGCATGTTCATTGCAGATAAAAGTTCTAGCAATTCAAATACCCTCCTTTGCCGCTAGGACTCCATTATGTATTTCAAATCAAGACGAAAAATCAAGTTGGTCACACGTAGTTTATTATCACCAACCGTGTGTGATGCAGTACAAAATATCTTGGAGCACAGTCGGAGTAGTTAATGGCTTACGCGAGAAGGTTCGTCGACTTTGCGCACCAGTTTTTTCGCTGCATCGATCCAAAAATTTCGGCTTCCGCGGAAATATCTACCTCCCCGCCCCCTCCCCCTTACCAAAAGCCACATTTCCCCTATTTCCACCTTCCTTTCCAAGTTCAAACCTTCACTCCTTGCTTGCAGCGCTGCCTCCTCGCCGGCGACCCTCCTTCACGCTGCTCGGCCTCGTCGATCTAGGCAGGTAATCCACACCCGACCCCCATCCTCCTCCTCCTTCCACATCCCACATGCCCCGACCGCCGGCGCGACACCTTCCACCCAAATCACCGACCCCTCCCCCAAATAAGCGTCGCCCTAAGCCATGGTGCACGCAGTATAGCCAGGAGCTCAAGGAGCATTTGGCAGCGGAGAAGCAAATCGCGGCCGCACACGCGGATGAGGTCGCGATGGCTGCCATTCATGCCGACCCACAGATCTTGGAGGAGCACCTCGTTGTCGAGGCCACCGTCGACGCCTCACGCGTCGACGCCGTGACGCGGTTGGCTGCTTTAAATGACAGTTTGTGGCATTTTCTCGAGGCCACCGTCGGTGCCTTCGATGAAGACTACTAGGTGTTTTCTCTGTGTGCCCGTGCTTACCTCAACTCGAGAGCCAGCAGGTTGGTGCCTGGAGCGGCTTAGGCAACTCACCACTACGAGGAGGGCACCCACGATGTGGAGGTCTCGCCCTCTTCCATGTCCAAGGAGCCAATCATCAATGATATCTCCGACGATGAGGAGTAGCTTGTCTTATTAGCTCACTATAAGGACCTATGTTTAGTTAGCTAGCTGCGTCGGTTAAGCATGCTCGGTTTACCCATTGCATGTGCTGCTCCTGCCTTTCCTTAACAAATTCTAGTGAATTATCCTATCTACTTTTACCATGCAATCTGTTGCTCTAGTGTATATGTTCTATATGTCGTGCAATGTGGTGCTCACTTATTAACTGTTTGGTTAATTAGTTGTCGTGTTCAGTTAACTGTTCAATTCTGCAATGTGATGTTCAATTCTTCAGGGTGCAATTTTGTATTGTCTTCCATCTGAGAAATAAATCGAATTTATCTGTACAAAATACATGAGAAACAAATGCAATTGCTATATTTCCAAGTTGTCAAGCATGCTTGGTTTTCTTAACTGTCTGATCTTCTAGTATGTTATATATTGTGCAATGTGGTGCTCAGTTAATGTTTGGTCCATTTGTTGTGGTGTTTAGTTAACTGTTTGGTTCAAGTCTGCAATGCGATGTTCAATTGTTGTGGGTACAATTTTGTATTGTTATGCATGTGAGGAATAAATCGAATTTGGCTGTACTAAATACATGAGAAACATATACAATTGTAGCATTTCCTAGTTGTTAAGCATGTTTGGTTTCGATAAATGGCTTTTCCATGTGGCTTAAATTAATCTGCTGAATCTGCAATGTGTTTGTTTTTCATCAACATATTTTACTGATAGTATGCCAACCCTGGCTTAACCTGATCAATATCTACCTTATATGTGTTGCAGGGAAACAATGGGAAGCACTAAGGTTTACAATCAAGGTGTGCACATGTATGGTCCTTATCTAATAGCACATTATTGTGCAATTGCAGGAACCATTCTAATATTTAGTTTTTTAACAATTTGGTCTTGCACATGTAGGTCCTGCTATCAGAGGTTTTGACCCACTGTTCGACCCATTTTGCATATGGGGAAATGAGTTGTCCATGAATATCAGCCAAGTCAAGAAACTAAGAAAGATTGTTAGGATAAAGAAACTAGCAACGAGGAATAACAAGATCTTTGTCTGCAAAATGAAGAAGACATCAGTGCACCACAGGATGATACTAACTATTATACCTTGTCTTTGCGACGAGGAACAACAAGATCTTTGTCTGCAAAATGAAGAAGATATTTATGCATATCTTTGTTTTCAGGCTTTTCCAAAGCAGTTCACTGATGATTATCTCTCAAACCACCTGTATGGTCAAGAGGCGAGGAAGGTATTCATACAACACCCACGGTACAATATTGAAGTCTTCCTCAAGAGGACGAACGATGGACGGTCAATCATCCACGAGCACTGGCCTAAAGTTGCAAGGAGCTTCAACATCAATGAAGGCTCAATATTCGCCTTTCGCTTCAGCAGTTTTCCAAATGAGATTCATCTGTCTATCTACCATCTCTGATGCTAATTTCCAAAGGTTGTAGATGTTGCATGTGAAACTTGGTGCTGGTGCAGTTGTGTAATGGGGTAGCTAGCTATATGCCTATATGGTGTACCTGCGTGTTGAAGCTATATGTACTCTGATGTATTTCAATTATGAATCCTGGTTCCGTAATACGAAAATGAAATATATTATGTGCTTAATATGAAATGTCAATTTGATTAATAAATGGATGGTTGTTTCTATTGCAAACGGTTATTGAGAAAACACCGTGGGCGATGACGTCAGACAACACACACAGTTTCTAGCAAGAAAACATGTTGGATCAATGAACAATTACACACAACTTCCTCTTGAAAACTGTTTGCGTTATGCCACCATGCGCAAACGTTTACCACATAAAAAGTGTGCGTGATGGACAGCCTATGCCACACAGTTTCTTCTACGCACCGTGTGTGATGCATTCAATAACACAAACAGTAAAATTGTTAATATCGTCTGCAATGGCAACGCTATCACAAACAATTTAACGGGGAAAATTGTGTGTAATGTACCTACGAACGGAAATATTTTCCCTGGATTGACTGTGTGGGATATACATACAAATGGAAACGTACTTCTTGGATTGACTATGCGGGATGTACATACGAATGGAAACGTATTCCTTGGATTGACTGTGTGGAATGTACATACGAACAGAGTCGTTTGTCTGGGACTGACTGTGTGGGATGTACTTACGACTGGAAACAATTGGGCATGTATAATTGTATTTTTTAACACAACTATAGGTATAATCGTATTTGATCGTTCGCCCGTCGTAGACGACCTCTTTTTGCCGAGCGTGTGTGACCGGAGGGCCTATCCCCGACGGTTTCTGGGTCGTGTGGGAAGGGCCCCTCCTATCGCCCACACTCACTTGGCAATGGTTCAAAATGCCATCGCCGGAAGGGGTTAAAAACCATTTGTATAGCACCTCGTTGTACTAGTGATTTCTCCAAGTTTAGTAGACAACCTCATAAGAAAGAATTACTAGTAAGGATGAAATAATTGGTCTTGCTTCTATTGCTGTGCCTCCTACTGATCCACTAGAACAATATTTGCTAGACCATGAAAATGATATGCATATGCATGAAAGAAATGAAATAGATAAAATTTGCTTTCAACAACGATCTCTGCTCAAACACAATTTCCCTATTGAAACTCTAGGAGGTCCTCCTCCACTTAAAGGTGATCCTGTGTTTGAATTAAAACAATTGCCTAACACTTTGAAATATGCTTATCTTGATGAGAAAAAGATATATCATGTTATTATTAGTGCTAACCTTTCAGAACATGAAGAAGAAAGATTATTGAAAATTTTGAAGAAGCAACGTGCTGCTATTGGATATACACTTGATGATCTTAAGGGCATTAGTTGTAACACCCCCAGTGCCCTGCTACAGTAACCTCACACTAATGATGCCATGTCACCATGCTTATTAAGCATAATTGTTCGTTGATTAAAACCAAGTTCAAATTCAATTCTAAATAAATTCAAAATAAATATTTCTTTAAACAGCTAACCAAAATTGTTCAAAATATGTCATAAAATCCCCTAGCAGTGTAAAAATATCACAAACTCCATTTGGATGCCCAAGTTATTCCTGGTAATTATTTTAGAGGTCCCACAATATTTAATTCAGCCATTCTAAAATAAACAATTATTTATTTAACTCCAATCTCTTCCAAACTTTTTGTGGAAGTGCCTAAATTTGCAAAGTGAATTATGGGAAAAGTTTCATAACTTACATAACTTAAAGGATATTAACAATTAAGTCAAAACAGAATAAAAGGAAAACAAAAAGAAAAGAAAGGAATAAAACTAAAAGCCTCACTGTACACTCTAGCCCACTTGCTACAGTGCAGGCCTAGCCCATCCCAGTGCCTCCTTCTCCCTCTGATCACCAGAGGCTCCGTGGACAGGCGCGGCGCGTCCGTGGCCGGGATGGCCACGCGCCGGCCATCCGGCGATGCCCCGATGTCCTATAGGTCCTCCGACGCCCCTTCCCGAACCCTAGCTCCCACCTTTTCCCCCCTCGCGCCGCTCTTTCTCTCTCACACACTCTGGATCGAACTGGCCGCCGCGCATCAGAGCTTGCTGTCGACGACGCCGTAGCCATCGTCCTCCTCAAGTTTCACGGCGTTGTCCAGGACCCCGGCGGGTTCTTCTTCGTCGGCTGCACCATCAGAGTGAGGCTGGAGAGCCTCGACACCGTCGCCCACGTCACCTTTGTCCTCACATCATCATCGTTGGTCGTTTACGATCTGTAGCCACCGCTGCCTCCCCGCCTCCGTCGAGCTCGTCCACCCCATCGATGTGAGGCCCTCGTCCGTTTCCCCCCTTTTCCCCCATTGTTTCAGTCGCCGTAGCCGCCGTGGATGAAGCCCTGCCTTAGCCGCTCTTCTGCAGTTCGCCCCGCCTCTTCCTCTATAGCCCCGATGCTAGCCGCGACCCACTCGGCCCCTCCGCTCACTGGCCACCGCCACAGCCGCTCGCCGCCATCGCGCGCCCTCGCCCCTGCGAGCCCGTGCCTTGGCCGCACCCTGCTGCTGCTCTGCTACTGCCACCGCCCGTTCGCCCGTGCAGCCCACGCGCGTGCGACCCGCTGCTGCTGCTACTCTACTACGCTGCTTCTGCTGTGGCTGCTACGTATACTGCTGCTGCGGCTTACTACCGCCGCCGCCCGCTGCTCGCCTGGCCGCGCCCCGCGCACGCCCACTCGCGCGTGCCCGCACCTGCTGCCGCCCACGACTGCCCGCAGCCGCCTGCGCCCGCAAGCGCGTCCACTGCTACTCTGTTGCCGCTGCTCTGCTAAAGCTACGTAGCTGCTGTTGATTGCTACTGTAGATGCTACTAGCTAGCTTTTCTATTTCTACACTGGCTAGCCCTCTAAACAGCCCCTAAACAGTGATAAGACAAGTCCTAACATGGGTAAAAATTATATGAACGTAAAGAAGACGTAACAAGCTTCATTTTGTTCCATTGGACCGGTTTCAGATAATGCATGGATTAATTCCTATGAAAATCACAAAGTTCTATGTTCTATTAACAGAAAAACCGAAAAACAGCTTTATTTTCATAGCTAGTTTAGAGCTGTTGATGATAAAGCAAATGAACTCTAATATGGATGAAAGTGCTACTATCGTGTAGATCACAGAGGATACTCAAAATTGATATAAGGCACAAAATCATAGTATGTACAGAACAATAGTTGTAGCCTTTTGGAAATAGCTAAGTGATGTTTAAAAACTGAGGGATTCTCAGACTTGGCCAAATTTCAGTAAATCCTAAAAATAACTAAAACTTTGTAAACTAATGTAAAATAATCCGTAGCTCGGATGATAATACTTTGTACATGAAAGTTGTTCAGAACGACGAGACGAATCCGAATACGCAGTCCATTCGCCTGCCGCACGTCCCTAGCATAGCGAACGTGCAACAACCCACCTCCGTTTCATCTGCCCGAAAATGCCAAACACCGGGAATACTTTCCCGGATGTTTTCCCCCTTCGCCGGTATCACCTATCCCTGTGTTAGATCACCCGTGGCACCACGTATTGCCTTGTTATATTTTGTGATGCTTTGTTTGCTCCGTATTTATCTGTTTCCTCCCCCTCTTCTCTCTCGATAGAGCCCGGTCCCGACGCAGCTCCGGAGATCGATGACCCCTGACGACCCTGCCTTTGCCAACGAGCAACCAGGCAAGCCCCCCCTTTGATCATCCCGATATCGCCCATTCTATTTTCTCATGCTTGCATTAGATTTTGCTACTGTAATTGATTGCTCCTATTCTAATGCATAGCCTGCTTTTGTAACCTGCTTATTGTTACCTTACCTGCCTATTTCAAACTGCTTAGTATAGGCTGGTTAGAGACCCACCAGTGACCCCCACTTGTCCCTACTGCCCCGCTGGATTATCAGAAGACCTAATCAACGGGATTGAAGACCAGGCCCCGGCACCGCACTTCACCCCCTTAGTTGTATGACACTACTGGGTTTCTATCGAGTGCCGAGGGTGATACCTCGTCAGCACTTCTGATGTTAACCTTGTAGGTTAGTTCATCGGTTGTGGTCATCGAGGGTGATTCCTCCTTCTCCACTCCCGATAACGACACTGTCTTGCAACTCCTCAAGAGTGGACCTCGAGGGTGATTCCTCCTTCGTTCACCTTGACAATAATATCAGGTGGAATTCCATCGAGGGTGATTCCTCAGGGTTCCCCTTGGTGTTAGACACACGGTTACTATGGTTACTATGACTTTACAACTGATACTTGGAAAGGCGGGTCGACCCTGAGGGGTACCCGCGAATGATGGGATGTCAGGTTGACCTGGAGGTTACCTGTGAGACGAATACGAGGCGTGGCCGGGCATTCTTAGCCCTTGCCACAAGTCCTCGAGACGGGGCGACAGGGTCACATCGATCGTGAGTCTCTGCTCGTTACCGCAAGCCCCTAGTCCACTAACGATTTGGATATTTGATGCGAGCTGGCCTTTGGCCGGATAGCACTAACCATCACGTGGGAAGAGTTATGGGCACTCTGCATCGTAGCATCAGCCGAAAGCTCTGTCAGACGTCCAGTTCAGCACTGCGGCCGGGCTGGGCCGGCGCCATCCATGTATAGAGGTGGTACCGAGATTCGCTCTGCACGCAACGACCTGGAGGGCGAGGGGCGATGGCCCAAGACCCCCTTGCGCTTAGGATATAGACCGACGGGGACCTCTCTGCTGAGCTGTAGGTAGGGTTGCGGTGTATCGTTTGGTCGAGGCCGGGCATGACCCAGGAAAGTGTGTCCGGCCGGAGTTAAGCGAGCGTGGTGGGTAAGTTGGTGCACCCCTGCAGGGAAGAAAACATCTATCGATAGCCTGTCCTACGGTAAAGGACACTCGGAGTTGTATCCCGATCGATACAACTAGAACTTGAGATGATAACTGGATATGATGGCTCCGGGATGTCTTTCTCACAGGGAGTCGAGGAAGGATCTCTAGGTGAGACTGTTACTTGACACAACCACTACTATAGTATACTGTGCTGATCTACTCTCTTCTATTACTGCAAGACCGCTGAAGATGCTCGTCTTCGATAGGACTAGGCTTTCTCTCTATTCTGGCATTTCTGCAGCCCAGTCCACATATACAGCCTCCCTTTGATAATGTTGCATATGTAGTGTAGATCCTTGCTTGCTGAGTACTTCGGATGAGTACTCACGGTTGCTTTACTTTCTTTTTCTCCCCATGTCCATTTGATGCAACCAGCTGACGGAGCCCCTCAGACCGCTGCCCCGCCGACGACTACTTCTACCACCCCGAGGATGGCTACTACTTCGAGATGGCTGCCGACCAGGAGTAGGTTCGGAGGGTCCCAGGCAGGAGGCCTGCGCCTTTCGATCTTAGCTTTTGTTTTGCCCCACCTTTCTAAAGGCTTATCTGTTTCTGTTTCATATCTGTACTCAGATATCTAACGATTCCGCTGATGCTTGTTTGGCATCAAGCTTATGTATTCGAGCCCTCGAGGCCCTGGCTTGTAATATAAAGCTTGTATGACTTTATTTATGTTTTATAGTTGTGTTGTGATATCTTCAAGTGAGTCCTTAGGCTTGATCGTGTGCATTTGCGTGTATGATTAGTGCACGATTAAGCCAGGGGCTTCACAGGATGGTATCAGAGCTGACTGCCTCTAGGAATCCCCCTTTTCAATTCCTTGGCCGAAGTTGAGTCTAGTGGTCCAAAACTGTTTTACTAACATGGCTGTGTGGCTTACGGGCCCACGTCGCCAATTGGGTGGTATTAGGATCTTTTATTCCTCGTCTATACTCTGGGACTCTGATCGCTCTTCTATTCGGGTTAAAATGGATTTACTAATGCCGACACTTAGGTTCTAGTACCCACTTTCTCCCGGAGAGCCCCGACATTCCAGATGATCACTTGCTTCGCGAGAAGATTCTGCAGATACTCGTCGATGTTTCCCGAGACCCTCTGCCCACTACTTTGAAGTTCCTGACCACCGATAATCCCCGTGAATAACATCCTTGCCGTTTGTACCTTCATCCCTAGTTGCTCTTGTTGTTACAAGTTACCCCTAATACTCTCCGTTGTTCCGAGAATCCTTTGTGCCTTCTGCTTTGCAGCTTCTTTTCACACTGCGGGTAATTCACTTACCCGGGGTCCGCTCATCCCCAGTTGTTCATATGCTTTCCAAAATACTTGGAAATGCTATCTGATCTCCCAAAAATCCTCTGCAGCCTATTACTTTTGATTCCCCTTGCCTGCTTGCATTATGGTTAATTCCATATGTCTAGCAATATTTATTAAAATCCTTTGTGATTGTCATTCTGTTCCTATGGATTCAACGTATGTGCGACTACTCGCAATCATTAATTAATCCTTAGGAATTTTCTTTCCGGCTCAGACATCATTCTGGATATGAGCTAGTTCTTGCCAAATCAAGATTCGATCGGTGTGCCTCTAAGTCTGTTCAACCTATCCATCTTCGATCGGAGCATCTGATTCTGATACACCGATCGAGAAATCAAATTTCTTTGTATTTAAGCATCGAATTATTCAGATGTTTCCATAAACAGATGCCCTTGCATTTCTTCTTCTTCTGGTTGAGTACCGATACTCACATCAACTCCATCGTGAATCGCCAGATCCATTGTTGGGTTGTTATCTGACAGTGTCCTTAACATCCAAAATCTTGTCCCTTATACATATTGCCTTTGGTAAATTGTATCATCTGCTTTGACTTCGATACTCTGCTTACAAACCCGTATTTCTTGCTTTGGTTGATGGTTGTATAGGTTCGTAAAATGTCCCGATGGGTTGGACCTATGCTTGCCCTAATCCGTGTGAACTCGAAGATTATTCGAGTCATACTCTTCTGGTGCTTCACCAGAAAAAATTTCAGCACTACAATTTCTTCGAAAGCGAGGAGTAAATGAAAGGTTATGCATTGAAGAAGTGGGAGTCGACCTTGAACCTTTGTGTTCATGCCTATGGACCCGATGTAAAACTTATCATGGAAGCTACTCGTAAAATAATTACCCCTTGTACAAGTTCATCTTGTATCTGTGGTTTGATCATTTATAATCGTGGTTCCGACCGTATTTTCTCTTCGACTCCATTTCCTGGACAAGTTAACATATTTGTCTTCTGCAGATCTTTTCACCTGTGCAACCTCTATTCCGATCTACCTTCAAGTATTGTTTCATGTGATCCCGAGGATATTGTGTCATTGCACCACTTCTTGTGAATCCTTATTGGAATGATACTCCATCACCTCATTCCTAGCCTGATCGGCTATATCATTATCTTGCTGATTTTAATTGTGCTACCTGGTCCTTAAGCCCAGAGCAACTTCCGACGTTGATCTAAGCTTACGTCGATCTTCCTCATCTTATCATTTCACCTCAAACAACAAGCTTGATTTCGAGCTTGTGTTGTATCCGTGGTTCCAATATCCTTTTGCTTCATCATTCCTTTTGCTGGATGCCGTCACTACTCGATTGCATCCTCTTGAAACCTCTCGACAAAATGTATCATGATCATCAGTAACCTTTTTGACTTCTTCCAAGTGTCAATAGAATTCAGGATGAGAAATACCATCCTTGTCCCGCGATGATTTGTGTTATCATCACCAACTTCCTTGACTTTCTGCCAACACATGTTTGATCATGTCTTGGTTATACTTTGAGCTCCTTGCTATTCTTGCAACTGTTCCTTGAGTATTTCTCGTGATCTTCAACTCCAACCCTTACTTGAAACACCATATTAATGCTACCTCAAAGCATGATTGTGGTATTCCGAATACCAACAAGAACATTGAAAGCACATTGTCAAATGTTTCTTGATCTATTATCCAAACACCGTTGTATGGGTACATCTCATGATTCTTCTTACCCCTGTTTATCTAACTGGCCTTGCCTTTGATCCCCTGACACGTATATCATGCTCTGCTTTTCCCTGGGAAGGATACACTCCTAATTCTTGTGTATAAACACATTTTCCTTTCCATTGGTTTATTTAACTTTTCTTGAGATCTATATGATATAAGCAGAAATAATTCCCTGCTTATAAAACACCCCGATGTACAACCTTGCTAGTGTGACTCTGTTACTATTGTTGATGACACTCCGGTAACCACCGATGGATGAGAACCTTGCCGATTGGTCCGCCTCGTTCAACAAGCAGGAATATGGTTCTCTTCGTCCCTCGCCCTTGGTGCCAACGTTGTTGCCGACATAGCTGACAGACTATCATCTAACAGTCGTGATCAGTAAGATGTCACCGTTCTCCCTACTTTTGATCGACATCCCCCATAGCTCCACAGGATCGGAACCTGACTCTCCTGTACACCCCTGTTTCCAAAGTTAGTCCTCGCGCTTGGCTTTGTATGTAGATCATGATCCACCTTCCTAGAGATAATCTACTCTAGTATTAAACGCAATACTTATCTTCGTTGCTCTGAACCCCTTTCACCTTCTGATTAGGCATCGAACGATTGCCTATCTGCTTGAAACTTCTTATCGCACCTTCTTACTTTGCTCTCAATGTCTTCCTTGAATTTCAACTCAAGATAGTTCTCCATGCCTCGTTCACTGAGATAGACCCTAGTTACCTAGCTTGTGTTGAACCACCTCCTTCCCGAGTTTTCCCCCTTATCTTTTCTGTAAGTACGATGAATATCCTGAAGGAAGTAGGACAAATTTGTCACGATGCCCTGAAGCAGAGAACTAAAGACATCAACAAAAAGGATCGACTACTTCGGGAAGAGCAACCAAGACCGAGAAGACTCGTTAGAATATCGTAACCATAACTTCCCTCCTTACTCCACCTCATAAATCTCGGGACGAGATTTCTTGTAGTGGAGGAGATTTTGTAACACCCCCAGTGCCCTGCTACAGTAAACTCACACTAATGATGCCATGTCACCATGCTTATTAAGCATAATTGTTCCTTGATTAAAACCAAGTTCAAATTCAATTCTAAATAAAGTCAAAATAAATATTTCTTTAAACAGCTAACCAAAATTGTTCAAAATATGTCATAAAATCCCCTAGCAGTGTAAAAATATCACAAACTCCATTTGGATGCCCAAGTTATTCCTGGTAATTATTTTAGAGGTCCCACAATATTTAATTCGGCCATTATAAAATAAACAATTATTTATTTAACTCCAATCTCTCCCAAACTTTTTGTGGAAGTGCCTAAATTTGCAAAGTAAATTATGGGAAAAGTTTCATAACTTACATAACTTAACGGATATTAACAATTAAGTCAAAACAGAATAAAAGGAAAACAAAAAGAAAAGAAAGGAATAAAACTAAAAGCCTCACTGTACACTCTAGCCCACTTGCTACAGTGCAGGCCCAGCCCATCCCGGTGCCTCCTTCTCCCTCTGTTCACCAGAGGCTCCGTGGACGGGCGCGGCGCGTCCGTGGCCGGGATGGCCACACGCCAGCCATCCGGCAACGCCCCGACGTCCTATAGGTCCCCCGACGCCCCTTCCCGAACCCTAGCTCCCACATTTTCCCCCCTCGCGCCGCTCTTTCTCTCACACACACTCTGGATCGAACTGGCCACCGCACATCAGAGCTTGCTGTTGACGACGCCGTAGCCATCGTCCTCCCCGAGCTTCACGGTGTTGTCCAGGACCCCGACGGGTTCTTCTTCGTCGACTGCACCATCGGAGTGAGGCTGGAGAACCTCGACACCGTTGCCCATGTCGTCTTTGTCCTCAGATCATCGTCGTCAGTCGTTTACGATCCGCAGCCACAGCTGCCTCCCCGCCTCCGTCGAGCTTGTCCACCCCATCGATGTGAGGCCCTCGTCCGTTTTCCCCCTTTTCCCCCATTGTTTCAGTTGCCGTAACCGCCGTGGACGAAGCCCCGCCTTAGCCACTCCTCTGCAGTTCGCCCCGCCTCTTCCTCTGCAGCCCCGCTGCTAGCCGCGACCCACTCGGCCCCTCCGCTCACTGGCCACCGCCACAGCCGCTCGCCGCCATCGCGCGCCCTCGCCCCTGCGAGCCCGTGCCTTGGCCGCGCCCCGCTGCTGCTCTGCTGCTGCCGCCACCCGTTCGCCCGTGCAGCCCACGCGCGCGTGACCCGCTGCTGCTACTACTCTACTACACTGCTTCTACTGCGGCTGCTACGTATACTGCTGCTGCGGCTTGCTTCCGCCGCCGCCCGCTGCTCGCCTGGCAGCGCCCCGCGCACGCCCACTCGCACGTGCCCTCACCCGCTGCCGCCCATGGCTGCCTGCAGCCGCCTACGCCCGCAAGCGCGTCCACTGCTACTCCGTTGCCGCTGCTCTTCTAAAGCTACGTAGCTGCTGTTGATTGCTACTGTAGATGCTACTAGCTAGCTTTTCTATTTCTACACTGACTAGCCCTCTAAACAGCCCCTAAACAGCGATAAGACAAGTCCTAACATGGGTAAAAATTATATGAACGTAAAGTAGACGTAACAAGCTTCATTTTGTTCCATCAGACCGGTTTCAGATAATGCGTGGATTAATTCCTTTGAAAATCACAAAGTTCTATGTTCTGTTAACCGAAAAACCGAAAAACAGCTTCATTTTCATAGCTACTTTAGAGCTGTTGATGATCAAGCAAATGAACTCTAATATGGATGAAAGTGCTACTATCGTGTAGATCACAGAGGATACTCAAAATTGATACAAGGCACAAAATCATAGGATGTACAGAACAATAGTTGTAGCCTTTTGGAAATAGCTAAGTGATGTTTAAAAACTGAGGGATTCTCAGACTTGGCCAAATTTCAGTAAATCCTAAAAATAACTAAAACTTTGTAAATTAATGTAAAATAATCCATAGCTCGGATGATAATACTTTGTACATGAAAGTTGCTCAGAACGACGAGACAAATCCGAATACGCAGTCCGTTCATCCGCCGCACGTCCCTAGCATAGCGAACATGCAACAACCCGCCTCCGTTTCATCTGCCCGAAAATGCCAAACACCGGGAATACTTTCCTGGATGTTTTCCCCCTTCGCCGGTATCACCTATCCCTGCGTTAGATCACCCGTGGCACCACGTATTGCCTTGTTATATTTTGTGATGCTTTGTTTGCTCCGTATTTATCTGTTTCCTCTCCCTCTTCTCTCTCGATAGAGCCCGGTCCCGACGCAGCTCCGGAGATTGACGACCCCTGACGACCCTGCTTTTGCCACCGAGGAACCAGGCAAGCCCCCCCCCCCACCTATTGATCATCCGTATCGCCCATTCTATTTTCTCATGCTTGCATTAGATTTTGCTACTGTAATTGATTGCTCCTATTCTGATGCATAGCCTGCTTTTGTAACCTGCTTATTGTTACCTTACCTGCCAATTTCAAACTGCTTAATATAGGCTGGTTAGAGACCCACCAGTGACCCCCACTTGTCCCTACTGCCCCGCTGGATTATCAGAAGACCCGATCAACGGGATTGAAGACCAGGCCCCGGCACCGCACTTCACCCCCTTAGTTGTACGACACTACTGGGTTTCTATCGTGTGCCGAGGGTGATACCTCGTCAGCACTTCTGATGTTAACCTTGTAGGTTAGTTCATCGGTTGTGGTCATCGAGGGTGATTCCTCCTTCTCCACTCCCGATAACGACATTGTCGTGCAACTCCTCAAGAGTGGACCTCGAGGGTGATTCCTCCTTCGTTCACCTTGGTGATAATATTAGGTGGAATTCCATCGAGGGTGATTCCTCAGGGTTCCCATTGGTGTTAGACACATGGTTACTATGGTTACTATGACTTTACAACTGATACTTGGAAAGGCGGGTCGACCCTGAGGGGTACCCGCGAATGATGGGATGTCGGGATGACCTGGAGGTTACCCGTGAGACGAATACGAGGCGTGGCCGGGCATTCTTAGCCCTTGCCACAAGTCCTCGAGATGGGGCGCCGGGGTCACATCGATCATGAGTCTCTGCTCGTTACCTCAAGCCCCTAATCCACTAACGATTTGGATATTTGATGTGAGCCGGCCTTTGGCCGGATAGCACTAACCATCATGTGGGAACAGTTATGGGCACTCTGCATCGTAGCATTAGCCGAAAGCTCTGTCAGACATCCAGTTCAGCACTGCGGCCGGGCTGGGCCGGCGCCATCCATGTATAGAGGTGGTACCAAGATTTGCTCTGCATGCAACGACCCGGAGGGCGAGGGGCGATGGCCCAAGACCCCCTTGCGCTTAGGATATAGACCGACGGGGACCTCTCTGCTGAGCTGTAGGTAGGGTTGCGGTGTATCATTTGGCCGAGGCCGGGCATGACCTAGGAAAGTGTGTCCGGCCGGAGTTAAGCGAGCGTGGTGGGTAAGTTGGTGCACCCCTGCAGGGAAGAAAACATCTATCGATAGCCTGTCCTACGGTAAAGGACACTCGGAGTTGTATCCCGATCAATACAACTAGAACTTGAGATGATAACTGGATATGATGGCTCCGGGATGTCTTTCTCGCAGGGAGTCGAGGAAGGATCTCTAGGCGAGACTGTTACTTGACACAACCACTACTATAGTATACTGTGCTGATCTACTCTCTTCTATTGCTGCAAGACCGCTGAAGATGCTAGTCTTCGATAGGACTAGGCTTTCTCTCTATTCTCGCATTTCTGCAGCCCAGTCCACATATACAGCCTCCCTTTGGTAATGTTGCATATGTAGTGTAGATCCTTGCTTGCTGAGTAGTTTGAATGAGTACTCACGGTTGCTTTACTTTCTTTTTCTCCCCATATCCATTTGATGCAACCAGCTGATGGAGCCCCTCAGACCGCTGCCCCGCCGATGACTACTTCTACCACCCTGAGGATGGCTACTACTTCGAGATGGCTGCCGACCAGGAGTAGGTTCGGAGGGTCCCAGGCAGGAGGCCTGCGCCTTTCGATCGTAGCTTTTGTTTTGCCCCGACTTTCTAAAGGCTTATCTATTTCTGTTTCATATCTTTACTCAGATATCTAACGCTTCTACTGATGCTTGTTTGGCATCAAGCTTATGTATTCGAGCCCTCGAGCCCTGGCTTGTAATATAAAGCTTGTATGACTTTATTTATGTTTTAGAGTTGTGTTGTGATATCTTCAAGTGAGTCCTTAGGCTTGATCATGTGCATTTGCGTGTATGATTAGTGCACGATTAAGCCGGGGGCGTCACATTAGTCCCACTCTCTGTCAGCACAAGATTAATATGGAACCTGATGCTAAACCCCTTGTTGATCATCAACGACGTTTGAATCCTAAGACGAAAGAAGTGGTAAGAACTGAAATATTAAAGCTTCTGGAAGCAGGTATAATCTATCCCATAGCTAATAGTAGATGGGTAAGTCCCATTCATTGTGTCCCTAAAAAGGGAGGTATTACTGTTGTTCCTAATGATAAAAATGAACTTATTCCACAACGAATTGTTACTGGTTATAGAACGGTAATTGATTTCAGAAAACTAAATAAAGCAACTAGAAAAGATCATTACCATCTGCCTTTTATTGATCAAATTCTAGAAAGACTATCTAAGCACACACACTTTTGTTATCTTGATGGATATTCTGGCTTTTCTAAAATGCCTGTTTCACAACCTGATCAAGAGAAAACCACCTTTACTTGCCCTTTTGGAACTTATGCTTATAGACGTATGCCTTTTGGTTTATGCAATGCACCTGCTACCTTTCAAATATGTATGACTGCTATATTCTCTGATTTTTGTGAAAAGATTGTTGAGGTTTTCATGGATGATTTTTCTGTTTATGGAACTTCTTTTGATGATTGCTTAAGCAACCTTGATCGAGTTTTGCAGAGATGTGAGCAAACTAATCTTGTCATGAATTGGGAGAAGTTCCACTTTATGGTTAATGAAGGTATTGTCTTAGGGCATAAAATTTCTGAACGAGGTATTGACGTGGATAAAGCTAAAGTGGATGCAATTGAGAAAATGCCATGTCCTAAAGATATTAAAGGTATTCGTAGTTTCCTTGGTCATGCTGGTTTCTATAGGAGGTTTATTAAAGACTTCTCTAAAATTTGTAGGCCTCTTACTAATCTTTTACAAAAGGATGTTCCATTTGTTTTTTATGATGATTGTGTAGAAGCCTTTGAAACACTTCAGAAAGCCTTAACTTCTGCACCTATTGTTCAACCACCTGATTGGAACTTGCCTTTTGAAATTATGTGTGATGCTAGTGATTATGTTGTTGGTGTTGGTCTAGGACAAAGAGTTGATAAGAAATTAAATGTTATTCATTATGCTAGCAAAACTCTAGACAGTGCCCAAAGAAATTATGCTACTACCGGAAAAGAATTTTTAGCAGTTGTGTTTGCTTGTGACAAATTCAGATCTTATATTGTTGATTCCAAAGTAATTGTTCACACTGATCATGCTGCTATTAAATATCTTATGGAAAAGAAAGATGCTAAACCTAGACTCATTAGGTGGGTTCTTTTACTACAAGAATCTGATTTACATATCACTGATAGGAAAGGAGCTGAGAACCCTGTAGCTGATAACTTGTCTAGGTTAGAGAATATTCTTGATGACCCACTACCTATTGATGATAGTTTTCCTGATGAACAACTAGCTGCAATAAATGTTTCTCATAATACTCCTTGGTATGCTAACTATGCTAATTACATTGTTGCTAAATATATACCACCTAGTTTTACATATCAACAAAAGAAAAAATTCTTCTATGATTTAAGACATTACTTTTGGGATGAATCACATCTTTATAAAGAAGGAGTATATGGTATTATTAGACATTGTGTACCTGAGCATGAACAGGAAAAAATCCTACGGAAATGTCACTCCAAAGCTTATGGAGGACATCATGCGGGAGATAGAATTGCTCACAAGGTATTGCAATCTGGTTTTTATTGGCCTACTCTCTTCAAGGATGCCTGTAAGTTTGTTTTATCTTGTGATGAATGCCAAAGAATTGGTAATATCGGTAAGCGTCAGGAAATGCCTATGAATTATTCGCTTGTTGTTGAACCATTTGATGTTTGGGGTTTTGATTATATGGGACATTTTCCTTCCTCTAATGGGTATACACATATTTTGGTTGCTGTTGATTATGTTACTAAGTGGCTAGAAGCTATTCCAACTAGTAGTGCTGATCATAACACCTCCATTAAAATGCTTAAAGAAGTTATTTTCCCAAGGTTTGGAGTCCCTAGATATTTAATGACTGATTGTGGTTCACACTTTATTCATGGTGCTTTCTGTAAAATGCTTGCTAAATATGATGTCAACCATAGAATTGCATCACCCTATCACCCTCAATCTAGTGGTCAAGTTGAACTTAGCAATAGAGAAATAAAACTAATATTACAAAAAACTGTTAATAGGTCCCGAAAGAATTGGTCTAAGAAATTGGATGATGCACTTTGGGCCTACAGAACATCATATAAAAATCCTATGGGTATGTCTCCCTATAAAATGGTTTATGGAAAAGCTTGTCAATTGTCTCTTGAGTTAGAACATAAAGCATATTGGGCAATTAAAGAACTCAACTATGATTTCAAACTTGCCGGTGAAAAGAGGTTATTTGATATCAGCTGACTAGATGAGTGGAGAACCCAAGCTTATGAAAATGCCAAAAAAATTAAAGAAAAAGTTAAAAGATGGCATGACAAAAGGATCGAAAAGTGGTAATTCAAAGTCGGTGAATATGTTCTTTTGTACAACTCTCGTTTTAGATTCTTTGCAGGAAAACTTCTCTCTAAATGGGAAGGACCTTATATTATCGAAGAGGTTTATCGTTCTGGAGCTATCAAAGTTAATAATGTCGAAGGTACTAATCCTTGCGTCCCTACTCCTTGGATATGCACCGCAGCGAGACGTTATTGGGGCGTCTGCGGTACAGCTCGCCGTCCTGCAAGCAATAAGCAGTGGCCTGGCGAGCCACACATTCTGCGTCCTCCTCCTTCTCCGGTAAGGCCCCGCGGAGCAAGTATGCCTGGAACTCCTCGGTCCAGCCGCCTGCCTGAGCTTCCAACGCCAGGAGCAGGCGGGCTCCCGAGGTCGGGCCGTAGGCTGGGGCGCCCGAGGACGAGGTCGGCGGTGGCTCTTCCCGGAGCAGCGTCGGGCCTGCAGCCGGGGGCACAGATGACGGCTTGAAGAGCCTCTCCTCGAAGACGCCAGGCTTCTGTGGCTCACGGCGAGATGCCCTCTTGGCGATGTCGTCTGCTTCCTTGTTCATGCCGCACGAGGCATGCTACAATTCAAAGCCTAAGAAACGCTTTTCAATTTTACGTACCTCTTCCAGGTATGCCTCCATGTGCTCGTCCTTCGGTTTGTACTCCTTGTTGGAAAAGTTGACGAGGAGCTGGGAATCGCCCTTGATAGTAAGGCACTTGACCCCCAGAGTGGCCGCGTCCTTGAGGCCGGTGATCAAGCCCTCATATTCCGCAATGTTCTTGGAGACCTTCTCGCCATGCTATAAGCAAAGTTGCATGGCGTAGTAGAGCTTGCCCTTGGTCGGTGAAATCAATACGACTCCAGCCCCCGCGCCCTGCCGCGCAAAGGCACCGTCAAAGTGCATGGCCCAGCCATCAGGCACCTCATTGCCAGGTGCGAGGGACCGGCCCTCACCCAGCCCTTGGTCGGGAGCATTTGTCCACTTTGCCATGAAATCGGCGAGGGCCGCCCCCTTGATGACTCTAGTCGTGCTGGACTCCAGCTGGAAAGCTTGCAGCTCGATGTTCCACTCTGCAACTCTCCCAGCAGCGTTGGGGCTGTGCAGCACCTTCTCCAGGGGGTATGCAGAGACAACCTTGATGGGGTTGCCCTGGAAATAATGGCGCAGCTTCCTCGAGGCGATGAGGAGCGTGAGCAGGAGCTTCTGCTGCATAGGGTAGCATGCGCGCGCATCCCGTAGCACAGTGCTGACGAAGTACACCGGATGCTCAACGAGGGGCGGGGTGTTGACGGTGTCCTTCCTTCCGTGGGGCGCGAGGGGCCCGGGTGCCCCGTTGGTTGGCAAAGTGGCGGGGGCCTCAGGGGCGCCGTCCTGAGGTGGCGAGAGCCGCGCGACCTCTCGCGCGTCCTGGCCTCGCGCCTGTGCTGGCACGCTCCTCCCGGACCGCCACGAGCGCCGCGCTGGCCGAGTGGGGGTGGCTGCCAAGTAGAGCACCAGGGGCTCGCGAGGGTGAGGCGCCACCATAACAGGGGGGCTCGTGAGGTATCTTTTCAGGTCCTCGAAGGCCGCCTCAACCTCCGAGGTCCACTCGAAAGAGCCCTTCCTCTTCATCAACTTGAAGAAAGGGAGGGCGCACTCGCCGAGCTTGGAGATGAAGCACCCCAAGGAGGTCACACAACCTGCGAGCTTCTGCATCTCCTTGAGGGTCTGAGGCGGGCGCATCTTTTCAATTGCCTTGATCTTTTCGGGGTTAGCCTCGATCCCCCGATGTGACACAAGGAAGCCCAGCAGCTTGCCGGATGGGACCCCGAAAACGCACTTTTCTGGGTTAAGCCTCGGGTTTACTTTGCACAGGTTAGCGAACGTCCCCTCCAGGTCTCCAATTAGGGTCCTTGCTTCTCGTGACTTCACCATGATGTCGTCTACATACACCTCAGCATTTCTCCCTAGCTGCGGTCCCAGCGCAATGCGCGTCAACCGTTGGAAGGTTGCTCCGGCGTTCCGCAGTCCGAAAGGCATGCAGGTGTAGCAGTACACGCCGCATGGGGAAATGAAGGCCGTCTTCTCGATGTCATCTGTCGCCATCTTGATTTGATGATAACCCAAGAATGCATCCAAAAAGCACAACATATCGCACTCGGCGGTGGAGTCCATGATTTGGTCGATGCGCGGGAGCGGGAAGGGGTCTTAAGGGCAAGCCTTGTTGAGGCTCATGAAGTCAACGCACATGTGCTCCTTCCCGCCCTTTTTGGGGACAACGACCGGGTTGGCAAGCCAATCCGGGTGCCGTACCTCCCGTATGACACCGGCTTCCTGTAACTTGCACACTTCCTGGACGATGAAAGCTTGCTTCTCCTACGCTTGGCGTCGCGCCTTTTGCTTCATCGGGCGCGCACTGGGGCATACCGCCAAATGGTGCTCAATCACCTCCCTCGGGACGCCAACCAAGTCGGACGCTTCCCACGGAAATACGTCCTTGTTTGCCCGAAGGAAATCAACCAGCGCCTCCTCCTGCCCAGGGGGAAGGCCGGCGCCGATGGTGAAGGTGCGGCCCGAGCCCCGCTGTCGACAGGAACCTGCTTCGCCTCGGCCCGGTCCTGAGAGAACAACTGCTTTTTCTTCGCGGGTGCGGCCTCCAGAATCTCTAGGGCGCCCCCGGCGTCTGTGCATGAGGCCGTTGCGGCCCTGTAGATGAGCTTGAGGGCCCGGACCGCATCCATTGTGTCCCCGGCCACTGTGATGACGCCGCTGCTGCCCGGCATCTTGACGACGTTATAGCCCGGGTGGGTTGCCGCCATGAACTTGGCGTGGGCCGGATATCCCAGGATGGCGTTGTACGGGAGGCCGATGTGGGCCACGTCAAAATCAATCAGCTCGGTGCGGTAATTGTCGTGCTTGCCGAAGGTAACGGGGAGGCGCACCTACCCCAAGGGGGTGGCGGAGCCTTTGGTAACCCCCGAGAAGGGCTTGGTGGGGGCAAGCTGGTCGTAAGGCACCTGGAGCATGTCTAAGGCCTCCACGGAGAGGACGTTGAGGCCGGCGCCGCCGTCGATGAGGGTCTTGGTGACCGCGACATTGCTGATGGTGGGCATGCACAGCATGGGGAGTGCACCAGCAGCGACCGCAGTCTTGGGATGATCCCTAAAGTAGAAAGTGATGTTGGCCTCAGGCCTCGCTTGGCCCCGCGAGGCCTCAGGCCACGGCCAGTAGCGCTTGCCTGACGGAAAAACTGCTTGATGCAGCGACTAGATGCGGGCGCCTGCGACCCGCCGAGGATGCAAGCGACCACGTGGGGCACCGGAGCCACGAAGCGTGCGATGAACTGACCGCGAAGCTCCTCCCAAGAGGAGATCAAAGCGTCTGGGAGGCCGCGGAGCCAAGATTGAGGGGCCTCCATGAGGGCCAGGGGGAGCCAGTTCGCCATAGCCTTGTCGTCGCCTCTCGCTGCTTGGATGGCCTACGCGTACAGCCGGAGGAACTCCTCGGGGTCCGCAGCGCTGTCGTATCACGGGGGCAGCGTCGGTCTGAACCTCACCGGCCACCGCACCCGGCGCAGGCCGAGGGTGAAGGCCGGGCAACCCGCCGCTCTCCCATAGGCTTCGGGCGACCAAGCCTGGGAGACGGCATCTGCCATGGGAACCACGAAGCGAGGGTGGAGCACGATCGATGCAGAATCGGAGCTTCGACATGCCCCTACCTGGCGCGCCAAATGTCAGAATCAGGGCTCCGCAGACCCAAAGAAGAATCAGGGCTCATCGCCCGCATGACCTGATCTCACCGAGTATGCACGAACAGGAAGAAGGGAGGAACACGAGAGTTTACCCAGGTTCGGGCGACCTTGCGGTGTAAAACCCTACTCCTGCTTTGTGGTGGATTGGCCTCACCAGGAGGTTGAGGATAAACTAGTACAGTGAGTGAATTTCCTCGCGAGGGCTCGAGGGGTGAGGTTCAATCTACCCCTCTCTACGGTGGAGACTAGCCTATATTTATACTGGGCCTCGGTCCTCTTCCCTCATAGCTTAGGCAGGAAGGGATTCCACTACGGCCAATTTGAAAGGGAACAGGAAGTACATCTTAGCCTGACGAAAGGTGGTCTTCGCCTGCAAAGCTTCTGGTCGTGACACAATGGTAGGCTCGATGATGACATCCATCCTACCGAGCCCATGGTCTTGGTCTTGTTGCATTGGAATGGAAACCTTTGGGGGATCCCTTGGGAACTCGCGTACGTCCTTGCCTCCTTAGCACAAAAGAGGAAACTGTCCCCCTCTGCGCCCGCTGGCGCCCGTCTGGCCTTGGTCGTCATGGCTCATGTCATCACGCGCCTCGCGAGGCGGAAGGCCTGCATAGAGATCTCCGCTCCTCGGGAGGCAGCCTGGGAAGGCCGCTCCTCGGTAGATCTTGGTGTCGCTCTCCCCGCAAGGCCGGGGCCCTCGCGAGGGTCTTCCTCAGGGAGCCTTGTAGCTGGGCCGTACCGGGCCGTCGACGAAGGCACGCGATGGGCCCCAGGCAGGCAGATCTGGGTACCCTTGATCCTAGAACGCTGACAACAACAATGACCACAGAGTAGAGATCAAGAACATCAACAACCTCTTGGCAGTGTTCCTCCTCATCGCCGCCACCGCCACCAACATCAACAATGGCCACCAGCTCACGAGACGGCTAGAGCCTTCTTGAGAAGACAACACACTTATCTATAGAGAGAGGGGGGAGGGGGAGAGAGGGAGGTATACATCGGTAGGTCAACCACGTTCAGAAGTATAAATGAGATTTGGTGGTAAGTCATCATTGTGCTTTTTAGATCTTGATTTTTTTTATTGTTGTAAATTTATCCCTTCACATATTACTCCGAGAAACATTTTTAGTTGGGATAAGAAAGAAATAAAGAGAAATATGTTTAGTTGGGAGAAAAAAGAAAGAAAGAAAAGCAGAGCGCTTTAACGATAAAAAACCTGTCAATGCAGCCCATTGCAACGCACGGGCATTCTACTAGTAATCTTTAATTTTAATCTTAATAGTAGGCTCCCACTCATCATAAAGCTTTCTAGGGATTGAAACTTCCAACTCAAGTTTTTCTTCAAAAGATTTCATCATAGCATCAACAATATGTTTAGTAAAAGCTTTATTTTGATTATAAGCGTGAGGTGAATTAAGCATAGATTGCAATAAGGAAATACAATCTATTAAAGAGCAGTTATCATAATTAAAGTCCTTGAAATCCAAAAGAGTGGGTTCATCGCTACTTAAAGTTTTGACCTCGCCAATCCCACTTTTATCATTTTTTTCATTAAGATCTTCACCCTCCAAATTATTGGGACGCCTTCTAGCTAAAGTTGACTCATCTCCAGTCCCATGTTTATCAAGTTTTATATTAGCAAACAAAGATTCAATAGGAGTCACACCAATCACTTTAAGATCTTCATCATTATTTAAAGACTCCGGTTTAGCGGCCATCTTATTTACCGAAGTGGTTTGTTATCGAAAATTTGGCCTACTAAATTTTCAATATGAGCAAATTGAGATTTAAGACCATATATTTCCTTAATGACGTCATCAAGCTCTTTATTAATATATTCCATCATAGTCTTTTGTTCTTTAAGTTTGTTCCTAAAGCAACTATTATGCTCAAATTGTAAGGACATGAAGCTTTTTGTATTATTTTCAATTTCTTCCAACTTCCTATAGTAAAAATCAAGGCTCTTGGGTTGAGCCATGAAGGCAAGCAAGCAATCTAGCACACAAGCAAACAAAAAGCAACCGAAAATACGAACGAAAGAAGGGTGAATAAAAAGGCAAATATTTTTGTGTTTTTCTGAAAACATTTTAGAAGTGGGGGAGAGGAAAATGAAAGGCAAATGGTAAATAATGTAAGTGCAAGAGATGAGAGTTTACGATAGGTACTTGGTAGGCTTAATGTAGAACCTCCCCGGCAACGGCGCCATAAATTCTTCCTGCTACTTCTTGAGTTTGCGTTGATTTTTCCCTTGAAGAGGAAAGGGTGATGCAGCAAAGTAGAGATAAGTATTTCCCTCAGTTAAGAACCAAGGTATCAATCCAGTAGGAGGCACAATCAAGTCTCCAATATATGCACCTGCACAAACTAACAAACACTTGCACACAATGCAAAAAAGGGGTTGTCAATCCCTTCACGGTCACGAACAAGAGTAAAGATGTAATAGAGATAGGTATAAAAGATAAATAAAAGAGCAAAATAAATTAAATATAAATAAAGTGCAGCAAGGTTTTTTTGGTTTATAGATCTGAAAATATATGATGGAAAATAGACCCGGGGGCCATAGGTTTCACTAGAGGCTTCTGTCTTGAAGAAAACATACGGTGGGTAAACAAATTACTGTTGAGCAATTGATAGAAAAGAGCATAATTATGAAGACATCTAAGGCAATGATCATGAATATAGGCATCACGTCCGTGACAAGTAGACCGAAATGATTCTGCATCTACTACTATTACTCCACACATCGACCGACTCATGCCTGCATCTAGTGTATTAAGTTCATAAAAACAGAGCAACGCTTTAAGTAAGTTGACATGATGTAGAGGGATAAACTCAAGAAATATGATATAAACCCCATCTTTTTATCCTTGATGGCAACAATACAATATGTGCCTCGCTACCCCTTCTATCACTGGGTGAGGACACCGCAAGATTAAACCCAAAACTAAGCACCTCTCCCATTGCAAGAAAAACCAATCTAGTTGGCCAAACCAAACCGATAGTTCGAAGAGAAATAGAAAGATATCTTAATCATGCATAAAAGAGTTCAGAGAAGACTCAAATAATAGTCATAGATAATCTAATCATAAATCCACAATTCATCGGATCTCAACAAACGCACCGCAAAAGAAGATTACATCGAATAGATCTCCAAGAACATCGAGGAGAACATTGTATTGAAGATCAAAGAGAGAGAAGAAGCCATCTAGCTACTAGCTATGGACCCGTAGGTCTGTGGTAAACTACTCACACATCATTGGAAGGGCAGCAAGGTTGGTGTAGAGGTCCTCCGTGATGGAATCCCCCTTTGGCGGAGTGCCGGAAAAGGCCCCAAGATGGGATCGCACAGGAACAGAGGCTTGCGGCGGCAAAAAAGTATTTTTGGTGTGCCCTCTGGTATAGGGGGAATATTTGAGAATATATAGCGGTGGAATTAGGGTTGGAAGGTCTCCGAGGGGCCCACAAGCCCTGGGGGCGCCCCCCTAGGGCGCGCCTCTACGGCTTGTGGCCTCCTTGTGGGTCTTCTGGACTCCTCTCCAAGTCTCGTGGGTTTCTTCTGGTCCAAGAAAAATCATTGTAAAGTTTTATTCTGTTTGGACTCGGTTTAGTATTCCTTTTCTGTAAAAGTCAAAAACAAGGAAAAAACAGAAACTGGCACTGGCACTGGGCACTAGGTTAATAAGTTAGTCCCAAAAATAATATAAAATAGCATATTAATGAATATAAAACATCCAAAACAGATAATATAATAGCATGGAACAATCAAAAATTATAGATACGTTGGAGATGTATCAGTGTGGCCTGAACCAAACACTCATATAAGTTGGTTAAACTTGCCTAACCTCAGGTGTGGAAACCTTTGGCAAAGTTAGTCACAAACCAAACAGCCCCTTAGTATAACGCCACTGGTAAAATCAAGCAATGCTACTGCTAAAGTGATGCCACATTTAACTAATGTCGCAGTCAGTCTAATGCCACTGATAAATTTAAGCAATGCCATTTAATGTCACTGGATTATTTCAGGGTTAGCTGTTGATTGTGGATGTGTTAAAGATTTTTAAGCTGAGGCATTCTAATGCTGTTGCACAGCCAGTATGCCAACGATGAAACTTGTTACTACCTTTAGATTTTTGCACTGTTAATGCTTATAGATTACATACCTCACTTCATGATGTTATGATAAGTAAAAAAAAATTGTACGGTGTCATCAAAATGCCAAGGCGGTGATGGCATTTTATTTCAGTTAAACTGCACAAAAAATTATGAAGAGAAGAGGAAAGGTCAGGAGTGGGCACCTCCTCCTCCTGCCGTTTTCTTCATTCGTTTGATCAAGTTTTTATGTTTGATCGATTGTCAAGATTGGGATAGCAATTTTTCAGCCCCCCCCCCCCCGAGTTCGAAATGATATTTACCTTGAAGGTACATGGTTTGCAAAAAAAAATACTGTCATTAGTTAATAATGCTAGTTACCTTCAGAATTTTGTATTTGGTCTAATGCTGTTGCACAGCCAGTATACCAATGCTGAAACTTGTTACCTTTAGATTTTGTATAGTTAATACTTATAGAAATCTTCCAATGCTAGCTTATGGAAATATGTTCAGTAAATTGTACTGTACCCCGTAATAAAAAAACTACTCTACTGTTGCACTAGCCACTGGATGGAACTGCACAAGAGAATAGTATAGTCACTGCATGCAGTGCCATATGAAAATAGACACAGAAAGATTGGATAGTCACTTCATGGAATGCACAAAAGTAGTACTGTACTTTTTATTGGCCAATACTAGGTGCTTCATTGCTTTGGTCTAATTATCCAGTGGGCATCATTTTGCCTAAGTTAAAGTTGTATTCCGAAAATAGTCTCGCCGTATGATCGACAGATGACCAATTCATATTTCAGTGGATCTTCCTCCATCATGTGTGGTTCATTCTCATGGTCCCATCTGTTGGTGAAACCACTTATGTTTGCAATAGTAAATGTAGACTTCACAAACAAATTTGTCTTTCACTCTGTACTGAATGTTGGCCCAGAGAAGCATCCATGTTAGTAGCAAGAACAGATGTTTTTTCTTGATCTTTGCTTTAGGAGCTACATATTGTATATGATCTGTGAATCATTGAGATGCATTAACATGTTGATCTTATGTATGGGAATCGTACTAGTTAGTTGTGAATTTGGGCTACTAATGTGAACATATTACAATGCCAGGCCTGTGAGTCTCGTGTGAACATTTCGAACGGATCGGCTCTAGCTTACTACTGTGCACAGCATGATCCTTACTTCTGTTTGCTCATTGTTTACAAGTTACTAGCAGCTCCTTATTTCTCTTCGCTCAGTGTTTACAAGTTACTGATCGATCACTAGCTAGCCTACTAATGCGCTCCTGACAGTTTTAGTTGCGATGCAAGATCCAAAGGTGGCAGTTTTTTGAATAAAAATGCCTACCTCTGAAGAAACTGACATGTTGTTCTAAAGAAAATGCCATGCGAATCTGAAGAAACTGCCAGCAAAAACATTCGCAAATGCCTTATCTCCCAGCGAACGTTCATCAGCTATTGTGATCCTACATGTACAATATCTGACCGACTCGATCCTATGCGAATAACCAGCGGATCACGCACGTACCTCATCTGGATGAATCGAGTGCACTCGTTTGACCATCATGCCGATGTGCGACCCAGCACGGACGGGACGCACCACTGACGGGACGGGACGGCACAGTCATAATTTCAGTTTTTCTACTTTTTCACAGCAAGCTAGCGCGCTAAGCCATGCCTGCTTATGCATTGAATTCTGATGACCGCGATGACCGTCGCGTTTCCCGCAACACACTGGTTCACCTACCTTCGGCCTATAATTACTGGTTCTCGGTGTTCTCCGGTGGCACCATCACCCAACTCGCCCTATTCTCATAAGCCTCCACTGGCCCGACGTTGCTCGCCACTTGCCCTCGCTCTCGCCACATCCGTCATGCCCCCGCCCGTCCACAATAGGAGACGCCGGAGGCGCTCACCGCCGGAACCAGTGTTCAGTTTTTCACCGGAAGGCAGACAGAGGGAGGAGGCATTCTATCGGTCTTTAGATGGCAATGCGGAGTGTGAGGACTTGTTGGAGCGCGATCTTCTGGCGGAGGAGCAGCGTATCACCGATTTGCACTGCCAGCGGGGCATGAAGCAGCAGCGCGCCAACGCTCTGAGTCGCGAGCAGAGTGCCCGCAACTGGGCCGACTATGTGGAGGCCGGTGCCCGGCAAATAGCCCTAGAGGTTGTCGGGCACGCACGTGTTCCCGACGCCGAATTTTACTACTAGCTCATCAAGTGGGTTTCCCGCTTAGAAGCCGAAGATTCGGTGGACCACGCCAGCATGAAAAGGGCCAACGCGCGCGAGCAACGTGCCCTATCGCACCTCTGGCAAGTCCGAGGCGAGGAGGAGGACGTCGGTGCTAGCATTTAGCGTGTACCGCAGATGGCGGTCGGCATCGTCTAGTTAGCTAAGAGTAAGTTAGTACTTGTACACTAGAGTATTAGTGGGAGTAGATAGTTAAGTTGGCTATGATGGTTGTCAACGTGGAAGTTCAGTACTCTATCTCTGGATCAGACCTGTTACTTTGCTCTGAATGTTGAACACACCGTGTGAACATGTGGAATGGGATGTATTTGTCCGCCACGGATTTAGAGGTTGACTTGTGGGCCTACTAGGTTGACGCGTATACAATCAGGAGATAATTGTACATGGAGAGGATGATAGCAAGGACCCACCAGGGTCATGGCAGTACGCAAGCAAGCACCTCCTTATTTCAAGCCAAAAAAATGGTTCCTCCTAATGGATTCCTGACATCTGGGTCCCATGCCACTGTCAACATAGTTAATAAACGAGAGAATTGCACAACGCGCGGCTGACACCAGGGACCCAGGAGCTCGCCTAGTTCTTTTTGTTTTTTAGACGGAGCAGGGTATCAACTGGGCTGTGCGGGGCACTCTTGCCAGTCTAGCCAGCCTTTTATTTTATGTTTACCACAAGACCAGCCCAGTTGTTTTTTTTCTTTCTGAAAATGGCTAGCCCGGTTGATTTATTTTTTTTGCAGAATACCCAACCGAGGCCTACTTGCTTTTGTCAACCCTGCTGGGCTGCAAGGGATGCATTCTTCTTGCCCAGAAAATGGGCTATCAGTAATGAGAAATGGGTTGTACATTTTTAAGACACAGCAAACCGGCAATTAGTTTCATATTTCTTTCTTTTGCATTTCTACATTTTAAATTTCATTGATTTTTATGCGAGGAAATTTATTTGTCTTTTAAATTGATATAAATTTATTTTTCAAATTAGTTTGAATGTGACTCAAAATTTCGGGATTAAAAACAGTTCGGACCGCACCGAAATATGGAAAATTTCCTCGAGTTTTTTTAACCGTGGCCACAATATGGGCTGTAATGCTAACAAAAAGAATATGGGCTCCAAAAAAATCCTTAAGAATTAGCAAATAGGTTGTAAATTATTAGAAATAATGGCAGATGGGTTGTATGTGTTTTTCACGGAGTTGAGGCTGGCTTGTGGGCCTACTAGGTTGACGCGTACGCTTTCCTAAAAAAAGGTTAACATGTACGCAAGGTTGTGTTAACTTAGTCAACACACGAGAGCAGTGACTGTTGGATGTCCATCCAACGGCCGTCGTGCTTCTTCAATGTCTGATCTTCCTGCTCCAGCCGCCCAAACCAGCGCCAGCGGGACAGCCTGCTCCTTCCTCCCATGGCCGGCTGTGCTGTCGTGCAGGCCTCACCGGCCCACCCTACTCCCACCGCTGGCGAGGCCATCCCTCTACCCACCCACACCTCATGTTATTTTTTCGCAATGCCAGCCTCACCCCGCAGCCAAACCAGTCACAGCCCTCGTACTCCCCTCAGCGTAGGCATCCACTGATGTGGCTTCGCCAGCTCCGGGTCGTTCCCTTCCTGGGCCTCGCCGTCGTCCATCGTGTTGATGCTCTCGGCGCGGTGTGGTCAATGTGGCCAACAAACGATAGCCATCGAAAGAGGGATGTAAGTGGAGAGGCTGACAGTAGGGACCCGCATGGTCCATGGCCGTAGGCAAGCAAGTGCCTCCTTATTACGCGAACTAAAATGATTGCTCTTCCTAACAGCTGGGACCCACTAGCTACATCTTCGCAGGTAAGGAAGTGCCTCCTTATTACCCGGGAAAAAAAGTTTCCTCCACCTGACAGCTGAGACCCACCAGCTACATCTTCGCACGCAAGGAAGTGCCTCCTTATTACCCAGGGAAAAAAGTTTCCTCCACCTGACAGCTGAGACCCACCAGCTACATCTTCGCACGCAAGGAAGTGCCTCTTTATTACGCGTAAGAAAAATGATTCCTCCCACTGCTAGCTGGGTCCTAGAAGGTAAGGTGGCTGACTTGTGGGCCTACTAAGTTGACTCGTATGCACGGCTTTGTCAACTTAGTCAACAAATGAATCTAGCAGCAGTGACCGTTGGATGTTAATCCAACGGCCATGTTGCTTCTTCAACCTCTGATCTTCTTGCTCCAGCCGCCCAAACCAGCACCAGCCATACCGCCTGCTCCTGCCTCCGGTGGCCGACTGTGCTGCCGTGCAGGCCTCACCCCTACCTTACTCCCACCGCTGGCCAGGCCTTCCCTCTACTCACCCACACCCCCTGTTATTCTCAGGCGACGGCAGCCTTACACCGCAGCCAAACCAGTGAACCCTCGTACTCCCCTCTGCGTGGGCATCCACCTGCCTCGACTTCCCTGGCTCCGCGTCGTTCCCTTCCTAGGCCTCGCCGTCGTCCACCGCCTTGATGCTCTCGGCGCGGCGTGGTCAACGAGGTCAACGAACGATAGTCATCGGAAGAGGACTTTAGTCGGTGAGGCTGACAGCTGGACCCACCAGCTACATCTTCGAACACAAGGAAGTGCCTCCTTATTACTCGCAAAATAAAAATGATTCCTCCCCTGACACCTGGGACCTAGCAGCTATATCTTCACACGCAAGGAAGTGCGTCCTTATCCTCCCTGAAAGCTGGGACCCACCCGGTCGGAGCGTACGTAGCGTTGTCTGTCTGGTCGCGAACGTGTACATACATACTGGTCGATCAGTCTCTCTGCAACGATGAACCGTGGCCGAGCAAGCAGCGGCACGTGTAGTAGTAGAGCCCCCGATGTAGCAGTTCAGGTAGTCCCTTCTAAACTATGTACACGTACGTACAGCCACATGCCAAAAAATATGGCCACGTATGTACATACGGGTGGGGTCTCGAGCGCCTACTCGCGCATACGTACTACCAAGGCTCGTGTACATGGAGAGGCAGTAGATGGCAGCAACGGTGTCCTGTTCATCGGCAGCCAGCTGGCTGGGTCAAAACCGAGAAACTGCGTCGTGTTGATCGGGAGGCAACGGAATGCGTCGTGTTCATCGGGAGCCAACCGGCTTGGACGGAACAACCAAAACGGGGCCTGGCATACCGCAGAATGGAGGAAACGGTCTTCTGTTCGACCGCCTACGGTCGAAACGGGATCCTGTTCACCGGGAGGGGTCTGGCATACCGCAAAACGGAGGAAACGAACTTCTGTTGAAGCGCCTACGGTCGAAACGGGGTCCTGTTCATCGAGAGGGGTGTGGCGTACCGCAAAATGGGACTCCACGGGCTATTGTTCATCCACCGTCGTCCTCCAGTAGGCTCCATCGGGTACTGTTCATAGAGCCTCCACAGGGTCCTGTTCATCCACCGCCAATCGGCTGGGGTGTGGCGGCTTCCTCGGGGTCCTGTTCATCCAGCGGCAACCGCGCCTACTACCACGGGGTCCTATTCATCCAACCCCCACCGGCTGGGGTGGCGCGTACACGTATGTACAAGCAGGCGGCAGCAACAGGAACTATTCATCCACAGCCAACCAACCGACTGGACTCACTACACGTCTCAACTCGTTTCTACGTATCACGTGCGCTGCAGCAATGGGCACTGTTCATCCAGAGGCAACCCAATGCACCGGCTGGCTACATCTCGCATGGGGGCTCGATCGGCTTCAGTGAGCAGCGAGAAGGATCGGTCGGATTCAGTTAGCAGCGAAGGAATCGGCCGGCTTTAGTTAGCAGCGAAGGAATCGCTCGAGTTCAGTTAGCAGCGAAGGGATGGATCAATCGGCTTCAGTACGTAGCGGGATCCATCCCTCGTGTTCGTTATGTAGCTAGCTAGTGAAATCACTCGGGTTCAGTAAGCGAACGTCTCGCAAGGGTTCAGTTAGCGAGCGCCTCGCACACACACACGTACGAGAGAAACGCGCAAACCACACTGCATCGCTCGGCCCCGACCACCCACCGTAACCAGGAACTCCCCGATATTTTCCTCGCCCTCACTTCTACCACGATTTTTTACGTCATGGACGGCCGAAAGAATGTCATGCAGGTGCATCTCCGGCCGGCCCAGGACGAAAAGCCCATTTTCTGTCATAGAAGTAGGAGCCCACCACATCTATGATGATACGTGTTTTTGTCGCAATTATCGTCATAGAAGTGTCATAACCATGACAGGAAAAGTTTTCGTTCGGGCCAAAATGTCACGGATGTGTCTTTTTTTTTAGTGGTGGCAACAAGGCTTTTTTCCCACTACATTCTTTGTGTATGTTATTTGTCCCCACAGACACATAACATGCATGCTACCCTCATGCCCATGAATTACAATAGTGAAATGATCAATGTGTCGCTCTATATAAGTTTGGGAGGGTCCGTGGCAACGCACGGACATTTAACTAGTCTGATATGTGGGTGGATCGGTGCTTGGGTGATGTTCTTACTTAAACAAGCCCCCCACTTATGATTAACCCCTCTCGCAAGCATCCGCAACTATGAAAGAATAATTAAGATAAATCTAACCATAGTATTAAACATATGGATCCAAATCAGCCCCTTACGGAATAGCGCATACACTAGGGTTTAAGCTTCTGTCACTCTAGCAACCCATCATCTAATTACTACTCCACAATGCATTCCCTTAGGTGCAAAGATGGTGAAGTCTCATGTAGTCGACGTTCACATGACACCACTAAGAGAACCAACAACATACATATCATCAAAATATCGAATGAATACCAAATTCACATGATTACTTATGACAAGACTTCTCCCATGTCCCCAAGAACAAAAGTAACTACTCACACATCATATTCATGTCCAAGATCAGAGGGGTATTGAATAGCATAATGGATCTGAACATATAATCTTCGACTAGCATCAACTACAAGATGTAATCAACACTACCAGCAACCCACATGTACCAATCTGAGGTTTTGATACAAAGATTGAACACAAGAGATGAACTAGCGTTTGAGATGATATGGTGCTGGTGAATATGTTGATGAAGATTGTTCCTCCCACGATGAGAGGGTTGTTGGTGATGACGATGGCTTCGATTTCCCCCTCCCGGAGGGAAGTATCCCCGGCGGAATCACTCCACTGGAGAGCAAAAGTGCTCCTGCCCAAGTTCCGCCTCGAGACGGCGGAGTTCTGTCCCGAAAGTCTCCTCCTTATTTTTTCTAGGGCAAATGGGCTTATACACCAGAAGATAGGCACCGGAGGCTGGCCAGGGGCCCCACAAGCCACCAGGGCGCGCCAGTGGGGTAGGCGCGCCCTAGTGCCTCGTGGGCACCTGGGTGGCCCCCTCTGGTATTTCTTTTCTCCAATATTTTTTATTTATTCCAAAATAAATCTCCGTGAAATTTCAGCGCATTTGGAGATGTGCAGAATAGGTATCTCTGACATAGCTTTTTCAGGTCCAGAATTCCAGCTGCCGGGAATCTCCCTCTTCATGTAAACCTTGCATATTAAGAGAGAAAATGCATTAGAATTGCTCCACAAAGTGTTATATTGATTAAAAACACTATAAATAACAGTAGGAAAACATGCTGCAGAATGGACGTATCAGCAGTCAGTTATCTCTTCGTTACAACCCTCCTATGAATTTTGTCCTCAAGTTAATCATATTACCTCTCTGATTGTAGTCTACTGTTGTGACTTGATTACCGTAGAGGAGCACGTCAGTTGTTTGCAAAGTGCACAGTTGCAGTCCTAGCTTCCATCGGATGGAAGAACATATGTTGCTAAATTGGTAAGTCAAAAAGGTTGCAGCTGGATAGTAGCACAAGAAAAAAAATTATACTTGCACATTTCATACACATGCAAGTTGTCAGGCCTATACTGTTTTTAGCAACATGGCCTTGTGGGTATCAGAAGCAATGCATGGTGAGATTGTGACCTACAACAACGTGGAGTCTTATACATGTTGTGTAGTGCAACCACTAAAAGGTGCTAAAAATTTTATCGTTTGGGTTGCTTCCTGTTAATTCAATTTGGGAAAATTTGCATTGGCGAGGAACCTTGAGAAGAGTGGTCCAGCCAATTCAGTTCTTGGCGTCGTTGTACATAGCAGCATCACTTATTATTTTCTAAATGTCCTATCACTTTCCTGCTTGAGTTCAGTTACAAGCTCATGTGCGTGTTTTCATGGAGGCAAGTACATGGTGGTTGTTAAATTGCTGGCGCATTCAGTTGGGCAGCTGCATATTGGCAGAGTTTACAAGTGGGGAATGCAATCCATTGTAGTGGAGAGCAGGGAGTTCAAGTACATCGGTTGCATCCCATTGGTAGGAGGTATGTTGATTCGCATTGGATTGGAATTACTTATCAGCGATAATCCAAAGTCTATGAGAACTAATTCAGAGTCCATGCACCTCACTGAGGTTCTTTTGGAGCTGATTTTATCTTGGGTCTCTGCTGATCACATAAGTACCTCGTCCAGTTGTGTTGACCGGGAGCAGTTTGGGAATCCTAGTGCCGGCATGGAACATACAGGAACTTTTGGTTATCGCACCTTATGTCTACAAATTCTTTTAGCCTATGGTTGGACTGCTTGGAAGTTTTCTCTATTCGAGCATATTTGATTCTGGATGCTCATTGGTACGTGGGAACATGCATTGAGCCCAGTACACTTGATGCGTATCGAGCAGGACATCAGCCATTTAAGCTGATATCTCCATATCATCAACTGGACGTCTCTAAACTGCAGCTTCATGACTGTAACGGCAGGTCTATCTTACTTCAGCTCCATCCAGATTTTATGCTCCTTAATGCTATGGATTTGTTGGGCTCTGGCCTGGGCATTTACCAGCAGAGCATGTGTTGGGATCCGGGAGGGCCCGCATTGTTGCTGATACTGGAAGTGACTCGTTGAGCGGCCCTTAAAGGTGGGAGCGGTCATGCTTGTCTTCTCACCATGGCACCCACTAATCAACGTCCATCGAAGATTATAATGGAGCGGGTCATCTGCATGGGAGCATGGACCATGTGTGGCTCCGTCGACCACTTCCTTGGCACCTCTCGGACTGGAGTCACCATCGGCCACAGTTACTACAACCTCGTCATAAGTTAACTCCGTCTTCGACTACCCACCATACTATTTGGCAAAGTTTGCACTGCTTATTGACGGAGTTCATAAGTGGAGAATGCACTATAAGGCAGTGAAGAGCAATGGATTCAATTACAGCAATTGCATATGCTTTGGCATCTCATCGGTAGAAGGAGTAAAGTTCAGATCTTGTGGAGTACATAGCAATGAACAGTGTACAATTAAGTTAGTTCTGTCGGCACTTTCTTCTTGTGAGCTATGGGATCCAGGAGGATTGAACCTTGCAGATGTTCGGGGCATGCAAATACTATGTTCTATTCATCGGCTCGCTAACAGTACTCTGGATATGCTCAGGATGGTATGTACAAAGAAACATGAGATGCCATGGGGTCTCAGCTATGAACTTGAGGAGAGCTGGCACGGGAAGGAGCTCCTAATCGACGCCTTATACGCCGGCTAGGAGACTGGCGCCCACTAAGCTCCACATCTGGGCCGGCCCGTTAACCACTAGCGGTGCAGTCCTCTCACCAAGCGTGTTTGGTTCATTCGTCAAAACGTTGACTGTTCGACGGTTGACCAGCTGACCGGTCAACATTGCCTCAACAAAAAAGAGTTGACCAGTCAACCATTGACTTCCCAAAAAATAAAAAAAATAAAAAAAATCTTGAATTGAAAAAAGTCCATGGATTTTGAAAAATTACACAAACTAAAAAAAGCACACAAATTTGCAAAAAACTTCATTAGTTTTGAAAAAAAGTTGACAAATTTCAAAAAAAGTTCATCCAATCAAAAAACTATTCACTGATTTTGGGAAAAAGTTCATCAAATTTGAAAAAATCACCGAATCTAAAAAAAATTCATCAATTCTAAAAAAAATCTTCAGATCTGAAAAAAGTTCATCCATTCTGAAAAAGTTCATCGATTTTGAAAAAAGTTCATTGATTTTTTTTAATAAGTTCGTCGATCTTGAAAAAAAGTTCAACAATTTTGATGAAAAGTTCATCGATTTTGAAACAAAGTTCGCGAATTTGAAGAAAAAGTCCGTGCATTTAGCAAAAAGAAAAAGAAAGAGAAAAAACAAACAAAACCGTTCCAAGAAAAAGAAAAAAGAAAAAGTTCTGCGAACGAAAGAGGGTAAAAGGTGAAAACAAAGTGAATAGGCACAACCAGTCGAGATAGCCTAGTAGTTACTACGCTGCTCTGAACCTAGAGATCTCTAGTTCGAACCCGGGCCGGTCCATCGCTTCGCTCGGTCGCTTCGCCTGTGCGAAGCCCCGACAGTTTCACGCAACGCGCATCGAATAGGGTTTTCCCCTGTTTGGTGCTTCAAGCGCCCGTTATAGGCTATTTTGCAAACAGGCGTCTGAACCACACCCTCCTCTTGCGTGCGCACGTAGTTCGCGTACAACATCATCCGGTTTTGGGAAACTTCTTCCCTGAATTGTTTATTTTCTTTTGCAGGTTTTCCTTTTTCTTTCTGTTTTTTTTTCGTTTTTTAATTTCATTTTTCTGTTTCTTTTTATTCTCTCTGCTTCTTCTTTCTTTTTTCTTTTTTCTTTTCTGTTTATTTTTCCCTTTTCAAGTTTATTTTTTCTTTCTACATTTTATTTCACATTTTCGAACGTTGTTCAGAAATTTCAAAAAATGTCCAAATTTTAAAAATTGTTCGTGAGTTCAAATTTTCCTCATAAATTCAAAAATGTTCACTTTTAAAATATTGTACATGATTTTCAAAAAATGTTCCAGTTATTTAAAAAATTTCGGATTATTATGGTTCAATTTTTCACAACTTTTCAGAAAATGTTCAGAATTTCAAATTTTGTTCGCATTTTATCTTTTTATTCACAAAATGGTTGGGAATTTCAAAAAATGTTCTCACTTCAAAAATGTGTTTACAAATTTGAAATAAATGTTTCTGAAAAAAATCGCAAACTCAAAATATGTTCGAGGAATTTAAAAAATGCTCTCATTTCTAAAAAAAATCATAAATTCACAAAATGTTCTGTTTTTTTCCAATTTTGTTCACATATTAAAAAAAACATGTTTTCTGAATTTTCGAGGAAATTGTGTTTTGATCAAATTGTTTGTAATTTCAAAAAATGTTAGTGCTTTGAAAAAATTCTTCATGATTTTCAAAAAATGTTCCTGTTTTTCGAAAATGTTATAGTTTTGTAAAAATTTGTTCACATTTTTGGAAAGTGTTCACGTTTCACAGAACATTCTGTTTTTTGAAAAATAAAATTGCATTCGAAATTCGTAAACTAATTCGGATCTGCACAGCGTGTCTGGTTCTTTAGGTCTAATAGTAAGTTTGCACGTGCAACGCACATATCGACTAATATTACAACCAGATGTGAGAATTCACATACATTGCTCAGTTATTCCAATAGATTAAAAGAATATACAAACCAACTATAATGCAAATGAGTGCTATAGTTTAGCGTTGTTTATATAAAGACACAAACTAATTATCTCGGTAATTCCTAGTATGCTTACGCATTTCTCAATGTAGCTAAATCATAGAAGGTGCAGTGAGTTAATAATTATAGGTGCCAACCAGACAAAATTATATGAAAATAATAGTTAACAACCATCACATGTACTTTCCAGAAACAAAGCCAAATTGTAGCCTAGAGCACATGTAATCTCCAACATAGTCAATAGGCAATGATACCTTTGCTGCCAGACCATAGTCAATGTCTAAGTCACACCAACAACAGAAATATGAGTAAGGTAAATGGCAGCTTGCAGTTCTTCATTTGCTATAATCAGAAGCACATAATACTTTAGGTTTCCAACGAAGATATATCCACAACATATGAATGGAAGAAATTGTACTTTAAAGAACCCCAAGCAATGATTTACTCACCCTCCTTGTCCCATATGTGCAGCGGCTTTGGTCCTGAAGAATAACACGGGGAAAATAAATAGAACATATTTCAGGCATAGTACAAATGAATACATTGAGAAACATTTTCTCCCCCATTTCATTACAAAGAAAACATTTTGAAAAAGATATCCTCTCTACTTATGTTTTTTTGTTTGTACATCAACAACAAACACAATCAAAGAAAATTATCAAAATGTACATGATCAACAAATCACACAATTTGTTACTTCTCCATCGATGGAATTTTCCTTCAAAAGTTTCACTGCCAAAGAATTCCCCTGGTCCCTGCCATAGAAAACTTGCACAGAAGTATCAATTTTAATATGTAAGGTGCAACACTATCTTGATGTACCACCAGTTAAATTCTTTGATCAATAATATTTTTTTACTGATTCTACAAATATCAATTATGAAAAGCATAGGACAATAAACGAATAAAGATCTCTGCGAACCTCGCATATGATTTTTTTTATGACTACTGTGGTGACATGGCCTTCCTGGCTAGAAGCTAAAGAACATAAAACTTGAGCTTTGCTGCTTCTTGTACCTAATGCTTCGTTTCAAGACTCCATGGAGGGATCATAGGCACCGTGCAAACATTGAGGGGGAGAAGACCAAGAGCCATGACTGCATGTCAATCCGGAACAAGATCCTCTGACTTACTACAAACTACTACCGTGGGACATCCCTCTCATATCGATCGTTCGTCGGGCATCCGACGGCAGCAAGAGCAAATCAGTGAAACTTTTTTTTTTGCGGGGGAACAAATCAGTGAAACTTGACTGAAGTGAACTGTGGCTTCAAATCAGTGAAACTTGACTGAAGAAAAATTGACTAAAGTTCACTGTGGCTGCAAATCTGAAACTTGACTGAAGTGAATTGTGGCTTCAAATGAGTGAAACTGGACTGAAGAAAAATTGACTAAAGTTCACTGTGGCTGCAAATCTGAAACTTGACTGAAATGAACTGTAATATATGAGAGATTAAATAATTTAAATGAAGTGAACTATGGTCCATAACACTAAATTAAAAATCATTGCAATATAGTGCATCAGACAAAAGAGATCAACTACATTTAACTGACCTGAACGATGGCCCAAACTAAACAAACACTACAGAATGAAAACTATTCTAGTTGCTTGCTTCATTAGGATCACTCAAGTTAGAGCATATGACTTCCAAGAACAAAAAGTACATCACCCTAACCCAGCTCCGCTCGTACTGTACAAAGGTATATCTACCTGCACGTTATGATCTTAGCGCGAAATTTTCTTGAGGTTGACAGAAAAATAAATGAGGTTCACAGAGGATTGCTCACCATTGATAGAAAAATACTAATTCACCTAACATGAAACAAGCGAGGAATGTGGTTGACAGAGGATCGCTCACCATTGACAGAAAAAATACTAATCCACCGAACAAGAAAAAAATGGATGAAAGTCATAGAAAAGAGAAGTAACACAAATAAGAGAATCCAGAACCAACACACCTGTGCGTCTTCTGCTTCAATAAGACCGGTGACTAATCCTATTGGGTCTTCCACAGTACCAACACTTCATAATACGTGTGTCTGCTCTCTCGATACTCTTCAGCTGCAGAGCCTCGTGCGTATGAGATGATAAGTAGTACTTCCTAGTATGATGGCAACGAATGGGATGATCAAGATCGACACACCTGTGACGGTGGAGCAAGCCACCATTTCTTATTGCCGTCTTGTTCCTGCACATGTTAAGCTAATAGTAATACTGAATCAATATCTAAATCATGGGACGGCGATCTTTGGTCTCCGCTGATGATCCGATGAGAGGGCGAGTGGAGCACAGCCATTGGCCTCGGTGAGGACGTCTTTGTGGCGTAGTTGACTTCTCGGTCCACCGCGGAAGCCGTCTCGGAGCAAGGGGATATCCCACAACTCCAAGCCGTTGCCTCCCCATAGGCTCGCATCAGAGCCGTGCGCCGCCTCTCGCCGGAGACCGTCACCACCGGAGGTTCACCGTCGAGGTTGCCGCGCCCCCGTCCTTCCTCCTCTCCCTTGCTTCTATTCTTCACGATCTCCTTCCCACCTTCGAAGCTCTTTCTCCCTGGAACCGCAGCAGGCCATGGAGGAGCTCAGCCGCCGCCGCCATCCCTCCGACTCGCCAGAGCTGGTCGTTATCGACCCGATCCAGATCCACGCCAGCCCCGCCAGAGCCCCCTGCATCGAGCTGCTGCCGTTGCCTCGTGTTGACCGCGTCGCTCGCCTGAAATCAGGTATCTGTTTGCGAGTCGGGTGTGTGAAGGAGAAAGGCTGGTGCGGGATGCGGGAGCGGTTTGCGGGGCGATGACGTGGGGTCCCCGACGACGTGCGGGATGATTTGATGCGGTGTGGATTAGCGTTTCGTTAACGAAGGCAATTTCGTTAACGATGTTTTTAGACCATTGATCATTTGATTAGACGGTCCAAATTGTAAGTTGAATCTGCCCTCTCTTCCTTTTATAGGGTTAGTAGATAAATGCTACTTTATCGTCAGATACGACTGCTATGTCAGTTGGCAGGAACAAGTTGTCTAGATCACGCGATCCTGTGTTCCAATGCCCGCGATCGTATTTATTTTTTGAGCAATGTGCCGGCACCCGGGGAGGGGATGTCAGCATCCCTCCTGGGCTGATAGGTATGGGCTAGGCCCAACTGCCTTGCTACTGCAGGAGCTACCACCGCAACGACTACAAGTACCAGCACAGCGACGGGGCTGTCTCCGCGGTCTGTCGTGACCACACGTGCCTATATTTGGGGTCTTCGGCCATGGTTTACCAAGGAGTTTTTGATCCAACTATCTTGGAAACTTTTGCATGCAGGGAGGCGTTGGCACTTGCTAGTGATCTACAATTGACACATATGGTAATAGCATCGGATTGCCAAGGTGTGGTGAACGATATTCACCAAGGGACAGGAGGTCCGCACTCAGCTATCATTCAGGAAATTTTAGGCCGTCGAAACAACTTTACTTTCGTCTCCTTTGTTCATGAGCGTAGAAATCATAATTTCGAGGCTCACAATCTCGCCAAGTTTGCTTGTAATCTTCAGTCAGGTAGACATGTATGGTTGGTCACTTCTCATGACCAACGCATTGTACCCATGAACATTCCTGTTATTCAATAAAGTGGCGAGATTTCTAAAAAAAAAAATACCAGCACAGGGGCACGCGAGGTATCCACAGGATCACGAACCCGGCACGGCGGCGGCTGTTACCATCCTTCTCCTACCTTCCTCCTTCCCCTTCTGTAAGATAGAACTCAATGAATCCTTGTACTGGTTGTAATAGCCATTTCTACTGAAGTACTTAGTAATCTTGATCGATCACTACGCCTTCCATCACTACTCTTACACCTCCCCCGTGCAAATAAGCAGCCGCCGCCGAGTCTGCCTTGCCAATACTCTCTGGAGATGCAAAGCCTCCCATGGGCGATTATCCGAAGCGTCAGCAGAGTCGGCTCTGCTGCGCCTCGCTGGTGGCTTCCAGCTCTTGCCCGACAAGATGCCCCTCCACTCATGGAGTCAGAACCGTCTTATCCAAATCAACATCTCTATAATATTTTCCGGTATGTTCTTGGCTCCTTTCGTTTCTTACTAGTAAAACGTGCAACGCACGTATCATAATCTATAATCATCACATCTATTTTCCCTTTAGTTATTTATTTGCTGAGTCATTTATGATATCTTTCATAAAGTACTCCATGAAATTTAACATCGAGAGCACAAGATGACCTGCACAATTAAGAAATTTTGATAGGTTCACTAACAAATGTCAATAAAAATCTTAATAGTTTTATAAAACTATCAATATGATCAGGACCGAACATTTATTTAAACCCTTGTGTTCTGTATTAAAAGATCAAACCACACAGCCAAATCGGACATGTCCAGAAATAATGGAACTGGACAACGTCCAACACTAAATATAAACAAAATGACCAATAGGGCAATTGATAAACAAAAATTGGACAACGCCCCACGCTTTCATCTATATTTATTTTGAAACTGCTTTGTGGACGAAACTGCACACACGACATACAACAAAACTCATACCCAACGGGTGGACTGGTGCTGCTGCCGTGCATGGATGGTGTGATCTTTAGAGCATCTACAGTCGGGCACCCCAAACCCCTCTAAAACGCCCGGACGAAGGCAGAGGCGGAGTGCGCCGTCGCCCAAGCCGCGGAGAAGGCGGAGCAGCAGGTCATCCTGGAGCCCATCCATAATGAGGCCTATGTGGAGGCCAACCGGTAATTCCTCCGGCAGGAGCAAGCGGCATCCGACACGCTCTTCGCCGAACTCGAGGCCGAAGGGAGCAGCTAGAGGCGCCGGAGCTGCAGCTGTCGCCAATGTACCCGGAGCCGGGCACGAAGATTATCGACATCTCCGACGAGGAGTAGCTAGATCATTTACGTAGTACGTAGGTTTTTAGTTTGCATATTTTTGTATGGATTTCAAAATCTAGTATGAGATGTTCGGATGCAGTTGTATTAATTTGATGGGTGCCCGCTCAGTATCCGTGAATGCGTCCGCGGACGTTTGTGTGGCCGGATTTGCCCATCGCAGCTGTAGATGCTCCTAGCATTGTCCGCAAAAATCGTGTGTGTAAGCGTATTTTTAGTTTTTTACTTGACCAAAGAGCTTCGATTGAAAAAGAAGAACAGAATTGGACACGTTGAAGCGCCTCGTCACTTACCTTATCCCTTTCGGTGTCTCCCCACCGCTCCAGAAAAAAAAAACCGCTAGCAAACCAGACCGGCATGGAGCATCACCATTTCCCCACCAGTTGGTACCGCTGAGCAGCCACCCACCACACAACAGTCAGCCGTTGCCGCCCTCGGTGCTCCCGTCGGTTACGGCGATGGAGTCCCTGGGCGTGCCGCTGCTGCACCCCATGAACGTCAACCTGGAGCAGGAGCTCGACCGCCGCTTCCGCCTCTTCCGCTTCTGGGACTGCCCTCCTGGCGGCAGCGCCGAGTCCCTCCGCGTCAACGCCTCCGCCATCCACGCCTCGTCGGCAACGCCGGATACAGCGCCGTCCCTCAAGAACGTCACATCCTTCTCCATGGCGATCAACTGCGTCGACCTCCCCAAGTGCTGCGAGCGCCGGATCCGCGTCACCAACACCCCCGACATGCTCACCGACGACATCGCCGATCTCGCCGTCTGCCTCACCATCTCCGCGCCAAGGAAGACCCCGCAGGCTGACCGCTATGCGCGCCGGCTTGTGGAAAAGCCAAGGGGGGCTACACACTCACCAGGACTGGTTTCCGATGCTTGCCCGCTGACTTCCGTTCATATTTTTCTATCCAACAATTCAGTGCATTCTTTAGTGACAATCGATTTATAACTGCCCACTTCGTTTCATCTGTCCAGCATACTCTTCAGAGCTAACAAAATGCTTCATTTTTGGCTGTTGTAAGGCCTTAACCTTATTATTTGTGTTTTCGTTCATGGTTGTTGTACATGAAAGCTTTACTTCTGAGCCATAAACGTAATGATTGTTTGAGATGCAGAATGCCATGCTTCGGTGCTTTGAATGCTTTGAGCTGAACAACAGTTCAGATATATGATTCTAGTGGTGAAAATGCTTAGAGCATTACCCTTTTTCATTGTATTTTTTGTAATTGGTTCCTGATTATTTATCACTTCTGTTGTCTGCCATCAAATGGTTGCAGGCCATGCCATTTTTGAACTTATCCACTGGGCCGTTTGTTCCTTCAAATCAGCCTACTATGGTGTTACAGAGGAGTTCAGTGGCAAGGATGTCAAATTCCTAATTGGTGACACTGAAGCGAACCAAGGGGCTTTCCAGGTTGGTTGCTTGTTTCCCTTTCTATTTCAGTAGTTATCCATACTGTTCTTTTTCTTGGTGCTAATAGATTTTTTTTTAAACATAGTACTTTGGGCTGAAAGAGGATCAGGCACCAGTTATCCTCATGACCTCATCCAAGATGGTGACTTGAAATTTTGAAGGAACAGATTTAGGCTGACCAAATTGTAAGTAGCCGTTTCTTGTTTTGCTTGGTTGAAAGACTACAGCATTATTATTTTGATCCCAGGTTACCTGTTTAGCTTTTTTTTTGTCGAATACGCACAAGCATGCGTATCATCGCATTAAAGAAGAAGCGGCAAAGAAGCCGGATACAAGGCCTTTCGTCCATTACAACGCTAATCACGAGAATTAGCCTCCACATCCACCACGCACTGCACCTACCCTACCTACTAAGATGCATGCTTCCCTAGTCCAACCTCATGCCAAGGACGATGAGGCAAGCCACAGAGCAACCTAGCTACGTCACAACCAATGCTGAGACCTCCACAACAAGACCAAGACCCAAGGCCAACACAAACCAACGTACCGCCACCCATTTGTGCCAAGAGGAAGTCGGCAAGTGAACGGCAGGGCCCGGGCGGACCAAGGGAAGGTGCCGTCGAGAGAGCACCGGAGATGACGTACATTGTGCCCAGGAGGCCCACGCCCAGAGCAGCAGTCGTTACTGACTCGAGCCGCACCATCGAGACTCCTCAAGCAACAAGGCGACGCCTTCAAGAAGGTAACAACGCCATGACGCCGCCGCCGCCCGGTCTGGAGGCCGGACCGGTTTCCCCTGAGCTCGAGCTATTTTATTACTATTAATTCATATTTGTGGGATGGAAAATTGAAACCATTCAGGAAGTCTGAGCCTATCCCCGAGGCCAACAATGAGCCTGTGAAGGTAGTTGTGGCGAACAACGTTAATGATGTGGTCTTCAAATCTGGCAAAAATGGTATTCATCTTTGTTAATCTTTTTTCTTTGCTGGATTAGGCTAGCTGTATTAAGTCACACTGATTCCTAGCGTAAGGATGGTACTGTATGGTCTATATAGGAATTAATCATATCTCGCCATTGAATACAGAGAAAGGAGAACTTGCTATATGATATAGAGATGCAACCGTCAGCCAAACTTCCTGCTACCACATGTCACTTTTGAGTTATCTGCTCTCATTTGGAGCCATGGATTGATTGCAAACGCCCCACGCTTTTGAATTTCTCAGGGATCTCTATATAACGTGTTCTTGCTCAGTGGTGCTTGTGTATTTAAAACTTTGAAAAACTATCATATCAAAATACTACAACTCTGAATTTTAGTTGTCCCAGATAACATGTGACACCCTGAGAGTTCTAGCTAATAAAATATTCAGGAATTTGAAAAAGACCTCACCAACAGATTTTCTCTTTGACAGATCTGACATATGACGATGCTAGTACACGATGGTGTTCCATGTACGCGAGACGATGTGCCCACCAGATCGAGGACAGGTATGCATGTACAAGATGGATTTCGTCAATCGATTGGAAGCATACGGCAACATGGACGGACCCAAGGGCTAGCCTAAGCATGCAGGCAGATGGATTATAGGGGAAACAAGAAGAGGGGATCTGCACCTTGGCAAGCTGGGGGTGAGATGATCCACGACGGCGAGGCGGTGCCGCCGGCTGTTAGGACCAGGTTCGCTCGAGGGCGGACGGACGTGGGTGGCGGTGTCGGGCGTCGTCGCCGGCGGCGTCCGGCGGCCTTGATGGCATGGAACTCCGCCTCGCTCGTCCGCGACATCCCAGTAGAAATCGTCGGCGTTGCAGCCGTCGGCGTCATGGGTGGCGCGACCACCAGAGGAGGGATATGGAAATCCTGGCGCTGATCGATCTAAGGGCAGGGTGTGCGGGGCAGGACGTGGATGGCAGAACATTGAATCTGAGCCATCCGAATGTTTGCTTTTTTAATAGTAGTAGAGATTACCTTCGAACAGCGAACATGTACCGTTATAATCATGCGCCTTTTCTGCTTCTGGATTCTGACCGATAATTGGATCTTATTCTGACCAAGATTTTCCTTTCCCCCTTGAAATTTTGGCCAGAATCAAGATCCAATTATTGATCCTTTTACCCCCCCCCCCCCCCCCCCCCCGAAATTTTGATTTTTAAGATCTTATTCGGAAAATTGAAAAAAAAGATCTTATTCGGAAGGCAAGTAAAATATGATCGTTTTTACTTCATGCGGCACCCCACCGTAGAAAGAAAAGGGAATTGATTTTTGTTGGTACTAAAATTAAAACTACCATTTTAATGCTGGCTATAATAGCATACATCTTATTTGAGTCGGATGCTAAGATTGACCTTTTATGCTTACCTTTGGACCCTGGAAGTGAGAAGCATAGTAAGCTGGATTTGCCGTGCCTCTCCTTCTGTTCTGCTACTACACGAGGCATGGATAAAGCAGAGAGGATGAAGGCAGCAGAGGAGAGCAATCCCATGGTAGAGACAAGTGCAATACAAGATGTGTATTACCAGCCAATCATCCCGGGTAGCAGCCACCGTAATGGTACTATATACAAGAAAAGGCTTGAATGGGAAAGTGAATACTGTGTAGATGTTGACGACCGCACAGAAAGTATGTTATCTGAATCTCTTTTTCTATTTTTATTTGTTTTATTCATTCCTAGGACATTTGGCAGCAGTAATCCCATTGATATATTATGTACTTAAAAACTTGAGGTAATGTTTGCATTATTCTTTACTGTTATGCTGGAGTTTATTCCAGTTGGCCCTGCCCTTCGTTGGGTACCCTGGGTCTTCACCCTGGGGGTGAGATGAGAAGATGGGGTGGTCGAACATATTCAGAGTTGCTGATAGTTGCTTCTGCTTGTTGCTGGTGGTGGCTGTTGTTGTCTTCTTTAACTTGTCTCCATTGTTGGAGACATGCAAATAAAACCGAAGGTTAATGGGCCTCCTTTCTTTGTTATTTACTATACTCCCTCTGTAAACGTCTTAGATTTGTTTACAGAGGGAGTATTTTACATCTGCTTCCTTCCTTTGTGCTCCAAGTTGCTATTATTGCACGGAAGCCCTACGTGTTGCCTAGTCATCAAATGCCAAGTTAACACCTAGCGCTTCTATAGTGCTAGAAGACTTCACAATGTTGTGGTGAGTCTATACCACGACACCTCTAATTCTTTGGATTACGAGGCGTGAAGGGCACTGAGGACTGAGCCGTAGCTCAGTGGCTGTGCTTGGCGGTGGCCAGCCAGCCCGCCCCGCCCGGGTTCGATCCCCAGCGGGGACGAATTCCGGGTGTCTCACCCGAAGTACTGTTCATAGGAACAGTGCTCGGCGGTACTGTTCACTGGAACCATATTCCGCTAATTAGAAGCCTCTCTTCGCGCCTGTAAGCCCCATGATGACATAGAAATCCTGTACCGGACGCTTTGGATATAGGTTGTAGGTCTAGTTTAGGCTCCCAGTAGGGTGTGTTCGTGCGTGTGGTGTGCGTTGTCTGTGGGTCTGAACAGATGCTACTACTTGTATCCCCTAAGGAGGCAGCAAAAAAAAAAGGCGTGAAGGGCACTAAATAACATTGACACCTAGTGATTGCAGTAATATCAGTTGTCAAGGTCATCACTAGCTAAGGTGGAGCACATTGACATACGTCTAGCATTTTCTCACGCCATACCCCTTACGAGTGGGGAGCCTTCTAACCAAATGGACACCTTTGTAGTAGTTGCATCCCTGTGTTAACTTTAGTTATGTCACCCGAATGTTGTTGCCAACTTTAGTAATTGGACTGTCACGAGCTAGTGAGTAACACTAAAGTTAAAAGCTAAGGATCCACCCAAATGACAAACGAAATTCCACATCAAGTTCCTGCTAATATAATATATTTGCTAGATGTGTACCTCTTCTAATCTAAAAGCACGTTTTAGGGTTTTAGGATGTGATACTGTTGAAAATTCTAGTTCAGTTTTAACTGATGTCCTTCCAATGGTTGTCGTTTATAGAAGGGATTAGTCCACAACCATTCTGTACTTATTGCCTTTGTAATGGTTGATAGATTATATGACAGAGGAGACTGGCTTGAGAGAGGAGGGAGATAACGGGGTTAGTGGAGGTGACTGGACTTTTTTATTGATTATTATTTGGTGAATCATAGATGAGTGCACACCCTTCCTTATACATGGAGGGGTGGATAACATGGCAATGAAAACTCTTATCTAATTTCACTAACGAACATAATTATATGAATTATTTGATGACTAGGGCTGACCGCCCCCTAACTTGCACACACGAAGCTGTGGTAGAAGTTGCTACCATTTCTGAAGAGTTGCATCGCCTAACTACAGGGCCCTTAACTACGTAGAAGCTTAACGGATGTTGGAGTTGAATCTCTCAACACCTCTCTTCCCTGAGATATTCTTCACACTAACACACACATAACACTAGCAATGAAGCTTAGCTGAATCACGCAACTCATTGTCTTAGAAACCGGACCGGACCGGCTGTCAGAGCGGAATCAGAAAAAGCCGAAAATGGCGATCTTCGCTGTTTCTTAAGCTCATTGGACCGTTCTGCCACTGGGCCGGACTGATCGGACTCTTTTTGCGATTCGGGGCTAAAAACCGGGAGGTCGAACCAACAAACACGCATAAATAGGAAATTAGTGTGTATTATTTGAACCTAGCTCTATATGAACAGAGACCGGCCCTCAGGTTTGGCCCAATAACCATCTCGCCCAACCAACTTTGTTGTACTGTAGAAGAAACTGAAAGTATCTTTCTTTTCTTACTATGGTATTAGTAAACAATACATATTATTTAGAGCCTAAAAAACAAGCCGATGAACCGGTAGACCGGTCCGACCAGTAAAACCTGAACTGAGGGGCTCACCGGTCCGGTCACCAGTCCTGTTTCTCACAACATGCGCAACTGCACAAGCTGTTTTGGTGACTTGTAGCTTCACAGAACCAAAATCTTTTCTGTTTTGATGCACTACAAGCTTGATATTACACATGATGCACCCTCCTGCTTATAGGACTTCTAGGTCAGTCCTATAGTCGCTGGTGCTACAGTAGACACTAGGGCGATGCTACCATACACATCAAGTTTGTTGTGGAGACTACAAATAGCTATTACAACTCAATGAACAACGCATGCTCTAGGTGTTACATGGTTATTTCATCTAGACAATTCCTCTTGTGTATCTACTGCCGACTGTTGATATTTTGGTTGAAAACCGTCCTATACTACTACGCTATAGGATGCAAGGATTATCCTAACATTCTGCCTCCTGTCCTTGTGTATCTACTCCCTCCCCCATTAATCTTGTCATATCAACCAGTGGCGGTGCCAGGATCCAGGCCTTGTGTTGTCAAGCTTTTTAAATGGACTTTTTTTTTGGACAAAATTAACAGGAACATAAAAGGCCATGCTTCATTTTACACATATTTCTGGTTGCAGCCCTTTGACAAATTTATCAATTTTTCATTGGTGTCATTACCAAACATAAGAACTAACAAGTGACAAAACAAGCCTTTTACTATGAAAAACAAGATCTTAATTTCTTAGTACGAGAAAAAAAATTGGAAGAGGAAGAAGATATAACGTACAAATGTAAGAGGGAAGTAGTAGTAGAAAGAGTAATCACGGGATTTGAGAATCGGCTGATTAGGGAAGTTATAATTTGGACGGCCGTGTGCACTTTCCTTTACTATATGGGCCAGCCAAATCACAGGCAAACCATACCAGATAACAAATGGGCCTGCCTTAGTCAGTTTCCAGAACCTGTTTCTTAGCCCTGGAGAGTACGGAGACGTGGTGGTCTTCGATGTTCCAAATTGATGTGTAGTCAATTGACTACCCAGCTGTAACGTGGCTTCGCCACTGATATCAACACCATCAACATCATGCGCCCCATCTCCTGATGGCTTTGTACCGCCTCATGGCTAGTGACGACATCACACACCGACTATCTAACAACATCACACTGATATTTCTTGTGACAATGGCATCACACCATTGTTTTGAGCATCTCACCGACCCTTCTGAAATGATGGCATCACACCATCATTGTCGGTATCACACTAACTCTTCCCGACGATGGCTAACACCACTGTCGTCTTTGGCCACATATTGATGCTTCATATGACATTGGCATCACACCGCCGGGCGTGCACTCCCCTCAACTCCTCTTATAGGGTTGCTGGCCTTAGCAAGGAGTGCTTTGTATTTCTTCTCTGGACACTCGTAAGCACAATGCCCAAAGTCATCATAGTTGTCATTGTACCTATCTTTGTGGGCTACACCGCGTCCACGACCACAACCTCATCCTTGTGACAAGTCATGCCCTCTTGTCATGAGAAGTTGCTCTTCCACCTCTCGTCTTTAGCCCCTTTATAAGCTCTTCATAGGCCTTGAGTCGAGTGACCCAATACCCTCCTCCATGACCATCTTGTTGACATCACTAAATAGCGCAATTGATGAAGCAAAATGGATGAATTTGTTGGAGACAACTCGCAGCTTCTTCACAACGTATTTCTCCTCCATCGTGTCTCCAAGCTCATGGATATGCCCCACAAGCATCGTGAATTTCGCAGCAAAGTCATTCTCAGGCTCTCCATCAGCCAGCTTGAGGCTATTAAACTCTGAGCGCAAGTGATAGATCCTTGCCTCTTGGACGAGCTCGACGCCCACATGCATGGATTGTAGCCTGTGCACACATCAGACGTGATCTCCTCTGCAACACGTAAAGGCCAGCTCCTCCTTGCTCTCATCAACCTCATTTGGATGAGCTCTCATGATCAACGACACCCCCCTGCACCATTTGCTCGCAGGAGGTACTTCCTCATCATCTTCCATGCTGCGTAGTTCGTCCTTGTTAGCTGCGGGAACGAAATCCTCCCTGCTGCTGCTGTCGCCAGGTTGCGTAAGCCACTAGTCACCATGGCTCCACTCGGTGCAGTGTCACGTGTCATCGCCAGTGTCATCGTCTTCGTCATCACCTACCTCTGTTACCAATTGTTGGAGTTTGAATCACTCAATTGCTCTCTTCCCTGGGATCTTCACACGCTCTCAAATACACGCACACAACACTAGCAATGAAACTTAGCTGAATCACTCAGCCTCTCCCTCCCTCTCTCTCTCTCCCCCTCCCCCCCCCCTCTCTCTCTCTCTCTTCCCCGCTCCCTCCTCCCGATCCCCCTCACAAGTACACAAGCTGTTTTGGTGGCTTGCTGCCTCACAAGGCCAAAATCTTCTATCTTTCGATGCACTGCAAGCTTGATATTACACAAGATGCACCCTCCTATTTCTAGGAGTTCTAGGTCTGTTGGTGCTACAGTACACGTCAAGTTATTTTTGGACACTAAAACTAGCTATTATAAGCTCAATGCACATGTCATGCTCTAGGTGTTTAATAGCTGTTTTGTCTAGACAATTCCTATGGTACTGCCTCCACAGACTGTTGATATTTTGATTGTAACCCATCCTATACTACTATCCTATCATTGTTAGCTTATGCAGCACTTCCGCTTCTACCTGTTGTGGCCATGTCATTTTTGTGACTGCTACTGAAGGTTACCGCCTCCATTGCATGAGGCTGAACTGCCCCAGTTGCAGAAGCGTCGGGTGACACAGCAAGAGGGTGCCACACTCGTAATCGTAACATTGTCGTCATCAAAGTCATCCACCTCGATGTCGAATTGCTGCGTGCAGCGGTGACCATATGCATACTGCTCATCGCAGTTTGCACAAATATGTTGTTGGCCACTACAGTTGCTAGACACCTCATTACTGTTGTTGAAGGTGTTTGCTCTTTCTTCACTGTAGTTGAAGCCATGGTGGTCATGGGACAAACCCATAGGCTAGCAATTGATGGCAAAGCAGTAGTTGGCTCTGATACTAGCCCCTTCGCAGCCCTCCTTATCGCTTCATAAGTTAAGTTTATGTGGGTAAATTGTGTGTGGATAAACTATTTTTAAGTTTGTATTATCCTGCCCATACCTGAATTCTTTGGGTGTTATTTCACTCATACCTACCTAAATAGTTCGTGTATGGATTTGAATAGGCAGTTGTTACCCATTTGCAGGCCTTTAAATATGTGCTGCACAACGTAAGTTACTTATAGTATTCATTTATCAATTGCATATTAACTAACAACAGCAATATAATATCGTTGGTGAAGCTCAGCTGGAGCCAGCATCTTGGGACGATATGACATGTGACATGATGCAGATTTTCTCCTTAAAGTTAGCTAAATCTCCTATCAACAGTGGCTCAATGCAGTTATATGGATACATCGCGGCACGAGATGAATATGATTTAAGGCTTAATTATCTTTTCAATCGTAGCAGAGAAGATCCCATCGTCGTGCAACAGGTGAATATCAATACTTTTCTGCAGCCATTGTACATTGCATCCAGAGAATAATGAGATCGAAGCTGATGTACTCCCTTTTCCCAAAGTCAAGGCATGCTTGACTTTTCACTATCTTTGATTCTGACTTTGACCAGTAATTTCTACCAACATACATGAAATGGACATACTTGGATGGCATCTTGCATTTATCTTAAATGTTATTTTTATGCCATATGTCCTTACACTAACTTTACAGACATATTATAAGCAAAAATCTTAGTCAATCTCGTACATTGAAGACTGTAAGAATCAAGTGCGCCATACAGTTCAGGGAGGGAGTACTTCTGATGGCATACTACAAACTCCTAATGTTCTTCCAGTAATAGATGCTTGGATAGTGTTGTAATACATGGGGTAAAAGTAACAGACAGATTATTGTGTTGGTGGTCATAACGATGGGCGTACCGGGCAGCTTAAGGTTTCGTTGTGCTATTGCTGTTACTGTGCCTGGAGCGGCCCAGTTTCACCCCTTCAAAATAGCCTTTGACTTGAAGAATTAGTCTGTTCATGCTGGCGTCCATTGCATGGCAGACTCGCAGGTCATAACTGCAGGTTGTCGCTGCTGAGTTGCCTTCAGGAAGATGAGTCGACGCGTGGCTGCTACCTTGTAGGGTTTGCAATTGCAAACTACAGGAGTGGCCGAGAGATTGCCAGCCATGGATGATGAATGTTCAGATGAGTAGCCCTAGGCCCTAGCGCCTTGGGCTCGGACATGGCAGCATTTACTTGGGCCTTTGGGAGTTACGGAGTTAGGTGGTTTGGCCCATAGAGGTTGTTACTTCGGTTAAATTGAGTAACCTCACCGTCCGAGATGACTCATATTAAACCAGGTCTACCATAATGCAACCGAAGAACCGAAGACCGGATTAACTTGCTATGCCCACCCTATTCATACCCTGCAATCCTAGATCCTCTGGATTGCCCATATTAGCTAAATTATATTTCATATAAGTTAGTGCCTCATGGACCTGCCTTTTGCTGATGCGCAGAGCACCACCACGTAAACCCAGAATGTCTAATAACCTGATGGATATTTTAGACCTGAAAGTGTGTTTTGATTTTACTATGGTCTGTTTAGTGAAACTTATTCAAAGTATTGGAAGCAACAATGTCCTGGTAAGAATGGACAATGTCACTGTGGTGGAAGCTTTGAGGCACAATGAAGGTCATTCTATGGTGGCAGCTCCTCTCCTCGAGGGCTGCAGAATGTTACTTAGAGAAATCGAGTAGGTTACTATTGAGCATTGTAATAGAGAGTCGAATGTAGTTGCTCATGAGCTAGCGAAGTGGGGTCGTGCAAACAATCCATCCTTGTGGGTAGATGCACCCCTTGATTTTATTTCTATATTTTTAGCTGATGATGTAAGCGTTATTTAAAGTTAATAAAGCAAGCCATGAAGGCCTTCCCGTATAAAAAAAGTTTTGAGTTTGTGTAAAACTCCTAATTTGCTTGTTTTTTTTTTATCTGTTGGCATCATTTGCAAGATAAGTATTAGCTTCAGTTTTTTTTTTGTTATATGAAGTACTAACAGCAATAGTTTTACAGGGTTCTCTCATTCAAATGACCGGACCTAAGAGAGGCATTGCATTTCACTGTGATGTTCTACTTGAGTTTGACATGAGGATCAAGAACGGAGAAAACGAAGGAGATGACACACAGTTGATTGATGGAATGTCGGAATTTCATGGACTATTAATGCCATGGGAACCAACTGAAATTCCCATTAATGGTAATTGTGCTACAGTTGAGATGTCTGCTGCACTTGTTAGTAATGCAATTGCGGCCATTGTAGAAGTTATCATATCAGAAGCACATGGTGGTTTTGATCTATCCCTCAGTTCCATCGTTTCTGTTGTGGAAGAACATGAATTTCAGCTTTTTCATGGCTCTGCTGGCGACTGGTGTGGTGTAAGGAGGTTTGTGATTGCTGTCACAGTAAATACTATGTTGCTTTTGAAGTTCATGGTTGGTCACAGATGCTCCAACGGTAACATTGAAGACACTTGTTCCTTCAAAGCCAAGCTAAACGGACACGCCAGCCATCAAATAAATTTTGAGGCTGCCTCTATCTTGACGAAGGTGACATGGGCGGCATGGTCTCATGAAATGTTTTGTTGACTAGATATTGATTGTCTTTGTGTTGGAATCGGGTACTGTTATACCCGATTCCTATTTCAATTAGTAGTAGAGACTGTTTTCTAGTAAGTTTGTTTTATGCTTCGTTATATTCACATCAGATATTGATCCGAGAGGCATTATGCATGACAAATGTGTAACATCAAACCTGATTCCTTGAAGTTTTGGCCAATGTGCGCATGACGAATGCAGCGTTTAACTCTTAGAAATTGTTGATGTCAGCAAAGATTTAATTGAAATTTAAAATTCAAAATGTTGTTTTGATTCAAAAATCATTTTCACATATCGTCAATCATTTTCACATATAGTCATGATGAGACCTTCGAAACTAGAGCCCAGGTTGGTATGTTTTAATGATTTTTTTGGTTAAAAAGTTACCGTGCCTAAACTGCACAAGTTATTAACTTGTTCACTTGATTCTGTAAAGAGTTGTCCATATTGTTCATATATCTACTGGGATCTACATCTTCGCACGCAAAAAAGTGCCTCCTTATTACGGGCAAAAAGAAATTTATTCCTTCCCTGAAATCTAGGACTCATCAGTTATATCTTCGCACGCAAGGAGGCTGACATGTGTGTCAATAGCTCGAAGCATGCGAAAGGCGTTGTCAACTTAGTTAGCAAATGATTTTGTCATTCGTAGTCGTTGGATGTACATCCAACGCCCGACATGTATCTTCAATCTCTTGTCTTCTTCCTCTAGCGTCGGCGGGACCTCCTGCTCCCGCCTTCGGTGGTCAGCAGCGCTGCTTTGCACGCCTCGCTGCGAAGCGCTACCCTACCGCCGGCCAGGCCATCCCTCCACCCATCCACCCCCTCCTATTATTCTCCGCCGACTGCAGCCCCAGGCCGCACGGAACCAGTCAATCTGTCTGCGACTCCACTGCCGCATCTTCCCCATCTCCGGGTGTCAGAAGTACGACGATCTATGGGACCAGTGAGGCCCCTTTGCAGTTCGGCTTAGGAGATCGACGAGCACGGAGAGCAAATCCAAGAGTACACGCGCGAGGTTCGGGCCGCCATGGAGGCGTAAAAGCCTACTCCTGTCTTTGGGTGGTTTGACTTGGGGCTCAAGTTACAAGCGCAGCTTGCCGGAAAAACGTGAGCAAGGTGCAGCTATTGTGTAAGCGTGAGCAAAGTGTCGACCCGTGCCAAGGTAGCCATGGGCCTCCTTTTATAGACAAAAAGGGGTCACCACAGTGGCAATACGGTCATTACATCTTGTGAATAGTGGTCTCGACGCTATCCAACATAATCCTGCAGGACTAGGACAAGGGCATTTAATGCGTCGTGAACTGATAGCAATCCTTTGGCCAAAGGCGTCTCTCCTTCTGTGCCGTCGACATGGACGAGCCTATCTTCTTGACACGTCCACTAGACGGGTGTCAATAAAGTTGATCTGCATGCGACGTGCTGACACGCATCCTGATGATCCTCCCCAAGTCGCTCGTCCGCTTGACACCTAATATTGACAAGCCATCAGTTGGTTGATGAGGTGGAGTGGTCGAAAAGCGTGAAGGGGAACTTCCCGGCAAGGATCTTGCTGGGTCGTGGCTTGCCGGTGCGGAGCTTGCCGGCAATTGGAATCTTGATCTTCAGTACTAACTTAGTACTTCTCGATCACCTACCTGGAGGACTTCTTCACGGTCTTGGTGTCCGAGTGTTGAGGCTTGGGTCGATTTATCCTCCGGCAAGGCTTTGCCGTATGGAGGGTTGCAACTGCATGTGCACGAGTCTGGGGTACTAAGGGACCCCTAATTTAGAACACTGACAGGAGCCCCTGGGCCTGGGCCATACATGCATGCGAGGCGTTGTTGGGCTAGGCCCAAACAGTGCACGGCCATGCGTGGCAGAGAATAACTGTCGTAATTTTCTCTTTTACCATGCCCCATGATGGGCATTAAATGCGAAACATGGGAGAGGTGGAACGAAACGGCTGCCAGGGGTAGTGCGCCTGAAAAGCGCAACCACGTAGGACGGTAAAGAGCCAGCCCCCGCGCCTTCCCCATAAAAAGGGAACCGCGAGAGGCGCTGCTCATGTACCCCCTTTCGTTCCCAATCTAGCATCTGCCTCCTTCGTCTTCTTCCTTGCGCAAGAACAGAGCACTCTGCTCCTTCCGCCGCCGCTCCATCGTGCCACTATCCCCCACCAAACCCACTTCCTCGGCAGCCGTCATGGCCCCCCAAAAGAGGCCAAGGCAAAGCTAAGAAGCTAGCCGACCCGGAGCAGAGGAGAGGAAGGCAGAGATGACGGCGCTGCGGAAGAACAACATCGCCTTTGCGCCGGTGCTGAAGCAGGAGGATCTCATAGAGCGGTACACGTTCATGTGGGGGAGGGAAACGGCGTCCCACCCCGCGCCACAAGTTCTTCCCGAATGTTTGGAGAGAGAGGTGTCGATAAAAACAAAATACGGACATAATAGCATCATGATCATTATTATAGCAGCAACGTTTATTATCATAAAACTTCCCATGAGCAAGTATTCATCACAACAACGAAGTATAAGGCATAAACTTTCTTGAAAACTAACAAACTATGTTCTCAGTCAACAATGCAATTGCAATTCATCATATTTTCTGGAAGGTTCTTGTAACACCCCCAGTGGTTAGCTACAGTAATCCCCCTTTTGATAATGCCATGTCATCATGATCAACAGTGATTAAACATCATTCGGAACATATCTCATTTCAAATGGAAATTCAAACTTAAAGTGAAAATAAAAGTTTTTCAAATCCAGGAACTAAAATGTTCATCATGTTGCAAATAATCCAGGGTCATTTATAAAATTAGCAGCAACATTAATTGAAATATTTAAATGACTCTAATATCCTAAAACAGTACCAAAACAGCAAGGTTTAATCCATTTTATTTAATACAAAATTTATATGAAATCCATTTGCCTCCAAACCAATTTCTAGCAGTGTTAAATAATGCACTGTATTTATTGGACCAAATTACCTATCTTACAAAACAATATTTGAGGCCACACATTTTGCAAAAGTGAGAAAAGAGAGAAAAACAGAAAAGAAAAGAAGGAAAAGAAAAAGACCCACTGTGCCTGGGCCTCGAGTGCATAGGGAGGCCCAGCCCACCCCGCATCTCCTCCTACCCCTCGCACTACTCATCCCCGCGCCGCTGTCGCCGCGCGCGCGCTCACCGCGCCAGGCCCCCCCTCTCCTCTGCTCGACAGTGAGCGGCTACAGGGCTCGTGGAGGGGATAAGGCACCCCCCTCGCCCTTCTGGCAAACCCTAGCCGCCCATTCGCCCCTCTCCCTCGTTCCCCACCTCGCCCGACGCCGCCATGGCCTCGCCGCCGTAGAACGCACGGCCACCGCCACCGTCTCATCGCCTCTTTGCGTCTGCCTGCTCCACCGTCGACTGCTGCGTCGACCAGAGCCACTTGGCGGAGCCGGAACCCCTTGCATTGAGGCCCTCAACCTCGTCTTCTTCCTCGGACGCCGGAGATCGTCGCCACCGCGCTGACTGCTTCGAGCCTTCCCTGAGCCCACTTTGCACATCTGCAGGACCGTTGTAAGCTGCTGCTTCTTTTCCCTCTCTTCGCGCCGTCATTTGCGATCCCTAGCGGGCTCCTCCACCGTAGCCGAACACGCCGCCGCCTCATTGGTCGCCGGCGATGCTCCGGTGACCAATTGGTCACGGGGCCGAGTCCGTTGAGCTCAGCGCCTCGTGTAGGGCCTCGCTAGCTACGTCTTTTGCCCGTTAGCACGCCGCTGCCACGTTTCCCTCTCCGCCCAACTCCGGCTGTCCGCTGCGGTGCTCGCCGCCGTCACCTCCGGCCAACTCCGGCCATGTCTTCACCGCCATTCGACGTGGCTCCTTCTCCTCTTTCGAATGCACCTAGCCGCGCCCAAAGTGGAGCCCTGTACGCGAAATTCGACTCCGGCCGAGGCCTCTCCGTCGCGTTTGAGGTCGCCGGAGTAAGTCCGGCGGGCGGCGTTGACCGGCGCCGACGTGGCCGACCTGGGCCACCCCAGGGTCACCGCCTGGTGGGCCCCAGGGGCCCAGCTGACCAGTTGACTTTGGTTAACTACTGACTGGACCAGCCCCAGTCGCTGACAGATGGGGCCCACCTCCCTAATTAACTAAAGCTGTTTTAGAATTAACTAATGACTTAATTAGTGGCTGACAGGTGGGCCCAGTAGCTTAATTAGCTAAATTAGATTAAAATTAGACTCTGAATTAGCCACTCTGTATGACAGGTGGGGCCCAGCTGTCAGGTTTGACCTGAACAGCTGCGGTTGACCTGCTGACCTCATGCTGACATCATGCTGACGCAATAATGCATTTCTGTTAATTAAAATAAATCCAGGAATTGTTTAAAACTTTGAAAAATCATAGAAAATAAACCGTAGCTCTTATCGAAAAACTTTGTACATGAAAGTTGCTCAAAACGACGAGACAAATCCGACCGTGCCATCTATTTCCGTGTCGGGGCCCTCTACGGATGTGAACCCGTAACTTTTTGCCCATTTCCGGTAGATGAATAGTGCATACACCCCGGTTAATAATTCCAACTTAAATCCTAAAATAACTAAAATGATTTAGACATGTCTTTAGGCAACCCTGCACTGCATGTTAGCATAGCATGCTCTGTGTTGCATATGATTGCTGTGTATTTATCTGTTTCCTCCCCCTCTTCTCTCTCGGTAGACCCCGACACCAACGTAGTCCCCGAGGCCGACGCAGCTCTGGAGATCGACTACGCCCCTGACGACCAGTCCTTTGCTGCAGAGCTTCCAGGCAAGCACCCCCCCTTGAGCATGCCTATATCGCCTATTCTTTCTCTCTTATGCTTGCATTAGAATTGTTGCTGCTACTGTTTATCCTATTCTGATGCATAGCCTATTTTTGTAACTGTTGTTGATACCTACATGCTTATCCTAAACTGCTTAGTATAGGCTGGATAGAGACCCAAGTGACCCCACTGGTCCCGGTTGCCCCGCTGGATCATCGAAAGACTCGACGACCAGGCCCCAACACCGCACAGCACATCCCTTTTATCTGTACGACACTGCAGTGTTACTATCGAGTGCCGAGGGTGATACCTCGTAAGCACTTCCGATGTTAACTCTGTGGAGTAGTTACTCGGTCGTGGTCATCGAGGGTGATTCCTCCTTCACTATTTCCGGTAACGATGCTGTCGTGCAACCCCTCAAGTGTGAACCCATCGAGGGTGATTCCTCCGAGTTCACCTTGACGGTTACATCGAGTAGGAATCCAACGACGGTGATACCTCGGATTCCCCTGATGTTATGGACACACGGATACTTGGACTTTACAACTGTTACTTGGAAAGGCGGGTCGACCCTGAGGGGTACCCGCGAGTGTTGTGGAGACGGGTTGACCTGGAGGGTGCCCGAGATATGAATACGAGGTGTGGCCGGGCATTCTTAGCCCTTGCCGCAAGTCCTCGAGACGGGGCGACGGGGTCACATCGATCGTGAGTCTCTGCTCATTACCGCATGCTACCAACACACTAACGATTTGGATATTTGATCCGAGTGGGCCTCTGGCCCGATAGCACTAACCATCACGTGGGAACAGTTATGGGCACTCTGCGTCATATGCATCAGCCGAAGCTCTATAGATGTCAGCGAGGAGCGGCCCGCTCTGGATTGGACTGGTTAAGCCTGCGCTTGTATTAAGGGGGCTAGGTCTGCTTCCGGGCGTCCTCGCAACGTGCAGGAGCGCGCAGGGCGAAGGCCCAAGACCCCTGTGCGCATAGGTTAGTCCGGCGTGCTGACTTCTCTGTTAAGCCTATGTCGGGTTGCGGCGTATCGTTTGGCCGAGGCCGGGCATGACCCAGAAAAGTGTGTCCAGCCGGAGTTAATCGAGCGTGGTGGGTAAGTTGGTGCCCCCTGCAGGGAAGAACTAATCTATGCATAGCCGGATCCTCGGTAACAGACGCTCGGAGTTGTATCCCGATCGATACAACTAGAACTGGATAGAAATGGATACTAGGGCTCTGGGATTGCTTTCTCGTAGGAAGTCGAGAAAGGATATCTGGCCGAGGTTGATACTGATTACTGCTACTACTTTATGATGTACTAATCTACATTCTTCTAATGCTGCAAGACCGCTGAAGATGCTAGTCTTCGATAGGGCTAGGCCTTCCCTCTATTCTGGCATTTCTGCAGCCCAGTCCACATATACTGCCTCTCTTTGATAATGTTGCATATGTAGTGTAGATCCTTGCTTGCTGAGTACTTCAGATGAGTACTCACGGTTGCTTTGCTTCCTCTTTTTCCTCTTTTCCTTTTGATGCAACCAGACGACGGAGCCCCGGAGCCTGCTGCCCCCGTCGACGACTACTACTACCACCCCGAGGGTGGTTACTACTACGAGCTAGCCGACGACTAGGAGTAGGATCGGAGGGTCCCAGGCAGGAGGCCTTCGCCTTTTCGATCATAGTGTTTCTTTTGCCCCGCCTTCTTAAAGGCTTATCTGTTTTATCTTTTATATATCTGTACCCAGATATCTGATGCTTCCACTGACGCTTGTAAGCGAGCTTATGTATTCGAGCCCTCGAGGCCCCTGGCTTGTAATATAAATCTTGTATGACTTTATTTATGTTTTAGAGTTGTGTTGTGATATCTTCAAGTGAGTCCTTAGGCTTGATCATGTGCATTTGCGTGTATGGTTAGTGCACGATTAAGCCGGGGCCGTCACAGGTTGGTATCAGAGCTGACTGCCTGTAGGAATCACCTTTTCCAACTCCTTGGCCGAAGTTGAGTCTAGTCGTCCAAAACCGTTTTACTAACTTGGCTGTGTGGCTAAAGGGCCTGATACGTCTCCAGCGTATCAATAATTTTTGATTGTTCCATGCTATTATATTATCTGTTTTGGATGTTTTATATGCATTAATATGCTATTTTATATTATTTTTGGGACTAACCTATTAACCTAGAGCCCAGTGCCAGTTTCTATTTTTTTCCTTGTTTTTGAGTTTCGCAGAAAAGGAATACCAAACAGAGTCCAAACGGAATAAAACTTTCGCGATGATCTTTCTTGGACCAAAAGAAAACCAGGAGACTTGGAGATGAAGTCGGAGGAGCCACGAGGCGGCCACAAGGATGGAGGGCGCGCCCCCCACCCTTGTGGGCCCCTCGTGCACCTCCTGGCCTAATTCTTTCGCCTATATATACTCTTATATGCCCAAACCACCAGAGGCATCCACGAAAATACTTTTCCATCGCCGCAACCTTCTGTACCCGTGAGATCCCATCTAGGGGCCTTTTCCGGCGTCCTGCCGGAGGGGGATTCGATCATGGAGGGCTTCTACATCAACACCATTGCCCTTCCGATGAAGCGTGAGTAGTTTACCTCAGACCTACGGGTCCATAGCTAGTAGCTAGATGGCATCTTCTCTCTCTTTGATTCTCAATACCATGTTCTCCTCGATGTTCTTGGAGATCTATTTGATGTAATACTTTTTTGCGGTGTGTTTGCCGAGATCCGATGACTTGTGGATTTATGATCAGCATATCTATGAATATTATTTGAATCTTCTCTGAATTCTTTTATGCATGATTTGATATCTTTGTAATTCTCTTCGAACTATCGGTTTGGTTTGGCCAACTAGATTGGTTTTTCTTGCAATGGGAGAAGTGCTTAGCTTTGGGTTCAATCTTGCGGTGTCCTTTCCCAGTGGCAGTAGGGGCAGCAAGGCACGTATTGTATTGTTGCCATCGAGGATAAAAATATGGGGTTTTCATCATATTGCTTGAGTTAATTCCTCTACATCATGTCATCTTGCTTAATGCGTTACTCCGTTCTTTATGAACTTAATACTCTAGATGCATGCTGGATAGCGGTCGATGTGTGGAGTAATAGTAGTAGATGCAGAATCATTTCGGTCTACTTGACACGGACGTGATGCCTATATTCATGATCATTGCCTTAGATATCGTCATAACTTTGCGCTTTTCTATCAATTGCTTGGCACTAATTTGTTCACCCACCGTAATATTTTCTATCTTGAGAGAAGCCTCTAGTGAAACCTAGGGCCCCCGGGTCTATTTTCCATCATATTACTTTCCGATCTACTATTTTGCAATCTTTTATTTTCAGATCTATAAACCAAAAAACCCAAAAATATTTACTTTAAATTTTGTTTAGTTTTACCTATCTCTATCAGATCTCACTTTTGCAAATAACCGTGAAGGGATTGACAACCCCTTTATCGCGTTGGGTGCAAGTTGTTTGATTGTTTGTGCAGGTATTCGGTGATTTGTGCGTTGTCTCCTACTGGATTGATACCTTGGTTCTCAAACTGAGGGAAATACTTATCTCTACTTTGCTGCATCACCCTTTCCTCTTCAAGGGAAAAACCACCGCAAGCTTAAGAAGTAGCAGGGCCCACATCGCCTTTGGGTGGTATTAGGATCTTTTATTCCTCGTCTTACTCTGGGACTCTGATCTCTCTTCCTTTCGGGTTAAAATTTTATAACTCCAACATTAGGTTCTCGTGATCGCATCCACCCGGAGTTCTGAAATTACCCCCCCCCCCTTTCTTCAAGATTGTGGGCCATATTCTACTTACAGGATCCTTTTATCGAGGACACCCTGTGTTGTCACTTGCAGATTCCTCACTCCAACAGTTTCTCCGACGTTGATGTAGCCTTTGCTATGTCTCGTTGTGTACTTCCTTACCGCGTGCCTGCGCGCCGCCTAGCATGTCTAGCTTCTAAATTGCGCCGTTATGTTGTCCGCATGTACCTGACTCAGTGTATGGATCTGTAGGTCTTAATTGACTACTGTTAAGTATCTATTACACTGCTCAAATATTGTCGTGGTACATCATGCTAGTCGTTAAACCCTTGCAATTGCTCTTACTAAACTACCCCTGTTGAAACTTAGCAGGATGGTTAGACCAGGTGGTCGTGGTCGTGCCCCTGAACAGCCACCACCGCCAGATTATATGGCAGCTATGATGTAACAATTCGAGCTCAACCGTCAGTTCATGACTGGGATTATGGCTCAGTTCCCGCACCAGAACAACCAGGACCAGAACCCTGCTTCAATAACTCTGTCGGAATTTGTGCGTCTTAACCCCACCCAGTTTTGCAATTCTGAAAAGCCACTGGATGCTGATGACTGGATTCGCGACATCACTCACGAGATGGAGTCTGCTAATATCTCCCCTGCCAACTTTGTCACCTTCGCGTCCTTCTTCTTAAAGGGTCCCGCTGCTCAATGGTGGGACACACATAAGCGTACACTGCCTGCTGGAACAGCTGTTACTTGGCCAGAGTTCCAGGCTGCTTTTCGTGCCCGATATATTCCTCAGGGAATCATGGACCGGATGAGAACCCAGTTCTGCAACCTCACTCAGGGCAACAAGACTATCGAAGCCTATCAGCGGGAATTCCTTGACCTGTCCCGCTATGCTGAAGAAGACATCGCCATAGATGCTCGTAGACAAGAGAAGTTCCGTAGTGGACTCCACCCAGACATCGAGCTTGCACTTGCTGCTCAAGACTTCACCGACTTTGCTACCCTTGTGAACAAGGCTATTCTGGTTGAGACCGCTCAGATCAAGCACAAGGAGTCACAGAAGCGCTATCGTGATGCTGGCTCATCTTCGGGCTCGTCTTCACAAAAGCGCCGTATCTGGATTCCCCACAGCATGTACCGTCCAACTGCACCTGCACCAGGGCCGTACCATGCTGCACCTCGTCTGCCTCCTCCACCACCGAGGCAGCTTCTTCAAGCTGCACCACCCCGAGCTCCTGCAATTCGTCCAGACAGTGGGCTCTGCTTCAAGTGTGGCCATCCGGGTCACCGTGCCAGAGACTGCTCACAGGGTCAGAATCAGCTGGTCCTTCCTCCAGCTGGCCGTGGAATTGTTCAGCAGTGCAACAATAATGCCAGGCCTTCTTATGGTCGTGGGCAGGCCTATCACGTCAACATGGCTGAAGCTCAAGATCAACCAGAAACTGTGATGGGTACACTACTTGTTAATTCAGTACCTGCATCTGTTTTATTTGATTCAGGAGCATCGCATTCATTCATGTCGGAAGATTTTGCATTCATGCATAACATCAAATGTGACAACCTGCACCATCCGTTAGGGGTAGACACTCCCGCAGGTCGGTGCCGAGCATCCATGTTCAGCCCCGAAGTCACTGTTGAGATTGAAGGGAGAAAGTTTCAGGCTTATCCCATCATATTGAGTTCTTCCAAAATTGATCTTATTCTGGGAATGGATTGGTTGAAGGCTCATTACGCCTCAATCAATTGTGCCACTAAAGTTGTACACCTCCTGGACCCATCAGATGAGCTAGTGAATTACCATGCCCAGATAACTCAAAATGCTGAGGCTCAAATCTATGCCTTGAATGCGTTGAACGCTTCTCCGCTTGAGGGGTCGAAAACATTCCAGTCGTCTATGACTTTCAAGACGTCTTTCCGGAAGAACTTCCAGGAATACCCCCTGTTAGAGCTGTCGAGTTTGTCATCGACTTGAAACCAGGCACAACTCCTATTGCGAAGCGTCCTTATAAGATGCCTCCGCACCACCTTCTAGAGCTTAAGGAGGAAATTGACAAATCACTCCGCAAAGGCTTTATCCGTCCAAGTTCCTCTACCTGGGGAGCACCTTCACGCTTCGTTAAGAAGAAGGATGGAACTAATCGATTGGTTCAGGATTATCGGCCCATTAACCAAGCCACAATCCAGAACAAATATCCGCTTCCCCGGATCAATGACTTGTATGATCAACTTGCTGGATCATCGGTGTTTTCTAAACTCGACTTGAGGTTGGGTTATCATCAGATCCGTGTCCGCGAAGAGGATATTCCCAAGACTGCATTTGTTACTCGCTATGGCTCTTATGAGTACACTGTCATGTCATTTGGCTTAACAAATGCTCCAGCCACATTCTCCCGTCTAATGGATTACATCTTCATGGATTACCTCGACAAGTTCGTCGTGGTGTATCTAGATGATATTCTGGTCTATTCAAAGAATAAGGAAGAACATGCTGAACGCCTCCGTCTTGTACTGGAAAGGCTCCGAGAACACCAGTTGTATGCCAAATACTCCAAATGTGAATTTTGGCTTTCTGAAGTAACCTACCTTGGTCATGTGATTTCCAAGGATGGAATTGCTGTTAACCCAGAGCGGGTTCAGACTATTCTGGACTGGACTCCTCCGAAGAACGTCAAGCAAGTGAGAAGTTTTCTCGACCTCGCAAGCTATTTCCGTCGATTTGTCGAGAACTTTTCCATGATTGCTAAGCCCCTGACTAATCTGCTTCACAAAGGCGTTAAGTTTGAGTGGACAGACAAATGTCAGGAAAGTTTCCAGACTCTCAAGGACAAGCTAACTTCTGCTCCAGTGCTTGCTCCTTCGGATTCTCGCAAAGACTTTGTGATATATTGCGATGCCTCTCGTCAAGGATTAGGCTATGTCCTAATGCAAGAACGAAGAGTAATTGCGTATGCTTCGCGTCAACTGCGTCCGCATGAAGAAAATTATCCAGTGCATGATCTTGAACTTGCTGCAGTGATCTATGCATTGAAGCTGTGGCGGCATTACCTTCTTGGTAATCGTTGTGAGATTTATACTGATCACCAGAGTCTGAAGTACTTGTTTACTCAGCCGGATCTTAATCTCCGTCAACAGCGATGGTTGGAAACAATTACGGACTATGACTGTGGTATTTCATATACCCCTGGCAAGGCTAACGTGATGGCTGATGCCTTAAGCCGCAAGTCCTATTGCGACAACCTCATGGTTAGGCGAGCTCAACCTCGTCTTTTTGAAGAACTGCGCAAGCTGAATCTGCGTATTGTTCCACAGGGTTCTCTTAATAACCTTGTGATACAACCAGATCTTGAGAAAGCTGTTAAGAATGCGCAAGCTAAAGATGCTAAAATTGATCTGATGAAGAAAGATCTTCACCTGGAAAAGTACAGGGATTTCTCGCTGTCTGAAGATGGAACCTTGTATTTCAGAGACCGCATTGTGGTACCTCGCTTCGAGCTTATGACTGACAAGGTCATGAAGGAGGCACATGATACACCGCTGTCTATTCATCCGGGTAGTACCAAGATGTATTGTGATCTCCGTCAAAGGTACTGGTCGTCCAAAATGAAGCAGGATATCGCTCGATACGTTACTGAGTGTGATGTTTGCCGCCGCGTTAAAGCAGAACATCAGAAGCCTGCTGGAATTCTGCAACCGTTACCTATTCCTTTGTGGAAATGGGATAAAGTGCAAATGGATTTCATTACTGGCCTTCCCAAGTCACAGAAGGGTCATGATGCTATTCTTGTCGTCGTCGACCAACTCTCTAAGGTTGCACACTTTCTGCCTGTCAAGGAGACTATCACTGCTAGTCAGTTAGCAGAGTTATATATCTCCAGAATGGTTTCACTCCACGGCATTCCGAAGGAGATTAGTTCGGACCGTGGCGGTCTTTTCACCTCAAAGTTCTGGGAAAGTTTCCAAGAAGCTATGGGAACTCATATTACCTGGAGTTCAGCTTATCACCCCCAATCCCAAGGCCAAGTTGAGCGAGTCAATCAAGTGCTTGAAGACATGCTTCGAGCTTGTGTCATATCCTTCGGCAAGAAATGGGAAGAATCTCTCCCGTATGCGGAATTCTCATATAACAACAGCTATCAAGCCAGCTTGAAAATGGCCTCCTTCGAAGTACTTTATGGACGTAAGTGTCGAACCCCTCTGAATTGGTCAGAAACTGGGGAACGACAGCTCGTGGGTCCGGATATTATTCAACACGCCGAAGAGCAAGTCCGTATCGTTCGAGAAAATCTCAAGGCGGCTCAGGACCGCCAGAAGAGCAACTATGATCGCAAACGATGGGGTTTGACTTATAAACCTGGTGATCAAGCTTATCTGCGTGTCACTCCTATGAAGGGCACTCACCGTTTCGGGATTAAGGGAAAGTTAGCTCCACGCTACATTGGTCCTTTCCGCATTGTTGCAAGACGTGGTCAGGTGGCATATAAATTGGAGTTTCCGCCACAATTCTCTCATATCCACGACGTCTTCCATGTGTCGCAACTTCGTCGTTGCTTCAAGGAGTCTCCGCACCGAGCAGTGGATCACGAGATGCTCGAATTGCAAGATGATCTTTCTTATAAGGAGCATCCGATCCGCATCCTCGATGAGTCAGAACGTCGAACCCGTCAGAAGACGACCAAGTTCCTGAAAGTGCAGTGGTCAAATCATACTGAAGATGAAGCCACTTGGGAACGCGAGGATAATCTTCGTGCGGAATACCCCGATCTTTTCCCTTCTACCTCTTAATTCTTGGGATGAGAATTCTTGTTAGAGGAGGAGATTTGTAACACCCCCAGTGGTTAGCTACAGTAATCCCCCTTTTGATAATGCCATGTCATCATGATCAACAGTGATTAAAGATCATTCGGATCATATCTCATTTCAAAATTCCAATTCAAATGGAAATTCAAACTTAAAGTGAAAATAAAAGTTTTTCAAATCCAGGAACTAAAATGTTCATCATGTTGCAAATAATCAAGGGGCATTTATAAAATTAGCAGCAACATTAATTGAAATATTTAAATGACTCTAACATCCTAAAACAGTACCAAAACAGCAAGGTTTAATCCATTTTATTTAATACAAAATTTATATGAAATCCATTTGCCTCCAAACCAATTTCTAGCAGTGTTAAATAATGCACTGTATTTATTGGACCAAATTACCTATTTTACAAAACAATATTTGAGGCCACACATTTTGCAAAAGTGAGAAAAGAGAGAAAAACAGAAAAGAAAAGAAGGAAAAGAAAAAGACCCACTGTGCCTGGGCCTCGAGTGCACAGGGAGGCCCAGCCCACCCCGCATCTCCTCCTACCCCTCGCACTGCTCATCCCCGCGCCGCTGTCGCCGCGCGCGCGCTCGCTGCGCCAGGCCCCCCTCTCCTCTGCTCGACAGTGAGCGGCTACAGGGCTCGTGGAGGGGATAAGGCACCCCCTCGCCCTTCTGGCGAACCCTAGCCGCCCCATTCGCCCCTCTCCCTTGTTCCCCACCTCGCCCGATGCCGCCATGGCCTTGCCGCCGTAGAACGCACGGCCACCGCCACCGTCTCGTCGCCTCTTTGCGTCTGCCTGCTCCGCCGTCGACTGCTGCGTCGACCAGAGCCACTTGGCGGAGCCGGAACCCCCTGCATCGAGGCCCTCAACCTCGTCTTCTTTCTTGGACGCCGGAGATCGTTGCCGCCGCGCTGACTGCTTCGAGCCTTCCCTGAGCCCACTTTGCACATCTGCAGGACCGTTGTAAGCTGCTGCTTCTTTCCCCTCTCTTCGCGCCGTCATTTGCGATCCCTAGCGGGCTCCTCCACCGTAGCCGAACACGCCGCCGCCTCATTGGTCGCCGGCGATGCTCCGGTGACCAATTGGTCACGGGGCCGAGTCCGTTGAGCTCAGCGCCTCGTGTAGGGCCTCGCTAGCTACGTCTTTTGCCCGTTAGCACGCCGCTGCCACGTTTCCCTCTCCGCCCAACTCCGGCCGTCCGCTGCGGTGCTCGCCGCCATCACCTCCGGCCAACTCCGGCCATGTCTTCACCGCCATTCGACGTGGCTCCTTCTCCTCTTTCGAATGCACCTAGCCGCGCCCAAAGTGGAGCCCTGTACGCGAAATTCGACGCCGGCCGAGGCCTCTCCGTCGCGTTTGAGGTCGCCGGAGTAAGTCCGGCGGGCGGCGTTGACCGGCGTCGACGTGGCCGACCTGGGCCACCCCAGGGTCACTGCCTGGTGGGCCCCAGGGGCCCAGCTGACCAGTTGACTTTGGTCAACTGCTGACTGGACCGGCCCCAGTCGCTGACAGATGGGGCCCACCTCCCTAATTAACTAAAACTATTTGAGAATTAACTAATGACTTAATTAGTGGTTGACAGGTGGGCCCAATAGCTTAATTAGCTAAATTAGATTAAAATTAGACTCTGAATTAGCCACTCTGTATGACAGGTGGGGCCCAGCTGTCAGGTTTGACCTGAACAGCTGCGGTTGACCTGCTGACCTCATGCTGACATCATGCTGACGCAATAATGCATTTCTGTTAATTAAAATAAATCCAGGAATTGTTTAAAACTTTGAAAAATCATAGAAAATAAACTGTAGCTCAGATCGAAAAACTCGGTACATGAAAGTTGCTCAGAACGACGAGACGAATCCGACCGTGCCATCTGTTTTCGTGTTGGGACCCTCTACGGAGGTGAACCCGTAACTTTTTACCCGTTTCCGGTAGATGAATAGTGCATACACCTCAGTTAATAATTCCAACTTAAATCCTAAAATAACTAAAATGATTTAGACATGTCTTTAGGCAACCCTGCACTGCACGTTAGCATAGCATGCTTTGTGTTGCATATGATTATTGTGTATTTATCTGTTTCCTCCCACTCTTCTCTCTCGGTAGACCACGACACCGACGTAGTCCCCGAGGCCGACGCAGCTCCGGAGATCGACTACGCCCCTGACGACCAGTCCTTTGCTGCAGAGCTTCCAAGCAAGCACCCTCCTTGAGCATGCCTATATCGCCTATTCTTTCTCTCTTATGCTTGCATTAGAATTGCTGCTGCTACTGTTTATCCTATTCTGATGCATATCCTGTTTTTGTAACTGTTGTTGATACCTACCTGCTTATCCTGAACTGCTTAGTATAGGCTGGATAGAGACCCCAGTGACCCCACTGGTCCCGGTTGCCCCGCTGGATCATCGGAAGACTCGACGATCAGGCCCCAGCACCGCACATCACATCCCTTTTATCTGTACGACACTGCAGCGTTACTATCGAGTGCCGAGGGTGATACCTCGTAAGCACTTCCGATGTTAACTCTGTGGAGTAGTTACTCGGTCGTGGTCATCGAGGGTGATTCCTCCTTCACTACTTCCGGTAACGACGCTGTCGTGCAACCCCTCAAGTGTGAACCCATCGAGGGTGATTCCTCCGAGTTCACCTTGATGGTTACATCGAGTAGGAATCCAACGAGGGTGATACCTCGGATTCCCCTGATGTTATGGACACACAGATACTTGGACTTTACAACTGTTACTTGGAAAGGCGGGTCGACCCTGAGGGCTACCCGCGAGTGTTGTGGAGACGGGTTGACCTGGAGGGTGCCCGAGATATGAATATGAGGCGTGGCCGGGCATTCTTAGCCCTTGTCGCAAGTCCTCGAGACGGGGCGACGGGGTCACATCGATCGTGAGTCTCTGCTCGTTACCGCATGCTACCAACACAGTAACGATTTGGATATTTGATCCGAGTGGGCCTCTGGCCCGATAGCACTAACCATCACGTGGGAACAGTTGTGGGCACTCTGCGTCGTATGCATCAGCCGAAGCTCTATAGACGTCAGCGAGGAGCGGCCCGCTCCGGATTGGACTGGTTAAGCCCGCGCTTGTATTAAGGGGGCTAGGTCTGCTTACGGGCGTCCTCGCAACATGCAGGAGCGCGCAGGGCGAAGGCCCAAGACCCCTGTGCGCATAGGTTAGTCCGGTGTGCTGACCTCTCTGTTAAGCCTAGGTCGGGTTGCGGCGTATCGTTTGGCCGAGGCCGGGCATGACCCAAAAAAATGTGTCCAGGCGGAGTTAATCGAGCGTGGTGGGTAAGTTGGTGCCCCCTACAGTGAAGAACTAATCTATGCATAGCCGGATCCTTGGTAACGGACGCTCGGAGTTGTATCCCGATCGATACAACTAGAACTATATAGAAATGGATACTATGGCTCTGGGATTGCTTTCTCGCAGGGAGTCGAGAAAGGATCTCTGGCCTAGGTTGATACTGATTACTGCTACTACTTTATGCTGTACTAATCTACACTCTTCTAATGCTGCAAGACCGCTGAAGATGCTAGTCTTCCATAGGGCTAGGCCTTCCCTCTATTCTGACATTTCTGCAGCCCAGTCCACACATACAATCTCTCTTTGATAATGTTGCATATGTAGTGTAGATCCTTGCTTGCTGAGTACTTCGGATGAGTACTCACGGTTGCTTTGCTTCCTCTTTTCCCCCTTTTCCTTTTGATGCAACCAGACGACGGAGCCCCGGAGCCAGCTGCTCCCGTCGACGACGACTACTACTGCCCCGAGGGTGATTACTACTACGAGCTAGCCGACGACCAGGAGTAGGATCGGAGGGTCCCAGGCAGGAGGCCTGCGCCTTTTCGATCGTAGTGTTTCTTTTGCCCCGCCTTCTTAAAGGCTTATCTGTTTTATCTTTTATATATCTGTACTCAGATATCTGATGCTTCCACTGACACTTGTAAGCGAACTTATGTATTCAAGCCCTCGAGGCCCCTGACTTGTAATATAAAGCTTGTATGACTTTATTTATGTTTTAGAGTTGTGTTGTGATATCTTCAAGTGAGTCATAAGGCTTGATCGTGTGCATTTGCGTGTATGGTTAGTGCATGATTAAGCCGGGGGCGTCACAGTTCTCATGTCGGAGCTTTTTTTAACACGTCCTCATACTCAACCCTCACTTAGTTTCTATGATTGCTAACACTCACAACATATATATGGAGCAAAAAGTTTCAGCCAGACACATAGAAAGATAGGGGCTTATAATTTCGCCTCCCAACTTATTCACCTCAGGGGTAATGTCAACAACAATAACTCATGATCACTCATATCCAACTGGATACGCTCCTCTGTAACTTGAGCTCATATACAATCAATCAAGTATGGTCTTACACCTCACGGTGACCCGAACCTGGGTAAATCCCTTGTGTTGATTTTTCATTCTGCTCTTTGTGTTCGTCGATCCCCACAATCGAACCACAAAGGGGTCGTTGTCGGTCCCATAGATTGTTGTACCTCGACAGAAGATAGCCTTTCTGTTGTTGCTATCGGGTTAACGAGTACTCCCTCCGTAAAGAAATATAAGAGCGTTTAGATCACTAAAGTAGTGATCTAAACGTTCTTATATTTGTTTACAGAGGGAGTATGTGTTTTTGTCCAACCCAAGTAGTGTTTTGATGGGAGGACTTCTGTCATGTTTGTATGACTAGGTTGAGTTGGACTATTTTAAGAAAAATCAACTTAAATTGAATTGGGGTCAGTCGAATTCAATTATACATGAATGTTATCTGTCCGTTGGATCACAAATCAACGGCGAATCAAAACTCACTGAACCAAATTCTTAATTCAGGCAATTCTTCCATAGCCGTTCCCTTTACTTTTCTCTTTCTTTCATGAGCCAGCCGTTACGAGGCATAGCAGCTGCTACATCCACTCACACCATTGCACACCGAAAGGCGCTACAAAACCCCAAAGCAAAACGGCAGATACTACTACCTCGGCATCGGCGTCGCGCCATGGTGGCGGTGGGCGCCGGCGACGACGGCTGGGCGCGGCTCACCTCGCGCTCTGACGCCGAGGAGAGCCAGGGGCGGAGGCAGGAATGGGAGGTGGAGTTCGCCCGCTACTTCGCTTCCCCCCTGCGCGACACGTCGACGCCGCCGCCGCCGCCGCCCGGCGTCCGTTACGCCACCAGCGCAACGGATTGCCATCCCGGCGCCTGGCTCCCCGCCGCCACGCCTGCCGCTCTTCGCGTCTCCCGCTCCAGCCACCCCTCCGCGGCCCCAGTCCTCACCGTCTCCGTCGTCGGTGTCGTCTTCGTCCGTACCGTCTCCCTCCCCTTCCCCTCTTCTTATCTTCGTGGCTGCTTGGTGTTATGTGTTTGGTGAATGCGATTAGTTGTGCGCGCTTGTTTGTGAAGGAATTTGGGGATCGGATTGGTTGTGGTTTTGACGAGTCGTGTTACATGTGCTCTGAATTCATTTGCTTCATGAACTTGTGAGGATGTGTTGGGATATGATACTACACGCACTCTTTCGTTTCGTTGAAGTGATCGTGGATTTTGAAAGAGGACCTGATGCCCCCTTTTTTTAATGAGGACACCTGATGCCCTGATATTTGTGTATTGTACTCCACTGTGTAGGTGGAATCCATATCCATTCATGTTTTCATGCAATCAACGAGTGTAAGAACAAGGCTAGTTATCATCCTAGTATTTTTTATATATTTATTTTTTTTCCCATGCAAGTACTGTACCTCTCTAATCTGCAAATCGTGTCTGAGAAAAGAAATGGTGAATGTTGTATTAGTGTTCAGACATGAGGTGAGGCGTCAGGGATATTAATGTTTCCGCGTGTTCATAATGTTGTTATTTATAGTAAGTTTGTGGATCATTTGAATTGTTCTGCATAAACATATTTGTTCCTTGGTCGATTTCTATATTGAGTCCTGCCATACCATCGTTTTGTACCAATTTTTTGGGCATGCTGTCCTGCGTGCACTATTGGTCTTTAGGTATTTACTGTAATAATTATAATATGCATATGCTTCAGGGTATGCCATGCTTTCATGGCCTTTAGGCAGAGAAAATTAACTTGATGTTCTTTTTATCTCAGTGGGTGCTGTAAATAATTCTGAAAAGAACGTGTATATGTGGGATAACCTTGAGAACCTGCAAAGTTTTGTGAAAAATGCTTTCGTTTTGTAGCTAGGGTGGGGATCCTAGTTCTTCGACAATTTCTTCTAAATTGCACGTTTATTGTTATGTTTATTATTCTACAGAAGTTACACAAGTTTGCGAAGTCTCTGTTCTAACATTGTTTTGCTGGATACCCCCTTTTCTTCACTTAACTAGTTAGCATTGTCGCCTTTGCTTGTGGCACAGGAGGAGCACTTTGTGTCTATCCTCAACTTCTCATGGCCTCAGCTCACATGTGGGGGACAATGCCCAGGAAGTGGGAGCAGGGTGGTCTTTGTGAGCTTTTGTGATAAATCCAAGCAGGCAAGTCTTGTATAACTCAAATGTGATTCTGCTGACTGGCTTAGTTGAGTGCTGTACTGCACTGACTTGGTTACTTCACTGACTTACCAACAAATTTGAAAGTATTCAGAACAGATGGAGGTTGTGTTCATATGATGTTTATGCACATGGCATTTTCACATTCTTAATAACAAAAATATGTGTACAATCATGATCACAACAGTTACTCTCGCTGCAGATACAGAAGTTTGCTCTACGTTTCCCACAGCTCAGTGATGTAGAGTCGTTCTTAAATTGTGTGAAGGTGCAGTTTCCTCTCTTTCTGATATCCTAACCATGTGAAGCTGTGACGTTATGTGGACTCTTGGGACTTCTTATGCCATCTTTTCTTACCGGCTCCTTTCCATGGTCACTTGTAATACAGTATAACACATGCTGTATACTTGTATTCAGAATGGAAAGTTGGAGATATCATTATGACATCTTTTAAGTGTAGTTGCTTATTCTTTGTGTGAGCTTCTACAGAGAAATAAAAATGTAATATCAATCTGGGGAACATAGGTTTTCTTATGTGCGTAATGAAACCTCTTGATCATATCAATTTTTTTATGCCAACTACCAAATAAAGTTAGTCTTATGCAAAGGACAGCAGGCAGTTGTAGATCAACAGTACATATAATTATGTGCGGATCAGCAATCTTCCGAAAAATTCCTTAGTATTTACCGAATTTGTGCTATCTTTTCTGAGTTATGTACAACCAATATTTGATGGGTGTATCCATTCTTCACTAATGTTGAATGTACATCCCTAATGTAACATGCGCACATGGCTACATATTGTTACAGTGCTGGATGGAACCATGTTGGTGCTTTTGGCACTCCAGCTCAGTTTAATTTCACTACATTTGCTCCTGTGCCCAGATTACCTTTTTTGAAAATAAGAAATTGCAGTGGTGATAGTTATCACTTAGCATTTCTGCACAACTTAAATTTCAGGGGTGCTACGCCACTGCTGCAGTTGTGAAATTGACCATTCATGCTAGTTATAGATTTTTTTTTCAGTATACAGAGAAAGGAAGATATTCACTAGTTTCGGTTTTGCTTTGTGAGCTTTGTCAAGCACTAAATTAATTTCTGTTGTTGGTTAAAAGGAATGCTTAGGTGACACCATGGATATCACATCATCTGGATGCGACTACATATGTGAAGATTCATCATCACGATCAGAATATATTGCTTCCAATGAACTTCCCCACAGGTGAAACACTAGAGCTGTTTTGGGTTTATATGCTGCACGACATAATCTCTATGATAACATAATACTATAATGCATGGGCCTGATGATGCTTCAAGCTTTGAGGAGCCAGCTTCAGATCACAGGACAGAGGCACCAGCATTATGCTACCATGAGGAACCAGACCTGCCTGTTTCTGAACCTCTCCTTACTTCCAACATTGACAATATCAACTCTGGTTTCCCTCTTAGTTTCACTGAAATGCTGACAAATTTGTCAAGTGAGACTGAACATGGTTAGTGAATTCCTGTTTGATTAGGTTATACTTAAAGCACATTTTATTTATTTTGTTTTTTCTTGGTTTATGCATGAAAGCATTGTGCATGTACGGATTAGATGCGGTGGACCTGCATCAACTGGGTGGAACTGACCATCCTCAAGAGGTAATGTATAGCGGATCAGATGTGGAGGACCTGCATCAAACTGACCATCCTCAAGAGGTAATGTATGGCGGATCAGATGCGGAGGACCTGCATCAACTGAGTGGAACTGACCGTCCTCAAGAGGTAATGTATGCTAAATAGTGCAAATTTTATGTTCAACTGACCATCCTATAACAATAAGCCAAGCGATTCTGGCCCCTCTAGTCTCGTCTTTTTAAATACTGCAAAAAAAAATCTACTTAAGTAATGTTCTTTATATTTGTAATTTTGTAGGTGTTCACACAAGATACTTGTCATGATGGTACAAAAAATTTCAGCTTCATTTGCCGCTTATGTGTCTTGACGTTTCCATTTTTCTGACACGTATACAGTATTTCCTTCAATGGCAGTTGCCAGTAATGAAAATACTGCTGATAAAGAAACTGATACTAGCAAGTCAACAAAAGAAATTGATACTAGTAAATCAACAAGTGATATTATGGCAAGGATAAAGGTATTTTGTTCTCATCGAGAATCTCCAAGTTGCTCCGCTAGTTTTTCCCTCTTAATCCAACATAGAGTTATCTTATGTTTATTGTTTTACTTTTGCAGACATATATGGCTGATGAGTCATTCCATGGTACGCTTTCTACCCCTCTTCTTGCAGTACTAGTAAAGTAAGATAAACAAAAGGGAAAACATAAAATCATTTTTCTCAGAATTTTCATCACCACTACATAGAATCCTCATTTGGAAACCCATGCGATGATTTGTATTACCACTGCATAGAATCCTCGCTTCACCGCCCTGTGTTGTATTGATTTTGTGCTTTCCCTTTCCTAGATATGCTGTCCAAGCTTGAGAGAGTCATCGATGAACTGGGTGTGGACTTGTCAGTCTACTCCTAGATATATAGGCAAACCTCCTCATTGCCGTGTGAAGCCTCTGTTTTCCCTGCTCCGTTGGAAATTGAAATGCAGAATGTGGTGCTAGTTCACTCGGTGGTTCCTGAATTGTTGCTTCTGATCCTAGCAAAGTAGTCACGCGCATGGATAGGAACTTAGCGGAGTTTATATATTGTGCATCATTGTGTTATGTACTCCTACGTTGGTGTGTTGTGTTATGCTCCTTATGCTGCTGCGTGAGAACAGATGGTACGAAAATAGCAAATCATGTAGTACATGTGTTGGTTTATAAATATATGTATAAGTGGTCCTGCATAATGATATAGGATCAAGGGTCATTGATAATACTAGCATTGTAGTATGGATAAAACGGTACTAGTTGAAGAACAAGTCACGCAATACTTGTTATCAGTACCAAAGGGATGGTTTATTCGGTTTGGGTGAACGTACATGTTATTCCAAGTTGATAAGTAAACGTACAAACGGCACAAGCACGACATATGTACATGATTGGCTCAAGTCATATTCATCATTAGACCGAAGACAGTAATAATAATAAAATGGCGACCAATGCAAATCAAATGCAGCAGTGAAACTTGAACTTGACAGCTGCGCCGGAGTGGGTATATATAGAGGTAGAGCAGCAGGCTGGTCCGCCTAGGAGTAGGAGGAGAACTGGAGATGGATGGATGGCAAAGGCAAGTTAGTCCTGCTGGAAGCCACGGATGAACCAGTTGATCATCTGGAGCATGGGGTGCTTGGGGGGCTTGAGAAAGTGGACGGGCATCCAGCGGACCCCCCTGGCCTTGTTCACCACCCGGCAGTCCCGCCTGATCTGCCCCTTGTTCTTCTTGATGATCACGTCCAGCGCGCTCACCTTCTGCATCGCCTCCCCGAACCTCTGCTGGAACAGCGCGTCGTCCTTGGCGTACTGCTCCACCAGCGGCCTCGTCTGCGGGTCCAGGGCCAGCGTGTTGTCCGAGGTCAGCAGGCTCCGCCGCGCCAGCAGCTCCTGGTAGTAGGAGTTGTCCAGCTTCTCCCCGGTGCGCTCGTCGAAGTTCACCTTGGGCGCCTGCTGCGGGTTGTCGTCCGGCTTGGGCCGCGGGCACATCTTCCGCAGCCGCTCCGCGAACGCCGGGTCCAGCGACGGGTCGATGTCCGCGGTCTTGGAGAAGCCGTAGATGCGGTTGGAGAACATGAAGCAGTGCGCGCCCCCGATGGAGTGCGCCCCCGACAGCGTCACCAGGTCCTCCTGCGACAGGCCCCGGCTCGCGAACAGCTCCGTCAGCCGCGGCACCGTGTGCCCGGGGACCGGGAAGTTGCCCGGCAGGTCGTCCATCCGGGAGTGCGTGCCGTCGCGCCGCCCGGCCGCCACCTCGTAGCTCGGGAGCCCCGCCGCCACCGCCGCGTCGCGCGCCGCAAAGGACAGGATGTCGGAGCACGACACCGTGCGCGGGCACATGGCCTCGAGCGTCGCCTTGGCCACGTCGATGGTCTGCAGGCCGTGCAGGGTGAACCCGTTCGCCGACGACTCCTTCTCCGGGACGTCGCCCGACGGAGACTCGTCCAGCAGGATGGAGGCGTCGCACCCCTACACACAGTCACCAAACCATGCCGGCCGTGATAATTAAGAAACATTCTGCATTGGCTGGCATGGCTCGTGGTGATCACCGATCATATATAAGTACATACCGTGATGAAGCAGTCGTGGAAGAAGATGCGGATGAGGCCCGGGGCGATGGTGTGGTCCATGCCGTAGTCGTTCGTCACCACGTCGCGGACCACCTGCTCGGCCATCGGGCACGTCCTGTTGTAGAACCCCACCGTCAGGCCTTCCACGACAACCGCCTCGACGACGGCGAGGCGCGGGGCCGTCGCCAGCACAAGGGAGAGTAGGAGCAGCGTCGCCATCGAGAGCCGCGACATGCCGGCCGGTTCAAATCGCACCAGCGCCTGTACCTCGGTGCAAATTATTTAGAGAAGAGGTGAGGCGAGCTAGAAGAGATGGCTCGACGGAATGAGCTGCATTTTTGTTGGAAGCAGGGGGGCTGTGGAAGCTTAAGTGCGTGTTTGTTTCGAGAGGTCGAGCAACTTAAGCCTCAAATTCTTTGGCCGGCCACTTGCTTTTTGTGGAGGCTGTTCTAAGAATAGGCCCGTCGACGGACGGTCAAACTAGCCTGGATATATTTGACAGCTACTAAAAAACAACGAAATGTTGTTTACGCAATGTGATAACCACATGCAAAAAATGTGTAGGCTAGAATGATGGGGAATTGTATGCACTCCAAGAAAATCAAGGTGGTTTAGGCATCCAAGAGCTCTTCGTCAAAACACAACAAATTTCTTCTCATCAAGTGGTTTTTCGAAATTTCTCAGTTCTCACCTGCGATAGAGCAACTCTACCAGAGTCGCCGTATCTGCCCAATCAGCGTAATAACTGCCGATAGGTTGATTTTGGCCGGAAAGGCCACTCTAACAGAGTCACAATTCTAGTTGTTTCCTTGCAGAATTTGCACACACAACGAGGGTAACAGAGAAGTGCAAAAACAACTTGCAAAAGGGGTTGTGTTCATCGCCAGGATATATTTCTTTTTAAAAAAAAAGGGTTCCCCCGCTTCACTTTTTATAAATGAAGCAGATAGAAAACAAGGTCCAGACTGGCATAAAGCCAAACATTAGACGCCCTCAGGCATTCTGTGATCATGTATGAGCAAACTTGTCAGCGCCACTACCAACCCAGGAGAAAAGGCTGTCATCTCCAGCAACTTTTTATTACAGGACCCAACTAAAGCGAAAACAAACAGTCATCGTCAGGATATCACTTGCTTGCACCAGGGTTAATCCTTAATCAAGGCCTTCAATGTGATAATGCAACATATGCATATAGACTTACCACTCTCAATCATTTAAACCTATCGCAATAAACAAGCTAACCGTCATTGGCAAAGTTGTGTGGAGGTAGGGGGACATCGCCCCCTGCCTGGGACCAAATTGTGAAGATTTTTTTTGGAAAGGGCTTTGTTTGAATAAAATACTATGTAGAATTCTTGTTGGGGACTTCACTGAAATACACAGTTAGCAATCCAAAGATCCTTGAAGAAAAAGTGAAGGTAAATAACAATATAATCAGTGCGAAAAAGCAATTCGAGAAAATGTTCTTTGGATCCGTGTCATTGCATAATCCACACTCTACTACCCCCGACCAGGTTTAAAGGGCATTTGGCCACCCAGCTGAGCCCACTTTTTTAGGGTCGCATGCATGCAAGAGCCTAGTACTATAGCCAGTTGACTCGAAACAAAAGGCGAGTACTACCTCCATCCAGGTGCATAGGGCGTCTAATGAAAATTTAGTATTCCAAACATGTAAGTCATCATGTATGGAAGGATCTCCTCATTCCCCCGCGATCATTGATTTTTATTTTATATGCTGCTGTTTTTATTGGTTGACTCACTAAATAGGATTTGCATGCCGCTCTTAAGAAATTAATGACAAGAAAACCCAACGTAATGGTTGGCTCTTCCTAAAGAAACTACTCACACATGGTCATGGAGGCAGCAAGGTCGATGAAGATGGCTCCGACAATGGCTTCTCCTTCGGCAAGGCTCCGGAATAGGGCTCCAGATAGGATCTCTTCAGAACATGGGCTTCTGACGGCGATAAAAATTCTTCTTGAGGCACGACAGATGGTTTCGGTATTTATATGAATTTACGGCGGTGAGATTGGACTAAGGCGGTGCTTGTGGGCCCCACATGGACAAGGGGCGTGGTCACCCCCTGGCCGTGCCACCTGTCCTTGTGGGTCCCTCGTGACTCGTCTCAATCTCTCCCGAAGCTTCTTCTGTTTCTTGTCGCCCAAAAAATTGTGTTAAATTGTCAACATATTTTGACCTCCGTAGATATTGATTTCCTGCAAAACCAGAAACTAGCAGAAAACAGTAACTGACACTGGGCACTAAAATAATAGGTTGGTCCATGAAAATAATATAAATTATATAAAAGCGATAATATAATACCATGGAACATTAAAAATTATAAATATGTTTGAAACGTATCAGTGCCTGGTGCCCGATGATGTCTACTACGCAACTTTATTCTTATAGGGTGTGTTTGATAGGGTGTATGAAGGGTGCATGAGAGCAAAAGTTCCCTTCTTGACCCACTTTTGGGTGTTTGGTAGAGTGTATGAAGGGTGCATGAGTCCACACTAGCTTAACACAAATACACTAGGAGCATGCATGAAGAAATCATGCATGGAGAGGGGTGCTAAGATGAGCATGCACGAAGAAGGAACAACTATGTGGGGATGAGAATGCAACCAAACACACCCAGACTCTGTTGGGTCTCCAAGCACAGAGTTTTGTAGGACAGTAGTAAATTTTTCAGAAGTGGATGACCTAAGGTTTATCAATTCATGGGAGGTGCAGGATAGAGATGGTCTCTCTCAAACAACCATGCAATCAAAAACAAGAAATCTCTTGTGTCCCCAACACACCCAATACAGTTGTATTGTATATGTGCACTAGTTCAGCGAAGAAATGATGATAGAAGCGTAATATAGATGGTAGAAATAGGTTTTTATAATATGAACAATTAAAAACAGCAAGGTATAGCAAGTAGGAAAAGCGAGCAAAACGTTATCTCAATGCTTAGAAATAAGGCCTAGGGTTCATACTTTCACTAGTGCAATCTCTCAACATCATTAACATAATTGAATCACATAACAATCCCTCAAAGTGCGGCAAAGAATCACTCCAAAGTCTCTATTCCTATCAGAGAAAGTAGAATGCAATCGTGTAGGTAGTAAACCACCTCAAAGTTGTGTTTCCAATCAATCTTATGAACCACCCCAAAGTGTCATGAATAGTTCTAGAAATCGTACTATGACAGCACCATATGATACACATCAATCAACTTTAATGTCAATTAGATACCCCCAATGTCACCACAAATATCCGCGAGTGGGACATGCACCAAGTGATCTCAAATACAAAATATTCAATCCAACATAAAGAAACCTCAAAGAGCAAGACTCAATTCACCATGAACATAAGAGAGGGAGGTGAACATCATGTGATCCAACTATATTGATAAAACTCATGATACATCAAGATCGTGCCAAATCAAGAACACGAGAGAGAGAGAGAGAGAGAGAGAGAGAGAGAGAGAGAGAGAGAGAGAGATCAAACACATAGCTACTAGTACAAACCCTCAGCCCCGAGGATAAACTACTCACGCATCACCATGGAGGTAGCAAGGATGATGAAGATGGCCTCCATGGTGCACTAATGGAAAAAGTGCTAGCCACAACATTCGTTGGTGGCGCGCCATTTTGTAAGAACGCCAGCACTATTTTTTTTAAATAGTAGTGGCGTCGGTCTATTTCGTACGACATAGGTATGCAGTTATTGCTGGCGTACGAATAATAGGGAACGCCACCTGTAAGTGGGTCCCAACGTTCTGCCATGTCCCAAGTTAGAGCTGGCGTATCAAAAGTTCACGACACCGGTACTAATCAGAATATCTATGGCGTAGCCTGGTAAGGGACGCCAGCAGTAGTTTTTGCGGGCCCATCTAATTTTTAGCCAACATAACACCGGCGTAGGCATTTCTTGAACACCAGGGATATAAAAGTTTCTAATGGCGTTCCATTGTATGTCAACGCCGGTAATTACGTCGCAGCACATATAGATATTTTTTTCTTCTTCCTCCCTCTCTCTTTCCTCTTCCTCCTCTCTCTCTCTCTTCTCTTCTTATTGAGAAAAAGACCAAATATTTTCTCTTGATTTCTTAAGTAGGTAGCTAATTAGCTAGATCTAAGCTAGTTCACACACTCTCACTCGCTAATTAAGCTAGCTACTTCTCTTCTCCACCCACTCAAACATACACCTTGCATTAAAATTTTCACCACACTCCATTAATGGCGCCTCCAACGGTCGGCCGGCACAAGACAAGAAAGTCTAAAAATGATGGGATTCTGAGACATATCGCAGATGGTTGTCAATGGAAAGCACTGGACAATTTAGAACAAGAATTCGCAGCTGAAGCAAGAAACCCTAGGTTGGGTGTCAGTAGTGATGGACTGAATCCATTTGGCAACCAGAGTAGCACACATAGTACATGGCCCGTATTTGTATGGTTGTACAACCTCCCGCCCTGGCTCTGCATGAAACAAAAGTACATACACATGGTTATGCTAATTCAAGGGCCAACCCAACCTGGCAATGATATCAACACATATCTTGAGCTATTGAAGGAGGAGTTAGAAATATTATGGAAGCCCGAAGGGGTCAAAACCTGGGATGCTAGCAAAGGAAATTATTTTCACATGAGAGCAGCATTGCTCACGACCGTTCATGACTATCTGGGTTACGGATATATTTTCGGACAGGCGTGCCATGGGCACTGTGGTTGTGTTAAATGTATGGATGACACATCTTTTCGGCAGCTATCGAAAAAGGGCAGTAGCAAAACAGTGTTCATGGGCCATAGAAGGTGGCTTCACAAAGATGACGAGTGGAGAACTCGTGGAGATTTGTTCGACAACACTGATGAGACCCGAGGGCCACCGCGTAAGAGGCCTGGAGCAGAAATCTTGCAAATGTTAATGAATTGGAAAGATTGCCCTAAGGCAGGAAAGAAAAGAAAGAAGACTGAGAAAACGTTGCTAAAAGTATGGAAAAGGAAGTCTATTTTCTGGGGCTTGGAGTATTGGGAACTAGTCAGTACGCCTAATTCTCTTGATATGATGCATATCACAAAAAATATGTGTGAGAGTTTGCTTGGCACACTGTTTGACAAGCCAGAAAAGAGTAAAGATGGTCCGAGGGCTAGACAAGACTTGAAAGATATCGGTATTAGGGAAGAGCTTCAACCCTCATCGTCCATTACAACCAAGGACAAGGTGAAGGAAAAAAAAGCCAAAGCCAACGAGTCAGCTCAGGGCAAAACTGTGTCCAAAACCAAAGATGATTATTGCCCCCCAGCTTGCTTCACTCTCGACGAGGATGAGCTTTCTCAAGTTTTCAAATGCCTCGACGGCATGAAAGTTCCTTCCAGCTACTCGGGACTCATACGCAGGTATCTTGACTCGAAAAAGCAAAGGTTTAGCAACATGAAGTCGCATGACTGTCATGTGATGATGACACAATTACTTCCGGTAGCTCTCAGAGGGATAATGGACGATCACGTCCGCAACACACTCATTGACTTATGCAACTTTTTCGACGCTATGTCTCAAAAGTTGATCATTGTGCGGCATCTGACACGACTACAAGAGGAGATCATTTCAATACTATGTGAACTTGAGATATATTTCCCACCATCATTCTTTGATGTCATGGTCCATCTACTAGTTCATATTGTTGCGGAGCTCAAAGACCTTGGACCAACATTCTTGCATACCATGTTCCCGTTTGAATGGATGAATGGAACTGTGAAGGGATACGTTCGTAACAAAGCCCGTCCGGATGGAAGCATCGTCCAGGCCTATCAAATCGAGGAGTGTATATCATTCTGCAAGAATGTCATAAATGATGATCAATCTCTTGGTTTGCCCTTGAAGAAACATGCTGATAGGATCGAAGGAGTGGGTCACTCACAGCTGAAGCGTGATTTAAATGTGGATATAAAAAACCGCCGAGACGACTTCGAAAGAGTGCACAGAGTTGTGTTACAACACGCAAATATAATTAGTCCTTGGCTGCAAACTCACAAGGAGACCTTAAGGAGAGAGCACGGAATGACAGGGAGGCAGAGGACCGAGGCCCAGATCATTAGAGAGCACAACTCCAAATTTGCTTCCTGGTTCAAAGAGCGAATTCGGGACAAACCACTGCCGACCGGTATAGCCAATGCAAATCTCATCTATGCATTAGCAGTAGGCCCCGCTTGCACTGTCGCCACATACCAATCATATGATATAAATGGATACACATTCTATACTGAGGCGAAGGACAAAAACTGTGATTACCAGAACTCAGGTGTGACGATGCTGCAGTTGACCGAGAATGAGAGTAATAGATACTATGGCAGGATCGAAGAGATATGGGAACTTGAGTACGGCGAAGATTACACGGTGACATTGTTCAGGGTCAGATGGGCAAAGAACGTCGAGCATGAAGAACGTGGTTTCATTACCATGTCTCTGCCCGAAGCACAACCTGCTGGTGCAAAAAGAGTGAAAGGAATCACTGCCAAATATGAGCCTTGGGTATTCGCTAAGGACGTGGCAAAATGCTTCTATTTAACTAACCCTTCAAAGCCGAGTCGTGCTGTCGTTCGGAGAGGCAAAAGGAGCATCATCGGGATGGACGGAGTTGCCAACGAGGATGACTAATGATCAATTTGGCATGGACCCAATAGAAGAGGAGATGTATGAAGAGCATGACTACACCATTAGAAGGAGCAGAACTACCTTGCCTGCGACAGGACTTCCCTTCCTGAGAAAGAGTCATAGCGCTGGCCGGAAGTACTCAAGCAAGATTAAGAAGACCCAAACCGTCGTTGAGAGGGTTGTCAAACGATGTCGTACTGCATGATTCATTTATGTACTCTGAACCACGAGAAGAATTTGTGTACCCTAAATTAACCGTACCATATTTATGTACTCTGAACCACGAGAAGAATTTGTGTACCCTAAATTAACCGTACCATATTTATGTACTCTGAAACATGAGAAGAATTTGTGTCGTTGTAAATATCTGTATTATGCATGTCGTCGCTCAAAACGCCATCCAAGAATATGTGGCCAACCTTATTTTAAAAACCTAGTGCTGGCGTTGGCAACGTCACCTGCGCCAGCACTAACAATGAACAGCTAGGCTTCATTACCCCCCTGAGAGTGAAAATGACCTCGTTTTCACTTTCTCCCCCCATCTCGTGCCGCCGCCCTGCCCTCCGCCATCGCCCCCGCCTTGCCACCGGCCGCCGTTCCCCCCGTCCCGCCCTGCCCTCCGCCCTCTCCCCCGCCTTGCCCTCCACCGTGTCACCGGCCGGCCGCCCCCGCCCCCACCCCCCACCCCGCCTTGCCCCCCAACACTGTCCCGCCGCCGTCGCCACCCCCCCCCCCCCCGTCCGTTCCGCTGCACAACTCATTATGTCCGGCCTCCTCCGTCGATGTCCCTCTCGGTCCGGAAGGTATAATTAATTAAGACCTCCCTCTACCAATTTATTTTCATATAGATTTGTTCTAGTGTTCATATTATTGTGATGAAATGCACACATTATGTGTACCTGCGAATTGATGAAATGTATTATATGTGTGTAAATGTGTTTAATGTATATTTATATATATATATGTGATAATTGTGAATTGATCGAATTTTTCGGTGTGTGCTTGTTTTACATATATATATATATATGTGATATTACACGTTGCTCTCGGCAAGTGTCTCGCGATATGTTTCATTTTTGCAGGGAATGTCTACAGAGTTGCCAATGTTTTGGCGAAACGTAGATTTAGTTCCCTTTCGTCAAATTTCTAGCACTCCATATATATGTCCAGTTTTTAGCAATGCTCATGCCGATTTTAATTATATGAACGCAGCACAAAATGGAAGAGTGTCCCTACTGTTGCCACACTAGGGGAATGTGCGACGATCCTCACCTTGACAACAATAATGGCTTCTCCCTCACGCTTCAAAGTGACTACAAATATTATACGGTAATAATCTGTGCTTCAGAGTGTAATTTCTGTATTTTACATTTTGACTAGTGTATCCCTTGCCATGCAAGACCTATTGTCCAAGACGGAGTTGGTCCAAATGATGCACCATATATACCGCGCCTGCCACTAGTGCACACATTGAACAAGAACAATATTTCTAGAAAATGCATGGTATGATTTTGATCGCTTTCATATACTCATTCTTCTTTCAACTCATAGTATATATGTGTTACTATATATATTGCTTACTATGTTACTTTCAAGTTCAAGAACAGAAGCTCCCTAGATGTTTTGTGCCTCACGTGATGGATGACTACCACGACGAGATGCACGCGGGTCGAAATTAATGAATGGAGGCAACTACGTACTGAGAGATTGCGAGTTCAAGATTGGAGATCGGTGTGGATATCTCTGTCCTACACCATGATCGATAGAACTACCTATATAGCTAGCAGTGTGTGGTTAATATATATATGTACGCATGTGAATAAACAATGTGTGTGTATATATTAATGCAAATATCTTGTCGAAATCAATGTGGGACAAAAACGTGTTTATATAAATTCATCATAAATGACGCTGCCGTGGCAACATTTTTTTTACAGCTTTCAAAAACCTAGTACTGGCGTCGGACATTGCGCGACGCCAGAGAAGATTTATATTATTACTATCGTTGAACTTTGTCACACGCCATAGCTATTGTCGATAATGCCGTTGTGTGGTTAAATCCAACGCCATTAGTATACAGAATAGTGCTTACGTAGGCTCCAGCGCCACCACTATTTTTTAACACTGGCGCCATATTAGTGGCGTGGGGCTCCTACGCCAACAAAGATGTTTTTGGCACGCCATAGCTAGTCTTTTTTTTCACTAGTGGTGGCTTCCCCCTCCGACAAGGTGCTGGAAAAGGCCTCCAGATGAGATCGCTTCAGAACAGAGGCTTGTGGCGACGGAGTAAAAGTTCTAGGTTTCTTTCTGGGTGTTTCTCAATTTATAGGATTTTCCAGCGTCGGAATAATCAGGCCAATAGGAGTTATGAGGGATCCACAAGCTCAGGTGGCACTCCCGTCCCCACAGGCTGCACCATGTGAACTTGTGGCCACCTCGTGGGTCTTCTGGTCCTCCCCCGAAGCTTCGGGGGTCTTACGTTACAAAAAAATAGTCAAAAAATTTCGTCGTATTTGGACTTTGTTTGGTATGGTTTTTCTGTAGAAACCAAAAACAAGTAGAAAACAAGAACTGGCACTAGGCACTAGATTAAAATGCTAGTCCATAAAAAGAATATAGAAGTGCATAAAAACCATGTAGAGCTCATGTAAATATAGTATGTATACTTCATAAATTATAGATACATTGGAGACGTATCACCCGACTACGAGGGTACATATATATTCTTCGTGCAGCAAGCCGATGAGGATAAGAATGTGACACATGTGGTGCTAGAGAGCAAGGAAGAGATGTGACGAAACCTCAACTTCTTGTTGATGGATTTATGCATTGTTGCTCCTTGGAATTTCTTGCTCAAAGTAGTAGATGCATAGGTAGGGAAGTGTGGCCAATGGCATTGAGTTGTGGATGACATGGAAGGTGAAGCGTTTGGAGTAAGAAGATGATGAGCAAAGGAGAGTTTGGAATAAGTGGAGTGGAGTCATTTACTGGAAGTGGAAGTGCATGATGGAAATATGCCCTAGAGGCAATAATAAAGTTGTTATTATTATATTTCCTTATTCATGATAAAGGTTTATTATTCATGCTAGAATTGTATTGACTGGAAACTTAAATACATATGTGGATACATAAACAAAATACCGTGTCCCTAGTGAGCCTCTACTAGACTAGCTCGTTAATCAAAAGATGGTTAAGGTTTCCTAACCATAGATATGAGTTGTCATTTGATAACGGGGTCACATCATTAGGAGAATGATGTGATGGACAAGACCCATCCGTTAGCTTAGCATATGATCGTTCAGTTTATTGCTATTGCTTTCTTAATGTCAAATACATATTCCTTCGACTATGAGATCATACAACTCCCGGATACCGGAGAAATACCTTGTGTGCTATCAAACATCACAATGTAACTGGGTGATCATAAAGATGCTCTACAGGTATCTCCGAAAGTGTTTGTTGAGTTGGCATGGATCGAGATTAGGATTTGTCACTCCATGTATCGGATAGGTATCTCTGGGCCCTCTCGGTAATACACATCACGAGAAGCTTGCAAGCAAAATGACTAAGGAGTTAGTTACAAGATGACGTATTACGGAACGAATAAAGAGACTTGCCGGTAATGAGATTGAACTAGGTATGAAGATACCGACGATCGAATCTCGGGCAAGTAACATGCCGACAGATAAAGGGAATTACGTATGTTGTCATAAGGATCGACCGATAAAGATCTTCGTAGAATATGTAGGAACCAATATGGGCATCCAGGTTCCGCTATTGGTTATTGACTGGAGAGGCGTCTCGGTCATGTCTACATCATTCTCAAACCCGTAGGGTCCGCACGCTTAACGTTCGTTGACGATATAATATTATATGAGTTATGTGTTTTGGTGACCGAATGTTGTTCGGAGTCCCGGATGAGATCACGAACATGACGAGGAGCTCCGGAATGGTCCAGAGGTAAAGATTGATATATAGGACAATGCTATTTGGACACCGGAAAGGTTTCAGAGTGTATCGGGTAGTCATCGGATCACTGGAAGGGGTTCCGGGAAGCCCCGAGAGGTTAATGGGCCTTATGGGCCAAGTGAGGGGAACACACCAGCCCACAAGGGGCTGGCGCGCCCCTTCTCTTCGCCGCCAACCCTATGGATGGAAAGGGGGGAGGGCTAGCCACTCTTTCCTTCCCTCCACCTAAGAGGAAGGAAAGGGGGGGCGCCACCCCCTCCTGCCTTCCACCCGCAGGCAAACAAGGAAGGGGGCGCCCAAGGGGGCCGGCCGGCCACCTTGGGGCATACCCAAGGCTGAATCCCCTCCCCCCACCTATATATATTAGAGGAAGGGGCGCCACACAACCCACGACAATCTCTTTGCCGTGTGCGGCGCCCCTCTCCACAGTTTAGTCCTCCGTCCAGTTTTTCCGCAGTGCACGGTGAAGCCCTGCGGGGACAAGTTCACCACCACCGTCACCACAACGTCGTACTTGATAAGCCTCCAACGTATCTATAATTTTTGATTGTTCCATGCTATTATATTATCTATTCTGGATGTTTTATATGCATTAATATGTTATTTTATATTATTTTTGGGACTAACCTATTAACCTAGAGCCCAGTGCCAGTTTCTGTTTTTTCCTTGTTTTTGAGCCTCGCAGAAAAGGAATACCAAACGGAGTCCAAACGGAATAAAACTTCACAATGATTTTTCTTGGACCTTTTCCGGCACCCTGCCGGAGGGGGATTCGATCATGGAGGGCTTCTACATCAACACCATTGCCCTTCCGATGAAGCGTGAGTAGTTCACCTCAGACCTACGGGTCCATAGCTAGTAGCTAGATGGCTTCTTCTCTCTCTTTGATTCTCAATACAACGTTCTCCTTGATGTTCTTGGAGATCTATCCGATGTAATCTTCTTTTGCGGTGTGTTTGTCGAGATCCGGTGAATTGTGGATTTATGATCAGCTTATCTATGAATATTATTTGAATCTTCTCTGAATTCTTTTATGCATGATTTACTATCTTTGTATTTCTCTTCGAATTATCGGCTTGGTTTGGCCAACTAGATTGGTTTTTCTTGCAATGGGAGAGGTGCTTAGCTTTGGGTTCAATCTTGCGGTGTCCTCACCCAGTGACAGTAGGGGTAGCGAGGCACGTATTGTATTCTTGCCATCGAGGATAAAAAGATGGGGTTTTCATCATATTGCTTGAGTTAATTCCTCTACATCATGTCATCTTACTTAAAGCGTTACTCCGTTCTTTATGAACTTAATACTCTAGATGCAGGCAGGAGTCGGTCGATGTGTGGAGTAATAGTAGTAGATGCAGGCAGGAGTCGGTCTACTTGACACGGACGTGATGCCTATATGCATAATCATTGCCTTGGATATCGTCATAACTTTGCGCTTTTCTATCAATTTCTTGACAGTAATTTGTTCATCCACCGTATTATTTGCCTTCTTGAGAGAAGCCTCTAGTGAAACCTATGGCCCCCGGGTCTATTTTCCATCATATTACTTTCCGATCTACTATTTTGCAATCTTTTATTTTAAGATCTATATACAAAAAAACCCAAAAATATTTTATCTTTTGTTTATCTATCTCTATCAGATCTCACCTTTGCAAGTGACCGTGAAGGGATTGACAACCCCTTTATCGTGTTGGGTGCAAGTGTTTGATTGTTTGTGCAGGTGTTGGTGATTTGTGCGTTCTTCTCCTAATGGATTGATACCTTGGTTCTTAATTGAGGAAAATAATTATCTCTACTGTGCTGCATCACCCTTTCCTCTTCAAGGGAAAAACCAACGCAAGCTCAAGAAGTAGCAGGAAGAATTTATGGCGCCATTGCCGGGGAGATCTACGCCAAGTTAAGACATACCAAGTACCCATCATAAACTCTCATCTCTTGCATTACATTATTCGCCATTTGCCTCTCGTTTTCCTCTCCCCCACTTCTAAAATGATTTTCGAAAAGATTTGCCTTTTTATTCGCCTTCTTTCGTTCGTCTCTTTCGTTTGCTTTTTGTTTGCTCGTGTGTTAGATTGCTTGCTTTGTCACGATGGCTCAACCCAAGAGCCTTGATCCTTACTATAGGAAGTTGGAAGAAATTGAAAATAATACTAGGAGCTTCATGTCCCTACAATTTGGGCATAATAATTTCTTTAGAAACAAGCTCAAGGAGCAGGAAACTTTTATAGAGTTTATGAATAAAGAACTTGATGATATGTCTAAGGAATTCTATGGTCTGAAATCTCAAATTTGCTCATCTTGAAAATTTAGTTGGCCAAATTTCTGATAAACAAACCACTTTGGTAAATAAGATGGTTCCTAAACCAGAGTCTTGTGAAAATAATGATGAAGATCTTAAAGTGATTGATGTGACTCCTATTGAATCTTTGTTTGCTAAAATAAATCTTGATAAAGATGGGACTGGAGATGAGTCAACTTTAGTTAAAAGGCATCCCAATGATTCGAAGTTTATAGATCTTGATGCAAAAATTGATAAAAGTGGGATTGGAGAGGTCAAAACTTTAAGTAGCAATGAACCCACTCTTTTGGATTTCAAGGACTTTAATTATGATAATTGTTCTTTAATAGATTGTATTTCCTTGTTGCAATCCATGTTGAATTCTCCTCATGCTTATAATTAAAATAAAGCTTTTACTAAACATATTGCTGATGCTTTGATGAAATCTTTTGAAGAAAAGTTTGAATTGGAAGTTTCTATCCCTAGAAAACTTTATGATGAGTAGGAACCTACTATTAAGTTTAAGATTAAATATTATGAGTTCCATGCTTTGTGTGATTTGGGTGCTAGCGTTTCCACGATTCCAAAAACTTTATGTGATGTCTTAGGTTTCCACGAATTTGATGATTGTTCTTTCAATTTGCATCTTGCGGATTCCACTATTAAGAAACCTATGGAAAGGATTAATGATGTTCTTATTGTTGCAAATAGGAATTATGTGCCCGTGGATTTCATTGTTCTTGATATAGATTGCAATCCTATATGTCCTATTATTCTTGGTAGACCTTTCCTTAGAACGATTGGTGCAATTATTGATATGAAAGAAGGAAACATTAGATTTCAATTTCCATTAAGGGAGGGCATGGAACACTTTCCTAGAAAGAAAATTAAGTTGCCATATGAAGCTACTTATGGATTGCATACCAAAGATGACAATACCTAGATCTATGTGTTTTTATGCCTAGCTAAGGGCGTTAAACAATAGCGCTTGTTGGGAGGCAACCCAATTTTATTTTTGTTCTTGCCTTTTTGGTTCTGTTTTTCAATAAATTTTTCATCTAGCCTCTGGTTATATGTGTTTGGGTGTTTTAATTAGGGTTTGTGCCAAGTAAGACCTTTGGGATGGCTTACGGTGATAGTTGATTTGATCTTGCTGAAAAACAGAAACTTTTGTGTACAGTCACAGAATTTTGATAATTCACTGGAGTGTTGAAAAACCCTGAAGTTTTTACAAATGAGTTATATACGAATTTCCTATGTTGACCTAATTTTTAAAAATATTTGAAGTTACATAAGTATTAGAACAATTCAGATCTTGGCAGACTATTCTGTTTTTGACAGATTCTGTTTTCTTTGGGTTGTTTGCTTATTTTGATGAATCTATGGGTAGTATCGGGGGGTATGAACCATGGAGAAGTTGGAATACATTATATATTACACCAATATAAATAAATAATGAGTTCACAACAGTACCAAAAGTGGTGATTTTATTTTCTTGTACTAACGGATCTTACGAGTTTTCTGTTGAGTTTTGTGTTGTGAAGTTTTCAAGTTTTGGGTAAAGATTTGATGGACTATGGAATAAGGAGTGGCAAGAGCCTAAGATTGGGGATGACCAAGGCACCCCAAGGTAATATTCAAGGACAACCAAGAGCCTAAGCTTGGGGATGCCCTGGAAGGCATCCCCTCTTTCGTCTTCGTCTATCGGTAAATTTACTTGAGGCTATATTTTTATTCACCACATGATATGTGTTTTGCTTGGAGCGTCTTGTATGATATGAGTATTTGCTTTTTAGTTTTCCACAATCATCCTTGATGTACACACCATTTGAGAGGGACACGCATGAATCGTGATTTATTAGAATACTCTATGTGCTTCACTTATATCTTTTGAGCTAGGCAATTTTGCTCTAGTGCTTCACTTATATCTTTTTAGAGCACGACGGTGATTTTATTTTATAGAAATTTTTGAACTCTCATGATTCACTTATATTATTTTGAGAGTCTTTCTAAACAGCATGGTAATTTGCTTTGGTTATAAATTTAGTCCTAATATGATAGGCATCCAAGAGGGATATAATAAAAACTTTCATATAAAGTGCATTGAATACTATGTGAAGTTTGATTCCTTATGATTGTTTTGAGATATAAAGATGGTGATATTAGAGTTATGCTAGTGAGTAATTGTGGATTGTATAAATACTTGTGTTGAAGTTTGTGATTCCCGTAGCATGCACGTATGGTGAACCGTTATGTGATGAAGTCGGGGCATGATTTATTTATTGATTGTCTTCCTTATGAGTGGCGGTCGAGGACGAGCGATGGTCTTTTCCTAACAATCTATCCCCCTAGGAGCATGCGTGTAGTACTTCGTTTCGATAACTAATAGATTTTTGCAATAAGTATGTGAGTTCTTTATGACTAATGTTGAGTCCATGGATTATACGCACTCTCACCCTTCCACCTTTGCTAGCCTCTCTAGTACCGTGCAACTTTCGCCGGTGCCATACGTCTACCCTTTTACAGTCCTCAAAATAGCCACCATACCTACCTATTATGGCATTTCCATAGCCATTCCGAGATATATTGCCATGCAACTTTCCACCGTTCCGTTTTATTATGACACGCTCCATCATTGTCATATTGATTTGCATGATCATGTAGTTGACATCGTGTTTGTGGCAAGGCCACCTTTTCATATTTATACATGTCACTCTTGAGTCATTGCACATCCCGGTACACCGCCGGAGGCATTCATATAGAGTCATATTTTGTTCTAAGTTTCGAGTTGTAATTCTTGAGTTGTAAGTAAATAAAAGTGTGATGATGTTCATTATTAGAGCATTATCCCATGTGAGGAAAGGATGATGGAGACTATGATTCCGCACAAGTCGGGATGAGACTCCGGACGAAAAATAAAATAAAAAAAGAGGCCAAAGAGCCCAAAATAAAAAAAAAGAGAAAAGAGAGAAGGGGCAATGCTACTATCCTTTTTCCACACGTGCTTCAAAGTAGCACCATGATCTTCATGATAGAGAGTCTCTTATGTTGTCACTTTCATTTACTAGTGGGAATTTTTCATTATAGAACTTGGCTTGTATATTCCAATGATGGGCTTCCTCAAATTGCCCTAGGTCTTCATGAGCAAGCAAGTTGGATGCACACCCACTTAGTTTCTTTTTGAGCTTTCATAAACTTATAGCTCTAGTGCATCCGTTGCATGGCAATCCCTACTCACTCACATTGATATCTATTGATGGGCATCTCCATAGCCCGTTGATATGCCTAGTTGATGTGAGACTATCTTCTCCTTTTTTGTCTTCTCCACAACCACCGTATTCTATTCCACCTATAGTGCTATGTCCATGGCTCACGCTCATGTATTGCGTGAAAGTTGAAAAAGTTTGAGAACATCAAAAGTATGAAACAATTGCTTGGCTTGTCATTGGGGTTGTGCATGATTTGAATACTTTGTGTGATGAAGATGGAGCATAGCCAGACTATATGATTTTGTAGGGATAACTTTCTTTGGCCATGTTATTTTGAGAAGACATAATTGCTTTATTAGTATGCTTGAAGTATTATTGTTTTTATGTCAATATTAAACTTTTGTTTTGAATCTTATGGATCCGAACATTCATGCCACAATAAAGAAAAATTACATGGATAAGCATGTTAGGTAGCATTCCACATCAAAAATTCTGTTTTTATCATTTACCTACTCGAGGACGAGCAGGAATTAAGCTTGGGGATGCTTGATACGCCTCCGACGTATCTATAATTTTTGATTGTTCCATGCTTTTATATTATCTGTTCTGGATGTTTTATATGCATTAATATGCTATTTTATATTATTTTTGGGATTAACCTATTAACCTAGAGCCCAGTGCCAGTTTCTATGTTTTCCTTGTTTTTGAGCCTCGCAGAAAAGGAATACCAAACGGAGTCCAAACGGAATAAAACTTCACGGATTTTTCTTGGACCAGAAGACACCCAGGGGACTTGGAGTCCAAGTCAGAAGAGCCGCGAGGCGGCGACAAGGGTGGAGGGCGCGCCCCCCTGCCTTGTGGGCCCCTCGGGACTCTCCTAACCTAGCCCTTCCTCCTATATATTCACAAATATTCCAGAACCACCAGAGGCATCCATGAAAACACTTTTTCAGCACCGCAACCTTCTGTACCCGTGAAATCCCATCTTGGGACCTTTTCCGGCACCCTGCTGGAGGGGGATTCGATCACGGAGGGCTTCTACATCAACAACATTGCCCTTTCGATGAAGCGTGAGTAGTTTATCTCAGACCTACGGGTCCATAGCTAGTAGCTAGATGGCTTCTTCTCTCTCTTTGATTCTCAATACAATGTTCTCCTTGATGTTCTTGGAGATCTATCCGATGTAATCTTCTTTTGCGGTGTGTTTGTCGAGATCCGATGAATTGTGGATTTATGATCAGCTTATCTATGAATATTATTTGAATCTTCTCTGAATTCTTTTATGCATGATTTACTATCTTTGTATTTCTCTTCAAATTATCGGTTTGGTTTGGCCAACTAGATTGGTTTTTCTTGCAATGGGAGAGGTGCTTAGCTTTGGGTTCAATCTTGCGGTGTCCTCACCCAGTGACAGTAGGGGTAGCGAGGCACATATTGTATTGTTGCCATCGAGGATAAAAAGATGGGGTTTTCATCATATTGCTTGAGTTAATTCCTCTATATCATGTCATCTTACTTAAAGCGTTACTCCGTTCTTTTTGAACTTAATACTCTAGATGCATGCAGGAGTCGGTCGATGTGTGGAGTAATAGTAGTAGATGCAGGCAGGAGTCGGTCTACTTGACACGGACGTGATGCCTATATGCATAATCATTGCCTTGGATATCGTCATAATTTTGCGCTTTTCTATCAATTGCTCGACAGTAATTTGTTCACCCACCATATTATTTGCCTTCATGAGAGAAGCCTCTAGTGAAACCTACGGCCCCCGGGTCTATTTTCCATCATATTACTTTCCGATCTACTATTTTGCAATCTTTTATTTTAAGATCTATATACAAAAAAAACCCAAAAATATTTTATCTTTTGTTTATCTATCTCTATCAGATCTCACCTTTGCAAGTGACCGCGAAGGGATTGACAACCCCTTTATCGCGTTGGGTGCAAGTGTTTGATTGTTTGTGCAGGTGTTGGTGATTTGTGCGTTCTTCTCCTACTGGATTGATACCTTGGTTCTTAACTGAGGGAAATACTTATATCTACTGTGCTGCATCACCCTTTCCTCTTCAAGGGAAAACCCAATGCAAGCTCAAGAAGTAGCAGTGCTGCCGGAACTCATCTACTACTTCGCCCGTCTTGCTGGATCAAGAAGGCGAGGATGTCATCGAGCTGAACGCAGAGGTGCCGCATGTTCGGTACTTGATTGGTTGGATCGCGAAGGTGTTCGACTACATCAACCGCATTAATAAACCCTTTCGCTTTACGGTCTACGAGGGTACGTAGACACACTCTCCCCTCTCGTAGCTTTGCATCTGCATGGATAGATCTTGCGTGTGCGTTGATTTTTTTTGTTTTGTTTTCCATGCAACGTTTCCCAACAGTAGCATCATGAGCCAAGTCTATGCGTAGATGATATGCACGAGTAGACACAAAGGAGTTGTTGGCAGTGATGGTCATACTGCTTACCACCAACGTCTTATTTTGATTCGGCGGTATTGTGGGATGAAGCGGGCCAGACGAACCTTACATGTCCACGCACATGATACCGGTTCCACCAACTAACATGCAACTTGTTTTGTATAAAGGTGGCTGGTGGGTGTCTGTTTCTCCTACTTTAGTTGAATTAAATTTGACTAAGGCCGGTCCTTGAAGAATGTTAAAACAGCAAACTTGATAATCACCGTTGTGGTTTTGCATAGTTAAGAACGGTTCTTGCTAGAAGCCCGTAGTAGCCACATAAAACTTGCAACAACAAAGTAGAGGACATCTAACTTGTTTTTGCAGGGCATGTTGTGATGTGATATGGTCAAGACGTGATGTGATATACGTTGTTGTACGAGATGATCATGTTTTGTAATATCGACAACCGGCAGGAGCCTTAGTGTTGTCTCTTAATTATTGTATGAAATGCAAGCGCCATGTGATTGCTTTACTTTATCGTTATGCGTTAGCAATAGTTGTAGAAGCAATAGTTGGCGAGACGACCCCGACGCAATAATGGAGATCAAGGTGTCGAGCCGATGACGATGGAGATCATGATGATGCTTTGGAGATGGAGATCAAAAGCACAAGATGATGATGGCCATATCATGTCACATATTTTGATTGCATGTGATGTTTATCCTTTATGCATCTTATTTTGCTTAGAACGACAGTAGCATTATAAGATGATCCCTTCACTAAATTTCAAGATAAAAGTGTTCTCCCCGAGTATGCAGTGAGTAATTAACTAATTAATTAATTAACATATTTTTATTTATTTTAAAAATGTTTTTAAGGGGGTGGGGCCCGCGTGTCAGTGACACGGGTATCCCAGTCAGCAATGCTGACTGGTCAACGGACCCCACGGGGCCCAGTGGCAGTGGCACCGGGACGGGGCCCGGCCGTCCATGTCAGCGCCGACCGGTGACTCGACGCTGGCGACCGAAACCAACGGCGGCGCGCGTCGGGAGGGCTTGGGTTTCACGCACAGGGCACGGGGAGGAGCGTGGCTAGGCTCTTTCGAACGGCAAGACCACGACGAAGCGTTTGGTGGCGGTGGCGGAGGCTACCGCGGCCGGAGATGAGCGCTACGACGGTGACGGCGGACGGCGGCGTTCGGGTGGCGAAGAAGGCGCAGCAGCAGCACGCGCGCGAGCAAGCTAGCTACGCCGCAAGGCCCTACGCGAAGCGGGGAAGTTAGTGGACACGGCCACGGGACCAATTGGTCACCGACGACACGTCGGCGACGAGCTCCGCGGCGTCCAACACGGCCATGGGTGGAGCGGCAGCTACGGCGAGGGGAAGAGCACAGAGGAAGAGGGAGAGGGAGGAGGGGCTCACGTAGAGCCTGCAGATGTGCTAAGGTGGGCCTGGGGAGGACGGACGGTGACGAATCGAGGCGGCGCTCACCGGCGGCCAAAGGTTGAAGATGATGGCATCGCGGGCATAGCGGTGGCTCCCGGCTCCAACGCGTCGGTGTAGATGGCGTAGCCGAGGCCGGCGAAGCTCGTAGACACGGAGAGGCGACTAGAGGGGCACGGTGGCCGTGGCTACGCCGGAGCCATGGCGGCGGTGGCGCTCGGGTGAGATGGGGAGGCGAGGGAGAGCGAGAGAGAGTGAGCGAGGGAGAGCCAGGGGGTGCGGGAGAAGCTCTTTATCCTCCCCGGCGAGCGCGACGCTCTGTCGACCGCTCGGAGGGGGGGGGGGCCTGGCTGCGCGCGCCAGGTGCTCGACAGCGCGCGACATGAGTAGTGCGGGAGGAGGGAGGCGGCGCTGCGCGGGCTGGGCCGGGCACTGTGGCCACTTAGGCCCAGTGCTGTGGGCCTTTTTCTTTTCTTTATTTCTCTTTCTCTGTTTTTCTTTTCTTTTCTGTTTTGTCTTTTATTTTTACTCCAAATGACTTTTGTAAAATATGGCACTTGCCCATATAACATCAGTGCAATATCCAACCCTGGTATAACATGGTTTTGGGGCCAAATGTTTTCATATGGATTTTATTTAAATAAAAAGGTATTAACCAACTCTGTTTTCCTACTGTTAGAGTCACTTAGTTAATTTATTAATTGTTGATTATAATTTTATAACAGTCTCTGGAATATTTGCTATTTATTGAACATTTTAGTTTCTATGTTAAGCAACTTTTATTTTCCACTTTCATTTAAATTTGAATTTTGACTTAGGAGTTGAAATGCAATATATTGCTAATGATAATCATGCACTGTTAAACATGCTGACTTGTCATTATCAAAAGTGATTACTGTGGTGTAACCTCTGGGGGTGTTACAAATCTCCTCCACTAATAAGAATTCTCGTCCCGAGAATTAAGAGGGAGACTGAAAGAAATCGGGGTATCCTTGGAAGTTCTTCCGAGGAAACGTTTGGAAAAATCTCGAACGGCTGGAATGTTTTTGATCCCCTCAAGCAGAGAAGCGTCCCACGCATTCAAAGTGTTTATTTTGGAGTTATCTGGGCACGGTAATTCACTAGCCCAGATGACTAACGGAGTATGCATTTCCTCATAATGAAGGTCATGCATGAATGCAAATTTTTCAGAGATGAATGAATGTGATGCTGCTGAATTAAATAAAACAGAAGCAGGTACTGAGTTAACGAGAAGGGTACCCATTTCGGTGGCAGGTTGATCCTGGACTTGTTTAGTATCAATGTTGTAAGCGTGTCCACGACCATATGTTTTTCGCTTCTGTGTTGAACCCGAAGATGAGCCAACATCACGATAATGCTTCTGTGAGTCCTTATGCTTCATTTGAGCGGTCTCAACCAGAATAGCCTTGTTCACAAGAGTAGAAAAGTCGTTGAAGTCTTGAGCAGCAAGTGCAAGCTCGATGTCTGGGTGGAGTCCATTGCAAAACTTCTCTTGTCTACGGGCATCTGTGGCGATGTCTTCTTCAGAATAGCGGGACAGGTCAAGGAATTCCCGCTGATAAGCTTCGACTGTCTTATTGCCCTGAGTGAGGTTGCGGAACTGGGTTTTCATCCGGTCCATAATTCCTTGAGGAATATATCGGGCACGGAAAGCAGCTTGGAACTCATGCCAAGTAACGGCTGTTCCAGCAGGCAGTGTACGTTTGTGGGTGTCCCACCATTGAGCAACGAGACCCTTTAAGAAAAAGGAAGCGAAGGCGACAAAGTTGGCAGGGGAGACGTTTGCAGACTCCATCTCGTGAGTGATATCGCGAATCCAGTCATCAGCATCCAGTGGCTTCTCAGAGTTGCGGAACTGAGTGGGGTTAAGACGCATAAATTCCGGCAGAGTTATTGAAGGAGGGTTCTGGTTCTGGTTGTTCAGATGCAGGAACTGAGCCATAATCCCAGTCATGAACTGGCGGTTGAGCTCGAATTGTTGCATCATAGCTGCCATATAGTCTGGCGGTGGTGGGCGTTCAGGGGCACGACCACGACCACCTGGTCTAACCATCCTGCTAAGTATCAACAGGGGTAGTTCAGTAAAAGCAGTTGCGGGTGTTTAGCGACAAGCATGATGTAACACGACAATAATTAAGCAGTGTACTAGATACTTAATAGTAGTCAATTAAGACATACAGATCCATACACAGAGTCGGGTACATGCGAATAGCATAATGGCGCGAACTCAAAAGCTAGATAAGATAGGCGGCGCGCAGGCACGCGGTAAGGAAGTACACCACGAGATATACCAAAGGCTACATCAACGTCGGGAAGATCCACTGAAACGGGGTAGCTGCACGTGCGGACGATGAGTGTTCATCGCGGAAGGATCCTGTGCTCCATGTGCACTCTGATGCAGAACCCGGTCTCAAGATGTAAGAAGAGGTCCACGTGGAGGTGCGTGACCTCCAACAGCAGGCCAATCAATACCAGCATACATCTGAGTCCTGCTCGGATAAAGGATGTGCTCCGGATGTATCCCTGCACGAACAGCGGGTAGCAACTGCGTCATAGCATTGTAGAGACGTGCTCGAGTGGCAACCAACTCGACGGCAAGAGCCCGAACAGTGCGATCCAGAGCCTGAGTGCACTGAATCAGAACATGCGGGTCGTATCGACGACACTCGTACGGGGCATAGATAGCTGTGTAGTATCCAGTAGTATCTCCAGTAGGGGCATACAGAATGTATCGGAACTCGGAAGCATCCAAGCTATGCTTGAACTCTCCTCGGACACATGCGACAGCAGAGTAGGCGGCATCATGTACTACCATCTCATTCGTCACACCGATACCGTGGAAGAGATGCAGCTCAGTGTCTGAGTCATCGCGATGATCATAGATACGAACATCAGCATGGTACTGCTCCTGGTTGAACTCGTGGTAATCCTCGTAGACCATGTACTCGGGGTACCAGCGGTAGCCCAGCCTGGTCAGGAGGGCGATCAGGACAGCTAGAAAACCAGAGGCACCACGAGCTCAAGTGCGAAGCACAAGCTGCGTCGTAGGGCGTGGTGGAAACAAACGATCCATCTGAAACAGACGAAATTCAGGATTGTCAAAAGACAATGAGAAGTATTATACAACTCGAAGGGAAAGGTTAAACAAAACAATGGAACGGAAAATGATTATCAGACTAACCAGATCAATGGTAAGGAATTAAGCACAGATATCCAGCTCTCCGGGTAGACGAGATTTACGAGATCCTAAGTGTCGGTGTTAGTAAAATTCATTTAACCCGAATAGAAGAGAGGTCAGAGTCCCAGAGTATAGACGAGGAATAAAAGATACTAATACCATCCAATTGGCGACGTGGGCCCGTAAGCCACACAACCATGTTAGTAAAACAGTTTTTGGTTTCTAGACTCAATTTCGGCCAAGGAGTTGGAAAGGGGGGTTCCTAGAGGCAGTCGGCTATGATACCAACTTGTGACGCCCCCGGCTCAATCATGCACTAATCATACACGCAAATGCACACGATCAAGCCTAAGGACTCACGGGAAGATATCACAACACAACTCTAGAACATAAATAAAGTCATACAAGCTTTATATTACAAGCCAGGGGCCTGGAGGGCTCGAATACATAAGCTTGCGTACAAGCGTCAGCGGAAGCATCAGATATCTGAGTACAGATATAAAAGAAAAACACAGATAAGCCCTTAGAAGGCGGGGCAAAAGAAAACACTACGATCGAAAGGCGCAGGCCTCCTGCCTGGGACCCTCCGAACCTACTCCTGGTCGTCGGCCAACTCGTAGTAGTATCCACCCTCGGCGTAGTAGTAGCGATCGTCGGCGGGGGCAGCTGTATCCGGGGCTCCGTCATCTAGTTGCATCAAAAGGATATGGGGAAAAAAGAAAGCAAAGCAACCGTGAGTACTCATCCGAAGTACTCAGCAAGCAAGGATCTACACTACATATGCAACATTATCAAAGGAAGGTTGTATATGTGGACTGGGCTACAGAAATGCCAGAATAGAGAGAAGGCCTAGTCCTATCGAAGACTAGCATCTTCAGCGGTCTTGCAGCAATAGAAGAGAGTAGAACAGTACAATATAATGTAGCAGTATCATTAAGTCTCAACCTCACACAGAGATCCTTTCTCGACTCCCTGCGAGAAAGCAATCCCAGAGCCATATAGTCATCAACCTCGTCCTGAGATCCCTTCTCGACTCCCTGTGAGAAGCAATCCCAGAGCCATATATCCAGGTATCATCTCACGGTCTAGTTGTGTCGATCGGGATACAACTCCGAGTGTCCGTTACCGAGGATCCGGCTATGCATAGATTAGTTCTTCCCTGCAGGGGTGCACCAACTTACCCACCACGCTCGCTTAACTCTGGCCGGACACACTTTTGCGGGTCATGCCCAACCTCGGCCAAACGACACACCGTAGCCCTACCTAGAGCTCAGCAGAGAGGTCCCCGCCGGTCTACAACCTAAGCGCTCAGGGGTCTTGGGCCATCGCCCTGTGCTCTCCGGGTCGTTGCGAGCAGGGTGGATACCAGCGCCAACGGCACGATCCGACCCGGCCGCAATGCTGAACTGGACGTCTGACAAAGCTTTCGGCTGATGCATACGATGCAGAGTACCCATATTTATTCCCGCGTGATGGTTAGTGCTATCGGGCCAAAGGCCCACTCAGATCAAATATCCAAATCGTAGGGTGTTGGTAGTGCGGTAACGAGCAGAGACTCACGATCGATGTGACCCCGTCGCCCCGTCTCGAGGACTTGCGGCAAGGGCCAAGAATGCCCGGCCACGCCTCGTATTCTCACTCGGGCACCATCCAGGCAACCCGCCTTCACATCACACGCGGGTACCCCTCAGGGTCGACCCGCCTTCCAAGTAACAGTGTAAGGTCCAATTATCCGTGTGTCCATAACATCAGGGGAATCCGAGGTATCACCCTTGTTGGATTCCTACTTTATGTATCCGTCAAGGTGAACTCAGAGGAATCACCCTCGATGGGTTCACACTTGATGTGTTGCACGACAGGGTCGTTACCGGAAGTGGTGAAGGAGGAATCACCCTCGATGACCACGAACGAATAGCTACTCTACAGAGTTAACATCAGAAGTGCTACAAGAGGTTTCACCCTCGGCACTCGATAGTAACGCTGCAGTGTCGTTACAACTAAGGGGGTGATGTGCGGTGCCGGGGCCTAGTCTTCAATCCCGTTGATCGGGTCTTCTGATAATCCAGCGGGGCAGTCGGGACTAGTGGGGTCACTGATAGGTCTCTACCCAGCCTATACTAGACAGTTTAGGATAAGCAGGTAAGGTTTCAATAGCAGGTTACAATAAACAGGCTATGCATCAGAATAGGTAAAGCAGTAATAGCAGCAATTCTAATGCAAGCATGAGAGAGAAAGAATAGGCGATATCGGTATGCTCAAGGGGGGGTGCTTGCCTGGTTGCTCGGCGGCAAGGGCAAGTTCGTCAACGGTGGCGTCGGGTTCCGGAGCTGCGTCGGTACCGGGAACTGCGCTGGGGTCTAACAAGAGAGAAGAGGGGGAGGAAATAATAAATACAAGCAAACAGATGCAACATGATGCATGTCATGGCAATACGCAGTGCTAGGGGTAGTCTAACGCAGTACTACACGTAACAGACGGAGCGGGAGAATATCTGACGATATTTCCCGGGTCTTTGGATTTATCGGACAGACGATCCGGAGAGGGAAGTTCCATGTTCATCATGCTAGGAGCATGTGATAGATGAAAGGAGGGCATATTCGGATCCGTAGGATTTTTCTGATCAACTTTCATATATAAATTATTTCCATCGGAGTTACAGATTAAAAGATATGATTTTCTAAAGTTTTTATTAATTTCTGGAATTTCTGGATTTAATTAAATCAACATTATCCAGAACAGTACAGGGCGACGTCAGCATGATGCATTGATGACATCAGCAGTCAACAGGGGGCCGGCCAGGTCAAACCTGACCAGTGGGGCCCACATGTCATAGACACATGGCTAAACCAGGGTTTAAATTTAACTAAAACTAATTAACAGGGGTGTGGCCCCACCTGTCAGTGAGTAATTAGTGATTAATTAACTAATTAATTAATTAACATATTTTTATTTATTTTAAAAATGTTTTTAAGGGGGTGGGGCCCGCGTGTCAGTGACACGGGTTGCCCAGTCAGCAGTGCTGACTGGTCAACAGACCCCACGGGGCCCAGTGGCAGTGGCACCGGGGCGGGGCCCGGCCGTCCACATCAGCGCCGACCGGTGACTCGACGCCGGCGATCGAAACCAACAGTGCCGCGTGTCGGGAGGGCTCGGGTTTCACGCACAGGGCACGGGGAGGAGCGTGGCTAGGCTCTTTCGAACGGCAAGACCACGACGAAGCGTTTGGTGGCAGTGGCGGAGGCTGCCGCGGCCGGAGATGAGTGCTACGACGGTGACGGCGGACGGCGGCATTCGGGTGGCAAAGAAGGCGTAGCAGCAGCACGCGCGCGAGCAAGCTAGCTAAGCCGCGAGGCCCTACGCGAAGCGGGGAAGTTAGTGGACACGGCCACGGGACCAATTGGTCACCGACGACACGTCGGCGACGAGCTCCGCGGTGTCTAGCACGGCCATGGGTGGAGCGGCAGCTACGGCGAGGGGAAGAGCGCAGGGGAAGAGGGAGAGGGAGGAGGAGCTCACGTAGAGCCTGCAGATGTGCTAAGGTGGGCCTGGGGAGGACGGACGGTGACGAATCGAGGCGGCGATCACCGGCGGCCGAAGGTTGAAGTTGACGGCGTCGCGGGCGTAGCGGTGGCTCCCGGCTCCAACGCATCGGTGTAGATGGCGTAGCCAAGGCCAGCGAAGCTCTTGGACACGGAGAGACGACTAGAGGGGCACGGTGGCCGTGGCTACGCCGGAGCCATGGCGACGGTGGTGCTCGGGTGAGATGGGGAGGCGAGGGAGAACGAGAGAGAGTAAGCGAGGGAGAGCCAGGGGGTGCGGGAGAAGCTCTTTATCCTCCCTGGCGAGTGCGACGCTCTATCAACCGCTCGGAGGGGGGGCCTGGCTGCGCGCGCCAGGTGCTCGACAGCGCGCGACATGAGCAGTGCGGGAGGAGGGAGGCGGCGCTGCGCGGGCTGGGCCGGGCACTGTGGCCACTTAGGCCCAGTGTTGTGGGCCTTTTTCTTTTCTTTATTTCTCTTTCTCTGTTTTTCTTTTCTTTTCTGTTTTGTCTTTTATTTTTACTCCAAATGACTTTTGTAAAATATGGCACTTGCCCATATAACATCAGTGCAATATCCAACCCTGGTATAAAATGGTTTTGGGGCCAAATGTTTTCATATGGATTTTATTTAAATAAAAAGGTATTAACCAACTCTGTTTTCCTACTGTTAGAGTCACTTAGTTAATTTATTAATTGTTGATTATAATTTTATAACAGTCTCTGGAATATTTGCTATTTATTGAACATTTTAGTTTCTATGTTAAGCAACTTTTATTTTCCACTTTCATTTAAATTTGAATTTTGACTTAGGAGTTGAAATGCAATATGATGCTAATGATAATCATGCACTGTTAAACATGCTGACTTGTCATTATCAAAAGTGATTACTGTGGCGTAACCTCTGGGGGTGTTACATCTATGTTGTAGATCAATGGCCCGTGCTACCGTTCCCCTGAATTTTAATGCGTTCCTAGAGAAAGCTAAGTTGAAAGATGATGGTAGAAACTACACGGACTGGGTCTGTAACTTGAGGATTATCCTCATTGCTGCACATAAGAATTATGTCCTTGATGCACCGCTAGGTGACAGACCTACTGCAGGAGCTACTACAGATGTTATGAACGTCTGGCAGGCTCGATCTGATGACTACTCAATAGTTCAGTGTGCCATGCTTTACGGCTTAGAACCGGGACTTCAAAGACGTTTTGAACGCCATGGAGCATATGAGATGTTCCAAGAGCTGAAGTTGATATTTCAAGCTAATGTCCGGGTTGAGAGATATGAAGTCTCCAACAAGTTCTATAGCTGCAAGATGGAGGAGAACAGTTCTCTCAGTGAACACATACTCAAAATGTCTGGGTATCATAACCACTTGACTCAGATGGGAGTTGATCTTCCAGTTGATAGTGTTATTGACAGAGTTCTTCAGTCATTGCCACCAAGCTACAAAAGCTTCGTGATGAACTATAATATGCAAGGGATGACGAAAACGATTCCCGAGCTCTTCACAATGCTTAAGGCCGCAGAGGTAGAAATCAAGAAGGAGCATTAAGTGTTGATGGTTAACAAGACCACTAGTTTCAAGAAAAAGGGCAAGGGAAAGAAAGGGAACTTAAAAAAAATGGCAAGCAAGTTGCCGCTCCCGTGAAGAAGCCCAAAGCTGGACCCAAGCCTGAAACTGAGTGCTTCTACTGCAAAGGGAATGGTCACTGGAAGCGGAACTGCCCCAAATACTTGGCGCATAAGAAGGATGGCAAAGTGAACAAAGGTATATTTGATATACATGTTATTGATGTGTTCCTTACTATTGCTCGTAGTAGCGCCTGGGTATTTGATACTGGTTCGGTTGCTCATATTTGTAAATCGAAACAGGAGCTGTAGAATAAACGAAGATTGGCTAAGGACGAGGTGACGATGCGCGTCGGGAATGGTTCCAAGGTCGATGTGATCGCCGTCGGCACGTTACCTCTACATCTACCTTCGAGATTAGTTTTGGACCTCAATAATTGTTATTTGGTGCCAGCGTTGAGCATGAACATTATATCTGGATCTTGTTTATTGCGAGACAGTTATTCATTTAAGTCAGAGAATAATGGTTGTTCTATTTATATGAGTAATATCTTTTGTGGTCATGCACCTTTGATGAATGGTCTATTCTTTTTGAAACTCGATCGTAGTGATACACACATCTTCATAATATTGATGCCAAAAGATGCAAAGTTGATAATGATAGTGCAACATACTTCTAGCACTGCCGTTTAGGTCATATTGGTGTAAAGCGCATGAAGAAACTCCATGCGGATGGACTTTTGGAATCACTTGATTATGAATCATTTGATACTTGCGAACCGTGCCTCATGGGAAAGATGACTAAAACTACGTTCTCCGGAACAATGGGTGCCTCGCTGCATTCTTCCCACCGCCAACTTAAATAGTGGGTGCGGGAGGTTAATGCGGCAGAGTCATCCCCCGATGCTTGTAGGCCTCTGAAGTGGTCCAGCACGCCTATCATCTTTGACGTCGAGGATCACCCTGATCGCACAACTGCGGTCGGGTGTTTGCCATTGTTGGTTTCCCCGACAATTCGCAACCTCAAGGTGACGAAGATGTTAGTTGACGGCGGGGCCGGCCTAAACTTAATATCACCAGACGTGCTCACAAAGCTTCAGATTCCCGACGAAGACCTCGAGGAAACGGGTACGTTTCAAGGGGTCAACCCGGGAAGAACCCAGCCTAAGGGCAAGATCACGCTGCCGGTAACATTTGGCAGCGAGCTTAACTTCAGGACCGAAAAGGTGGTGTTTGATGTCGCCAAGATCCCCATGTCATACAATGGGATCCTTGGTCGGCCAGCGCTGGCTAAGTTCATGGCGGCATCACACTACGCATACAACGTCTTGAAGATGCCTGGGCCGTTGAGCGTCATCACTATCCATTCCGACAAGAAGGATGCGCTCATCTGTGCCGACCAACTTTACCGGGAAGCAGTTGCAGCACCTGCCATCAAGGCATCTGCTCCTGCCGCTGGGACTCCCGGGGGGAAGAAGAAGACCGGCAGGAACCTTGGCGCCAACTCCGGCAAGCGCACTCCCTCGGAGTGCTGCGCTTCCGTCGAGGACGCACCAGAGAGTTCCACCGGCAAGAACAAGAAGTCCAAGGCTGCCCCACCGGAAACTAAGAAGGTGCCTGCCAGGGAGGACGGAACGGGGGGAACTTTCACCATAAGTTCCACCCTAGATGACAAATAGGAAAGCGCGCTCGTTGCTTTCCTGCGGGCGAATGTCGACGTGTTTGCATGGCAACCGTCTGACATCCCCGGTGTTCCCAGGAAGGTAATTGAGCACCACCTTGCTGTCTGTCCTCATGCGCGGCGCGTCAAGCAAAGGGTGAGGAAACAGGCCTTGGAGCGGCAAGAATTCATTGCCGAAGAAATTAAGAAGCTGGAGGCGGCAGGACTGGTCAAAGGAGTGCTTCATCCAACCTGGCTGGCCAATCCGGTTGTAGTGCGGAAAGCGAACGAGAAATGGAGGCTTTGTATCGATTACACAGATATCAATAAAGCTTGTCCAAAAGATCCTTTTCCCTTGCCGCGCATCGACCAGATTGTGGATGCCACCGCTGGTTGTGGTCTCCTGTCCTTCCTTGATGCCTATTCAGGGTATCATCAGATTTTTATGGTAAAGGAAGATGAAGAGAAGACCGCCTTTATCACCCCATGTGGTACGTATTGTTTTATACGAATGCCTTTCGGGTTGAAAAGTGCTGGTTCAACATTTGCCAGAGCAATCCAGATTGGTATTGAGCCACAACTCCATAGAAATATGGAGGCGTATATGGATGATATAGTGGTCAAAACTAAGGATAAAGCAACGCTCATTCAAGACTTAGAAGAAACATTTGCGAACTTGCGCAAGATCAACTTGAAGCTCAACCCTGAGAAGTGCGTGTTCGGTGTTCCTTCCGGCAAGCTCCTCGGATTCTTTGTATCTTGCCGGGGAATCGAAGCGAACCCCGACAAGATCAAAGCCATTGAGCAAATTGAAGCGCCGAGACGCGTCAAGGATGTGCGTCGTCTTGCCGGCTGTGTTGCTGCTCTAAGCAGGTTTATTTCCAAATCTGCTGAGCGCGCCTTGCCCTTCTTCAAAATTTTGAAGAAGGCAGGTCCAATGAAATGGACTCCGGAAGCGGAGGCGGCGCTGCAAGGTTTGAAGAAATACCTTTCTTCTCCGCCGACGCTAGTCGCACCTAAACCACAAGAGCCGTTGCTGCTGTATCTGGCGGCAACAAATCAAGTGGTTAGTGCTGCGCTAGTGGCGCAGAGGGAAGCTGATGAGGAGGCAACATCAGCGGCAGGACCGCCAAGTGATGCGGCAAGATCTTCCCCGGCGAGGGATGATCCCGGCAAGACAGGATCTGCGCAAACAGAAGAGCCCGTGCAGAAGAAAAAGGTGGTGCAGCGCCCAGTTTATTTTGTTAGCTCCCTCTTACAAGGGGCTAGATCAAGATATTCTGGTGTGCAGAAGTTGCTTTTCGGCCTCCTTATGGCCTCAAGAAAGCTGCGCCATTATTTTCAAGCACATGAGATCACCGTCGTCACTCGCTTTCCGTTGCAACGGATTTTGCAAAATCCGGAGGCAACCGGCAGGATCGTGGAGTGGGCGTTGGAGCTGTCCAGCTTTGGTCTTAAGTTTGAAAGTACTTCCACAATTCAGAGCAGGGCCTTGGCGGAGTTCATTGCAGAATGGACCCCGACGCTGGACGAAGAAGTTCAAGAAACGAGTCTCCCCGGAAAAGAAATCGATCAGCAATGGGTTATGTACTTTGACGGGGCTTTTTCACTGCAAGGCGCTGGTGCTGGTGTGCTACTTGTCGCACCCACCGGAGAGCACCTCAAGTACGTAGTCCAAATGTATTTTCCCCGGGAGAGTTCAACCAACAACACTGCAGAGTACGAAGGTTTGCTTGCCGGTCTTAGGATCGCGGCAGACCTTGGTATCAAAAAGCTCATTATCAAAGGTGATTCACAGCTTGTCGTCAGGCAGGTCAACAAGAACTATCAAAGTCCGTTGATGCAAGCCTACGTAGATGAAGTGAGGAAATTGGAAGAGCGCTTTGACGGTCTGCAGATGGAGCACGTTCCTCGTGCCGAGAACAGCGTTGCTGACGACCTGTCAAAGCGTGCTGCCCTCAAGTTGCCTGTGGAACCAGGAACTTTTGTGCTCCAATTGACTCAACCATCCGTGGCGCCATCGACGCGGCAAGAAAAGAGAAGAAAGTTGAACTCTGGCCAGTACTTCCCGGCAGAGCTCCCCGGAGCCGCCGGCAAGGAAGTTGCCGGGATCGACACGCCTACTGGGGAACAACAGGCTCCGGCAGGGCCTCAGGCCCTTGCTGTCGAGACAAACGTCCCCCCGGCGGAGGAGACGCCTTTAGTCCTAGCCGTCGAGCCTCAGGCTCCAGCATGGGCGCAGCACATTGTCCATTTCCTTCAGACAGGTGAACTCCCTGAGGAACAAGAAGAAGCGGAGAGAGTAGCCCGTCGGTCTGTTATGTACAAGTTCGTCGATGACGTCCTGTACAGAAAGAGACCAAACGGTGTGAAATTGAAGTGCATTCCTCGGGAGGATGGACTAGAGCTGTTGGCAGAGATACATGGGGGCATGTGTGGCTCTCACATAGGGTCAAGAGCGCTTGCCGGGAAAGCATTCCGGCAAGGTTTCTTTTGGCCCACCGCCCTCCAGGATGCGACTGCACTAGTAACCAGGTGTGAAGCGTGCCAGTTTCATTCGAACAAATTACATCAGCCAGCTCAAGCTCTTCAAACAATCCCTCTCTCCTGGCCATTTTCGGTCTGGGGGCTCGACATACTGGGCCCCTTCCCCCGTGCTGCCGGGGGCTTTGAGTACTTGTACGTTGCTATCGACAAGTTCACAAAGTGGCCGGAGGTGGAAGCAGTGAGGAAGGTGACAGCGCAGTCGGCTGTCAAGTTCTTCAAAGGAATTGTTTGCCGTTTCGGTGTGCCTAACAGGATCATCACCGACAACGGCACGCAGTTCACAAGTCGCACCTTCATGCAGTACGTCCAAGACCTTGGCGGCAAGATTTGTTTTGCCTCTGTTGCTCACCCGAGAAGCAACGGCCAAGCGGAGAGGGCCAATGCTGAAGTGCTGCGCGGTCTCAGGACCAGAACTTTTGACAGGCTGAAAAAGTGCGGAAGACGCTGGATTGATGAGTTGCCGGCGGTTCTTTGGTCAATCAGAACGACACCAAATCGAGCCACCGGCCAGACGCCCTTCGCTCTAGTGTATGGAGCGGAAGCAGTTCTCCCCACGGAACTCATATACGGATCTCCTCGAGTGCTCGCTTATGATGAGCTCAAGCAAGAGCAACTGCGGCAAGATAACGTTGTGCTCCTTGAGGAGAATCGTCTTCAGGCTGCTGTGCGAGCTGCACGCTACCAGCAAGCTTTGCGCCGCTATCATAGCCGCAAAGTTCATGCCCAAAGCCTTGAGGAAGGCGACCTTGTTCTTCGACGGATTCAGTCCGCCAAGAATTCAAACAAGTTGACGCCAAAGTGGGAAGGCCCTTATCGGGTAGTACGAGTCACCAGGCCTGGCGCTGTCCGCCTGGAGACCGAGGATGGCGTTCCAGTGAGTAATTCCTGGAATATCGAACATCTTCGCAAGTTCTATCCATAAGGCGTGGTTGCCGGGGGCTCTCGGCAACCACCTTTTTGTACAAGTCTTGCCGGCAAGGCATGTGATCCTTTGTACAAAGCCAGGCGCAGACCCTGAGCACAGATGAATAAATTTAAGTGTTGTACATTTCCTTATTGATTCTCATGTTCACATTCATATATGCATGTTTGTCTAAGATGTTGTATAACACCTGATCCCGGTAAGTTCTAACGAACCGCCAAGGTTTCATCTCTTTATTTTCTCTTCTTTCTTTTTCTTAAAGACAGAAGGATTCCTCGCGCGCACATTTGCCGGGGGAGGAAGGGAGACATGAATACCAGTTGGTGACGTTCGGAATCGTATGCTTGCCGGAGGAAGGACAAAGACAGAAAGCTAAGTCCTAAAAACTCAGACAAGTTTTTTTATTACCAAGTTAGTTCCTTGGACGATTCCGACCCTTGTATGGAAAATCTGCACGCGAAGGAACCCTTGTTGTAATCAGTTGCGCCCTTATTTTGTTTCGAGTCCGCTCAACGATTTAAGTGGCTGCACTGAGAGCGCCAAGGAGTCTTGCCGGCCGCTGCGCCTCCAGCAGGCTGCTGAAGTCCCGCACCCAGCGCTCGCGGCAGGTTGCGCGCCGGCAAGTTTTTCAGTAAGCGTAGGATGAACTCCATACATAAAGGAATCAGACAAGGAAAGTAGCTAGCATGAGCCTAAACATAGTTAAATTATATTACATCCATGAGTTGCCGCAGTCCTAACTCGAGACTTAACTGTCTTTTACATGAGATGGTGGCGGCAAGAATAAAAGGGAAGCACTCAATCCCTGCGCTGGCCTTCGATCCTTTTGATGGAGTCCACCTTCTCAAGGATCGGCGCGATGCACTTCTCAAGCGCCTCAACATTTGCATCCTTTGGCAGGTGGCCGAGTGCGCTGGAGAGATCGATGCCGGGATTGCTGTGCACCACCTTGAGGAGCACCTTGCGGAGGACGGCCTGGCAAAGCCGGCGAGTCTCGTTCGCCAGTTGGGTCGCCCGGCTGGACTGGAGCGCCCTCAACGCGTTGATGATGCTTTCAAAGAACATCGTCAACCTGGCGCTTGGAGATATTCTTTCCTCGGAAGAATATCTGAAGTTCGACAAGCCCATGGTTGGCAGTTCTGCGGTAAGCTTCTCCGCGGTGGCGATGAGACGGCCAGTCCAGATCTCCACTCCCTTTTCATAATCAGCCTGGGCAGCGGCAGCGCTCTTGAGCAGGTTCCTCTCTCCTTGGAGATCCTTGAGTAGAGCCTTCTCACGGGCCCTGCCGGCCTCGAGGGATTTCTGCAGCGTGGTCAGCTTCAGCTCCAGAACCGCAATATCATCAGCCGCAGAGGAGAGCTGCTTGGTCTTGCCGGACAGGGCGACTTGCATCTCCGCCAAGGAGTGGAGGGTTTTTCCCCTGTCCCCCTTGAGCGTCGAGAGCTCCTTGCCATGCTCGTCGAGATCCGTCTCCAGCCTCTTCACTTTGTCGCTCAGCTCGTTCTTGGCGGCCTCTGCAACTTCGGCAGCATCGATGGCCTCCTTGAGCTTGCCGGCGTGACTTGCAGTTAGAGCTTCGAGCGCCTCCTTGTGCTTCTGCTCCAGCTCCTGGGTCCGCCGCGCGACAAGATTTTCAATGTCTTCATCCTTGCTACGAAGCTTGGCGGCGAGCGCCTGCTCACGTGCGGTGAGATCTTCCTCGAAAGCGTCAAGAGCAACGCGACGCCCCGTCAGGAGAGCATCTTCGGCAGCGATCCTTTGAACAGCTTCATCATGGGCCTTCTCCATGTCTGATTGCTTCAGGAGGACCTCATTCCACTGCTGGCTCACTTGTTCTCGACCGGCAACCAGCTCTTGAAGGGCCTCGGCATGCCAGATTTGCATTTGTGCGACGCGCCTTTGAAAATCCGCTTCGGCTGCCTCGACAACTGCCATTCTGGAGCCCGCCTTCTCTTTTCGGGCACGATGGAGAGCCTGGAGTTTGCGGAAGTTTTCGCCCATGGCCTGAAGGAGCCGATCCTCTTCAGACTTGCCACTGCTAGCACTGGGATCGTCAACAACTTCGAGCCCGGCAGCGGCAATAATTTCCTCAAAAATTTCTCCTTCGGCTGGTGCCTCGGTGCTTGCCGTCCCTGGCAAGTTGATGAATAGGTTTTCGCCAACTTTGAGATACTTGCTGGATGAGGGCTCGTCAGATGTTGATGGCTGGTCTTCAGTGGCCGCCTCACCAGTGACAGGGGGCTCCGCGGCCGATGCAGCGCCTGGCGCTCCTGCGGCAGGAATGCCGTCAGTATGGTCCCCAGCCTCCCTGTCGCCCTCTTCAGCAGGTTCTTCCACGATTTCCTTTCGTGCTGTCTTGGCGGCCTCCCCGTCAAGAGCATCACCGGCCCCGGCAACATCATCCTTGGTGGCCTCGCTGGCAGTGATCCTGTCCGCTTCGGCAGCAGCATCCCTGGCGGTCTCCTCGATGACGGCGTCGACGTCCATATGTTCCATCTCAGAGAACTCTGAAGGGAGAAGGAGAAGGTCAGAATAAGATCAAGTTTTTAAATTTTGAAGTGATCAAAGATAAAGAAGTAAGGGGAAAAGAATAACTAGCACTTTGAGGCGATCGAGTACCTGCGTCGGGCTGTCGAGAGGTAGCTTCGCCTCTCCTGGCAACTCCGGTTGCCGGGGGTGGGTTCCGGAGTCCGTGCTTGTCGGCTCCTCCTCAATCTGGACGGGCTCGTCGGCAGGATCTCTTGCCAGAGATGTGCTTGTGGGCGGAGCGGTCGATGAAGGAGGCACAATGGGGCAATCCTCTCCTTGTTGCCGTTCTTCTCCTGCGAACCCGAAGATATCAGCGACAAGAATGGAAGCCTCGGCACCAGCCAACAGAAAAAGGGACAATGAACTTACGCTGGGGGCTGCGTTGAGGACTAGGCTCCGGGCTCACGATGACGGTCTCTGGCACGCTAGTGGAGCCTGCCGGGGGCTCGTCGCCCGTAGAACTCCTTGACCTCTTCGCCATCCTCTCCAGCAAGGTTTCTGTGTCACTGCAGAAGCAATACAAGCAAGTCAGTAAAGATTGATGCAAGATTGGAAGGTAAAAGCTGTGGCAAAGTACTTACTCTTCTTCCTCTCGCTCCGGACTAAAGCCGGAGATGTCGAAGTCGACCTCCGTTGCGGTGTCTGAGTGGGGAGGCGGAGGAGGAGTCCTAGGCCGCTTGGCTGTGACAGGCGCCGGGGCAGCTTCCGGTGCGGTGGTGCGAGACCCTCCTGCCGCCCCAGCAGTGGCCGCTGGTGCGGGCCTCGCACGCCGTGCAGGCTGTTGACGGGCCCCCTGCCGCGGTCCGGTCTTGCTGGCCACTTTCTTGCTGGGGGCTTCACCGCTCGAAGAGGGCTGGCTTGCCGGGATGTCAGACGCAGCCTTCCGAAGAACACGCTTCGCCTTCTTCTTCGGGGGAGGGGGCTCTTCCCGCGTCTCTTCTTCTTCGACTGAGTCCTCGCCGGACGAGATTTCAGTGGCTGCGCCGCTCTCCTCCCCGGCAACCTCGTCCTCCCCGGCAGGCTTCGCCTCCACTACCACCTCTGCCTCGCTGGCTTCCCACTCTGTGAAGCCAACGCTGCCGGCCTCCGCGGCAAGATTCGCTTCCTCCACTCTGGTAGCGATGTATGCTACCTCCTGATCCGTGGTGGCGCGAATAAGATCTGGCTCTTGCCGGACAGGCTTTTCCGTCAGATTGTCGAAGAATTTCTGCGCTTCTTCCTCGCTTGGCTCGACCCAGGTCGGGTCAAGGCCGTGGGCGTTGAACATCGACAAGAAAGCGATGATCGACCCCAGCACAGAGTTGTTGCACAAGGGGACGATCCTTGCCGGCAGCCGGTGCTTGTCTTCGCGCTGGAATAACTTCTAGCGGAGAGCGCCAAGCTGCATAACAGTCAAGTTGTTGTTCAGCCCGGGGCGCAGCCTCATGACATCCGCTGCGTTCTTATACTCCCAGGCTGGCCTTCCCCTATTCTGTAGAGGGGCGATGCGGCGGCGGAGGAAGTCAAAGCCGATCATCTCCATTGTCAGCCCGGCAGCCTTCAAGCGGAGGATTCTGGTAGTGGCGATTGTGAGCTTCTCGTCTTCTGCGGCGAGATCGTCCCAATCCTTGCCGCAGACTACCTTCTGTCGCCGGGGATGACAAAAAGGATGAGGATCTGCTTCCTGGATCCAGCACCATTCGGCCCGCCACTCGTCCCACTTTTCGCGGTAAACTCCATCTGGGTATATCTCTTTGTTCCAGGCCCTTGGAATCCAAGCAATAGATCCAGAGAGAGCCTCTCCTTTTTGGATTCGAGGATAGAAATAGTGGCGGAAAAGAGCAGAATTGGGGATCACGCCGGCAAAATTTTCACAAAGATGGGCAAAGATCGACATGCAAAATACGGCATTCGGCGTGAAGTCAAGAAGGCGGAAGCCGTATGTATACATGATGTCGTTAAAGAAATCCGAAAAAGGTGGACAGAGCCCGCAATAAAAGTACGCAGTGAAGAAGGGGTATCTGTCCGATCCGCCTTTGGAACTAGCACCTGGGATGACGCGTGTGGCGGGGTGGGCTTGTGTTCCCTTCGCCCACATGCATTGGTATCGTCCCTTCAAGGTTTCGGCATCAAGCGTCGGAGGGAAGACGACGAGCCTCTTCCGCATCTTCACCAGCTCGCTTTCTGGAACTTCGGCTTTCGCCTCCTTGTCCGTGCCCTTGCCTTTGCTGGTCTTGGGCGGCATGGCGGCTGTGGAGATGGAAGCCGGAGGACGGAACGAGCGTGGGAGCGGTGAGCAGAAGAGAAGGAAGGTTTCGCTCTGAGCTCGAGCAGAGGAAGGCGATGGCGATAGCCAGATTGGGAAGAAGAGGGGGGTGAATGGGTTTGCGCCTCCACGACTTCTCCTTTTTATGGGGAAGGAGCGGGGCCACCTTGTTTATCCCCCAATATGAATGCGCCTCTGTGGGTGCGAAACAGTTTGCAGCCTTTTTGGCACACTTCTCACATCGCGCGCTCCGTGCGCGTAGTGGGGGCACAGTAAAACAAGATCTTTACGAGCAGTTAATTCCCTGCCACGCGTGCCCGTGCACTGTTTGGGCCTAGCCCAACAACGCCTCGCACTCGTGTATGGCCCAGGCCCGGGGGCTCCTGTCGGTGTACTAAGTATTGGGCCACTAGTACCCCTTACTTGTGCACGGGCAGTTGTAGCCGTCCTCGTGGCAAGGCTTGCCGGGATCAGCTCGAGGTCGATTTAAGTCATCAAGGAAATCATCAAGTCAGAGATCTGAGAATCAGCAAATAAGCAAAGCTGGAAATCGAAGGCCAGCCTCCCCGGCAAGATCCTTGCCGGGGTGGCCTGAGGAGCCCGGCAAGGATCGGCGCCCGGCAAGGGTTGGCGCCCGGCAAGGCTCGGCGTCCGGCAAGGCTTGGCGCCCGGCAAGGCTTGGCGCCCAGCAAATTTCGGCGCCTGGCGAGATTCTGCCACTGTGCCACCGCTTCGGCACAGTGACGAGTCTGACATTCTGGCTCCTTCCATGGATGCGTGGCGGCGCGCCAGTGGAGGAGAGCTTAAGCGGTGCTGATGGGATGGCCCCTTTTTCCATCCCCAAGAAAGTGAGGACACCTAAACGGACACCTCATGGTGCATTAAATGCACCTGTCCTAATCCGTCAGGGGTTAGGTATGATACCCTGTAGCTACTTTACACCTCAATGTATGTACATTTTGCCACTGTGGAGACCCCTTTGAGCATATAAAAGGAGGCCCAAGGCAACTGCTACAGAGGAGGAGAACTTCTGGCCCATTCTGCATGCGTAGCTGCTCTTTGAACATATTGTTCATTGCGAGCGCTCCTGAAGGCTGGGCTCAAGAACATCAATAAGAACACAAAGCAGGAGTAGGGTTTTACGCTGATCAGCGGCCCGAACCTGGGTAAAAACCTCACGCGTCGATCACCGGTTGTGCTCTTTGCGTGTACCTCTCCCCCCGCCGAATCATAAAGGGGTCTCTCGGGATCCCATAGGTGTCGTGCCCCGACATATCCCGATCGGTACAACTAGAACATGACATGAGATGAGAACTGGATAGTACGGCTCTGGGATTGCTTTCTCGCAGGGAGTCGAGGAAGAATCTCTGGCCGAGGTTGATGACATTACTGCTATAATTTACATTATGTTATTCTTCTCTCTTCTAATGTTGCGAGACCGTTGAAGATGCTGAAGATGCTAGTCTTCGATAGGACTAGGCTTTCCCCCTCTATTCTGGCATTTCTGCAGCCCAGTCCACATATACAGCCCCCTTTGAAAATGTTGCATATGTAGTGTAGATCCTTGCTTGCTGAGTACTTCGGATGAGTACTCACGTTTGCTTTATTTTCCTTTTTCCCCCTTTATCCCTTTGTCGCATCCAGACGACGGAGCCCCTGAGCCAGATGTCCCCGTCGTCGACCACTACTACTACCAACCCGGAGAGTACTACTACTACGAGGAGCCGTCTGACGACCAGGAGTAGGATCGGAGGGTCTAGGGCAGGAGGCCCACGCCTTTTCGATCATAGTTTTTATTTTGCCCCGCCTCTGTGAAGGCTGATCTCTATGTTCTGTAATATATCTGTACCCAGATATCTGACGCTTCCGCTGACACTTGTATGCCATCGAGCTATGTATTCGAGCCCTCGAGGCCCTGGCTTGTAATATTAAGCTTGTATGACTTTATTTATGTTTTAGAGTTGTGTTGTGATATCTTCAAGTGAGTCATTAGGCTTGATCTTGTGCATTTGCGTGTATGATTAGTGCACGATTAAGCCGGGGTCGTCACAAATGAAAGGGGGGGGCACCCCCTCCTGCCTTCCTCCCACAGGCAAACAAGGAAGGGGGGGCGCCCAAGGGGGCCGGCCGGCCACCTTGGGGCGCACCCAAGGCTGCCTCCCCTCCCCCCACATATATATATGAGAGGGAGGGGCGCCACACAACCCACGACAATCTCTTAGCCTTGTGCGGCGCCCCCTCTCCACAGTTTAGTCCTCCATCCAATTTTTCCGCAGTGCACGGCGAAGTCCTGCGGGAACAAGTTCACCACCACCGTCACCACACCGTTGTGCTGCCGGAACTTATCTACTACTTCGCCCGTCTTGCTGGATCAAGGAGGCGAGGACGTCATCGAGCTGAACGTGTGCTGAACGCGGAGGTGTCGTATGTTCGGTACTTGATCGGTTGGATCGCGAAGGTGTTCGACTACATCAACCACGTTAATAAACGCTTCCGCTTTACGGTCTACGAGGGTACGTAGACACACTCTCCCCTCTCGTAGCTATGCATCTCCATGGATAGATCTTGCGTGTGCGTAGATTTTTTTTTTGTTTTCCATGCAACGTTTCCCAACAGTGCATGGGATGGTAGAGGGATGCGCAGTTGAGCAAATAGGTGACAGGTTCATAGAATAGAAATGAAACCATAGATCTAGAATTGGCAACAAAAATTATTAGTTGCTCAATTTTTTATCGTGGAAAGCTACATGTGCAACAAAATTAGTTAGTGAGGATCAATCCTTTATAGGAAATTTGAAATTTTGCAGTTTTAAATGGATGACCAAGCGTCAAAGTTGTGGATGGATGATCGGAGAGCATGGGCTATGCGTGGAACCAGTATTAGTATCGAGGATTGACATGTCACAACATGTCTAAGAGCATCTCTAGACGACCCCTTAAAAAATAGAGGAGTAAACCGCCGAGTAAAATTAGTGGAGTAATATTTTACTTCTCTATAGGTGGCCGGACCTAGCCGATCCCCTAAACTTATTGGAGTAAAAAAATTGCATAAGTTTTTTTATCCTAGCCACATGAACTTCAAACACTTACACAATATATCATCAAGCATTCAAATTTTTGAAAATAAACATGCATAACATATTAACCGTTCACAAGCATATAGTTTCACAGGTCGAGATATTCAAATTAAAACCCGCATAGTTCATCCAAAAGGCATCACTTCACCGATCAAGTTTGATCTAAACACCACAAGATAGCATGTTTTATATTGTGGATCGAGGCCAACCAATGACATGCACGAGCACAAACTCAAACACCATCCTCACTGAAGAAATCACCACGACCACCATACACATGCCTACCAGCATCACCACCACCATCCTCCCAGCTCACATAACCACCACCACCACCATCCTCACGGCCACCAACATCCTCTCGGTCGCCGCCACCACCATTCTAACAAGAGACCTCCGTTTCGGTCAAGATCTCCCCACGAGTGAGCTCCCAATACTTTCATGCATTTTCATCCATTGTGGTTGGGTTCATGAACATGATAGCATGATCTTCGGCTTGGCATCCTGAAGCCTCTCCTCCTCAAGTGCAAGTCTACGCTCCTCTACCTTCAACTTTCTCTCTTTGCCGCCAACTTGGACTTTCATTTATCGTCCTCTAGCATCTTGAGCTCATTGCACCTCGTCGTCTTCTCTTCTTTGTGTTCGACCGCCAACACCTTCTTGGCCTCAATCATGGCCACAAGTTCTTCTTTGTATGTGCCACCGAATGCACTTCTCCTCTTTCACTCTTTTGCAATCTTGTTCCCATCCAGTTTATTATTGGCCTCTTCATCCACCTAGTCATCCTCCTCAATGGATATACCCAACCTTGATCTTTTTGGAGTGGTCTCCGCAACTCTCTTGATCCACTTCTCATTTTTGCAAAGCTCATGCAGCAATGGTGCAAAGTGAAGGTCTTGTGGCCAAACTTCTTGTTCCTATGCTTGAAGAGATCTTGGATGATGTGGCAAACTCCGTGACCGACATGGCGCTAGGTGGTGCATGATTCACTTGATCGATATAAACCGGACCATCGGTTGCATTGGTCGTGGATGGTGACCCAACGATGCCCAAGAGACCCTTGTGTGCAACTTGATGTCACCTCCATAGAGTTGTTGTAGTACTCCGCAAGCCGATGCATCCATGGAGATATTCATCCAAGCATAGCACAAAGCAACATCTTCAACTTGATTGTAGATGTGAGTTCTTGTCCTTGCTGTCTTGGTGCTTGTTTGGGTCACCTCCTCAAGTTCATCTTCTTCGGGCACCTCCCCTTGATGATCGGATTTTTTTTACCTTGTTGGCATTTCTTCGAGCACTTGGCGGCTGCGGCGCTTTTGTCGGCTGCGGCGGCCGGACGCGCCAGAGCAGTGACCGTAGGGTTGGCCGGAGACGCTGCACGAGGCACCAGATGTGGACAAGAGGCCGGATTGTCCTTCTTCTTCTTCTTCTTCTTCTTCTTCTTCTTCTTCTCCTTCTTCTTCTTCACAGTCTCCTCGGCGAGGGCCGACGTCGCGGCTGTCGGTTTCCTAGCTCGCTTGCGGCCGGCGGGAGCAGCGGGAGGGCGACCTAGCATCACCGGAGACGCAGTGGCCACCCCGCCGGCCTTGGTGGCGGTTGGAGCTGGTGCTTGTGGCCGGAGAAGATTCTTTATCCCCAATCTTTTTTTCAGTGCGGGTGGCGACGCGGGGGTGGTTTCCGGCGGCGACGCGCCGGCGGGGTAGCGAAAGGGTCTTGGCTACCCATCCCGGCGAAGGCGGCGGTCATCGGAGGCGATTGAGGTGCGTGGGGCGGCGACGGCGCGAAGGATGCAGCCCGCACGGGCGAGAGAAAGAGAAGGGAGGAGTTTTACTCGGCCGCGCGGGGGCCGAGTGTTTTTAGGGCCGCGGGGGAAATTTTAGGCGAGGAGTATTTAGAGGAATAAAGGATCGGCTAGAGATGCGCTAAGCTAGCAGAAATCATGATATATGTAGTGCATGTCTCTGTCCGAAATCAGTGGCAACTAATTCCAGACAGAGGGAGTACATCTCAATACCGTTTAGATAAGGAATAATATTTTATTTCTTCTCTCTCGGGGCTCGGTTCCAATGCAAAGCTAGAGAACAGGTGCGATGGTACAAATTTCTAAATTATTTACCGCATGCAATGACTAATATTTCTTGTCTCTCGGGGCTCGGTTCCAATGCAAAGCTAGAGAACAGGTGCGGTGGTACAAATTTCTAAATTATTTACCGCATGCAATGACTAATATGTCGTACTTCCTCCGTCCGGGTTTATTAGGTCTCCCGACCAAATCGCAGGTAGCCCCACGCTGGTCCTTCGGTTTCCATGCACGATTTACTGCCCAAAGCAATTCCCTGGCGCTTCCGAACCAGACGCCACCTCACGCGCGGTGCTGCTGCTACTTTTTTGCACGCGCTCCTGCATGGCGCATGCATGCGCCAATCAAAGGAGGATTTTAGAAGCGCATGTATTGTCTGGCTGGGAGACAAACGAACCAGCGCATGTATTGGCTGTTGAGAAATTAAGCAATTGTTCGATTAATTTAATCCAATAATAAATCATGAACATGACATAGACAGTGCTAATGACATACTGAATTTTGATGATGTACGCACGTACTAGGTAGATAGTAGAAATATCTACGCAAACCACTAGTACTGCACACATGAAAATAAACAGGAGTGGGGTAAATGTGTCATACCCTCCAGTAGGCCAGTCGGCCGTAGCAGCAGCGGAAGCGTTGGCCTCGTCGGCGATCGTCTTGTCAGCAGCAGCCTTCTCGGCAGCCACGCGATCGGCGTCAGTGCTCATGGTGAAGACGAAGGTGACGCGGAAATAGTCGACGTAGAGGAAGTAGTCGAAAGAAGCGAGCAGTCGCGTAGGAGACGCTCCCCAAAAACCTAATCGCCTCTCTCCCGTACAGGATCTGGAGAAGCGGGGTTTCGGAGGCCTGCTCTCCCGTCAGCCGTGTACGCGATAGACGGGATGGGATCACCGAAGGGAGCAGCAGTGAAAGGAACGACCGAGGAGCAGTGGAGGTGTGAAGTGTTCTATTTGGCTAGGCTACGATGCCTCATATATATAACCAGTCGGGTAGGAGAACGGTCCAGCAATAAACACGTTTAATTATAGACTTTCATCTCCATAAAAACATGTTTAATGGCAGACGTTTCATCTCCATAAAAACACGTTTAATGACAGACTTTTCATCTCCATAAAAACACGTTTAATGACAGACGTTTTCATCTTCACAATAAAACGTATTTATTATGGACGTTTTCATTTCTGCAATGAATATGACGTCTCATATTCATTTTGTGTCTGTAATGGACTCTCCAATTTTGACCGGCAAAACATTGCATCGGCTCGGCTCATTCCCGCAACCCGCGGCGCGCGCGCGTCGTGACGAGGCGTGGCCATGTGGGACTAAACTTCCCACCACTCCCTTGACAGCATGGGCTCTTAGGGATTTTCTGAAATTATTAAATGGGCCTATAGCCCAACTAATATTCAGCAATCCCCCACCAGATCCCGAAGGCCCATGGTGTTGTCCTCGGTTCCAAACTCTGTTTTGATATACCAGTATTTTCAGTGGAGACCCGTTAAGGTTGAACATCCACCTAGAACAAATAGCTACACTCCTTCACAACTGAACAATGGACTAAGCCTTGAATTGTCAGTTTGGCGTAAAGAAGCTTCACCACATGTCTTACTAGTACTAGGCTGCCGAAGGCTGACCCCTCGGGTGGAGCATATAAGTCACACTCCTGGCCTATTCATGAGCTTACTAGAGATCACCCCAATCTCATAGACTGTGACCAGCAGTCGGGCTGACATAGGTGTGTTTCTCCAAAGATTGCTCTGTAGGATAGCATCTCGCTTACATAAGCTTTGGAACACATTAAGACAGTAGTCATCCTACCATACAGTATCGAGAGTATTGCATCTCCAACGGAGTGGGTCAGTATAGTTACTCTCCTCAGTTCACCACTGGCTTGTTTTCCCAGGTCCTACTTCACGGGATCTCCGATCACATAGGTTGGGTTACCACCATGGCAACTCATGTGGGTCTCATACCCATCTCCCTCGATGCATTATCTATCACGACACGTGATAGCCCTTTAGTAAAGGGATCTGCCAGATTCTTAGCCCTTTGGATATAATCCAACGCTATCACTCCGGAGTTTCTTAATTTTCTGACAGCTTTTAGTCTCATTCTTATGTGTTTGTTGGACTTCATGTTGTCCTTTGAACTCTTCACCTTGACAATAACTGTTTGATTGTCACAGTTCATAAGGATGGCCGGAACAGGCTTCTCAACCACTAGCAAGTCCATCAAAAGATCTCGAAGCCATTCTGCTTTGCCACCCGATGTGTCTAATGCTGTTAATTCTGCTTCCATTGTCGATCTCGTTAAGATCGTTTGCTTGCAAGACTTTCAGGAAACAGCACCACCTCCAAGAGTAAACATATACCCTGTCGTGGCCTTCATCTCATCAGCATCAGAGATCCAATTCGCATCACTATACCCTTCAAGTACCGACGGGTATCCGGTATAGTGAAGTCCAAAGTTCATAGTACCTTTCAAATAGCGCATAACTCTTTCTAAAGCATGCCAATGTACATCACCCGGTTTGGAAACAAACCGGCTCAGTTTGCTAACAGCAAATGCGATGTCAGGCCTCGTTGCACTCGCTAGATACATGAGTGAACCAACAATCTGAGAGTATCTCAATTGATCTATAGCTGTGCCTTTAGACTTTCGAATCAGCACACTAGAATCATATGGTGTTTGAGATGGTTTGCAGTCCGAATATCCAAAGCGACTCAACACCTTCTCAACATAATGAGATTGCAGAAGTGTAATCCCACCCTCATCATCTCTCAATAGCTTGATGTTCAAGATACCATCAGCCACTCCAAGGTCCTCCATCTCAAAGTTCTGAGATAAGAAGGACTTAACCTCCTCAATCAACTTGAGGCTAGTTCCAAATATCAGTATGTCATCAACATACAAGCACAGTATAACTCCTTCGCCCCCACCATAGCGATAGTATACACATTTGTCGGCCTCATTAACAACAAAGCCAACAGATGTCAACATTTCATTAAACTTGTCATGCCATTGCTTAGGCGCTTGTCTCAGGCCATATAAAGATTTCACCAACCTGCACACCTTTCCTTCCTGACCATCTATCACAAAGCCATCAGGCTGTTGCATGTAGATTTCCTCCTTTAGCTCTCCGTTCAGGAAAGCTGTCTTAACATCCATCTGATGGATGAGAAGACCATGTGAGGCCGCCAACGAGAGTAATACTCGAATGGTGGTCAGTCTGGCCACAGGTGAATAAGTGTCGAAGAAATCTTCTTCTTCTTTCTGGGCATAGCCCTTGGCCACAAGCCTAGCCTTGTACTTTTCAATCGTACCATCGGGCCTAAGCTTCTTCTTGAACACCCACTTACATCCCAATGGTTTGCAACCATCAGGACGTTCAGTAATCTCCCAAGTCTCGTTAGCCATGATGGAATCCATCTCGCTACGGACCGCATCCTTCCAGTAGTCAGCTTCTGGAGAGGCATACGCTTCTGAAATAGAAGTGGGATTATCTTCCACGAGGTATATGAGGAAATCATCACCAAAGGTCTTTATAGTCCTTTGTCTCTTGCCCCTACCAAGGGTTTCCTCATTATCCTCCTCATGATTTTCATCATGTGTATGTTCATAATATTCCATTGGAATGGCAGGCTCAGGAGTTTCCTCAGATTTCTGTCTAGAAGTGCTTTGCATATCTCTCATGGGAAAAATATCCTCAAAGAATGTAGCATCCTTAGACTCCATAATTGTACCGACCTTCTTGTCAGGTACCTCAGATTTCACTACTAGAAATCTATAGCCAACGCTATTCATAGCGTAGCCCAAATTAACACAGTCCACAGTCTTTGGCCCAAGCTTACGCTTTTTGGGGATCGGCACATTGACTTTCGCCAAGCAGCCCCAAGTACGTAAGTACGAGAGTGTTGTCCTTCTCTTTGTCCACTTCTCATAAGGAGTGATCTCGTTATCCTTTGTCGGAACTTTATTCAGGACATGACATGATGTCATTATAGCCTCCCCCCACCATGCCTTGGATAAACCCGACGTATCTAACATGACGTTAACCAAATCAGTTAGAGTACAGTTTTTCCGCTCGGCAACCCCGTTTGACTGGGGTGAGTAGGGAGGCGTCCTCTCGTGAATAATACCGTGTTCCACACAAAAGGCATCAAACTCTTTTGAGAAGTACTCTCCACCACGTTTTGACCGGACTCGTTTAATTTTCTTTTCAAGTTGATTCTCAACTTCTGCCTTATAGATTTTAAAGTAGTGTAGAGCCTCATCTTTAGTATTTAATAGATACACATAGCAATATCTAGTGGAATCATCTATCAATGTCATGAGGTATTTCTTTCCACCTTTAGTCAACACACCATTCATCTCACAAAGATCAGAATGTATGAGTTCCAGTGGCGCCAAGTGTCTCTCCTCTGCTGCCTTGTGAGGCTTGCGAGGTTGCTTAGATTGCACACACGAATGGCACTTAGAACCTTTGGCTAAAGTGAAACTCAGGATTAAATTCGATTTTGCTAACCGCGTCATACTACCAAAACCAATGTGACAAAGACGTGAATGCCAAACTTCTATTTCATTAATACTCGAATGAATATTGTTCACGACTTTATTACAAAAATCAGCGAGGGAAAAACGGAATAGACCTCCGCATTCATAACCTTTTCCAACAAACAGTCCATATTTCGTAACAACTAATTTATTAGACTCGAATACCAACTTAAACCCTTCTCTACATAGAAGGGAACCACTAACGAGATTCTTCTTGATGGCGGGGACATGTTGCACGTTCTTCAGTTGCACGATCCTTCCCGACGTAAACTTCAGATCGACCGTGCCAACACCATGAACAGAAGCACTCGCGCCGTTCCCCATCAGTACGGACCCGTTCCCTGTGGCCTGATAAGAAGAAAACAATGAAATGTCAGCACACACATGAATATTTGCACATGTGTCAATCCACCAATCGGTAGACTGACAAACTGAAAATACAGTAAACAAATTACCGTACCCAGATGGCCCACTCTCATTGTTGCTCATAATCATGTTGACAGTCTTGGAGTCCTGTCCTGACTTCTTGAACTTGTTTGGGCACTTGGCAGCCCAATGTTCATCTGAACCACAAGTAAAACAACCACCCTTCTTCTTATCTTTCTTGAAGGTCTTCTTGCCCTTCTTCTTAAACTCGGTATTCTGTTGGACACCATTCTTCCCCTTGGGCTTGTGGGGGTTGAAGTTTTTCTGCACCACATTGGCGACAGAGGTCCCTTCAGTCCCTTTTCCGTGCGAGTCATTTGCCCTCGAATTCTGCTCGACACTCAGATGGCCAATGACATCCTCAACTGAGAATTCACGCCTCTGATGTTTTAGAGTAGTGGCAAAGTTTCTCCAGGAATTGGGTAACTTAGCGATAATGCAACCCGCGACAAATTTGCCCGGCAGCACACAGTTGAGAAGCTCAAGCTCCTTAGCGATGCACTGTATCTCATGATCCTGTTCCAATACAAAATGATTTTCGACCATTTTGTAATCGCGGAAACTGCTCCATAATATACATCTCGCTCCCAGCATTCGTTGGGCCGAATTTAGATTCGAGCGCCTCCCACAAGTCCTTGGCAACCCGCATATGTAAGTATGCATCAACCAGCTTATCTCCGATCATGCTCAGAACACATCCAACAAAGACGACGGTGGCCTCCCTGAACGCCTTCTCCTGTTCAGGAGCGATCGTTCCCGTGGGAGTAACACCGGCGACCCAGAACACGTTCATCGCCGTGAGCCATAAGACGGTTTTGGTCTGCCAACGCTTAAAGTACGTCCCCGTAAATGGGGCTGGTTTCAGTGCAGCAGCAAAACCATGGATCGAAAATTGCCTACACAAATTAGGTTTTTGGATTGTTGAGAAATTAAGCAATTGTTCGATTAATTTAATCCAATAATAAATCATGAACATGACATAGGCAGTGCTAATGACATACTGAATTTTGATGATGTACGCACGTACTAGGCAGATAGTAGAAATATCTACGCAAACCACTAGTACTGCACACATGAAAATAAACAGGAGTGGGGTAAATGTGTCATACCCTCCAGTAGGCCAGTCGGCCGTAGCAGCAGTGGAGGCGTTGGCCTCGTCGGCGATCGTCTTGTCAGCAGCAGCCTTCTCGGCAGCCACGCGATCGGCGTCAGTGCTCATGCTGAAGACGAAGGTGACGCGGAAGTAGTTGACGTAGAGGAAGTAGTCGAAAGAAGCGAGCAGTCGCGTAGGAGACGCTCCCCAAAAACCTAATCGCCTCTCTCCCGTACAGGATCTGGAGAAGCGGGGTTTCGGAGGCCTGCTCTCCCGTCAGCCGTGTACGCGGTAGACGGGATGGGATCACCGAAGGCAGCAGCAGTGAAAGGAACGACCGAGGAGCAGTGGAGGTGTGAAGTGTTCTATTTGGTTGGGCTGCGATGCCTCATATATATAACCAGTCGGGTAGGAAAACGGTCCAGCAATAAACACGTTTAATTATAGACATTTCATCTCCATAAAAACACGTTTAATGGCAGACGTTTTATCTCCATAAAAACACGTTTAATGACAGACGTTTCATCTCCATAAAAACAGGTTTAATGACAGACATTTCCATCTTCACAATAAAACGTATTTATTATGGACGTTTTCATTTCCGCAATGAATATGATGTCTCATATTCATTTTGTGTTTGTAATGGACTCTCCAATTTTGACCGGCAAAACATTGCATCGGCTCGGCTCATTCCCGCAACCCGCGGCGCGCGCGCGCGTCGTGACGAGGCGTGGTTATGTGGGACTAAACTTCCCACCGCTCCCTTGACAGCATGGGCTCTTAGGGATTTTCTGAAATTATTAAATGGGCATATAGCCCAACTAATATTCAGCATTGGCTGCCATGTTTTTGCAATTTTTGTTTGTAGAGCAAGCTCGCGCCATGTTTTTTATTAGTGAGCTCGCGCCATGTTTTTGCTTTAAAAGGAACTTGTGTTTCCATTATTATAGGCATACTCTAACCATCCTCCAACCGCAAAGTCATCGAGCTATGCTTCCTTTCGATCTTAACATACCACCAGAGCTGCAAGTTCATGACGAAGGATAAGGGAGCAATGGCCGCGGGCAAGGCCGGCTAGGTCTTGGTCATGCCAGCTGCGGGCAAGGCCAGCTACGTCTCGGTCTTTCCGGGCGTGTACGCCGGCGCGGGCGCGGTCCTGCATCCAGAGGTTCATCGCCTGGCCGTGGACAAGGCTGCGAGCACAGCCTCGTGCTCCTCGGGCAAGGACACGCTGCCGTTCGCGACATAGGTAGCTCGTCCGATGCTGAACGCCATCTTCGTCTCGGTCTTGCACTCTTGCTGGTCGGTTGCCATCGGTGGCGAGCTCCTCCAGTGGTAGTGTGTTCGGCTGGCACGGCGGTCGTGGGTTCGCCAGGCACGAGGACGGTAGCGCGTACTGTGCACACGACGGAGGCGCGTACGGTGCACACGACGGCGGCACCTTCCGTTCTCACGATGGCGGCGCGTATGACGCACATGATGGTGGCACGCTCGTCACGCACGACGTCGGCGCGTACGGTGCACACGATGGCGGCGCGTTCCATTCGTTCGCCGGCCATGATCTCTTCGCCGTGCAAGGTGGGCGTGGCTCTGCCGGTCATGGTGTCTTCGCCGGACTTGGCGGTCGTGGCTCTGGCGGCCGTGGTGTCTTCATTGGGGGCGGAGGGCGTGGCTCTTCCAGCCATGGTGTCTTCGCCATGGCCGGCGGTGATCATGGGTACGACGACGAAGGTGGCCACGACATGGACCAGCACGTCGAGGAAGACGGACACGGCATGGACCAGCACGGCGAGGAAGACGGCCACGACATGGACCAGCACGTCGAGGAAGACGGCCAGGGTACGTACTGTTGAATATATGAGCAAATTACTACGAGATTTAATCCGAATAAACACAGAATAAGTCATGGCGACAATAACGGAGACTAAACTAATCATGTGGACTAGCATAGTAGATGAATAGATCGAATCTAGGACACATAATAGAAACATGAATTCTACCATGATCTCGAACAGGAAAGACAGAATCACATACGGTGCAACAGGAGCAGCAGCACCGTTGGCGTTGAGGTTGTCGCCCATGTCGTTGAGGAAGAGATTGCCGAGGTCGGGGAAGAAGTCATCATCGGCGAAGTCCTCGCTGCCAGCAGTCGCGCGAGTGCGCTCCCCAAAAATTTGATCGCCCCTCTCCCGTACAGGATCACAAGAGGCGGGGTTCCGGAGGCCTGCTGTCCCTTCTCGCGGTGCACGCCGAAAGGAGGGATGGAGAAGACTTGCGTGGCGGCGCAATGATCTGAAACGGTGGTGCGAAACCATACGATACGGCGGCGGCTAGGGTAGACGTCTGCCTGACTATATAATGCGGGCCGGGTAGGTCATGGGAGTAAACCCCATGTCCGAGTCACGATCCAAAAAAATTGGAAACGGTTCAGTAATTAACGCATCCGTTAATTATTGATTAATGACTCCTTAATTTTTTCCGAGCAGCAAAACTATAGGCAACGTGAATAGCTCTGTCCTCGGCTCGGCTCATTCCCGCAACCCGCGGCGCGGCGCGGCGCGTCGTGACGAGGCGAGGAGGGCGAGCGCGCGTGTAGGTCACCTCTTCTCATGCTCATACAAGTGGTAGAAGAGCTCACCTTATAAAGAGGTGCAAGTCTCACTCAACTTCCGGGGTGGGACTAAACTTTAGTCTCACTCACACCACTCACATGTGTGCATGAATGGGCCAAGAGAATTTCAGAATTTTAGTTGGTCTTTGGGCCAAAGGCCCACTATCAAATTTCAACAATCCCCCACAAAGTCTCATTGGCACATCTCATCATTTAGTTCCAAAACATTGTTTATATACCGGTGCTTAGTGGAGACTGTAAAGTTGAACTTCCACTTAGAAGTTTATGCTAGACTAGATCACAACTTGAATAGTGGACTATGCCTTGAACTACAAGTTTTCTGCGAGACTAATTTCACACAAATTATTAACCGATAATGGGCTGCCGCAAGGCTTCCCCGCGGGTGGAGCGTATACGTCATACTCCAGGGCCTTTCATGAATTTATTAAAGAACACCCAATTCTCACATACTGCGACGTTAACAGTCAAATTCATATAGGTGTCTTCCTCAGGAGATGCTCTGCAGGATAACATCTCTGCTTACTCAAATAAGCCACTTGGAACACATTAAGATAACTATCAACCTGCCATGCAGATCAGGAGAGTATTGCATCTTCACGGAGTGGGATAATTAAAATAGGGATACTCTCCTCTCAGCTGACCAACAGCTTGTCTCCCACTTCTACTTCACAGGATCTCCGATCACATAGAGTGGGTTACCACTATGGACAACTCATGCGGTGGGTCTCAAACCCATCTCACTACTAGGAAAAGGCCTGTTAGTGATGCACCTGTTTTGGCCATTAATGGCGCACTATAGGTGCGCCACTATCATCACGCCACTAGTAACAAATACTAATGGCGCACCCCATTAGTATACCAGACAATAGTGGCGCACCTGGCAGTGCGCCATTAATATGTCAAACGGTGCGCCATTACTATGCCTCCTAGGGGGCCATATTTGCCTTGTGCTCTGGGTTACTAATGGCGCACTTCTAGATAATGAGCCACTAGTGTGTTTATTGCAGTGCACCACTAAAGTGCAGTATGGTGTGCCACTAGTATGAATATTAGGATTTTTTTTTCTTTTCTGATATTTGCACAGGTTACAAAATATATTACTGCACAGAATATAGACAGCACAACATATAAACAGCAGATTTATCGAATACAATAGAAGATTAGTCTCTGAATACAATTCATCATATTAGTCTCCGAATTCAAAATACCGAACAAAGTTAGAACATTACAAGTCTCGAGACCGCGAGTAGCGAGTTTGTCTTCACATTACAAGTCGATATCGATCATCTAAACTACCATCACATAGAAGAGAGCTGCGGTCACGATGAGCATCATCGCGATGAAACTGGTCTTCATCCGGTTCCTCCTCCGCTCCCTCCTCTCTCCCACTAGATAGCGCGCGTATCTAGCTTCCGCCTCCGCCCTAGTGGTGTACCCTTTGTAACTGTTACCGCTGAAACGGTGAACCTGTCTCTGACACTCCTCCCAGTCGTCGTAGACTCCGGGAACCTTGCCCTTGTACACGACATACGACGGCATCTCTATGCACTAGACAAACAAAATGTTAGTAGCAATTCACAGACAATACATAAGCAATATATAAGTATGCAACAAAAGGATCGGAAGAGAAAAGCAACACATTAATAGCACGATTCATGGTCCTACTAATAAATAGCATCGATTACATATAAGTTGAACGACTGTCCAAACTAAAGAGACATACAAGTTCATTAAAGTTTAATTACAACATGAACTAATCGATATTTCAGAACTACATAGCATCACTACTTTCGACTCGACTCAGGGACCGGAGCGTGGATGAAGCCGCCGTCTTTCGTGATGGTCATGAAATCGCGGGCGTTGTCAGCCTGCATTTGTAGCGTTGTTTCTATCTCACTGTTGGACGGTTGATATCTGAGGTAGAACTGCCCCGAGGTACGAAGGACATCTTGATGGATGATTTCCGCAAACTCCGACTGGATGCGAAAGAATTCTTGTCTGATGTCCGCGTCCTGGATTGCCGACAAGCGTGCGGCCCAATCTTTGAGATTATTTGGTAGCAGAAGGTGATTATGGTCCCGTACGATCGCCCGCATGTGATGGAGGGCGTAGTAGGCATCCTTCTGACCGCCAGGCGGCTGCTTGACGCAGGGGAACGTCGTATTGTGGGTGAACACGTGCTTGCCGTACCTACAAATTGGCCTGCTGAAGGTGCCTCCAGATCTGGCGTAGCCGAGAAGAGCTTCATCAAGAACTTTCTTGATATTTGTGTAGTCTTTCTTCGACTGACGGTCCGAGTCGAAATACGTGGCCGTGGAATATTTCGGGCTTAAGAGGATGAGTGTGCAATGTGTGTCACTGCACAAAACACGGAATGTTAGAAAAAAAAAGAATGATCGAAATCTAAGAAATCATATGTTACGAGGCGGTGAGGGGATGACTTACTCGGGAAAGTAAGGCACGAGGAAGTTATCCTTATCTGGGTTTGCCAGAATGACGCCTTCGAGGTATGAACTCGCGACTTGCCGGTCCCCAGCGCTGCCCAAGATCTTGGCACGCATGTAGAAGGGGTCGACTATCACGATGTCCGGGGTCTTGTCTCTAATGCTCCGCATCTCCATACTCAGCGAAAATAGCCGAATGAAGGTGTAGTGCAGCGGATGAAGGTTAAACATAGCGAAGATGTCATCAAACCGCAGGACGATCATACCCCCGATGGTGCTATCGACAAAGCCCTTGCCCTCTGGCACCTTGGCCACGAAAACCGGGTATGCCACATCATTCTCAGAGAGACTCCGCTTCTCCAAAGAAAGAACACTGTCATGCAGACTCCGCATAGCACCGGTTGCAGCATTGAGCAGATTAGTCGGTAGCATCGGCCTACCCGCCACATGCACCCTTCTCGAGATATCCTTAGGTGAAGGTGGCCCGTCCTGAGCATGGATTGTACTCGGTGTCGGCTGGCTCGCACCCTTGTTATTCTTTCTTTTCCGTCCCTTTTGCTTCTTCTGCTGTAATGGGATCGAGTTCTGCTCAGAGACCACCTTCTTGAGTGTGTTGGGGCTGATAATATTTCGCACCTCGGCTATCTGAGGCTCGATGAAGGCGGCAGCTGGAGGCGTCTCCTGAGAACTGAATGCCAGACGACGCCTATTGCAATTGGGTTTCTCCGTGGTACCAGCTAGATCGCGATCGTCTTTTGCAGGGTTGGGTTCTTGAGAAGGAGGCCCCAAGAATTCGTCATCGTACCCATGTTCGTTGAAGTACTTATCGACATTGGTAAATGTACCGTCGTCGTCGTCCGGATCCTGTGCCATATGCATGTCCGGATCAGCTGACGGCGGTAGCGTTGCGGCGGTCTTGCCATGGCTTGGCGCCGGCAAGACTGGCGGTGTTGTCTGTGGGGTGGTGTCCCCCACCCCCAAACGAATCTGGCTCTTCGGCCAAAGCATGGACCAGCTTATGCAGGCGCTGAGGGTCATCACATCATCTTCGTCGGCCCCAGGGGGTCGATACGGAGGTAACAAGTCGTCGCAGCCCCGCAGCACCGAACCAGTTGAACCCTATACTCGGTTGGTGGCATCTGATTACTGTGGAACACGCGGTTGCCCGGTTGAATGATTCTGGCCTTGGCGACATCGATCAACTCGCCGTCCACGAAGTGCAGGAGAGTGCATGGAACGTCGGTGGCGCCCTGCGAAAACATGTAGGGCGTCAGGGATGCCCAGTCAAAGGCAAGGAGATGAAGTCATCGGCCGAGAGGCTTAGTTACCGTGATGGCGTCGAGCTCGGCTAATGTCGAGGCACCGCCAACGGCGGGCGTGCAAGTGACGGAGGGGCCGCTTGCTGCCGAGGTGCCGGCCGGTGTATTCTTCCCACACCTGGGTGCATTAAGCTCCAATGCCGGCGCCGATGCCGGAGACACCAATGCCGCCTCCGCCGGAGACACCAATGCCGCCGCCGGCGCGTTGTGCGAGTTGCTGCCCGTGAAGCTGGGAATCGGGGGCGGCCCCTGTTGGCCGCCCGCAATCCACGCCTGCAGCCCCTCAATCAAGGTAGGCACAATGGCGGTGATCATCGCTCCCAGTTGGTCTCGCACTTGCTCTTCGACTATCTCCGGAATCCGCGCCACTTGTGCCTTGAGTTCTTGAACCTCGCGCTCCTGGCTTTCCGAGCTGGCCGTCTTTCTCTCCTTTCACCCAGCGTTATAGTATTCCGACCATTTCGTGGACAAGCCTTTGCCGGCCACACGACCAGCTGACGACGGCTTACTGAACTTATCCTTGTGTTTCATTACGTTCAACGCCCTATTTAAAGTGGTGTCCCAAGGGGAACTCTGAGACGACCCCGCGCTATTGCTTTCAGTGTCCTGCGAAAGGAACATGAACCATTTAGAAATTTGGCTTCATTAATTAGAATGCAACCATATGGAGCTAATTACGCGGGGGTGTATTCCTTACCAGAACAAGCTCAAGCGCCTTGGTCTTCGCATCCGTGGTAAGCTCCTTTGTTACCGGGTCCACCTTGTACCGGGCCCTGACATAGTTCCTGGTCTGCTTGTCACGGTATTTATCGAAGCGGGGCGGTAGGCCTTGCTCGGCACGCTCCGCGTCCTCCTTGTCCCATATAGGTTCCACCACTCTGTAACCGCCGGGACCGAGTGTGTGGACCCCTAAGTTCAAGTCCCGCATATCTTTCCCCCACTGACTTGATTCCTCGGATGCGTTGCTCTCGCACTTGATCTTGAACTCCAGGTAGTCAGCTTCGCTGATCGAAGGATTTTTCTCCTTGATCGTCTCATAACTATCACCTCTTAGAATCCCTCTCTTCACCGCGGCTCTCCAAGTAGCCAGGGACGTGCTCATCTTCGTGAGGGCGGCACTGTTCACTTTATTCCCTGAGAGGCGTGTGTTTGCGAACTCACCGGGGAACTTGTATCGTTCATGCAGCTTCGTGAAGAGGAGGTTGCGCAAATTCCCTCGGTCACGATGCCTTAGGTTCTCGGTGTTGATCGAGACGGTGCTCCGGAGAATGCACCCGAGTTGTCCCGAGTACCCCTTGACTAATTCTTTAGGCGCCGTTGGATGCCCACTGGAGGACACTTCAGTAAATTCCTCCTTGACAGTGCCGAGCACGTTCAGGCGCCGGTCCTTCCGTTGCCTCTTCGGTTGGCTGCCATCTATGCATGCGCTGCCATCATCAGTGGTGGCATCCTCGGCGGCACCATCAGTGGTGTCATCCCCGACGCCACTAGGGGTTGTGTAGTCGGGATCGGTGTCTTCCGCGGCGTCCTCATAGCGGTGAGGTTCTTCCTCCATCTCCTAGGACAGCTCCCAGAATGCCTTGCCCGAATCGCCGGGCTCATCGTTGTGGGCCATGTTTCGCTCTAAATAGGAAAAAAGTTTGGTCAAAAAGTTGGTTATTGTCAAGGAACAAGATCTCTAAGTTGACCAAATAACCTAATTCTCGAGGAATGTCACCAAAAAGTTGGTTATTGTCAAGGAACAATTGAGAGATGTTTGTGATATTGCCTAGGTGTTTTGGGATCAATTGAGAGATGTTTTGTGATATTGCCTAGGTACCCCTGATCTTCTTCTACAAATATTTTTGCTATATCAATCTCCAAAAAAGCATGTGATGCTGAATCAATACTCAATATATATATAGGTGGTGCTCTCTTTATCACATTTTTATTGGAATATGCAACATTAATCTTCTTTTACTTGAATCAGGTGCACATATTTACATTCCTATTTCATGCTTACTTGTTTGGAACTATAGAATCTACCTTGGAATCTGCAAATCTCTTAGAATGTACTAAGAGATGCCAGATTTGTTGGGGGACTCCTATACTTAAGGCATATAAGACCTGGCATTGCCTATGCCGCAAGTGTGGTAGACAGATACATGATTGATCCTAGGAGTGGACATATGGATGCAGTATAGCCTATTTTGCCGTATCTAAGATGCAGTCCTGGGAAGGGGTTTAAGAAGAATGGCCATCTTAATATGGATGGTTATTGCGATGCTGATTGGGCGAGTTGTCTTGATGACAGAAGATCTGCTTTAGGCTATTGTGCATTGGTTGGAGGGAAACATGGTGTCATGGCTTAAATGTATCAGGTCCTACTCTAGTTTACTCCAGTTTAGGTTGCAGTAAACATGGTGTCATACAGCTAGTTGCCAATAATTGTCAAGTAACAATTTTGGAAATCTACAGAAATTGTTAGGAATTGTCTTAGTCAAGAAGTGCTAGCAAATGGCTTAAATGTATCAGGTCCTACTCTAGTTTACTCCAGTTTAGGTTGCAGTAAAAATGTACCACTATGGAGTATCAGGTCCCCAGCAAAAATGCACTATAGAGCAAGCAATAATGATACTCCAATTTTCACAGATTAAAGCAATACTGACTGCAAGCAATATTGCAAAATTACAGAAAACCAAAATTGCAAAATTCAGTACTCCATAACATTACTGAAACTTTACTGTGCTTGGAACTATACTGAAACTTTACTCCATATATATATGATCATTTTTGTTTGAAAAGTTTCATTTAATTTTGTGTGGAGTAGTTTTAATTAAATAAAGTTTTTAACTGCTTGAGATGAGAGAAATGAGAAGAAGAGAGAAGGGCTACTGCTTGCAAGCACAGCTGCTTGCAAGTCCTACAGTAAATGGTTTCAGTTAAACATCTATTATTTATTCCATAAGAACAGCAAATCAACTGCATTAGTCGCAAGTACCCCATATGTCCTATTTTTAACAAAGTCATGCTAAAATGCACGGAAAATTTCAGCATGACCTTTGCTGAAAATAGGACATATGGAGTACCCGAATTTGCCGGAACGGAAGTTAATCGACATTCCGGCAAACTCATGGGCCTCTCGGGGTACCTGCAAAATCATTATCCCACCCCCGCCCCGCTGCAACCCCACAATACCCAACTTCACTATGCAAGAGATATTAAGTTGCAGTCATTCTAAAGAGTAGAGGATGAAACAGATTAGAAACAGAGGACTTATATTTACCAGTCTTAACAGATGACTTATATTCACCCAAAACAGAGGATTTTTTGAACCAGGAGAGCTACATATACATACACATATGTGCACCGATAACACTGTTGCGCATTAATATTATTTGTACTCTATGGAGAAAGGGGTACAAAAGAAATAAAAAATGCAATCAAATTATACCTGATTCTTAGGTAGCTCTTTGGTATCTGAGGCAAAATGGGCTCTCTACCTCCGCAAAGCATGGCAAGAAGAGTAGTTAAGTACTAGAGCTCCACACTGCAGCTTGAAAATTATAAATTAAATCCAATCTAAGGCAGCTTTGTTGGCATATGTGCACTTGCAAAACTATGTAATTTATCAATTAAAAAAGATATGCAGCATGCAAGGGGATTTTTTTTCAAAAAGGGCATGAAATGATGCAAGGGGGTTGGATTGTTATCAGATGCATATTCGTGATGTGCATATATATAGACATTGCTATGAGTAATTAATTCAATATGATGAAATTCAAAAAAATCAGAAGATAATCAAATTGAATATGTGTGTACATTTATGTAGAGTTGTTGTGTATGTAGAGATTAATATGCTTACTGGTTGGGAGCTGCCTGAAGAGTTAGCCACAAGCCGGCGGCCTCCTGACTTGCTAATTTGACCAAAATTAGCAATTTTTTGAACCTAATTTCACCTAAATTCGAGAGGGATTTGACCTAAACCTAGCAAAAGAGAGAAGAAGAGGGCATGGCCGGGAGGGAGGAGAGGGGGAAGAGAGGAGAAGAGAGGCAGAGGGAGGAGGGCAATGAAGATTACCTGACCACGATGAGGTGGTGGCCGGAGCGGAGACGACGGAGGGCGGAGACGGCGAGCTTGGGGGAGGCGGGGATAGACGGCGGGGAGGTCGCGAGGTGCTCGGGCCTCCTTGTGACGACCCCGGCTTAATCGTGCACTAATCATACACGCAAATGCGCACGATCAAGCCTAAGGACTCACTTGAAGATATCACAACACAACTCTAAAACATAAATAAATTCATACAAGCTTTATATTACAAGCCAGGGCCTCGAGGGCTTGAATACATAGCTCGATGGCATACAAGCGTCAGCGGAAGCATTAGATATCTGGGTACAGATATATTACAGAGAGAGAAATAGGCCTTCGCAGAGGCGGGGTAAAATAAAATACTATGATCGAAAGGCGTAGGCATCCTGCCCTAGACCCTCCGATCCTACTCCTGGTCGTCAGTCGGCTCCTCGTAGTAGTAGTACTCGCCAGGCGGGTAGTAGTACTAGTCATCGGCTGGGGCGTCTGGCTCAGGGGCTCCGTTGTCTGGTGGCATCAATTGGATATGGGGGAAAAAGAAAATAAAGCAAACGTGAGTACTCATCCGAAGTACTCAGCAAGCAAGGATCTACACTACATATGCATCATTGTCAAAGGAATGGCTGTATATGTGGACTGGGCTGCAGAAATGCCAGAATAGAGGGGGAAAGCCTAGTCCTATCGAAGACTAGCATCTTCAACAATCTTCGAGAGTCTTGCAGCAATAGAAGAGAGCAGATCAACATAATGTAAAGTAGTAGTAGTAGTAGTATCATCAACCTCGACCTGAGATCCTTTCTCGACTCCCTGCGAGAAAGCAATCCCAGAGCCGTACTATCCAGCTCTCTTCACATGTTCTAGTTGTACCGATCGCGATACAATTCCGAGTGTCCGTTACCGTAGGACAGGCTATCGATAGAAGTTTCTTCCCTGCAGGGGTGCACCAACTTACCCACCACGCTCGCTTAACTCCGGCCGGACACACTTTACTGGGTCATGCCCGGCCTCGGCCAAACAACACGCCGCAACCCGACCTAGGCTCTAAAGAGAGGTCAGCACGCCGGACTAACCTATGCCCCCGGGGGTCTTGGGCCTTCGCCCCGGGAACCCTCCATGTTGCGAGGACGTTTCGGAAGCAGACCTAGCAACCCCTTAATACAAGCGCAGTTGCGTTCCCAGTCCAATCCAAAACGGGCCGCTCCTCGCTGACGTCAATAGAGCTTCGGCTGATGTATACGATGCAGAACGCCCATACTATGCCCACGTGATGGTTAGTGCTATCGGGCCAGAGGCCCCTCGGATCAAATATCCAAACCGTTAAGTGGTTTAGGAGCGCGCGGAAATGAGCAGAGACTCACGATCGATGTGACCCCGTCGCCCCATCTCGAGGACTTGCGGCAAGGGCTAAGAATGCCCGGCCATGCCTCGTAGTTATCTCGCGGGCACCATCCAGGTCAACCCGACTCCACATCACTTCGCAATAAGCTCGCGCGGGTACCCCTCAGGGCCGACCCGTCTTTAGTAACATGGTTTAGTGCAGGTCATAATATCCAAGGTAACTGTGTGTCTGACACCGAAGGGAACCCTAAGGAATCACCCTCGATGGAATTCCCGCTCGATGTTATCATCAAGGTGAACGAAGGAGGAATCACCCTCGAGGTCCACACTTGAGAGGTTGCACGATGATGTCGTTATCGGGGGTGGTGTAGGAGGAATCACCCTCACTTACCACGACCGAGTAACTAACCTACAAGGTTAACATCAGAAGTGCTGACGAGGTATCACCCTCGGCACTCGACGGTAACCTAGCAGTGTCGGCAACTAAGGGGGAAGTGATGTGCTGTGCCAGGGTCTAGTCTTCAATCCCGAGGATCGGGTCTTCTGATATCCAGCAGGGCAGTTGGTATCAAGTGGGGGTCTCTGTCGTGTCTCTACCCAGCCTATACTAATCAGTCTAGGATAACCAGAAAGGTAACAAGGCAGGATACAATAATCAGGCTATGCATCAGATATAGGAAAACAGTAGCAGTAGCAGTTCTAATGCAAGCATAAGCGAGAAGAGAATAGGCGATATAGGCATGCTCAAAATGGGGGTGCTTGCCTGTTTGCTCTGGGGCAAGGGCAAGGTCTTCAGTGGTATCGTCGGGGACGTAGTCGTACTCCTGAGCCGCGTCTGCCTCGGGAGCTACGTCAATGTCGGGGTCTACCGAGAGAGAAGAGGGGGAAGAAACAGGTAAACATAATGCAAACAAAGGCAATACGGTGCGTGTGATGCTATGATGCAGTGCAGGGTTGCCTAATTATGCATCTAAGTCATTTTAGTTATTTTTAGAATTAATCTGGGATTTAATATCCGACGTGTGTGCACTATTCATCTGCCGGATTCGGGTCCGGAGTTACGGGTTCTTCTACGTAGGGGGTTCCGATGGAGAAACAGACGGCACGATCAGACTCGGCTCGTCGTTCTGAGCAAGTTTCATGTTTTAACTTTTTTGATCTGAGCTACGGTTTAAAAGATATGAATTTTTGAAGATTATTTGAATTTCTGGAATTTATTTTATTTACAGAAAATGATATATGACGTCAACATGATGTCATGCTGACATCAGCAAGTCAACAGGACGGCTGACCAGTCAAACCTGACATGTGGGTCCAGTGGGACCCACATGTCAGCCTCTGTTATCTTAACAGTGCATTTAAATTAATCACCCGAGTTAATTAGGGGGTGGACCCCACCTGTCAGTGGAACATTAGTATATCTATTTGGATTTTATTTAAATAAACGTTATTAGACTAATTAACTGAGTGGGTCCCACATGTCAGCTACAGGGGGAAACAGTGCCCCGCGTTGACTTTGGTCAACGCGGTCAAAGGAGCAGCGGGGCCCACCGGCCAGCGACCCAAACGGGTCTACGTGGCGGCCAGGTCAGCGGACGGCCGGCGGTAGGTCGCCGGTGACCAAAACAGCGGCGGCGCGGCCCGGGGCTCGCCGGACTTCGCCCACAGGCCACCAAAAGGGATGGGGCCGGGTGCGTTTGAACGGCCATTCGTCGCCGCGTCTAATGGTGGCGGTGAGGTGGCCGGAAACGACGTGTGTCGCCGACGGCGAGCTTTGCGGCGGGCGCCAGAGTTCGGTCATCGACGGGATCGAGGCAGCAGCGCGCAAGTGACCAAATGGCGAGGCTGTTGGGAACCTACTCGATGCGCTGAGCGCAAAGGGCTCGGCCCGGTGGCCATTTGGTCACCGGAAGGGCGCCGGCGGCGAGCTCATGCGGAGGCGCGTTCGGGCGCCGGTGAGACTAGGGCTAGGGAGCGTGCGAGGCCAAACAGAGAGACGGGGAAGGTAGAGTGGCTCACCGTGCGGCTAAGAAAAGCCCTCGTTAGGCTTAGTAGCTGCCGGAGTTCGCCGGGGACGACGGAGATCGTCGGAGCAGAGGCGGAAGGGGATGGCGTCGCGCGGTACCAACGGGGCTCCTCCGCTCCACCTGAGTGCGCCAGACGATCGAGCAGACGACGGCGGAGACGAGGGACACCTAGACGAGGCAGGGCGAGGCCGGTGGCCGCGAGCACGGCGTCGAGCGGCGGCGGCTGCGTTCGGCTGCTCCCGGATCTGAGGAGGAAAAGAGGCGGGGCGAGCGAGAGGAGAGGGGAGAATGACGGAGAGGCCAGGGAGGAGTGGAGGGCGTCGGTCTTATCCCCTCCTCCTCACTGTAGTGTCGGCGGCGTCGCGCTGTCGGCGCCGGAGCGGCGAGCGCGCGTCTGACCATGGGCGTGGCGACACGGCGATGGAGAGAGGTGAGGTGGGCCGGCTGGGCTGGGCCAGTGCACTGTGCACTTGGTCCAGTCCAGCTTTAGCCTTTTTCTTTTTCTTATTTTCTGTTTTCTTTTCTTTTCTGTTTTGTTAATGGTTAGGCCTCTTTTACTATTTTGTAAAATATGGGAGTTGACCCAAATAACACCATGCAGCATTGCCTTTCACCAAAAATTGGTTTGGGAAATGTTGTAACTCTTTTGAATTAAAAATGATTTTAAATGGATTTAAATATTCTGTTTTGGTGCTATTCGAAATGGTTTGAGCCAATTATCTAACTCCAAATATTTTGAAAATGGTTTTACAAATGTTCCTGGATTATTTGCCATTTAATGAACATTTTCCCAACAGAGTTTGATCAACTTTATAATTCACTTTTGAATTTGAGTTGATTTTCAGATGTGAATTTGAATTGGATCATTAACCCATATGACTTGGCATTGCAAATGATCATGACTTGGCAGTTTTAACAGAGTGTCACAGAGCTTATTACAAGGGGGTGTTACAAGTTCTCCTCCTCTAAAAGAAATTCTCGTCCCGAGAATTTAGGAGGTAGAAGGAAAGAGTCCGGGATATTCTTCCCGAAGATGATCCTCGCGTTCCCAAGTGGCTTCATCTTCAGTGTGATTCAACCACTGCACTTTCAGGAACTTGGTCGTCTTCTGACGAGTTCGACGTTCAGCTTCGTCGAGGATGCGGATCGGATGCTCCTTATAGGAAAGATCATCTTGTAGCTCGAGCATCTCATGATCCACTGCACGGTGCGGGGATTCCTTGAAGCACTTACGAAGTTGCGACACGTTGAAGACATCATGAATATGGGAGAATTGCGGTGGCAACTCCAATTTATATGCCACCTGTCCACGTCTAGCCACGATGCGGAAAGGACCAATATAGCGAGGAGCTAGCTTGCCCTTGATTCCGAAACGACGGGTGCCCTTCATTGGAGTGACACGAAGATAGGCTTGATCACCAGGTTGATAGATCACACCCCATCGCTTGCGATCATAATTACTCTTCTGACGGTCTTGAGCTGCTTTGAGATTCTCCCGGACAATTCGGACTTGTTCTTCGGCATGTTGAATAATGTCCGGTCCAACAAGAGGTCGTTCCCCAGTTTCTGACCAATTCAGAGGGGTTCGACATTTACGACCATAAAGAACCTCAAAGGGGGCCATTTTCAAGCTGGCTTGATAGCTGTTGTTATAAGAGAACTCGGCATACGGGAGAGATTCCTCCCATTTCTTACCGAAGGATATAACACAAGCTCGAAGCATATCTTCAAGCACTTGGTTAACGCACTCAACTTGGCCTTGGGATTGGGGATGATAAGCTGAACTCCAGGTAATATGAGTTCCCATTGCTTTCTGGAAACTTTCCCAGAAATGGCCAGTGAAAATGCTGCCACGATCTGAACTGATTTCCTTGGGAATACCATGGAGTGAAACAATTCTGGAGATATATAGCTCTGCTAACTGACTAGCAGTAATAGTCTCCTTAACTGGCAAAAAGTGTGCAACTTTGGAGAGTTGGTCGACGACGACAAGAATAGCATCGTGACCCTTCTGAGACTTGGGAAGACCAGTAATGAAGTCCATTTGCACTTTATCCCACTTCCATAGAGGAATAGGGAGCGGTTGCAGAATTCCAGCAGGTTTCTGATGTTCTGCCTTGACGCGACGACAAACGTCACACTCGGCAACGTATCGAGCAATGTCCTGTTTCATTCTAGACCACTAGTACCTTTGGCGAAGATCTCGATACATTTTGGTACTACCCGGATGGATAGATAGCGTTGTATCATGGGCCTCCTTCATGACTTTGTCAGTCATCAGCTCGAAGCGAGGTACTACAATGCGATCTCGGAAGTACAAGGTTCCTTTTCAGCAATCGAGAAATCCCTGTACTTTTGAAGGTGAAGCTCTTTCTTCATCAGACTAATTTCAGCGTCTTTAGACTGCACAATCTTGACAGCTTTCTCAAGATCTGGTTGTATCACAAGGTTATCAAGAGAACCTTGCGGGATGATGCAGAGATTCAGCTTGCGCAATTCTTCATATAGCTGGGGTTGAGCTTGCTTTTCCATGAGGTTGCTACAGTATGACTTGCGGCTCAAGGCATCAGCCATCACATTAGCTTTGCCGGGAGTGTATGAAATTCCACAGTCATAATCGGTGATTGTTTCCAACCAACGCTGCTGACGAAGATTAAGTTCCGATTGAGTGAATAAGTACTTCAAGCTCTGATGATCGGTGTAAATCTCACACCGATTACCAAGGAGGTAATGTCGCCACTGCTTTAAAGCATAAATGACAGCAGCAAGTTCGAGGTCATGCACTGGGTAATTCTCTTCATGTGGACGCAGTTGTCGCGAAGCATAAGCAATAACTCTTCGCTCTTGCATTAGGACACAGCCTAATCCTTGGCGAGATGCGTCGCAGAAGATCACAAAATCTTTGCGAGAGTCTGGAGGGGCAAGGACTGGAGCAGAAGTCAGCTTGTCCTTGAGGGTCTGGAAGCTTTCCAGACATTTGTCTGTCCACTCAAACTTAACGCCTTTGTGAAGCAGATTAGTCAGGGGCTTGGCAATCTTGGAGAAATTCTCGATGAAACGGCGACAATAACTTGCAAGCCCGAGGAAACTTCCGACTTGCTTAACATTCTTCGGAGGGGTCCAGTCAAGAATAGCTTGAACTCGCTCCGGGTTAACTGCGATACCATCCTTGGAGATGACATGCCCAAGGTATGTTACCTCAGAAAGCCAGAATTCGCACTTAGAGTACTTGGCATATAATTGGTGCTCTCGAAGTCTCTCGAGAATAAGGCGAAGGTGCTCAGCATGTTCTTCTTTGTTCTTCAAATAAACCAGAATATCATCCAGATATACCACGACGAATTTGTCGAGGTAATCCATGAATATGTAATTCATTAGGCGGGAGAATGTAGCTGGAGCGTTTTTTAAACCAAACGACATGACTGTATACTCGTAAGAGCCATAACGAGTAACGAATGCAGTCTTTGGAATATCCTCTTCACGGACACGGATCTGGTGATAACCCAACCTCAAGTCGAGTTTAGAAAACACCAAAGATCCAGCGAGTTGGTCATATAAATCATTGATCCGGGGAAGTGGATATTTATTCTGGATAGTTGCCTGGTTGATTGGACGGTAATCTTGAACCAAACGGCTAGTTCCATCCTTCTTCTTGACAAAGAGAGAAGGTGCTCCCCAAGCAGAGGAACTAGGGCGAATGAAACCCTTCCTTAAGGATTTATCAATTTCTTCCTTGAGTTCAATAAGATGGTGTGGAGGCATCTTGTAGGGACGCTTCGCAATGGGAGTGGTGCCAGGCTTCAGGTCGATGACGAACTCGACAGCCCTAGCAGGGGGTATTCCTGGAAGTTCTTCTGGAAAGACATCCGGGAAGTCACAGACAACTGGGATGTTCTCAATCCCATCAAGTGGAGAAGCATTCAACGCGTTCAAGGCATAAATTTGAGCCTCAGCGTTCTGGGTAAGGTGAGCTTGATAGTTCACCATCTCGTTCGATGGGTGCAAGAGGTGTACATCTTTAGTGGCGCAATTGATTGAGGCATAATGGGCCTTCAACCAATCCATTCCCAAGATAAGATCAATCTTGGAAGAGCTCAAGATAATTGGGAGTGCCTGAAACTTCAACCCCTCAATTTCAATAGTAAATTCGGGGCTGAACAGGGAGGCTCGGCATCTACCCGCGGGAGTATCAACTCCTAATGGATGATGCAGGTTGTCGCACTTAACACCATGCATGAATGCAAAGTCTTCCGACATGAATGAATGCGATGCTCCTGAATCAAATAAAACAGATGCTGGTACTGAATTTACGAGAAGTGTACCCATCATAGTATCTGGTTGAACTGGAGCTTCAGACATGTTGACGTGGTAGCTCTGCCCACGACCATAAGAAGGTCTGGCATTATAATTACGCTGTTGAGGAATACCACGGCCAATTCCACGGCCAGCAGAAGGAAGAGCCAGTTGATTCTGATTCTGAGAACAATCTCTAGCACGGTGACCTGGCTTGCCACACTTGAAGCATAGTCCGCTGTCAGGACGAGGTGCTGGAGCTCGAGGTGCTGGAGCTGGCAGAGGCTGCCTCGGTGGTGGAGGTGGCAGACGTGGTGCAGCATAAGAAGGCCTGTTCGCAGGAGCTGCTGAATGGAACATGCCTTGGGGAAACCAGATGCGTCGCTTCTGGGAAGACGAGCCCGAAGATGAGCCCGACTCACGGGTGCGTCTGGACGCTTCCTTGTGCTTCTTAAGTCCAGTTTCAACCATGATGGCCTTATTCACCAAGGTGGCGAAATCAGGGTAATCTTGAACAAGAAGGGCTAAATGAATGTCATGGTGCAGTCCTTCACGAAACTTCTCCTGTCTGCGTTCATCAGTAGGAATGTCCTCTTCAGCGTAGTGAGATAAGTCCAGAAACTCGCGCTGATAGACTTCCACAGTCTTGTTTCCTTGAACAAGGCTACGGAACTCAGCCTTCTTCCTAGCTATGACAGCTAGAGGAATGTAGCGGGCACGGAAAGCAATCTTGAACTCTGCCCAAGTGACGACAGCACCAGGCGGCAGAGTCTGTCGGTGAGTGGCCCACCATTGGGCTGCGGGACCCTTCAGAAGATAAGTCGCAAAAGTGACATAGTTAACTTCGGCGACACCAGCAGACTCCATCTCATGAGAGATGTCACGCAGCCAGTCATCTGCATCCAGTGGGTTGACTGTGTTGCGGAAAAACGATGGACTGAGCCTCATGAACTCTGGTAAGGTAATGGATGGTGGCTGCTGATTAGCATCAGGACGAGGGAATTGCTGCATAATTCCCGTCATAAACTGGCGGTTGAGTTCAAACTGTTGCATCATCGCCGCCATGTAATCAGGTGGTGGCGGCGGTGGCGGGTTGTTGTCAGCCATCCTGCTATTTCAACAGGGGTATTTCAGCAATAGCTTATGCAAGTGTTTAACAATAAACATGAGGTAACTCGACATTATTGAAAGAGTGCAATAGATGCTAAAAGTAGTCATTAAGACATACAGATCCATACACAGTCGGTTACAATCGGGCAGCATAACGGCGCAAATTGAAAAACTAGAGACACACTAGGCGGCACGCAGGCACGCGGTAAGGAAGTACACAACGTGACATAGCAAAGGCTACATCAGCGTCGGAGAAAACCGCTGAAACGGGGTAACTGCAAGTGCGGACGACGAATGTTCATCGCGGCAGGATCCTGTGCACCATGTGCACTCTGATGCAGAACCTGGTCTCGAACTGTAAGAAGAGGTCCACGTGCAGGCGTGTGACCTCCCACTGCAGGCCAATCAATACCTGGCGGCATCTCGGTCCTGCGTGGGTAAAGAATATACTTCGGGTGTATCCCTGCACGAACAGCTGGTAGCAACTGTGTCATAGCCTCGTAGTAGCGTGCTCGAGTGGCGAACAACTCGACAGCAAGAGCCCGAACAGTGCGATCCAGAGCCTGAGTGCACTGAATCAGAACCTGCGGGTCGTAGCGTCGAGACTCGTACGGGGCACAGATAGCTGTGTAAAATCCAGTAGCATCTCCAACAGGTGCATACGGAATGTACCGAAACACAGTATCATCCAAGTTAGCATTGTGCTCTCCTCGGAGACGTGCGACAGCAGAGTAGGCGGCATCATGTACTGCCATCTCAATCGTCACGCCTAATCCGTGAAAAAGGTGTAGCTCGGTGTCTGAGTTGTTCTGCTGATCATAGATCCGAACTTCAGCATAATACTGTTCCTGATTGAACTCGCGGTAAACCTCATAGACCATGTACTCGGGATACCAGCGGTAACCCAGTCTACTCAGGAGGGCGATCAGAACAGCTGGAAATCCAGGGGCGTCACGAGCCCAAGTGCGACGCACAAGCTGGGTCGTAGGCCGCGGTGGAAACAGTCGATCCATCTGAAACAGAGAGATTCAGGGTTGTCATAAGACAATGAGAATTATAACCGTTCTCGGAAGGAAAGGTTAAACAAAACAATGGAAAGGAAAATGATTATCAGACTAATCTGATCAACGTCAGGGAAATCGCACTGAATCCAGCTCTTCGGGTGGATAGAATTAACGAGAACCTAAATGTCGGTGTTAGTAAATTTTATTAAACCCGAATAGATGAGAGATTAGAATCCCAGAGTAAAGACGAGGAATAAAAGATCCTAATACCACCCAGTTGGCGACGTGGGCCCGTAAGCCACACAGCCAAGTTAGTAAAACAGTTTTTGACCACTAGACTCAACTTCGGCCAAGGAATTGGGAAGGGGGATACCTAGAGGCAGCCGGCTCTGATACCAACCTGTGACGACCCCGGCTTAATCGTGCACTAATCATACACGCAAATGCGCATGATCAAGCCTAAGGACTCACTTGAAGATATCACAACACAACTCTAAAACATAAATAAATTCATACAAGCTTTATATTACAAGCCAGGGCCTCGAGGGCTCGAATACATAGCTCGATGGCATACAAGCGTCAGCGGAAGCATTAGATATCTGGGTACAGATATATTACAGAGAGAGAAATAGGCCTTCGCAGAGGCGGGGTAAAATAAAATACTACGATCGAAAGGCGTAGGCCTCCTGCCCTGGACCCTCCGATCCTACTCCTGGTCGTCAGTCGGCTCCTCGTAGTAGTAGTACTCACCAGGCGGGTAGTAGTACTGGTCGTCGGCTGGGGCGTCTGGCACAGGGGCTCCGTCGTCTGGTGGCATCAATTGGATATGGGGGGAAAAGAAAATAAAGCAAACATGAGTACTCATCCGAAGTACTCAGCAAGCAAGGATCTACACTACATATGCATCATTGTCAAAGGAATGGCTGTATATGTGGACTGGGCTGCAGAAATGCCAGAATAGAGGGGGAAAGCCTAGTCCTATCGAAGACTAGCATCTTCAACAATCTTCGAGAGTCTTGCAGCAATAGAAGAGAGCAGATCAACATAATGTAAAGTAGTAGTAGTAGTATCATCAACCTCGACCTGAGATCCTTTCTCGACTCCCTGCGAGAAAGCAATCCCAGAGCCGTACTATCCAGCTCTCTTCACATGTTCTAGTTGTACCGATCGGGATACAATTCCGAGTGTCCGTTACCGTAGGACAGGCTATCAATAGAAGTTTCTTCCCTGCAGGGGTGCACCAACTTACCCACCACGCTCGCTTAACTCCGGCTGGACACACTTTACTGGGTCATGCCCGGCCTCGGCCAAACAACACGCCGCAACCCGACCTAGGCTCTAAAGAGAGGTCAGCACGCCGGACTAACCTATGCCCCCGGGGGTCTTGGGCCTTCGCCCCGGGAACCCTCCACGTTGCGAGGACGTTTCGGAAGCAGACCTAGCAACCCCTTAATACAAGCGCAGTTGCGTTCCCAGTCCAATCCAAAACGGGCCGCTCCTCGCTGACGTCAATAGAGCTTCGGCTGATGTATACGACGCAGAACGCCCATACTATGCCCACGTGATGGTTAGTGCTATCGGGCCAGAGGCCCCTCGGATCAAATATCCAAACCGTTAAGTGGTTTAGGAGCGCGCGGAAACGAGTAGAGACTCACGATCGATGTGACCCCGTCGCCCCGTCTCGAGGACTTGCGGCAAGGGCTAAGAATGCCCGGCCACGCCTCGTAGTTATCTCACGGGCACCATCCAGGTTAACCCGACTCCACATCACTTCGCAATAAGCTCACGCGGGTACCCCTCAGGGCCGACCCGTCTTTAGTAACATGGTTTAGTGCAGGTCATAATATCCAAGGTAACTGTGTGTCTGACACCGAAGGGAACCCTGAGGAATCACCCTCGATGGAATTCCCGCTCGATGTTATCATCAAGGTGAACGAAGGAGGAATCACCCTCGAGGTCCACACTTGAGAGGTTGCACGACGATGTCGTTATCGGGGGTGGTGTAGGAGGAATCACCCTCACTTACCACGACCGAGTAACTAACCTACAAGGTTAACATCAGAAGTGCTGACGAGGTATCACCCTCGGCACTCGACGGTAACCTAGCAGTGTCGGCAACTAAGGGGGAAGTGATGTGCTGTGCCAGGGTCTAGTCTTCAATCCCGAGGATCAGGTCTTCTGATATCCAACAGGGCAGTTGGGATCAAGTGGGGGTCTCTGTCGTGTCTCTACCCAGCCTATACTAATCAGTCTAGGATAACCAGAAAGGTAACAAGGCAGGATACAATAATCAGGCTATGCATCAGATATAGGAAAACAGTAGCAGTAGCAGTTCTAATGCAAGCATAAGAGAGAAGAGAATAGGCGATATAGGCATGCTCAAAATGGGGGTGCTTGCCTGTTTGCTCTAGGGCAAGGGCAAGGTCTTCAGTGGTATCATCGGGGACGTAGTCGTACTCCTGAGCCGCGTCTGCCTCGGGAGCTACGTCAACGTCGGGGTCTACCGAGAGAGAAGAGGGGGAAGAAACAGGTAAACATAATGCAAACAAAGGCAATACGGTGCGTGTGATGCTATGATGTAGTGCAGGGTTGCCTAATTATGCATCTAAGTCATTTTAGTTATTTTTAGAATTAATCTGGGATTTAATATCCGACGTGTGTGCACTATTCATCTGCCGGATTCGGGTCCGGAGTTACGGGTTCTTCTACGTAGGGGGTTCCGATGGAGAAACAGACGGCACGATCAAACTCGGCTCGTCGTTCTGAGCAAGTTTCATGTTTTAACTTTTTCGATCTGAGCTACGGTTTAAAAGATATGAATTTTTGAAGATTATTTGAATTTTTGGAATTTATTTTATTTACAGAAAATGATATATGACGTCAGCATGATGTCATGCTGACATCAGCAAGTCAACAGGACGGCTGACCAGTCAAACCTGACATGTGGGTCCACTGGGACCCACATGTCAGCCTCTGTTATCTTAACAGTGCATTTAAATTAATCACCAGAGTTAATTAGGGGGTGGACCCCACCTGTCAGTGGAACATTAGCATATCTATTTGGATTTTATTTAAATAAACGTTATTAGATTAATTAACTGAGTGGGTCCCACATGTCAGCTACAGGGAGAAACAGTGCCCCGCGTTGACTTTGGTCAACGCGGTCAAAGGAGCAGCGGGGCCCACCGGCCAGCGACCCAGACGGGTCTACGTGGCGGCCAGGTCAGCGGACGGCCGGCGGCAGGTCGCCGGTGACCAAAACAGCGGCGGCGCGGCCCGGGGCTCGCCGGACTTCGCCCACAGGCCACCAAAAGGGATGGGGCCGGGTGCGTTCGAACGGCCATTCATCGGCGCATCTAATGGTGGCGGTGAGGTGGCCGGAAACGACGTGTGTCGCCGATGGCGAGCTTTTCGGCGGGCGCCGGAGTTCGGTCATCGACGGGATCGAGGCAGCAGCGCGCAAGTGACCAAATGGCGAGGCTGTTGGGAACCTACTCGATGCGCTGAGCGCAAAGGGCTCGGCCCGGTGACCGTTTGGTCACCGGAAGGGCGCCGGCGGCGAGCTCATGCGGAGGCGCGTTCGGGCGCCGGTGAGACTAGGGCTAGGGAGTGTGCGAGGCCAAACAGAGAGACGAGGAAGGTAGAGTGGCTCACCGTGCGGCTAAGAAAAGCCCTCGTTAGGCTTAGTAGCTGCCGGAGTTCGCCGGGGACGACGGAGATCGTCGAAGCAGAGGCGGAAGGGGATGGCGTCGCGCGGCACCAACGGGGCTCCTCCGCTCCACCTGAGTGCGCCAGACGATCGAGCAGACGACGGCGGAGACGAGGGACACCTAGACGAGGCAGGGCGAGGCCGATGGCCGCGAGCACGGCGTCGAGCGGCGGCAGCTGTGTTCGGCTGCTCCCGGATCTGAGGAGGAAAAGAGGCGGGGCGAGCGAGAGGAGAGGGGAGAATGACAGAGAGGCCAGGGAGGAGTGGAGGGCGTCGGTCTTATCCCCTCCTCCTCACTGTAGTGTCGGTGGCGTCGCGCTATCGGCGCCGGAGCAGCGAGCGCGCGTCTGACCACGGGCATGGCGACACGGCGACGGAGAGAGGTGAGGTGGGCCGGCTGGGCTAGGCCAGTGCACTGTGCACTTGGTCCAGTCCAGCTTTAGCCTTTTTCTTTTTCTTATTTTCTGTTTTCTTTTCTTTTTTGTTTTATTAATGGTTAGGCCTCTTTTACTATTTTGTAAAATATGGGAGTTGACCCAAATAACACCATGCAGCATTGCCTTTCACCAAAAATTGGTTTGGGAAATGTTGTAACTCTTTTGAATTAAAAATGATTTTAAATGGATTTAAATATTCTGTTTTGGTGCTATTCCAAATGGTTTGAGCCAATTATCTAACTCCAAATATTTTGAAAATGGTTTTACAAATGTTCCTGGATTATTTGCCATTTAATGAACATTTTCCCAACAGAGTTTGATCAACTTTATAATTCACTTTTTGAATTTGAGTTGATTTTCAGATGTGAATTTGAATTGGATCATTAACCCATATGACTTGGCACTGCAAATGATCATGACTTGGCAGTTTTAACAGAGTGTCACAGAGCTTATTACAAGGGGGTGTTACACTCCTCCTCCTAGTGCTCCGGCGGCGACTCCGGTGGCGGAGCGGGCGCGGGGGTCGTCGGCTGCGGGGGGTCGGCGGCGGCGGTGGAGCGGGCGCGGGGGCGAGGGGGATCTGGCGAGGGAGGGACAGCGAGATGGACAGAACACCTACATAGAGGGGGGAAGGTTAGTAATGGCGCACCTCCTAGGGGTGCGCCATAAGTACCTTGATAGCAATGGCGCACCTTCTCCTGGTGCGCCATTACTAACTTTTTTTATTATTATTTTTAGTTGCATCTAATAATTTTTTAGAAAATGACGATCAAATTTGACAACATTTATGAATGTGAAAAAATATCATCAAATTTGTTATTTGAAAATATTTATGAATATGAAAAAATATCATCAAATTTGTTATTTGAAAATATTATCAAATTTGTTTTCTTTTTTGGATTTTTAATTGCATTCATTTGTGAGTTGGTAAAACATTTATGAATATGAAAAAATATCATCAAATTTGAAAAAATATTCATGAATTCAAAACATGCCCATGAAATTTAAAAATATTCATGAGTTCAAAAAATATCATCAAATAAAAATTGGTATACCAGAATAAACATAAATAAATATTCATGAGGACTAGAACAGAAGAAATATCATTTCAATATGTCGAAATACAATCGAGAAATGAAGACTACAATTTAAATACAATCGATCTTAGCTAGCTATCTTTTCACAATCTTCTTGCCCTTCTTTTTCACAAATGGAGTTCTTCTCTTGAACGGACGTCCTTTAGGTAGGGTGGTCCTGCTTCTTCTTGTGGTGTATGGCACTTCATCGTCATCGTCATGTTCCATCTTCGGGTCGCCGTACTTGTCGAAGTCTTGCTCATTGGCGACTCCATCCATTCCGATGATCTTCCTTTTGCGTCTCCTCACGACAACACGACTGGGCTTTGACGGGTCGGTAATGAAGAAGCATTGGTCCACTTGGGAAGCCAGTACCCATGGCTCATTTTTCGCGGTGACGTTTGCGCCCGCGGTCTTGGATTTGGCTTCGGGTATAACCATGGTGGTGAAATACCGGTCTTCTTTTAGGACGCTCTTGGCCCATCTGACACGGAACATCGGGACCTTCTCTCTAGCGTAGCTCAGCTCCCAGATCTCCTTGATCCTTTCGTAGTATCTGTCCTTGTCGTTACCGGTGTAGGATTCCATCGTTACCCCGGAGTTCTGATAACCATCGCTCTTCATGTCCTTTTCCTCGGTGTAGAATGTGTAGCCGTTGATATCGTACGCCTCATAGGTCATCAGGTTGTGCTCGGCGCCCTGTGACAAGGCGAATATGAGTTTTTCTTCCGCGGAAGAATCCTCATGTAAAGGGTACGACAGAAGCTTCTCCTTGAACCAACGTGTGAAACATGAGTTGTGCTCTTTGATTATATCTCCGTCCGTCCTCTGTTGGCCTCGGTCATTGTACGTCTTCTCAATAAAGGTTTTGTGCTCTACCACCCAAGGATCGACCACGTCTATGTGTTGTAGCGCGACTAGGTTTGCTCTTTCAAAGTCGGCGAGTCGACCCTCGAAGTCGACATGCATTTCGCGGCGACCCTCGCGGTGACCCCATCCAGCGAGCCTGCCGAGGTGCCTGTTGACGGGCAGACCAATGGGGTTCTCGATGCCTAGATAATTCGTGCAGTAGGAGATGCACTCTTCGGTCAGAAAGGCCCTGGCTATGCTTCCCTCTGGACGTGACATGTTGCGAATGTATCCTTTGATGACACCATTCATCCTTTCAAACGGCATCATGCTGTGCAGGAACGTCGGCCCGAGTTGGATGATATCCTCCACGATATGGACCAGCAGATGCACCATCACGTCGAAGAATGTGGGCGGGAAGTACATCTCAAGCTCGCATAGTATCACCACGATCTCTTCCTGTAGCCTTCTGAGTTGCCTCACGCCAACCGACTTCCGAGAGATGACGTCGAAAAAGTTGCATAGGCCAAATAGCGTTTCACGGACGTGCGCGTCCATGATCCCACAGATTGCAACTGGAAGTATCTGCATCATCAGCACGTGACAGTCGTGAGACTTCATCCCGCTGAACTTCTGCTTCGCTGAGTCTAGGTATCTGCTTATCTTCCCCGTGTAACCGTAAGGAAGTTTTACTCCTACTAGGCAGGTGAAAAACTGCTCGATCTCCTCCTGACTTAGAGTGAAGCACGCGGGAGGGCAGTCATTTCCGATCTTCTTGGCCTTTTTGCCTTTGCGACGACTTTCCGTGTCCTTCGCCTCATCATCATCATCGTCATCATCATTAGCGTGAAGCTCCTCCCTGATGCCCATTGATTTCAAGTCCGCCCTTGCTTTTGGCCCATCTTTGGTCCTCTCTGGCATGTTGAGCAGGGTACCAAGCAGGCTCTCGCACACGTTCTTCGTGATATGCATGACATCAAGGCTGTGAGGCACACGGAGGATCTTCCAGTACGGCAAGTCCCAGAAAACCGACCTCGTTTTCCATACCTTCAGCAGCGGCTCTGGCGCCTTTCAGTTCTTTCCCGACGGTGGGCACTCTTTCCAATTTTTCAACAGCTCGTCTATTTCCTCGCCGCTCCTCGTACGCGGGTGTCTTCGGGGTTCGGTTTCACCATCAAACAGATCCTTGCTTTTTCTCCATGAGTCATTGTCGCGAAGCCACCTTCGATGTCCCATGAACACGGTTTTCGAAGACCCGGGATCTCTATCTAGCTGGCGATACGTTGTGTCATCCATGCACCTGACGCATGCACGAAATCCGTGGACCACCTGCCCCGCGACATATCTGTAACCGAGATAGTCTTGCACCGTCGTGAGCAGTGCGGCTCTCATAGGGAAATATTCTTTCTCTGCGGCGTCCCACGTATTGGCTGGCGTTTTCCACAGTGTGTCTAGCTCCTCTTTCAGCAGCCCCAGATACAGATTGATGTCGTTCCCTGGTTGTTTCGGCCCTTCAATTAGCATACTCATGTGAATGTACTTCCTCTTCATGCACTTCCAGGGGGGAAGGTTGTACATCCACACAAACACAGGCCAGGTGCTATGTGTGCTTCTCTGGCTGCCAAACGGATTGACTCCATCGGTGCTCGCGCCTAGCACGATGTTCCTTGGATCGTTCCCAAATTCTGGGTGTTCGAAGTTCAACGCTTGCCACTGGCTCGCATCCTTAGGGTGACTCAGCATCTTGTCTTTTTTATTTATCTCCGGATCATTTCCGTCATCTTCTCGCTTCTTCTCCTCCCTATCCGCGTGCCAACGCAGGAGCTTTGCTGCCTTAGGGTCCGCGAAATACCGCTGCAGACGAGGAGTGATCGGAAAGTACCACACCACTTTTCGAGGAGCTTTCTTCCTCTTCTTGTATCGAGTGACGCCGCACACCGGACATATGGTAGACTCCGCGTGCTCGTCCCGATAAATGATGCAATCGTTCATGCACACATGGTATTTCACGTGCGGTAAATCCAGAGGACACACGATATTTTTCGCCTCCTCGAAACTGGTCGGGCACTTGTTCCCCTTGGGAAGACGTTCGTGCCAGAATGACATGTTCTCGTCGAAGCATGCGTCGGTCATTTTGTGTTTTACCTTCATCTCCAGAGCCATGAGCGTTACTTTCAGGCGGGTATCCTCGGGCCTGCATCCTTCATACAATGGAGTAACCGCGTCTATCTCCAGTTGATCCAACTTGGCTTTCTCTCGAGCGGCAGCTCTTGCGTTATCCGTCTGCTTGAGAAGCAGCTCTTGAATATGAGGGTCCTGCACCCAGCCCATCGATGGTCCATCGTCGTCTGCTCCGGCATCTTCATCTTCATGATCATGCCCTTCGTCTTGATCTTCCTCATCATCTTGTCCGGCATCTTCTACATGATGACTGTGTACTGCATCTACTTCGTGATCATGTCCTGGAGATTCTTCGTCTTCTCGCCCGCCCTCGCCGCGGTTGTCTTGCTGCCCTTCCTCATTTCTTGCCTGGCCCCCATGGACGACTTCATAATCATCTTCATCACCTTGCCACCGATAGCCATCCATGAAACCACGCAAGAGCAGGTGGTCCCGCACCTGTACGGAATCCGGGTCCATAAGGCTCTTCAGCTTGCATCTTCAACACGGACATCTTATCTCCGTCTCGTTCTTTTGAAGCATCTCGGCCTTCGCGGAGCTCAAAAACCTATTCACGATACCTTCGGTCATCGTGCGGACCATGGTCGCCTGCGGGGTAGAGCAAAACGATATTTTAGAACCAAAAAAAAATTTGGCATGACTTTGCCTAAAAATAGGACCAAAAAGAATGCATAGTGCCAAATTCTCGCTGAAACGGAAATGAATCAACATTCCGGCAAAATATTGGCAACTATCGCATTTCAAATACTGGTACCTGCAAACACAAACATATGCAACACCACAAACATATGCAACACCACAAACATACGTAGATCTAGGCCATAAAAAGTGCATGTGCACGTTGTTGGAGGGAGAAAAAAGTAGATCTACAACATAAAGAAAGCTTTCCCCTTACTTACCTATCAAAAAAAGGAAATTTAACCACTTAATTTGGGTGAATCTATGGTGCAAATGAGGTAAGGAGGAGGAGGCAGCCGAGACAAGCTTGGAGGAGGAGGTGGAGAGAATGAAGTGGGGAAAGTGAGTGTGGTAGGTGGCTGTCCAAAATATCTAGCTGCTCTCAGGTTACCAATGGCGCACCACCTAACAATGCGCCATTAGTAACCCTGGTTACTAATGGCGCACCTGTTACGTGGTGCGCCATTACTAGTTTTGCAAAAAAAATTAAAAAAAAAATTGTTAGTAGTGGCGCACCGTGGTTGTGGTGCGCCATTACTAGTTTGAACTAGTAATGGCGCACTATACCCGGGTGCGCCATTACTAGTTTTCAAAAAAAAAGTAAAAAAAAAAAATTTGTTAGTAGTGGCGCACTGAGTGTGTGGTGCGCCATTACTAGTTAAAACTAGTAATGGCGCACTATGCCGTGGTGCGCCATTACTAGTTTTGGAAAGAAAAAATTGTTAGTAGTGGCGCACGGTGGGTGTGGTGCGCCATTAGTGATATGGACACTAATGGCGCACCACATATGTGGTGCGCCATTAATGTCCATATTAGCTATAGCCCTTTTCCTAGTAGTGTCTCCATCGATGCATTATCTATCACATTACGTGATAGACCCTTTGTGAAGGGATCTGCCAAGTTTTTTGACGTTTGGATATAATCCAACGTAATAACTCCGGAGTTCCTCAATTTTCTGACAGATTTTAGTCTCCTCTTCACATGCCTTGAGGACTTCATATTATCCTTAGAACTGTTTATCTTGATGATCACAGTTTGATTATCACAATTCATCAGGATAGGGGGTATTGGTTTTTCAACCATAGGTAAGTCCATCAAGAGCTCACGAAGCCACTCTGCTTCAACAGTGGCAGTGTCTAATGTTGTGAGTTATGCTTCCATAGTTGACCTCGTTAAGATGGTCTACTTGCAAGACTTCCAGGAAACAGCGCCACCACCAAGTGTAAAAACATAACCACTTGTGGCCTTAATCTCATCAGCATCAGATATCCAGATTGAGTCACTATAACCCTCCAGTACCCTCAGATACCCGGTGTAGTGAATCCCATAGCTTGCAGTGCCTTTCATATAGTGCATAACTCTCTCAAGCGTATGCCAATGATCATCTCCTGGTTTTGACACAAACCGACTCAGTTTGCTCACAGTAAAAGAGATGTCAGGCCTCGTGGCACTCGCCAAATACATAAGCGAGCCAATAATCTGAGAATACCTCAGTTGATCTCTAGCAATCCGTCGATTCTTTTGAAGCAACACACTAGCATCATATGGAGTTGGAGAAGGCTGGCAGTCGCTATACCCAAAACGGCTCAAGACCTTTTCCACATAGTGAGACTGAAGCAGTGTAATCCCACCATTCTCATCTCTCAACAGCTTGATGTTTAAGATAACATCAGCTACTCCTAGATCCTTCATCTCAAAACAGCGAGATAAGAAATCCTTAACCTCCTTGATTAGATCAAGTTTGGTTCCAAAGATCAGCATGTCATGGACATACAGACAAAGAATAACTCCTTCGCCCCCACCATGGCGATAGTACACACACTTGTCACCATCGTTTACTACAAAGCCAGCAGCAGTTAATGTTCTTTCGAACTTCTCATGCCACTCCTTAGGAGCTTGTTTAAGGCCATATAAAGACTTTAATAACTTGCACACCTTTCCTTCCTAACCAGGTACTACAAAACCATCTGGCTGATCCATGTAAATTTCCTCCTTCAACTCTCCATTGAGGAAAGCCGTCTTAACGTCCATTTGATGAACGAGAAGATCATGTGAGGCAGCCAGTGATAGTAGCACCCGAATAGTGGTCAGTCTAGCCATGGGTGAGTAAGTATCAAAGAAGTCTTCACCTTCTTTCTGGGTATAACCCTTAGCCACAAGCCGTGCCTTGTACTTTTCAATCATACCATCAGGTCTAAGCTTCTTCTTGAACACCCATTTACATCCTACAGGTTTGCACCCATAAGGACGGTCAGTGATCTCCCAGGTTCCGTTAGCTAAGATGGAATCCATCTCGCTACGAACAGCTTCCTTCCAGTAATCAGCATCAAGAGATGCATAGGCTTCTGAAATAGTCCTGGGTGTGTCATCCACGAGGTACACAATGAAATCATCACCAAAGGACTTTGCAGTCCTCTGCCTCTTACTCCTTACAGGAGTTTCATTGTCACCCTCAACAGGATTCTCAACGTGTTCCATCGCAATGGTGGGTTCAGGAATTACAGTGAATTCCTCACTAGATGGAGTAGGTATCTCCTGATTTGATGAACTAGACATATCCTTCATGGGAAATACGTCCTCAAAGAAAGTTGCATCATTCGACTCCATAATCGTACCAACATGCATGTCGGATACCTCAGATTTTATTATCAAAAATCTATAGCCAATGCTATGAAAAGCATAGCCCAGAAAAACACGGTCCACGGTTTTTGGTCCAAGCTTGCGCTTCTTGGGAATTGGTATATTGACTTTCGCCAAACAACCCCAAGTACGTAGGTAAGAGTGTTTCAATCTTTTCCTTTCCCATTCCTCAAAAGTAGTTATGGTCTTATGCTTCGTGGGAACTCGGTTTAGGACATGACATGCAGTCATTAGCGCCTCCCCCCACCATGCCTTGGAGAGACCCGATGTGTCTAACATGGTGTTAACCATATCAGTTAGAGTTCGGTTCTTTCTTTCGGCTACCCCATTTGACCGAGGTGAGTAGGGAGGCGTCCTCTCATGGATTATACCATGTTCCGCACAAAACAAATCAAATTCATTGGAAAAATACTCTCCACCACGATCAGACCTAAGCCGTTTAATTTTCCGGTCAAGTTGGTTCTCTGCTTCAGCTTTATAGTTTTTGAAGAAATTTAAAGCCTCATCTTTTGATTTCAGAAGATACACATAACAATATCTAGTGGAGTCATCAATCAACGTCATGAAGTATTTCTTTCCACCTTTTGTCAACACGCCATTCATCTCACAAAGATCAGAATGTATAAGCTCTAGTGGCGCCAAGTCTCTTGCCTCTGCAGTCTTATGGGACTTGCGAGGTTGCTTAGCTTGCACACACACTTGGCACTTGGAGCCCTTGACAGTAGTGAATTTGGGAATTCAACTCATATTGGCTAGCCGCGTCATGCAACCAAAGTTAATATGACAAAGTTGTGAATGCCAAATATTAGATTCATTATCGTGGCAAACATTATTAATAACTTTAGTGCAAATATCTGACAAAGACAGGCGGAACAAGCCTCCGCACTCATTGCCTTTTCCAACAAATTGTCCACACTTAGAAATTACAACTTTATTGGACTCAAAAACCAACTTAAAACCATCTCGACATAAACGGGATCCGCTGACGAGATTCTTATTGACGGACGGCACATGATGAACGTTCTTCAGATGCACGATCTTCCCCGAACTAAACTTCAGATCGACCGTACCGACACCTCGAACAGTGGCATGTGACCCGTTACCCATCAACACGGGAGAAGTCCCAGTGACCTGGTAAGAAGAAAACATGGAGTCGTCAGTACAAACATGTACATTGGCACCGGTATCAATTAACCAATCAGGAGATTGAAATACTGAAAGGATGGTAGGAAGAATACCGTACCCAGATTCCTTCATATCAGTATCACTGATGACAACATTAGCGGACTTGCTGCTCTTCTCATGTTCGCGCTCCTCAAAGCGGTTAGGACACTTCAGAGCCCAGTGATTAGGATCACCGCAGACATGGCAAAGTCCCTTCCCCTTCTTATGAGAGTTCTTCTTGAAGTTGGTAGAATGTGACGGCTTGTTCTTTGCATCAAACTTGCCTTTGCCCTGAGTTTTGTTCTTGTTGTTTTTGAACTTGTTGGGCTGGAAGTTCTTCTTCTGTACCATGTGGGCACTAGAAGCTCCCTCAGCAACTCGAGCACGTGTGTCTTTTGATCTCGCCTTCTCTTCAACATAAAAAGTACCAATGAGATCCGAAACGGAAAACTCATGTCTCTTGTGTTTCAGGGAAGTAGCAAAATTGTTCCACGAAGGTGGAAGCTTGGCAATGATTCCTCCGGCAACAAATTTGTCCGGTAACACACACTTGAAGTACTCAAGTTCCTACGAGATTTAATCGGAATAAACACAGAATAAGTCATGACGACAATAACAGAGACTAAACTAATCATGTGGACTAGCATAGTAGATGAACAGATCGAATCTAGGGCACATACTAGAAACATGAATTCTACCACGATCGCATCGTCGGCGAAGTCCTCGCTGCCAGCAGTCGCGTGAGTGCGCTCCCCAAAAACCTGATCGCCCCTCTGCCATACAGGATCACGAGAGGCGGGGTTCCGGAGGCTTGCTGTCCCTTCTCGCGGTGCACGCCGAAAGGAGGGATGGAGAAGACTTGCGTGGCGGCGCAATGATCTGGAACGGTGGTGCGAAACCATACGATACGGCGGCGGCTAGGGTAGACGTCTGCCAACGCGCATAGCTCTGTCCTCGGCTCGGCTCATTCCCGCAACCCGCGTCGTGACGAGGCTAGGCGAGGCGTGGCGTGGCGAGGCGAGCAAGGAAGAGGAGCGCGCGTGTAGGTCTCCTCTTCTCATGCTCATACAAGTGGTAGAAGAGCTCACCTTATAAAGAGGTGCAAGTCTCACTCAACTTTCGGGGTGGGACTAAAGTTTAGTCTCACTCACACCACTCACATGTGTGCATGAATGGGCCAAGAGAATTTCAGAATTTTAGTTGGGCTTTGGGCCAAAGGCCCACTATCAAATTCCAACATGGACCAGCACCGCGAGGACGGCCACAGCATGGACCAGCACGGCGAGGACGGCCACGGCATGGACCAGCACGGCGAGGAAAATGGCCATGGCATAGACCAGCACGTCGAGGAAGAAGGCCACGGCATGGACCAGCACGTTGAAGATCATGAGACCAACAACAGCATCGATCTAAGTAGGTTTGCTTGCTTTGTGTATGAATACTTATTTTTTTTAGTTCGAATATGCTATGGAACAGTACGTATAATTTTTTGTTATAGGTTTCATAGATGGATTTTGCACATGTATATTTTCTGCAACCTTACAGAATGAGCATCAGGTATTTTTTTATAATGTTTTATGTTTGCAGATTGCACATTCTTATAGAACTTGCAACAAAACACTAGGTACTTCTTATATGTGTAATTCTGGATTTTTTAGATGCACTTACAAGTGGGTTTTCATGTTAAATTTTGATTGTAAACAGTGGCATTCAGTAGGAAATTTTGTTGGCCAAATTTCACACTTGTTGTTTAACAAAATTCTACTCTTATGTTTGTTCCCAGATGTGATGCCCAATAGGAAAAGAAGGACATTTCATACTGATGACGATAAGCGCTCACTGTACACGGCCATTTTGGAGATAAATGGTCGTGGTCCATTGAAACGTTGGGTGACTAAGCAAATATCAGCTCTACATAAAGTGTTAGTTAGGGTTCTTCGGCGGATATGGGATAATGGCAAGAGAGGTGGTGGTGTGAACGCGGTTATCAACAAGAGGCCGGGCAGAGTTGGTAGAAAGCGTGTTACATTGGACTTAGATGCTTTGGCTGTCGTCCCTACGAATGGTCGAACAACAATTAGAGATGTTGCCGGTGCATTGAACATGATGAAGACCACCGTTCACAGGCTTCTGAAGGAGCATGAGTTATGCAAACACACCAACGAGCTCAAGCCTATGCTAGCGAAAGAAAACAAGAAAGATCGTGTCATGTATTGCCTTTCAAACCTAGAACCCGCTAGTATGCCGGAGAACCCTGTCTTCAAGGATTCGTTTAATGTGGTCCATCTTGATGAAAATTGGTTTTATCGTACAAGGAAAACCCAGGGGGTTTATTTGGGCATTAATGACCCGAACCCCGTGAGGCACGCCAAAAACAAGGGACACATCGAGAAGATCATGTTTCTTGCTGCTGTTGCTAGGCCAAGATATGATATGCAAGGCAATTGTACTTTTGATGGTAAAATTGGAATTTGGCCCTATGTTGAGTGGAAACCAGTGCAGAGGAGAAGCCCAAACAGGCCTAGAGGAACTTTGGAGCTCAAGTCATGTGATAAAGTCGGCATGGAGAAGAGCCGGGAATACTTGATCATGAAGGTGTTGCCGGCAGTCAAGGAGAAGTGGCCACAAGAGGATCGGTGCAAGCCTATTTTCATCCAACAGGACAATGCCAAGACACATGTTCGACTAGATGATCTGGTGGTACGTGAGGCAGCTGGTCAAGGTGGTTGGGACATTAGGGTTGTGATGTAGCCACCTAATTCTCCGGACACTTTCCTGGGACTACTGTTGTGGCATTGTGCTAGGTGGAGTACTAGTACGCTCAATGTATAGCAGCATCTGCGTGCCAACGGCTGGAAATTTATTGTGCTTTGGAAGACGAACCGCAACTAGGGAGATCGAGAAAGCAACGTTTTTTTGCTTTTGGCGTCCATATCGATTAAGGGGCCTAATAAGAGCGGACGAGCTCCCTCCACCCTGGGGCCCAATAAAGCCGGACGGAGGGAGTAGTACTCTAGCTCAATAGTCATTTGTAACACTATATTTGTCAAATTTTATTGTACTCGGATAATAAATCCTGGAAAAAAGAAGTCAAAAAAACTTTAGAATAATCAATAAAAGACTGTATGCATCACTCAATGCACAGATCAAGAAAATTCCCCTCTTTTCTAAAAAAGGCAATGACTACTAAGCTAGTGCCAGTTGCTCCCACTATATTCATGTCACCGCGAGCTACTGGTCGTGCCGGGCATCGCTGGTCGCCCTGCCGCCTGACCGGGAAAGGCAAGGAGCGCGTAGCGCGGTGTCGGGGCGGCGAGCTGCAGCTGCCGACCCTGGCCACCATCGACGCCATGGAGGAGGAGCTCCCACCCCGGTCCATTTGTGAACGATGGAGAGCGATACGGAGCGCGAGCTTCTTCTCGTCTAGTCCGGCACGGACGAGCTCGACGAGTTGGGAATCAGCTTAGCCCAGTCGATCTCGTTGGAGCCGCTCTTGAATCTGCTTCTGACCATGGCGGAGGGGACGATAGAGATTGGGGAGAGGAAGGGGAGGAGATGGGAGAGGAGTGGAGAGGTCGAGAGGACTTAAGTAAGTGGGATTTGACTAGGGTTCCAGGGACAAGAACAGTGAGAGTGTGGGCCATACTAGACCGGTCCGGCGTGGTCGCGGTGTCCGGGCCTCCCATTCCTCCTCGCATATGAGCTGGGATGGGGGTTGTCGGATAGCACAGATATTGGGTTGCATGTAAGAAACCCAATTGATGCTTTTTTTTTCGTCCGCGCAGCCCGTTGGGGCGTTTGGGACCGAAGGGGCCGGGCTGCAAATGCTCTCAGGCCGCTCAGCACAATTTTTGAAACTGATGCGGGCAATTTGTTTGGCAGCTATATTTGCTGGCGGTCCAAAAACACTGCAGGAACCACTCGAACCAGTAGCTAAAACCATCGCATAGGGCTCCCCGCAAGAAACAGCAAAGGCTGTGCGGCCTGCGGACGCAACTCCAGAACACGCAGGACGTGCCCAAACGGAAGGTAGGTTGGGACGAGGGAGTACATGTCACGCTATGACGCCGTTCTCCCGCATGCAGCTCAGGTGTCCGCCGCATCGCCACGCGCCCAGCCCACGTGTCGCCTCGCCCCCACGCGCACCGCTCTTCTCTATATAGCTAGAGCCAGAGGCACCGCACCGAGTTCGCCGTGACACCGCCTCTGCGCGTGCTCGCCAGATCAAAGCCTTATCGTCCTCTCCCTCGACCTCCTCCACCGCCTGAGCTCGCCATGGCCACGACGGCGTCGGCACGCGCGCATCAGCAGCACGGCGGGAAGCAGCAGCAGTACCAGCCGCTGCGGCGCATTGAGGGGCTGAGCCTGAGGTCCGCGCTCCGCAGCGACCCGCGCGTCCCCGCGCTGGCCGCGGCCGCGCTCCTCGTCCCGCTCGGCACCGCGCTGCTGGCCCTCTCGGGCCTCTTCCTGCTGGCCACGCTCGTCGGCGTCGCGCTCGCGGCGCCTCTCGTCCTGCTCTTCAGTCCGGTGCTCGTGCCCGCCGCGCTGGGCGCCGTGCTCGCCGTCGCGGGGCTCGGCGCCGCCGGCGCACTCGCCGTCTCGGGGCTCTCGGCGCTCGTCTGGGTCGTGGGGTACGTCCAGAGGGGCCTGGCGCAGGGCGACTCCGGCCGGGTGGGCGGGATGGTGGTGCAGCCGTTGGACAGCGGGAAGCGGCACGGCAGACAGGGGGCGCCGGCCTTTGTCAGGCACAGAGTCGGGGACGAGGCCGGGGACGCTCTGGGCACCACCAAAGCGCGGGACGTCGCCAGCACCTAGCTAGAGCTGAATGTATGTACTTACGCGTCGTGCGTATGCGTTTGATTTGTCGAAATCTGATGTCCGTATGCGTGTTCATAGTTTCATACTACTCTAGTTTGATCTGCGGAGATGTAGAATAAAGAGCATCATTGGTAATAGAACATCAATAATGTGCGGACGAGTAACTACGGATGCTCAAGACTACTACATACGTACGCATGCACTAGGCTCACCGGGCGAGCATACACTAGCTAGCTTTTCAAAGCATCTCCGATAGAGGATGTTATATTTTTGGGGATGTAAAAGTAGCGTCGTATAATTCAAAAAGTGTGTTTTACAAAAAAAAAATAGTCTTAACTCCAACACATGATGTATATTTGATGATGTAAACTAGTGCTCCAAACAAATGATGTATTTGAAGATGTAAAAGTAGTTCTTCAGCGGCATGGCTGTGGCCGAGCGTCGAGTCAGAGGGCGCCAGCGGCCAAGCGTCGGGGGAGCCTAGGTGCATTATCTATTTGGCGATGCCCTTGAAGATGTAAAAGATAGTTATTTATATATGATTGGTCACCTACTGCTGGTAGGATCAAGGACCTGACATCTAAGGCCCATCTAGGCTTCCCATCATCATTGGTAGGTCTCTAGACCGCAAGCCCATTCTGATGCGCATCACAGGAAATCCACTCGGATACACCAACATCACTCGGACGTCTCCCCTTCAGTCAGCCAGCCACCACCACTCAGACATAGGAGGTGTAAAGACGACGTGGGAGCTGCAACGGTCGAGTGGTCTTAAGTTGGACTTCAAGTGTAGTCATGAACTCATGACCATTGTTACCTATAACTGCTGTAGTCGTGGCTATTATCATCTGTAATTGCCGTAGTTAAGGTCATTAAACCCCCTTGTAACATGGCAGTAAAGAGGCCGAGGCGCACTCTATATATGCCTCCCTCCTAATCTATGGCAAGGGTTCAGCATCCATTACAATCATACACCCCAAGAGAAAACAAGCCTCCACGCACGAGACGTAGGGCTGTTACCTTCTCTGAGAGGGGCCCAAACTCGTAAAAACCGAGTGCCACACTTGCGCCGTAGCTAGACTCCGCCCCTTGTTCGTACCCCTAGTACTCATTGTCAGGATCGTTACCTCGATAGTTGGCGCCCACCGTGGGGCCCCGCGTCTAGTGATTATCCGGCGCTGGTGGAATTCATCATCATCATGATTCTCGGTGGCGAGATCCATTTCGGAACGCTCAGCTTCATCGCCGACGATTCGGCATGGCTCCAGGAAGCCCCGCTAGACGTGGAGTCGCTGCCCAGCCGGGGCGCAGCGCACTTCCGCGCATTTCGTAGGAGTCCTTCTCCGCCAGCCTTCGGTTCCGTACCGAGTGTCCCCCCTCCTTCCTACTGGCCGCCGTCGCAAGCGCTCTGGGCGCTCATGGCTCTAGCGTTGGATCAAGCATGTCGTGGCCCTCCAGGCCGCCGATGGGCAGGTGGAGGCACTCGATCCTGACGAGCCCGCCCTTACCTTTTCGGCTGCCTCCACGAGGACTCCTGTGATGAGTCCGAGTGCGAGAGCGTCGAGTCCACGGCCGAGGTCCTCATGGCTGGCACGGAGCAGCACGTGAAGGAAATATGCCCTAGAGGCAATAATAAAGTTGTTATTTTATATTTTCTTATTCATGATAAAAGTTTATTATTCATGCTAGAATTGTATTGATCGGAAACTTTAATACATATGAGAATACATAAACAAATACCGTGTCCCTAGTAAGCCTCTACTAGACTAGCTCGTTGATCAATGATGGTTAAGGTTTCCTAACCATAGACATGTGTTGTCATTTGATAACGGGATCACATCATTAGGAGAATGATGTGATGGACAAGACCCATCCGTTAGCTTAGCATATTGATCGTTCAGTTTATTGCTATTGCTTTCTTCATGTCAAATACATATTCCTTCGACTATGAGATTATGCAACTCTCGGATACCGAAGGAATACCTTGTGTGCTATCAAACATCACGATGTAACTGGGTGATCATAAAGATGCTCTACAGGTATCTCCGTAGGTGTTTGTTGAGTTGGCATAGATCAAGATTAGGATTTATCACTCCGAGTATCGGAGAGATATCTCTGGGCCCTCTCGGTAATACACATCATAAGCTTGCAAGCAAATGCCTAAGGAGTTAGTTACGAGGTGATGTATTACGGAACGAGTAAAGAGACTTGCCGGTAACGAGATTGAACTAGGTATGAAGATACCGACGATCGAATCTCGGGCAAGTAACATACCGACGGACAAAGGGAATTACGTATGTTGTCATAACGGTTCGACCGATAAAGATCTTCGTAGAATATGTAGGAACCAATATGGGCATCCAGGTTCCGCTATTGGTTATTGACCGGAGAGGTATCTCGGATATTTCTACATAGTTCTCGAACCCGTAGGGTCCGCACGCTTAATGTTCGTTGACGATATAGTGTTATATGAATTATATGATTTCGTGACCGAATGTTGTTCGGAGTCCCGGATGAGATCACGGATATGACGAGGAGTCTCGAAATGGTCGAGAGGTAAAGATTGATATATAGGACGATGGTATTCGAACACCGAAATAGTTTCGGAGTGCACCGGGTAGTCATCGGGTCACCGGAAGGGGTTCCGGACACCCCCGGTAAGTGTATAGGCTTAATGGGCCAAAGGAGGGGACAGACCAGCCCACTAGGGGACTGGTGCGACCCTCTACATGGCTGGCCATACCTAGGGGAAGAAAAGGGGAGGGGTGGCCCCTCCTGCCTTTCCCTCCTCGTGAGAGAAAGGAAAGGGGGGGCGCCTCCTCCTCCTGCCTTCCTCCCGCACTCATATATGGAAGGGGGGCGCGGCTTGGGGAAGTCCCCAAGTAGGATTCGGCCCTACTTGGGGCACCCCTTGGCCTCTCCCCTCTCCCCCACCTATATATATGTGGGAGGGGGCGCCACACATAACCACAACAATTGCTTAGCCGTGTGCAGCGCCCCCCTCCACCGTTTACACCCTCGGTCATATTTTTGTAGTGCTTAGGCAAAGCCCTGCGAAGATCACTTCACCATCACCGTCACCACGCCGTCGTGCTGCCGAAACTCATCCACTACCTCGCCGTCTTGCTGGATCAAGAAGGCAGAGGACGTCACCGAGCTGAACGTGTGCTGAACTCAGAGGTGCCGTACGTTCTGTACTCGATCGGTTGGAGCGCGAAGAAGTTTGACTACATCAACCACGTTAACAAACGCTTCCGCTTACGGTCTATGAGGGTACGTAGACACACTCTTGATACGTCTCCAACGTATCTATAATTTATGAAGTATTCATGCTGCTATATTATCATTCTTGGATGTTTTAGAATCATTTTATAGCAACTTTATATCATTTTTTGGGACTAACTTATTGACATAGTACCTAGTGCCAGTTGCTGTTTTTTGCTTGTTTTTTACATCGCAGAAAATCAATACCAAACGGAGTCCAAACGCAGCGAAACTTTTTGCGGATTTTTTATGCACCAGAAGATTTCCAATGGGCCAGAGCAACACCTGGGGGTGCCCCGAGGGGGGCACAACCCACCAGGGCGCGCCTGGGCCCCCAGGCGCGCCCCGGTGGGTTGTGCTCACCTCGATGGCCTCCCGCATCGCCTCTTCGCCCTATAAATTGTCAAATATCCAAAAAACCCTCAAAGACCCTAGATCAGAAGTTCTGCCGCTGCAAGGCCTCTGTATCGACGAGATCCAATCTAGACCCCGTTCCGGCACCCGCCCCCAGGAGCCCCCCGGTGGGTTGTGCTCACCTCGGTGGCCTCCCGCATCGCCTCTTCGCCCTATAAATTGTCAAATATCCAAAAAACCCTCAAAGACCCTAGATCAGAAGTTCTGCCGCTGCAAGGCCTCTGTATCCACGAGATCCAATCTAGACCCCGTTCTGGCACCCTGCCGGAGGGGGAAATCATCACCGGTGGCCATCTTCATCATCCCGGCGGCCACCATGATGAGGAGGGAGTAGTCCACCCTCGAGGCTGAGGGTTTGTACCAGTAGCTATGTGTTTAATCTCTCTCTCTCTCTCTCTCTCGTGTTCTTGAGCTGTCACGATCTTGATGTATCGCGGGCTTTGTTAATATAGTCGGATCATATGGTGTTTTCCCCTCTCTATCTTGTTGTGATGAATTGAGTTTTCCCTTTGAGATTTCGTTTTATCGGATTGAATACTTTTATGGATTTGAGAACACTTTATGTATGTCTTGCTATGAATACCCGTGGTGACAATGGGGTATCGTATTGATTCACTTGATATATGATTTGGCACTCAACTCGCGGATTCTCGAGGTGACATTGGGGTAATCTATGCATAGGGGTTGATGCACGTTCTTGTCTTTGTTTCTCCGGTAGAAATCTTGGGGCACTCTTTGAGGTTCTTTGTGTTGGATTGAGTATTATGAATCTGAAATTATTTGGTGTTATTTTAGTACGAACTCTTGGATAGATCGATCGGAAAGAATAGCTTCGAGGTGGTTTCGTACCCTACAAACAATTTCTTCTTATGTTCTCCGCTAGATAGGAACTTTGGAGTGATTCTTCATCACACTTTGAGGGATGGTTATGTAACATCCCCAGCATCCCACTACAGTAATCGTCCTCTGATCATGCCAAGTCATCATGATCAACAGTGCTTGATCATCTTAGTGCTATAACCCTTTCAAATATCAATTCAAATTTTAAAGTGAAAATAAAAGTGGTTCAAATTTGAAAACTAAAATGTTCATAATATTGTAAATAATCCAGAGACAATTCTAAAATTGTAATCAACATTTACTAAATTAGTTAAATAACTCTAACAGCAAGAAACAACAAAAAAACAGAAGTGTTTAATCCATTTATAATTAAATAAAATCCATTTGAAAACATATGGACTCAAAACCTTTTTATGGCAGTGGATAATATTGCACTATATTTATCTGGCTAGTTCACATATTTTACAAATCTATAATTGTGACCACACATTTTGCAAACCAGAAAAGAAAAGGGAAAACAGAAAATAAAAAGAAAGAGGCACTGTGCACTGGGCCTAAGTGCACAGTGCCCCGAACCCAGCCCACCAGCCCATCTCCCTCTTTCTCTCCCCTGCGTGTCGCGCGCGCCGTGGCCGTAGCTCGCCGTGCCGCTAGCCGTTCGCCACGCCGATAGGAGCAGGGGCGCGAGGGGATAAGGCCGCGCCCGAGCCATTCCCCTGGTCGCCCCTTGCCATTCTCTCCTTCTCCCTCGTCCTCTACTTTGATCTGGAGAGGAGGCCGAAGCCGCCGCCGCCGTAACTCCGGCGCCCGCGCGATCTCCGGCGTCCCCGCGGGCCACCACCGTGCCCGACCACGTCACCTACGGCTGCCAGCCGGAGTCGGGGAGCTCTCTGCCGACGCCATCGACCCCCTCTTCTCCGCCACTGTCGCCACGCCTCGACGCCGATTGCCGCCACTCCGGCTCCTCCCCGACCCACCGGAACTCACCGTCACCACCACTGTGAGCCCCAGCTCCCCCTCGACCTCCGCTTGCCTTCCACCATGCCCCGTAGCCATCCCGTCGTCGAGCTCAGCTCGCCGCGCTCCCTCGACATGAGCGGCTGCGCCCGGCCGCGCCTCCGCGTGCGCCCACTTGCACGTAGCCGGGCCCTAGCTCGCCCGCGTTGTCGCCTCTCCGCAGCCGCCAGCGCCCGCGTGCGCCTTCGCGCGCCAGCCTGCCGCCGCGCTCCGCCCGCTGCTGCTGTTGCTTCTGCTGCGGCCGCTGCTGCTGCTCGTTGGCTCCTGCTGCCTGCGGCGGCGCTGCGCCACCGCCGTCGCTGCTGCCGCTTGCGCGCACCCACACACGCCAGCGCGCGCGCCCGTCCACCCACTGCCGCACGCACGCGCTCGCGCCACCCATAGCCGCTGCCGACCCCGTGCGCCGCTGCACTCTACTGCTACTCTGTTGCAGTAATGTTCAGTTACTGAAGCAGTAGCTAGCTTTTGTGCTACTGCGCCATTTAGCTCTCTGGACCGCCCCAAAACGACAGCTAATCAAGTGCTAATATGAGTAAAAATAATATATGGAGAAAGTACACTTGACAAACTTCATTTTACCCCACTGGACCAAATCCATTTGATGCACGGATTAAATCCTATGAAATTCACAAAATGTTATATTCTGTTAACGGAAGAAACTGAAAACAGCGTTATTGTCCTAGCTAATTTAGAGATGTTAATGATCAAGCTAATGAACTCTAACATGGATGCAATTGACCCTGTCATGTAGATCACAGAAAATTGATCAAAATTGATATAGGACACTAAGCCATTGGATGAACAGAACACTAGCTACAGTCTCTGGAAAACAGTTAAGTGATGTTCAAAAACTGAGGACTTAGCCAATTTTCAGGAATTCTAGAATATTGTTTAAAACTTTGAAAATTCGTAGAAATTAAACCGTAGCTCAGATCAAAAAATTTAATACACGAAAGTTGCTCAGAACGACGAGATGAATCTAATCGTGTCATCTGTTTCGATGCCGGAACCCCCTACATAGGAGAACCCATAACTTCCGTCCGTTTCCGGTATATGAATAGTGCCTATTCACCGGTTAATAAATCCCACTTTAATCCTAAAATAACTAATATGACTTAGATATGTCTTTAGGCAACCCTGCATTGCACGTTAGTATAGCCTGTTCTGTGTTACTTTGTCTGCCTTGTATTTATCTGTTTCCTCCCCCTCTTCTCTCTTGATAGACCCCGGTACCGACGCAGTTCCCAAGACCGACACAGCTCCGGAGATCAACGACCCCTGACGACCCTGGCTTTGCCGCCGAGAAACCAGGCAAGCACCCCCCTTTTGAGCATTCCGATATCTCCTATTCTCTTCTCTCTTATGCTTGCATTAGAAGTTACTGCTGCTGCTGTTATCCTATTTCTGCTGCATAGCCTGTTTATTGTAACCTATTATTGTTACCTACCTGCTTATCCTAAACTGTTTAGTATAGGTTGGGTAGAGACCCAGCAGAGACCCCACTTTATCCCGACTGCCCCGCTGGATCATCAGAAGACCCTATCAACGGGATCGAAGACTAGGCCCCGGCACCGCACATCACTTTCCCCTTAGTTGCTCGACACTACTGGGTTACTATCGAGTGCCGAGGGTGATACCTCGTCAGCACTTCTGATGATAACCTTGTAGGTTAGTTATTCGGTCGTGGTCAGCGAGGGTGATTCCTCCTACACCACCCCCGATAACGACGTCGTCGTGCAACTTCTCAAGTGTGGACCTCGAGGGTGATGCCTCTTTAGTTCACCTTGATGTTTACGTCAGGTGGGAATCCAACGAGGGTGATGCCTCGGATTCCTTCTTGATATGGTAGCCACACGGATGCCTTTACATTACTGTTGATACTGTTTATTCTGGATAAAGACGGGTCGGCCCTGAGGGGTAGCCGCACGAGATTATGATGAGAGTGATATGGAGTCGGGTTGACCTGGAAGGTGCCCGTGAGATAACTACGAGGCGTGGCCGGGCATTCTTAGCCCTTGCCGCAAGTCCTCAAGACGGGGCGACGGGGTCACATCTTTCGTGAGTCTCTGCTCGTTACCGCACTACCAACACACTAACGGTTTGGATATTTGATCCGAGGGGCCTCTGGCCTGATAGCACTAACCATCACGTGGGCATAGTATGGGCGTTCTGCGTCGTATACTTTAGACGAAGCTTAATAGACGTCAGCAACTAAGCGGCACATGCTAGGTTGGACTGGGAACGCAACCGCACTTGTATTAAGGGGTTGCTAGGTCTGCTCACCGGCGGTGTACGCAACGTGCAGGAGCGTCCGGGGCGATGGCCCAAGACCCCTGGGGGCATAGGTTAGTCCGGCGTGCTGACCTCTCTGTTAAGTATTTGGTCGGGTTGCGGCGTATCGTTTGGCCGAGGCCGAGCATGACCCAGGAAAGTGTGTCCGGTCGGAGTTAAGCGAGCGTGGTGGGTAAGTTGGTGCACCCCTGCAGGGAAGAACTAATCTATCGATAGCCTGTCCTACGGTAACGGACACTCGGAGTTGTATCCCGATCGGTACAACTAGAACTGGTGACTTGAGATGATAACTGGATAGTATGGCTCTGAGATTGCTTTCTCGCAGGGAGTCGAGGAAGGATCTCTAGGCGAGGTTGATGACACTACTATTACTTTACTTTATGCTAATCTGCACTCTTCTAATGCTGCAAGACCACTGAAGAGGCTGAAGATGCTAGTCTTCGATAGGACTAGGCTTTCCCTCTATTCTGTCATTTCTGCAGCCCAGTCCACATATACAGCCCTCCTTTGAAAATGTTGCATATGTAGTGTAGATCCTTGCTTGCTGAGTACTTCGGATGAGTACTCACGTTTGCTTTGCTTTCTTTTTCTTCCCATATCCTTTTGACGCAAACAGATGGCGGAGCCCCTGAGACCGCCGACCCTGTTGACGACTACGGCTACTACTACTACCCTCCCGGTGAGTACTACTACGAGGAGCCGACCGACGACCAGGAGTAGGTTCAAAGGGTCCTAGACAGGAGGCCTACGCCTTTCGATCGTAGTATTTTATTTTGCCCCGCCTTTCTAAAGGCCTATCTGTAACTCTGTTATATCTGTACCCAGATATCTGATGCTTCCGCTGACACTTGTATGCCATCGAGCTATGTATTCGTGCCCTCGAGGCCCTAGCTTGTAATATAAAGCTTGTATGACTTTATTTATGTTTTAGAGTTGTGTTGTGATATCTTCAAGTGAGTCCTTAGGCTTGATCGTGTGCATTTGCGTGTATGGTTAGTGCACGATTAGGCCGGGGTCGTCACAGGTTGGTATCAGAGCCGACTGCCTGTAGGAATCCCCCTTTCCAACTCCTTGGCCGAAGTTGAGTCTAGTAACCGAAAACTATTTTACTAACTTGGCTGTGTGGCTTACGGGCCACACATCGCCAATTGGGTGGTATTAGGATCTTTTATTCCTCGTCTTTACTCTGGGACTCTGATCTCTCTTCTATTCGGGTTAAAGATTTTACTAACTCTGGCATTAGGTTCTCGTAACCACTTCCTCCCAGAGAGCCCCTTCACTAGAGATGATCGTCTGCCCCATCAGAAGACTCTGAAGATACTCCTCGATGATACCCGAGACCCTGTGTCCACTGCTTTGCAGTTCCTCACCACCCATAGATCCTGACAAATAACTACTTACACTCGTCGTACATATATTCATTCCAGTTACTCTTTTGTTCCATCCGACATATCGAACAACTATCCGACATTTCGAAAATTCTCTAAACCTACTGCCTTGCAGTTCCTTTCCGCCTGAACATACTTATGAATAATTCCTCACATTTCCGGGGATCCATTCATCCCCAGTTGTTCTCGTGTTTCACAAAATACTTCGTATTGCTATCTGATCTCCCGAAGATCCTCTATAGCCTAGTGCTCCCGAAAGTCTTGTCTGCCTGCATTATGGTTAAATCCATATGTCCGGCAATATTCATTAACATCCTTTGTCATTGTCATCCTGAGCCTATTGATTCATCATGTTGCGAATGCTCGCAATCATCAGTCAAACCCTGAAATTTGAGCTTCCTTCTCAGACGTCAATTTGGACATGAGTTGGTTCTCGGCCAATCAAGTTGCAATTGATTGTCCATCTAGTTTTATCCAGCTTACTCATCTTTTGATCAGAGCCTCTGCTTCCGATCCTTCGTTTTGGAATCATAACCCCTTTGTGCTTAAGCGCCGAATTATTTCAATGTTTCTATAATCCGATGCCTTTGCATCCCTTCTTCATCTGATTGAGTACCGATACTCACATCAGATCCATTGAGGACCGCTGAATCCTTTGTTGGATTATTATCCGACAGTGTCCTTCATATTCAAAATTTTGTGCGCTCTTCCGCTGATACATATTGCCTTTGGTAAATTGTATTCTCTGCTTTGTCAACCTTGCTCTGCTCTCGAGCTTGAGTTAATTACTCCTGAAGTTTGTGGTATATGTTCCTAAGATGCCCCAATGGGTTGTATCTATGCTGCTGCCATCTGCGAGAACCCAGAAACTTCTACGGGTCATTCTCTACTGGTGTTACGCCAGATAAATTTTCAACATTTCGACTTCACTAAAGACGAGGAGTGCATGAAAAGTTTATACATTGGATAAGTGGGAGTCGACCTTGAACCTTTGTGTTCATGCCCATGGACCCAATGTAGCACTTATGATGGAAGCTGCTCGTAAAAAAAATTCCCCCTTGGTATAAGTTCATCTTGTACCCGTGAATTGATCCTTTGCAGTCGTGGATCCGACCTTATTATCTCCTAGATTCTATTCCCGGACAAGTTAACATACTTGTCTTCTGTAGATCATTTCATCTGCCCAACCTCTATTCTGATCTACCTCGAGTGTTGCCCCCCTGTTATCTCGAGAATATTGTGTCATTGCACTACCTCTCGTAAATTCTTATTGGGATGATACTCCATCACATCATTCATAGCCTGATCAGCTATATCATTATCGTGCTAATTCTAACCATGCTACCTGGTCCTTATGCCCATAGCAACTTCCGACGATGAGCGAAGCTTACGTCGATCTTCCTCATCTTATCTATTCACCTCGAACAACAAGCTTGACTTCGAGCTTGTGTCGAATCCATGGTTCTCATAGCCTTTCACTTCATCCTTCCTATTGCTTGATATCGTCGCTGCTCGATGGCATCTTCATGGAGTCTCTCGACAAAGTTTGTCATGATCACCGTCAACACTTTGGCTTCTTTAGAGATGTCAATTGAATTCATGGCTAGAAATACCATCCCTACCCTCGATGAATTGTGATTTCATCGATGTCATCCTTGGCTTTCTACCAACACAGACCTGGTTGTGTTTGGTTAATCCTTACGCCCCGAGATAATCTTGGAAATGTTTCTTTGTATCTCTTGTGATCTTTCGATCCAACCCTTACTTGAAACACCATGTTATCGCTACCTCGCAGCATGACTATGGTATTCCGAATATCATTGAGAACAGTGAAAATGCAATGTTGCATGTCCCTTCATCAATTATCCAAACATCATTGTATGGGAAATATCATGATTCTTCCTTCGCCCCTTTATCTAAATGCTTTTGAACTTGCTGCCCTATCATGTATATCATGCTCCGCTTCCCCTGGGAAGGATATACTCCCAATTCTTGTGTGTAAACACATTTTCCTTTCCATTGTTTTGTTTAACTTTTCTTGTGATCTATATGATATAAGCAGAAATAATTCCCTGCTTATAAGACCCCCCGATGTACAACCTTGTCAGGGAGACCCTGTTACTATTGTTGATGACATTCCGGTAACCACCGGTGGACGAGAACTTTGCCTTATTGGTCCGCCTCGTTCTTACGAGCAGGAAAATGGTTCTCTTCGTCCCTCGCCCTAGGTACCGACGTTGTTACCGACATAACTGACAGACTATTCCCGGACATACCTTGTTGTCGTGACCGGTAAGATGACATCGTTCTCCCTACTTTTGATCGACACCCCCCCCCCAGTTCCACAGGATCGGAACCTGACTCTCCTGTACATCCTTGATTCTGAAGTATTCTATGCTCTTGGCTGCGTGTGTTATTACGAGCCACCTTCCGAGAGATGATCTATCCCCGGTACTCTGAACCCCTTTCACACTATGTTCAGGTATCGATCAGAAGTCCATTCGCTTGAAACTTACTATTGTAACTTCTTACTTTCTTCCCGATGTTTTCTTGAATTTCAATTCAAGAGATACTTCTACCACATTTCCTAAATTGTCCACCAGATACTCGACCCTACGAAGGTTAGTTCTTCCGAAGTTACCCTTTACTTCCCTACTTAAATCTCGGGACGAGATTTCTTGTAGTGGAGGAGATTTGTAACATCCCCAGCATCCCACTACAGTAATCGTCCTCTGATCATGCCAAGTCATCATGATCAACAGTGCTTGATCATCTTAGTGTTATAACCCTTTCAAATCTCAATTCAAATATCAATTCAAATTTTAAAGTGAAAATAAAAGTGGTTCAAATTTGCAAACTAAAATGTTCATAATATTGTAAATAATCCAGAGACAATTCTAAAATTGTAATCAACATTTACTAAATTAGTTAAATAACTCTAACAGCAAGAAACAACAACAAAACAAAAGTGTTTAATCCATTTATAATTAAATAAAATCCATTTGAAAACATATGGACTCAAAACCTTTTTATGGCAGTGGTTAATATTGCACTATATTTATGTGGCTAGTTCACATATTTTACAAAACTATAATTGTGACCACACATTTTGCAAACCAGAAAAGAAAAGGGAAAACAGAAAATAAAAAGAAAGAGGCACTGTGCACTGGGCCTAAGTGCACAGTGCCCCGAACCCAGCCCACCAGCCCATCTCCCTCTTTCTCTCCCCTGCGTGTCGCGCGCGCCGTGGCCGTAGCTCGCCGCGCCGCTAGCCGTTCGCCATGCCGACAGGAGCAGGGGCGCGAGGGGATAATGCCATGCCCGAGCAATTCCCCCTGGTCACCCCTCGCCATTCTCCCCTTCTCCCTCGTCCTCTACTTCAATCTGGAGAGGAGGCCGAAGCCGCCGCCGCCGTAACTCCGGCGCCCGAGCGATCTCCGGCGTCCCCGCGGGCCACCCCCATGCCCGACCACGTCGCCTACGCCTGCCAGCCGGAGTCGGGGAGCTCTCTGCCGACGCCATTGAGCCCCTCTTCTCCGCCACTGTCGCCACGTCTCGACGCCGATTGCCGCCACTCCGGCTCCTCCCCGACCCACCGGACCTCACCGTCGCCACCACTGTGAGCCCCAGCTCCCCCTCGACCTCCCCTTGCCTTCCACCATGCCCCGTAGCCATCCCGTCGTCGAGCTCAGCTTGCCGCGCTCCCTGGACACGAGCGGCGGCGCCTGGCCGCGCCTCCGCGTGCGCCCGCTTGCAAGTAGCCGCGCCCTAGCTCGCCCGCGCCGTCGCCTCTCCGCAGCCGCCAGCGCCCGCGTGCACCTTCGCACGCCCGCCTGCCGCCACGCTCCGCCCGCTGCTGCTGTTGCTTCTGCTGCGGCCGCTGCTGCTGCTCGTTGGCTCCTGCTGCCTGCGACGGCGCTGCGCCACCGCCGTCGCTGCTGCCTCTTGCGCGCACCCACACACGCCAGCGCGCGCGCCCGTCCACCCGCTGCCGCACGCACGTGCTCGCGCTGCCTGCAGCCGCTGCTGACCCCGTGCGCCGCTGCACTCTACTGCTACTCTGCTACAGTAACGTTCAGTTACTGTAGCAGTAGCTAGCTTTTGTGCTACTGCGCCATTTAGCTCTCTGGACCGCCCCAAAACGACAGCTAATCAAGTGCTAATATGAGTAAAAATAATATATGGAGAAAGTACACTTGACAAACTTCATTTTACCCCACTGGACCAAATCCATTTGATGCACGGATTGAATCCTATGAAATTCACAAAATGTTATATTCTGTTAACGGAAGAAACTGAAAACAGCATTATTGTCCTAGCTACTTTAGAGCAGTTAATGATCAAGCTAATGAACTCTAACATGGATGCAATTGACCCTGTCATGTAGATCACAGAAAATTGATCAAAATTGATATAGGACACTAAGCCATTGGATGAACAGAACACTAGCTACAGTCTCTGGAAAACAGTTAAGTGATGTTCAAAAACTGAGGACTTGGCCAATTTTCAGGAATTCTAGAATATTGTTTAAAACTTTGAAAATTCTTAGAAATTAAACCGTAGCTCAGATCGAAAAACTTAATACATGAAAGTTGCTCAGAACGTTGAGACAAATCTAATCGTGTCGTCTGTTTGGATGCCGGAACCCCCTACGTAGGAGAACCCATAACTTCCGTCCGTTTCCGGTATATGAATAGTGCTTATTCACCAGTTAATAAATCCCACTTTAATCCTAAAATAACTAATATGACTTAGATATATCTTTAGGCAACCCTGCACTGCATGTTAGTATAGCCTGCTCTGTGTTACTTTGTCTGCCTTGTATTTATCTGTTTCCTCCCCCTCTTCTCTCTCGATAGACCCCGGTACTAACGCAGTTCCCGAGACCGACGCAGCTCCGGAGATCAATGACCCCTGACGACCCTGCCTTTGCCGCCGAGCAACCAGGCAAGCACCCCCCTTTTGAGCATTCCGATATCGCCTATTCTCTTCTCTCTTATGCTTGCATTAGAAGTTACTGCTGCTGCTGTTATCCTATTTCTGCTGCATAGCCTATTTATTGTAACCTATTATTGTTACCTACCTGCTTATCCTAAACTGTTTAGTATAGGTTGGGTAGAGACCCAGCAGAGACCCCACTTTATCCCGACTGCCTCGCTGGATCATCAGAAGACCCTATCAACGGGATCGAAGACCAGGCCCCGGTACCGCACATCACTTTCCCCTTAGTTGCTCGACACTACTGGGTTACTATCGAGTGCCGAGGGTGATACCTCGTCAGCACTTCTGATGATAACCTTGTAGGTTAGTTATTCGGTCATGGTCAACGAGCGTGATTCCTCCTAAACCACCCCCGATAACGATGTCGTCCTGCAACTTCTCAAGTGTGGACCTTGAGGGTGATGCCTCTTTAGTTCACCTTGATGTTTACGTCAGGTGGGAATCCAACGAGGGTGATGCCTCAGATTCCTTCTTGATATGGTAGCCACACGGATGCCTTTACATTACTGTTGATAATGTTTATTCTGGATAAAGACGGGTCGGCCCTAAGGGGTACCGGCACGAGATTATGATGAGAGTGATATGGAGTCGGGTTGACCTGGAAGGTGCCCGTGAGATAACTACGAGGCGTGGCCGGGCATTCTTAGCCCTTGCCGCAAGTCCTCAAGACGGGGCGACGGGGTCACATCTTTCGTGAGTCTCTGCTCGTTACCGCACTACCAACACACTAACGGTTTGGATATTTGATCCGAGGGGCCACTGGCCTGATAGCACTAACCATCACGCAGGCATAGTATGGGCGTTCTGCGTCGTATACTTCAGACGAAGCTTAATAGACGTCAGCAACTGAGCGGCACACGCTGGGTTGGACTGGGAACGCAACCGCGCTTGTATTAAGGGGTTGCTAGGTCTGCTCACCGGCGGTGTACGCAACGTGCAGGAGCGTCCGGGGCGATGGCCCAAGACCCCTGGGGGCATAGGTTAGTCCGGCGTGCTGACCTCTCTGTTAAGTATTTGGTCGGGTTGCGGTGTATCGTTTGGCCGAGGCCGGGCATGACCCAGGAAAGTGTGTCCGGCCGGAGTTAAGCGAGCGTGGTGGGTAAGTTGGTGCACCCCTGCAGGGAAGAACTAATCTATCGATAGCCTGTCCTATGGTAACGGACACTCGGAGTTGTATCCCGATCGTTACAACTAGAACTGGTGACTTGAGATGATAACTGGATAGTATGGCTCTGAGATTGCTTTCTCGCAGGGAGTCGAGGAAGGATCTCTGGGCGAGGTTGATGACACTACTATTACTTTACTTTATGCTAATCTGCACTCTTCTAATGCTGCAAGACCACTGAAGAGGCTGAAGATGCTAGTCTTCGATAGGACTAGGCTTTCCCTCTATTCTGGCATTTCTACAGCCCAGTCCACATATACAGCCCTCCTTTGAAAATGTTGCATATGTAGTGTAGATCCTTGCTTGTTGAGTACTTCGGATGAGTACTCACGTTTGCTTTGCTTTCTTTTTCTTCCCATATCCTTTTGACGCAAACAGATGGCGGAGCCCCTGAGACCGCCGACCCTATTGACGACTACGGCTACTACTACTATCCTCCCGCCGAGTACTACTACGAGGAGCCGACCGACGACCAGGAGTAGGTTCGGAGGGTCCTAGACAGGAGGCCTACGCCTTTCGATCGTAGTATTTTATTTTGCCCCGCCTTTCTAAAGGCCTATCTGTAACTCTGTTATATCTGTACCCAGATATCTGATGCTTCCGCTGACACTTGTATGCCATCGAGCTATGTATTCGAGCCCTCGAGGCCCTAGCTTGTAATATAAAGCTTGTATGACTTTATTTATGTTTTAGAGTTGTGTTGTGATATCTTCAAGTGAGTCCTTAGGCTTGATCGTGTACATTTGCGTGTATGGTTAGTGCACGATTAAGCCGGGGTCATCACAGGTTATATGATCCAATTATATTAGCATTGTTGAGAGGTTGCACTAGTGAAAGTATGGACCCTAGGCCTCATTTTCAAGCATTGCAATACCGTTTGTGCTCCGTTTTATCAATTGCTACCTTGCTGTTTTTTATTGTTCCTATTACAAAAATCAATTTCTACTATCATTACTACACTTTTAACACCATCTCTTCGCCGAACTAGTGCACCTATACAATTTGTCATTGTATTGGGTGTGTTGGGGACACAAGAGACTTTTTATTATTTGGTTGCAGGGTTGTTTGAGAGATACCATCTTCATCCTACACCTCTCACGGATTGATAAACCTTAGGTCATCCACTTGAGGGAAATTTTCTACTGTCCTACAAAACTCTGCGCTTGGAGGCCCAACACGAGTCTACAAGAATAAGTTGTGTAGTAGACATCAACTTTCCCCTCTCGTTGCTATGCATCTCCATGGATAGATCTTGCATGTGCGTAGAATTTTTTTTGTTTTCCATGCAACGTTTCCCAACAGTGGTATCAGAGCGAGGTCTATGCATAGATGATATGCACAAGTAGAACACAAAGAGTTGTGGGCGGTGATAGTCATACTGCTTACCACCAACGTATTATTTTGATTCGGCGGTATTGTGGGATGAAGCAGCCCGGACCAACCTTACATGTCCATGCACATGAGACCGGTTCCACCGACACACATGCAACTAGTTTTGCATAAAGGTGGCTGGCGGGTGTCTGTTTCTCCTACTTTAGTTGAATCGAATTTGACTATGGCCGGTCCTTGAAGAAGGTTAAAACAACAAACTTGATGAATCACCATTGTGGTTTTTGCGTAGGTAAGAACGATTCTTGCTAGAAGCCCGTAGCAGCCACGTAAAACTTGCAATAACAAAGTAGAGGACGTCTAACTTGTTTTTGCAGGGCATGTTGTGATATGATATGGTCAAGATATGATGTGATATATGTTGATGTATGAGATAATCATGTTTTGTAATATCGACAACCGGCAGGAGCCTTAGGGTTGTCTCTTTATTGTATGAAGTGCAAGCGCCATGTAATTGCTTTACTTTATCGCTATGCGTTAGCAATAGTTGGCGAGATGACCCCGACGCAACGATGGAGATCAAGGTGTCGAGCCAGTGACGGTGGAGATCATGACGATGCTTTGGAGATGGAGATCAAAAGCACAAGATGATGATGGCCATATCATGTCACATATTTTGATTGCACGTGATGTTTATCCTTTATGCATCTTATTTTGCTTAGAACGGCGGTAGCATTATAAGATGATCCCTTCACTAAATTTCAAGATAAAAGTGTTCTCCCCGAGTATGCACCGTTGCCAAAGTTCGTCGTTTTGAAGCACCTCGTGATCATCGGGTGTGATAGACTCTACGTTCACATACAATGGGTGTAAGACAGTTTTGCACATGCAGAATACTTGGGTTAAACTTGACGAGCCTAGCATGTACAGACATGGTCTTAGAACACTAGAGACCGAAAGGTCAAACGTGAATCATATAGTAGATATGATCAACATAGAGATGTTCACCATTGATGGCTACCCCATCTCACGTGATGATCGGACATGGGTTAGTTGATTTGGATCACGTATCACTTAGATAACTTGAGGGATGTTTATTAAAGTGGGAGTTCATTAGTAATTTGATTAATTGAACTTAAATTTATCATGAACTTAGTCTTAATTGTTTTTGCATATCTATGTTGTAGATCAATAGCTCGCAATATAGCTCCCCTTTTTTTGATATGTTCCTAGAGAAAACTAAGTTGAAAGATGATAGTAGCAATGATGCGGACTGGGTCCGTGATCTGAGGATTATCCTCATTGCTACACAGAAGAATTATGCCCTTGATGCACCGCTAGGTGACAGACCTATTGCAGGAGCAGATGCAGACGTTATGAATGTTTGGCAAGCTCGATATGATGACTACTTAATAGTTTAGTGCCCCATTCTTTACGGCTTAGAATAGGGATTTCAAAAACGTTTTGAACGACACGGAGCATATGAGATGTTCCAAGAGCTGAAATTGGTCTTTTAGACTCATGCCCGTGTCGAGAGGTATGAGACCTCTACTTTGCCTAAAAGATGGAGGAGAATAGTACAGCCAGTGAGCATGTGCTCAGAATGTCTGGGTACTACAATCGCTTGAATCAAGTGGGAGTTAATCTTCCAGATAAGATAGTGATTGACAGAGTTCTCTAGTCACTATCACCAAGCTACTAGATCTTCGTGATGAACTATAATATGCAAGGGATGACGAAAATGATTCCCGAGCTCTTCGCGATGCTGAAATCGGTGAAGGTAGAAATCAAGAAAAAGCACCAAGTGTTGATGGTTAAACAAGACCACTAGTTTCAAGAAAAAGGGCAAGGGAAAGAAAGGGAACTTCAAGAAGAATGGCAAGCAAGTTGCCACTCCCGTGAAGAAGCCCAAAGCTGGATGATACGTCTCCAATGTATCTATAATTTTTTATTGTTCCATGCTATTATATTATTATTCTTGGATGTTTTACAATCATTTTATAACAACTTTATATCATTTTTTGGGACTAACCTATTGACATAGTGCCTAGTGCCAGTTGCTGTTTTTTGCTTGTTTTTTACTTCGCAGAAAGCCAGTACCAAACGGAGTCCAAACGCAGCGAACCTTTTTGGAGAATTTTTCTGGGCCAGAAGACACAGGATGGGCCAAAGAAGTACTAGAGGGGTGCCCCGAGGGGGGGCACAACCCACCTGGGCGCGCCTGGGGGCCCAGGCGCGCCCTAATGGGTTGCGCCCACCTCGGTGGCATCCCGCACCGCCTCTTTGCTCTATAAATACCCCAATATTCCAAAAACCCTAGGGGAGTCGATGAAACACAATTCCAGCCGCCGCAAGTTCCAGAAACCACAGATCCAATCTAGACACCATCACAGAGGGGTTCATCATCCTCATTGGTGCCTCTCCGATGATGTGTGAGTAGTTCATTGTAGACCTACGGGTCCGTAGTTAGTAGCTAGATGGCTTCCTCTGTCTCTCTCTTTTGATTCTCAATACAATGGTCTCTTGGAGATCTATTTGATGTAACTCTTTTTGCGGTGTGTTTGTTGGGATCCGATGAACTTTGAGTTTATGATCAGATCTAATCTTTTTATCCATGAAAGTTATTTGAGTCTTTTGATCTCTTATATGCATGATTACTTATAGCCTCGTATTTCTTCTTCGAATCTTTGGTTTAGTTAGGCCGACTAGATCGATTTTTCTTGCCATGGGATGAGGTGCTTTGTGATGGGTTCGATCTTACGGTGCTCAATCCCAGTGACAGAAGGGGAAATGACACGTATGTATCGTTGCTATTAAGGATAAAAAGATGGGGTCTATTCCTACATGAATAGATCTTGTCTACATCATGTCATTGTTCTTATTGCATTACTCCGTTTCTCCATGAACTTAATACACTAGATGCATGCTGGATAGTAGTCGATGTGTGGAGTAATAGTAGTAGATGCAGGCAGGAGTCGTTCTACTAATCTTGGACGTGATGCCTATATAATGATCATTGCCTGGATATCGTCATGATTATTTGAAGTTCTATCAATTGCCCAGCAGTAATTTGTTTACCCACCGTATGCTATTTTCTCGAGAGAAGCAACTAGTGAAATCAACGGCCCCGAGTCTCTTCTTTATCATATTTGCTTTCGAGATCTTTTTTTTTTTGCTTTTATTTTCAGATCTATTAATCCAAAAACCCAAAAATACCTTGCTGCAATTTTTGTTATTTATTTTATCTCACGTTCCCGCGAGATCTATTTATCCAATCTACTACAATTTTATCTACCGTTTTACCTGGGAGGGATTGACAACCCCTCTTTTACGTCGGGTTGCAAGTATTTGTTCTTTGTGTGCAGGTACCATTCACGTAGTGTTGCGTGGTTCTCCTACTGGTTCGATAACCTTGGTCTCATCACTGAGGGAAATACCTACCGTAGTTGTGCTGCATCATCCCTTCCTCTTTGGGGAAATACCGACGTAGTTCAAGCGACATCAAAAGGAATTTCTGGCGCTGTTGCCGGGGAGACATCATCAACATCTATCAGGTTCCTAATCACAATTCTCATCTCCTTGCAATTTACATTATTTGCCATTTGCCTCTCATTTTCATCTCCCCCACTTCACAAAAATTTGCCATTTTATTCGCCCTCTTTTTCGTTCGCCGTTTTCTCGTTCGATCTCTTGTTTGCTTGTGTTACCATGTGGCTTTTATTTGCTTGCATCTTCGCTTGCTAAAAATCTATTGATATGGATCCTCATCCACTTGCTATTATTTTTAAAAGATCCAATTATTATGAACCAATTGCTAGTGAATTGAGTGCACTTGATTATCTCTATGAAGTTTTGCTTGAAATTCATGAATCTGATGATTGTGATGAAGTGTTGGAAGAAGAAATTGATAAAGTGATTCATGATATTTCTTTCAATGAAAAGCATGATTGCAATAATGTTATTATAAATTCTATTAATGTTAATTATGTTCATGATATGCAAAACCCCAAGCTTGGGGATGCTAATTTTGATATGTCCACTACTTATTGTAATGATCATGATTGGGGTGATTCTTCTTATGATCTTGAAAATTTATTTGAGCCTCATGATGAATATTTTATTGATAACAATTTTGGCAATAGTATTGAAGGTGGGTTTGGAAGAGTGTCAACTTTAGGTAAAAATAATCCCACATATTTGGAGAGTGTTCAATCTTATGTTTTTTTTATGAAAGTGGGTTTGGAGAGGTCATGACTTTAGTTGATGTTAATCCCACTATCTTGGAAGATTATAAAACTTGCATGCATGTGGATCATAAAGAGAAATTTTTATATGATAGGTATATTGTTGAATTTGATTATGATCCTACATTTAATTATTATGAGAGAGGAAAATATGGTTATAGAAATCTTCATGATACTAAATTACCTCTCGTTATGTTGAGATTGTCAATGTTTTATTCCTCTCCTTTGCATATGCTAGATCTTGCTTGTCTTGCTAATTTTTTTTTCCTATAAAATTCCTATGCATAGGAAGTATGTTAGACTTAAATGTGTTTGTCACATATTTTATGATGCTCTCTTTATGTTTCCATTATTATCTTTCTTGTGGGCATCAATAAAATTTTATGCCTAGCTAGGGGCATGAAACGATAGCGCTTGTTGGGAGGCAACCCAATGAATAAAATTTATTTTTACCTTTTTATTTCTATTCTTGGGTGTTTGCACAATTATTCTACTATTATGATTGTGTTTTTATGTTTTAATTAGTGTTTGTGCCAAGCAAAGCCTTTAGGATCATGTTGGGTGATAGTTGATTTGATCTTGTTGAAAAATAGAAACTTTTGCGTCCAGTAAAATAATTTTTAAAGTTCACAGAAGATACGAAAAAAATCTGAATTTTTTACACAAGATTTAGATACAAATTTCCTACGTTTTCCTAATTTTTCAGAATTTTTGGAGTTACAGAAGTATTCGAAGTTTTCAGATTACTATAGACTATTCTGTTTTTCACAGATTCTGTTTTCTTTGCGTTGTGTGCTTATTTCGATGAATCTATGGTTTGTATTGGAGGGTATAAGCTATATCAAAGTTGGAATACAGTAGGTATAATGCAAAAATAAAATATGAATAGGTTTTCAACAGTACTTATAGTAGTGATTTGCTTTGTTATACTAACGGATCTCACGAAGGTTTTGTTGAATTTTGTGTGATTGAAGTTTTCAAGTTTTGGGTGAGATCATGATGGATGAAGGAATAAGGAGTAAGAAAAGCCTAAGCTTGGGGATGTTCATGGCATCCCAAGCTATTATCTAAAATAGAAGCAAGCAACTAAGCTTGGAGAGGCATCCCCTCTTTCTTCTAACGACCATCGGTATTTTACTTGGAGCTATATTTTATTCGTCACATATCATGAGTTTTGCTTGGAGCGTCTTGTATGATATGAGCCTTTACTTGTTTTTCTTTTTATTTTATGTCATCTATCCTTGCTGGACATACCTATTTGAGAGAGTCAAAATTATGCTATGATTTGTTAGAATTGCTCTCTATGCTTCACTTAAATCTTTTCGAGCTATGGAATTGCTCTAGTGCTTCACTTATATCTTTTTTAGCACGGTGTGCTTTAATATTTTTTGAAGAATTGCTCTCATGCTTCACTTAGATTTATTTGAGAGTTAGTAATTTTGAAGAAATTCTCTCATGCTTCACCTATATTATTTTGAGAGAAGAAAAATGTTATGCTCATGTTCTTCACTTAGATTTGTTTGAGGTTTCAAAAGCAACATATAAAATTAGTCCCAAAGTGATAGATATTCAAGAGGGATATAATAAAAACTTTCATGAAGATCATTGGACAAAATAAACTTGATTCCTTGTAATAGTTTTGCGATATGATGATATAATATGTGAGTCATGTTGATGAGTAATTATGGTTTAGTAAGAATATTGATGTTAAGGTTTGTGATTCCCTATGCAAGCACGAAAGTCAATAGTTATGCAATGAGATTACATCCTACTTGTGGTGCATTATTCGGTGTTAGTTATGCTTAATGCTCGCTTATGAGATTTTTTGTTTCTTGGTTGGATGCTTCTCAATCTTTTTGCTAGCCTTCATTTGCACTAAGTATGATCACTACTTGTGCATCCAAAATCCTTAAACCAGTTTTGCCATATGAGTCCACTATACCTACCTATATGCGGTATTCTTTTGCCGTTCTAAGCAAATTTGTATGTGCCATCTCTAATTTTCAAAATAAATTTCCTTTTTGTGTGCTCATACCGCTCATGAAACGGTAGGGGGTGGCTAATATTTTTCCATGCTAGATGTGTTATTCTCAAGATGAGTTTCCATTCACTTGTCATTCCACGGGAGTACGGCAAAGGTATTAGGGATGCCCAGTCCCAAAATGAAAATGAATTTACTTTATGTTGTCAAATAATAAATTCCTTGGAAAGTGTTGGTATGGACGGCACCCGTGGATTCGGTTAGCCGTGGAATGTGAAAGTATGGTGGAAAAAGGAATAAACTTTACTTTCTGTTTGGGAACCACCTATGATATATCTAGCATGGAAAGTATTGGGAATTACTCGATCGTTTTCGTTGACAGGAAAAGCATGCCACCCAAAATGTGTTATTTCTATCTTTTTCACTTTGAGCTCTGGCACCTCTACAAATCCGTACTTCCCTCTACGAAGGGCCTTTCTATTTACTTTATGCAATTTTTTATTTGAGTCTCCATCTTCTCTTATAAAGCACTAACTAAGGGGCACTATGATCGTACTTGAGCATTGGGTGTAGCTAATATGCGAGTGTGATTCATGAATGGATCAATGAATGAGCATAATGGGCTAGGGATAACTTGCTTTAGTGTTGATATTTTGAAAGACATGGTTGCTTGTTGATATGCTTGAGTATTGAAATCTTCATGTCAAAACTAGACTATTGCTTTGAATCATATTAAAGTCCAAATGTCCATGCTACAAAGAAAATAATATGTGATGAACATTTAGGCAGCATTCCACATAAAAAATTCTACTTTTATCATTTACCTACTCGAGGACGAGCAGGAATTAAGCTTGGGGGTGTTGATACGTCTCCAACGTATCTATAATTTTTTATTGTTCCATGCTGTTATATTATCATTCTTGGATGTTTTACAATCATTTTATATCAACTTTATATCATTTTTTGGGACTAGCCTATTGACATAGTGCCCAGTGCCAGTTGCAGTTTTTTGCTTGTTTTTTACTTCGCAGAAAATCAGTACCAAACGGAGTCCAAATGCAGCGAAACTTTTTGGAGAATTTTTCTGGGCCAGAAGACACAGGATGAGCCAAAGAAGTACTAGAGGGGTGCCCCGAGGGGGGCACAACCCACCTGGGCATGCCTGGGGGCCCAGGCACGCCCTGGTGGGTTGTGCCCACCTCGGTGGCCTCCCGCACCGCCTCTTTGCTCTATAAATACCCCAATATTCCAAAAACCCTAGGGGCATCGACGAAACACAATTTCAGCCGCCGCAAGTTCTAGAAACCACAGATCCAATCTAGACACCATCACGGAGGGGTTCATCGTCCTCATTGGTGCCTCTTCGATGATGTGTGAGTAGTTCATTGTAGACCTACGGGTCCGTAGTTAGTAGCTAGATGGCTTCCTCTCTCTCTCTTTTGATTCTCAATACAATGGTCTCTTGGAGATCTATTTGATGTAAATCTTTTTGCGGTGTGTTTGTTGGGATCCGATGAACTTTGAGTTTATGATCAGATCTATCTTTTTATCCATGAAAGTTATTTGAGTCTTTTGATCTCTTATATGCATGATTACTTATAGCCTCGTATTTCTTCTTCGAACCTTTGGTTTAGTTAGGCCGACTAGATCGATTTTTCTTGCCATGGGAAGAGGTCCTTTGTGATGGGTTCGATCTTACGATGCTCAATCCCAGTGACAGAAGGGGAAATGACACGTATGTATCGTTGCTATAAAGGATAACAAGATGGGGTCTATTCCTACATGAATAGATCTTGTCTACATCATGTCATCGTTCTTATTGCATTACTCCATTTCTCCATGAACTTAATACACTAGATGCATGCTGGATAGCGGTCGATGTGTGGAGTAATAGTAGTAGATGCAGGTAGGAGTCAGTCTACTAATCTTGGACGTGATGCCTATATAATGATCATTGCCTAGATATCATCATGATTATTTGAAGTTCTATCAATTGCCCAACAGTAATTTGTTTACCCACCGTATGCTATTTTCTCGAGAGAAGCCACTAGTGAAATCTACGGCCCCCGGGTCTCTTCTTTATCATATTTGCCTTCGAGATCTATTTTTATTTGCTTTTATTTTCAGATCTATTAATCCAAAAACTCAAAAATACCTTGCTGCAATTTTTGTTATTTATTTTATCTCGCATTCCTGTGAGATCTATTTATCCAATCTACTACAATTTTATCTACCGTTTTACCCGGGAGGGATTGACAACCCCTCTTTTATGTCGGGTTGCAAGTATTTGTTCTTTGTGTGCAGGTACCGTTCACGTAGTATTGCGTGGTTCTCCTACTGGTTCGATAACGTTGGTCTCATCACTGAGGGAAATACCTACCGTAGCTGTGCTGCATCCTCCCTTCCTCTTTGGGGAAATACCGACGTAGTTCAAGCGACATCACTTGACGCATGCCTGAAACTGAGTGCTTCTACTAGAAAGGAAATGGTCACTGGAAGTGGAAGTGGAATTGCCCCAAATACTTGGCGGATAAGAAGGATGGCAAAGTGAACAAAGGTATATTTGATATGCATGTTATTGATGTGTACCTTACTAGTGTTCGTAGTAACCCCTGGGTATTTGATATCGGTTCAGTTGCTAAGATTAGTAACTCGAAACAGAAGTTGCAGAATAAACAGAAACTAGTTAAGGGCCAGGTGACGATGTGTGTTGGAAGTGATTCCAAGGTTGATACGATCACCATCGCACACTCCCTCTACCTTCGGGATTAGTGTTGAACCTAAATAAATGTTATTTGGTGTTTGCATTGAGCATGAATATGATTAGATCATGTTTATTGCAATACGGTTATTCATTTAATTCAGAGAATAATTGTTGTTCTGTTTACATGAATAAAACCCTCTATGGTCATACACCCAATGTGAATGGTTTATTGAATCTCGATCGTAGTGATACACATATTCATAATATTGATGCCAAAAGATGCAAAGTTGATAATGATAGTGCAGCATACTTGTGGCACTGCCGTTTAGGTCATATTGGTGTAAAGCGCATGAAGAAACTCCATGTGGATGGACTTTTGGAATCACTTGATTATGAATCATTTGATACTTGTGAACCATGCCTCATGGGCAAGATGACTAAAACTCCGTTCTCCGGAACAATGGAGCGAGCTAATGACTTATTGGAAATAATACATACCGATGTATGCAGTCCGATGAGTGTTGAGGCACGCGGTGGTTATTGTTATTTTCTGACCTTCGCAGATGATTTGAGTAGGTATGGGTATATCTACTTGATGAAATACAAGTCTGAAACATTTGAAAAGTTCAAAGAATTTCAAAGTGAAGTGGAGAATCATCATAACAGGAAAATAAAGTTTCTATGATCTGATCGCAGAGGCGAATATTTGAGTTACGAGTTTGGCCTTCATTTAAAACAATGTGGAATTGTTTCATAACTCACGCCACCTTGAACACCACAGCGTAATGGTGTGTCCGAACGTCGTAATCGTACTTTATGGGATATGGTGCGTTCTATGATGTCTCTTACCAATTTACCACTATCGTTTTGGGGTTATGCATTAGAGACAGCCGCATTCATGTTAAATAGGGCACCGTCTAAATCCGTTGAGATGACACCGTATGAACTGTGGTTTGGCAACAAACCTAAGCTGACGTTTCTTAAAGTTTGGGGTTGCGACACTTATGTCAAAAGGCTTCAGCCTGATAAGCTCGAACCCAAATCGGAGAAGTGCGTCTTCATAGGATACCCTAAGGAAACAATTGGGTACACCTTCTACCACAGATCCGAAGGCAAGATCTTTGTTGCCAAGAATGGATCCTTTCTAGAGAAGGAGTTTCTCTCGAAAGAAGTGAGTGGGAGGAAAGTAGAACTTGATGAGGTAATTGTACCTTCTCTCGAATTGGAAAGTAGCACATCAGAGAAATCCGTTCCCATGATGCCTATACCAACTAGAGAGGAAGCAAATGATAATGATCATGAAACTTCAGATCAAGTTGCTACTGAACCTCGTAGGTCGACCAGAGCACGATCCGCACCAGAATTGTATGGTAATCCTGTCCTGGAAGTCATGTTACTAGACCAAGGCGAACCTACGAACTATGAAGAAGCTATGATGAGCCTAGATTCTGATAAATGGCTTGAGGCCATGAAATCTGAGATAGGATCCATGTATGAGAACAAAGTATGGACTTTGGTGGACTTGCCCGATGATCGGCAAGCCATAGAAAATAAATGGATCTTCAAGAGGAAGACGGACGCTGATGGTAATGTTACTGTCTACAAAGCTCGACTTGTCAGGAAAGGTTTTCGACAAGTTCAAGGGTTTGACTACGATGAGACTTTCTCACCCGTAGCGATGCTTAAGTCTGTCCGAATCATGTTAGCAATTGCCGCATATTATAATTATGAAATTTGGCAAATGGACGTCAAAACTGCATTCCTTAATGGATTTCTTAAAGAAGAGTTGTATATGATGCAACCAGAAGGTTTTTGTCGATCCTAAAGGTGCTAACAAAGTGTGCAAGCTCTAGCGATCCATCTATGGACTGGTGCAAGCATCTCAGAGTTGGAATATACGCTTTGATGAGGTGATCAAAGCACATGTTTTTATACAGACTTACGGTGAAGCCTGTATTTACAAGAAAGTGAGTGGGAGCTCTGTAGCATTTCTAATATTATATGTGGATGACATATTGTTGATTGGAAATGATATAGAATTTCTGGATAGCATAAAAGGATACTTGAATAAGAATTTTTCAATGAAAGACCTCGGTGAAGATGCTTACATATTAGGCATCAAGATCTATAGAGATAGATCAAGACGCTTGATAAGATTTTCAATGAGTACATACCTTGACAAGATCTTGAAGGAGGTCAAAATGGATCAGTCAAAGAAGGAGTTCTAGCATGTATTGTAATGTGTGAAGTTGAGTAAAGACTTAAAGCCCGACCACGGTAGAAGATAGAGAGAGAATGAAAGTCATTCCCTATGCCTCAGTCATAGGTTCTATAAAGTATGCCATGCTGTGTACCAGACCTTTTGCGTGCCTTGCCATGAGGTTGGCAAGGGGGTACAATAGTGATCCAGGTGTAGATCACTGGACAGCGGTCAAAAATTATCCTTAGTTACCTAAGAGGACTAAGGAAATATTTCTCGGTTATGGAGGTGATAAAGAGTTTGTCATAAAGAGTTATGTCAATGCAAGCTTTGACACCAATCCAGATGAATCTAAGTCTCAATCGGGATACGTATTGAAAGTGGGAGCAATTAGCTAGAGTAGCTCCATGTAGAGCATTTTAGACATAGAAATTTGCAAAATACATACGGATCTGAATATGGCAGACTCGTTGACTAAACTTCTCTCACAAGCAAAACATGATCACACTTTAGTACTCTTTGGGTGTTAATCACATGGCGATGTGAACTAGATTATTGACTCTAGTAAACTCTTTGGGTGTTGGTCACATAGCGATGTGAACTATGGGTGTTAATCACATGGCGATGTGAACTAGATTATTGACTCTAGTGCAAGTGGGAGACTGAAGGAAATATGCCCTAGAGGCAATAATAAAGTTGTTATTTTATATTTCCTTATTCATGATAAAGGTTTATTATTCATGCTAGAATTGTATTGATCGGAAACTTAAATACATGTGTGAATACATAAACAAATACCGTGTCCCTAGTAAGCCTCTACTAGACTAGCTCATTGATCAAAGATGGTTAAGGTTTCCTAACCATAGACATGTGTTGTCATTTGATAACGGGATCAAATCATTAGGAGAATGATGTGATGGACAAGACCCATCTGTTAGCTTAGCATATTGATCGTTCAGTTTATTGCTATTGCTTTCTTCATGTCAAATACATATTCCTTCGACTATGAGATTATGCAACTCCCGGATACCGAAGGAATACCTTGTGTGCTATCAAACGTCACAATGTAACTGGGTGATCATAAAGATGCTCTACAGGTATCTCCGTAGGTGTTTGTTGAGTTGGCATAGATCGAGATTAGGATTTGTCACTCCGAGTATCGCAGAGGTATCTCTGGGCCCTCTCGATAATACACATCATAAGCTTGCAAGCAAATGACTAAGGAGTTAGTTATGAGGTGATGTATTATGGAACAAGTAAAGAGACTTGCCGGCAACGATATTGAACTAGGTATGAAGATAGCGACGATCGAATCTCGGGCAAGTAACATACCGACGGACAAAGGGAATTACGTATGTTGTCATAACGGTTCGACCGATAAAGATCTTCGTAGAATATGTAGGAACCAATATGGGCAGCCAGGTTCCGCTATTGGTTATTGACCGGAGAGGTGTCTCGGTCATGTCTACATAGTTCTCGAACCCGTAGGGTCCGCACGTGATGTCTACTATGAAACTTTATTCTTGTAGACTCGTGTTGGGCCTCCAAGCGCAGAGTTTTGTAGGACAGTAGCAACTTTCCCTTAAGTGGATGACCTAAGGTTTATCAATTCGTGGGAGGCGTAGGATGAAGGTGGTCTCTCTCAAACAACCTTGCAACCAAATAACAAAAAGTCTCTTGTGTCCCCAACACACCAAATACAATGGTAATTTGTATAGGTGCACTAGTTCGGCGAAGAGATGGTGAAACAAGCATAGTAATGATAGTAGATATTGATTTTTGTAATAGGAACAATAAAAAACAGCAAGGTAGCAATTGATAAAACGGAGCACAAACGGTATTGCAATGCTTGAAAATGAGGCCTAGGGTCCGTACTTTCGCTAGTGCAATCTCTCAACAATGCTAATATAATTGGATCATATAACCATCCCTCAACGTGTGATGAAGAATCACTCCAAAGTTCCTATCTATCGGAGAACATAAGAAGAAATTGTTTGTAGGGTACGAAACCACCTCAAAGCTATTCTTTCCGATCAATCTATGCTAGAGTTCGTACTAAAATAACACTAAGCTATTCTTTCTGATCGATCTAACCAAGAGTTCGTACTAAAATAACACCATATGATACACATCAACCAACTCTAATGTCACCTAGATACTCCAATGTCACCGCGAGTATCCGTGAGTTGATTATACGATATGCATCAAACAATTTCAGATTCATAATACTCAATCCAACACAAAGAACCTCAAAGAGTGCCCCAAGATTTCTACTAGAGAAACAAGGACGAAAACGTGCATCAACCCCAATGCATAGATCACCCCAATGTCACCTTGGGAATCCGCGAGTTGAGTGCCAAGACTTAGATCAAGTGCTCTCAAATCCATAAAAGTATTCAATCCGATAAAACAAAATCTCAAAGGGAAAACTCAATTCATCACAACAAGAGAGAGAGGGGAAAACACCATATGATCCAACTATATTAACAAAGCCTGCGATACATCAAGATCATGCCATCTCAAGAACACGAGAGAGAGAGAGAGAGAGAGATTAAACACATAGCTACTGGAACAAACCCTCAGCCACGAGGGTGGACTACTCCCTCCTCATCATGGTGGCCGCCGGGATGATGAAGATGGCCACCGGTGATGATGAAGATGGCCACCGGTGATGATTTCCCCCTCCGGCAGGGTGCCGGAACGGGTTCTAGATTGGTTTTCATTGCTACAGAGGCTTGCGGTGGTGGAACTTCTGATCTAGGGTTACCCCCAGGGTTTTTGGAATATTTGGCAATTTATAGGACGAAGAGGCGGTGCGGGAGGTCACCGAGGGGGGCACAACCCCCCTGGGCGCGCCCAGGTGGGTTATGCCAACCTCGGGCCTCCCCTCTGGTACTTTTTTAGCCCATCCTGGGTCTTCTGATCCAAAAAAATTCTCCAAAATTTTTCGCCGCGTTTGGACTCCGTTTGATATTGATTTTCTGCGATGTAAAAAACAAGAAAAAAACAGCAACTGGCACTGGGAACTATGTCAATAGGTTAGTCCCAAAAAATGATATAAAGTTGCTATAAAATGATTGTAAAACATCCAAAAATGATAGTATAACAGCATTAATACTTCATAAATTATAGATACGTTGGAGACGTATCAACATCCCCAAGCTTAATTCCTACTCGTCCTCGAGTAGGTAAATGATAAAAGAAATAATTTATGAAGTGTGAATGCTAGCAAAGTGCATAAGTTTGATCAATGATAATTTCAATCACTTTTCTAGCATCATAATAGCAATTCTTTCTCGCAAAACTTCTTGTGTTAAAGTAGCAACCAATTCACATGTTAAGGTTCAAACAATGAATTCTCTTGAAACTCAACAACCAATGTTCTCAGTCACCAAACAATTGTAATTCAACTTATTCAACAAAATCTAAGTAAGAGCTCCACATACTCAATCATCATATAGTCTTCTATGATTGCTAGTACTCAAAGCATATTCTTAGAATAAATGGCATCCATCGAACATAGAGAAAGATAGGGGCTTAATATTTCGCCTCCCAACTCATTTATCATAGAGATAATTGTCAACAATAATAAATCATGATCAAATATATTTGACTGGTCATATATGCCTAGATCTTTCCCCACCACGTGATGCTTGCCAACTAGAGAATAGTTGAGGTTGAAATGAGATTTCATACTATTGACTCTTTGCATAAAAGTAAATACTGAAAAAGTAAAAGACAGGCCCTTCGCAGAGGGAAGCAGAGGTTGTCCTGCACTTTTTATTTGGATGCCCAAGTTCTTAATGCAAAGGAACGTCATGTTATATTGCCCCTTATGATACCAACCTTTATTATGTAGTCCGTCGCTTTTATTACTTTGCCATCACAAGTTCGTACAATGCTCAATTTTCCCTTACAATAAAAGATCAAACATATTTAGGAGCAATTTTTATGCACCGATGACAACTTACTTGATGGATGTTATTCAATCCATAGGTAGGTATGGTGGACACTCATGGCAAGAAACTAGGTTTAAGGGTTTTTGGATGCACAAGTAGTATCTCTACTTAGTATGAATTTTTGGCTAGCAAAAGATCTTAGGCAAACACCACATGTTGGAGGATCCATAACAATATAACTTATATGCAAATATACACAACCATAACTCAGTACGTTTTCTTCCTTGTCCAACTTCAACTAATTTGCTCAAGTTTTAAAATAATTAATGGGTATTCACAATCATAGAAGATGTCCAAGATAATATATTTGTATGTGAAATTTCTCTTCCTTACACTAATCATTCATGAATTGCTTGTATGACCTATATTGTCATTGTCAAGCTTCAAAAGATTTCACTTCCTAAACCCAATGTGAAGATACCACTAGGTATGATATGAACATATAATTTCAACTTTATGAAATTCAATTCATTCAACAATTTACTCATAGGATATAAGTGAAGCACAAGAGTAAATGACAAGCTACTCCAAAAAGATAAAAGTGAAGATCAAGCGAGTAGTTAAGTAAATGGGTAGCTATTTGAGGACTCTCTCTTATTTATAAACTTTCAGATATAAGTATTTTATTAAAATAGCAAGCAAAACAAAAATTAAATTACATTCCAAGAATAGCACAACTCATGTGAAGAAGCAAAAACTTAGGCTGAACCGATACTAACCGATAATTGTTGATGAAGAAAGGTGGGATGCCTACCGGGGCATCCCCAAGCTTAGATGCTTGAGAATTCTTGAAATATTATCTTGGGATGCCTTGGGCATCCCCAAGCTTGAGCTTTTGTGTCTCCTTAATTCCATTTATATCACGGTTTCCCTAAATCTTAAAAACTTCATCCACACAAAACTCAACAAGAACTCGTGAGATACATTAGTACAAATCAATGCATAACCTTATCATTCTCTACTGTAGAAAATCACTAAAATTATTATTTAACATTGAATACTAAATTCCTCTGCATATTTAATAGTCCTATCCTCAAATAGAATCATTAAACAAGCAAACAATGCAAACATAACAGCAATCTGCCAAAACAGGACAGTCTGTAAAGGATGCAAGAATATCAATACTTTTTTAACTCCAAAAATTATTAAAATTTACCAAACTGTAGAAAATTTATCATACCTTATTTTGAAAAAAGTTTCAAAATTTTATCACATTCTGACTTTTCTCGGGAATTTTTACAACAGCGATAAACTTTCTGTTCTGAAACAGCAACATGTAGACTTGCAAAATAAGCATGGTAAAGGCCATCCTTGACATTTTTATTGAAATGAAAGATGAAAAACATTATTATAAATATCAGCAAGCAAATACAAATAAAATAAAATGACGCTCCAAGCAAAACACATATCATGTGACGAATAAAAATATAGCTCCAAGTGAGGTTATCGATAATGTCGGAGACGAAAGAGGGGATGCCTTCCGGGGCATCCCCAAGCTTAGTTGCTTGGATATTCCTTGAATATTACCTTGGGGTGCCTTGGGCATCCCCAAGCTTAGGGTCTTGTCATTCCTTATTCTCCTCATATCGATATCTCACCCAAAACTTGAAAACTTTAATCACACAAAACTTAACGGAACTTTGTGTGATGGGTTAGTATGATAAAGATAAATCATTCACTTTGGTACTGTCAAGATAAGATTCATAATTGTTCTCACACAATTACTACTGTACCCTACAATTTCTATAACTTATATTAAGAAATATAAGCCACGGAAACCATAAAACAAGCAAACTATGCATTGAAAACAGAATCTGTCAAAAACAGAACAGTACGTAAAGATCTGAATTAAGGTCATACTTACGTAACTCCAAAAGTCCTTAAAATTTAGGAATATCAATCATCTGTAAAAAATGCAGAGTTTTTCAACGCTCCAGTGAATTTAAACAATTCTATTACTGGAAGCAAAAGTTTCTGTTTTTGCACAGAATCAAGTCAACTATCATCCATACTATCCCAAAGGCTTTTCTTGGCACTTTATTGAAACAAAAGGTATAAAACATGATTACTACAGTAGCCTAATCATGTGAACACACAAAAATAGTATGTAAAAGTGTTGGTTCGTCTCCCAACAAGCGCTTTTCTTTAATGCCTTTTTAGCTAGGCATGATGATTTCAATGATGCTCACATAAAAGATAAGAATTGAAACATAACAAGAGCATCCTGAATCATAAGTTCCTCTCTGATAATAATTTTCAGTAGAATCATGAATAGATTCATCAATATAACCATCACATAAAGCATTCTTTTCATCATCCAAAATCACAAAAAATTTATTACTCTCCATATAAGCAATTTTATTCTCATTCACAATAGTGGGAGTATCATATGAAACTCGAATACTAAAAATTGTTTCCATATTAAGACAGTAATGTTCAGTAAAAGGATATTCAAAATTATGACAATAATTATCACTACTTTTTATGACATAAGTATCATCACAATAATCATCATAAGTAGCAACTTTGTTCTCATCATAGATAAGAGGCATGCAATCATCATAGCAAATTTGATCATTCAAAGTAGGGGGAATAAAAAGATCATCTTCATTAAGCATATCATCCCCAAGCTTGGGACAAACATTAATTGCAGCAAATAAATTCTCAAACATGTCATTCTCATCAAACATAGCATCCCCAAGCTTGTGGTTTGACATATCATAAACATAATCACTCTCATCATTAATAGTATGAATAGCACCAACGGTATAACAATTGCTATCATCATAATTTCCCAAGTTGGTGCCAAAAAGATTTCCGAGATTATTAGAAGTATCATTATCTTCCCAATCATAATCATCACAACAAGCAATAGGCATAACAAAATCATCATCAATAGTGCTCTCAGACATTGTGCCATAAGACAAAGAAGAAATATCATCATCAAGTGCATCATCTTCCACAATTATTTTTGATTCATTTTCATGAGGCACAACAATAATAGGAGCAACATTATTTGGGAGATATACCTTTTTACCTTTATTCTTTCTTCTTTTCTTCTTCTTCACCACATCATGTGTAGGTTTAATTAATTTTTTTCGAGCTTCTTATTAATGAGATTGGTTGAATAGGGAGCTCCTCCTCGTCATCTCTTTCATCATGAGAGACAATAGGAGGGAAACTGGAAATCTTTACCCTTTCATTAGTATTCCTTTTATATTCTATTGGTTTTCCCATCTTTCTATAGTTGGCAATATAAGCATTCTCATTGCAATTTACCATGCAAAACATATAGATATTTTTTAGATTAGTTTAAATGTCGTCCGTGAGAATGAATACTTCAAACCAACTATTTTTATGTGTCAACTCTTCACTCCCCAAAAATAGACAAAGCTCATTATAAAGTTCAAGGGTGATCAAATCATTACAATATTTGGCCATGATTCGATCATGAAAAAATTTGCATTGGAAATTAAGATGACCAACCTTATTGCAAAGTTCACAAGTAATAGGACAAAGAGAACATAATTTTGTAGCAAATTCATCTATAACTTTGAGCAAAAAATTGGTTCTATCATGTTTATGCTTCTTACAAAATCTATCTTTCCTATAAGGCACGTCTTCACAAAGTCTTTCCACTCCACAAAAATTGACATGCTTATAAGAAACATTTTTATCATGACTTGTGCAATCATCATTAGCATTTTGGATATTCAAAGAATTCATACTAACAACGTTGCAATCATGCTCACCATTCATGCCAAACATTTTATTGAATTATTCTTCTATCAATTGAGCACAATTTTCTGATCCATCATTTTCAAGAAAGACATTATAAAGATGAACAATATGAGGCCACCTCAATTCCATTTTTTTTGTAGTTTTCTTTTTATAAACCAAACTAGCGATAAAACAAGAAACTAAAAGATTCAATTGCAAGATCTAAAGATATACCTTCAAGCACTCACCTCCCCGGCAACGGTGCCAGAAAAGAGCTTTATGTCTACTACACAACTTTATTCTTGTAGACTCGTGTTGGGCCTCCAAGCGCAGAGTTTTGTAGGACAGTAGCAATTTTCCCTCAAGTGGATGACCTAAGGTTTATCAATCCGTGGGAGGTGTAGGATGAAGATGGTCTCTCTCAAACAACCCTGCAACCAAATAACAAAAAGTCTCTTGTGTCCCCAACACAACAAATACAATGGTAATTTGTATAGGTGCACTAGTTCGGCGAAGAGATGGTGAAACAAGCGTAGCAATGATAGTAGATATTGATTTTTGTAATAGGAACAATAAAAAACAGCAAGGTAGCAATTGATAAAACGGAGCACAAACGATATTGCAATGCTTGAAAATGAGGCCTAGGGTCCGTACTTTCGCTAGTGCAATCTCTCAACAATGCTAATATAATTGGATCATATAACCATCCCTCAACGTGCGATGAAGAATCACTCCAAAGTTCCTATCTATCGGAGAACATAAGAAGAAAGTGTTTGTAGGATACGAAACCACCTCAAAGCTATTCTTTCCGATCAATCTATCCTAGAGTTCATACTAAAATAACACCAAGCTATTCTTTCCGATCGATCTAACCAAGAGTTCGTACTAAAATAACACCATATGATACACATCAACCAACTCTAATGTCACCTAGATACTCCAATGTCACCGCGAGTATCCGTGAGTTGATTATACGATATGCATCAAACAATTTTAGATTCATAATACTCAATCCAACACAAAGAACCTCAAAGAGTGCCCCAAGATTTCAACCGAAGAAACAAGGACGAAAACGTGCATCAACCCCTATGCATAGATTACCCCAATGTCACCTTGGGAATCCGCGAGTTGAGTGCCAAGACATAGATCAAGTGCTCTCAAATCCATAAAAGTATTCAATCCGATAAAACAAAATCTCAAAGGGAAAACTCAATTCATCACAACAAGATAGAGAGGGGAAAACACCATATGATCCAACTATATTAACAAAGCCCGCGATACATCAAGATCGTGCCATCTCAAGAACATGAGAGAGAGAGATTAAACACATAGCTACTGGTACAAACCCTCAGCCCCAAGGGTGTACTACTCCCTCCTCATCATGGTGGCCGCCGGGATGATGAAGATGGCCACCGGTGATGATTTCCCCCTCCGGCAGGGTGCCGGAACGGGGTCTAGATTGCTTTTTCTTGGCTACAGAGGCTTGCGGCAGCGGAACTTCTGATCACCTCGGGCCTCCCCTCTGGTACTTTTTTAGCCCATCCTAGGTCTTCTGGTCCAAAAAAATTCTGCAAAAATTTTTGCTGTGTTTGGACTCCGTTTGATATTGATTTTCTGCGATGTAAAAAACAAGCAAAAAACAGCAACTGGCACTGGCACTGGGCACTATGTCAATAGGTTAGTCCCAAAAAATGATATAAAGTTGTTATAAAATGATTGTAAACCATCCAATAATGATAGTATAACAGCTTGAATACTTCATAAATTTAAGATACGTTGGAGACGTATCAGCATGTTTAACGTTCGTTGACGATATAGTGTTATATGAGTTATATGATTTGGTGACCGAATGTTGTTCGGAGTCCCGGATGAGATCACGGACATGAAGAGGAAACTCGAAATGGTCAAGAGGTAAAGATTGATATATAGGACGATGGTATTCGGACACTAGAATAGTTTCGGAGTGCACCGAGTAGTCATCGGGTCGCTGGAAGGGGTTCCGGACACCCCCGGTAAGTGTATGGGCTTAATGGGCCAATGAAGGGGACAGACCAGCCCACTAGGGGGATGGTGCACCCCTCTACATGGCTGGCCAGCCCTAGGGGAAGGAAAGGGGAGGGGTGGCCCCTCCTACCTTTCCCTCCTCGTGAGAGAAAGGAAAGGGGGGGCCTCCTCCTCTTGCCTTCCTCCCGCACTCATATATGGAAGGGGGGCACGGCTTGGGGAAGTCCCCAAGTAGGATTCGGCCCTACTTGGGGTGCCCCTTGTCCTCTTCCCTCTTCCCCACCTATATATATGTGGGAGGGGGGCACCACACATAACCACAACAGTTGCTTAGCCGTGTGCGGCGCCCCCTCCATCGTTTACACCCTCGGTCATATTTTCGTAGTGCTTAGGCGAAGCCCTACGAAGATCACTTCACCATCACTGTCACCACGCCGTCGTGCTGCCGGAAATCATCCACTACCTCGCCGTCTTGCTAGACCAAGAAGGTGGAGGACATCATCGAGCTAAACGTGTGCTGAACGCGGAGGTGTCGTGTGTTCGGTACTCGATCGGTTGGAGCGCGAAGAAATTCGACTACATCGACCGCGTTAACAAACGCTTCCACTTACGGTCTACGAGGGTACGTAGACACACTCTCCCCTCTCGTTGCTATGCATCTCCATGGATAGATCTTGCGTGTCCGTAGAAATTTTTTTATTTTCCATGCAACGTTTCCCAACAGCACGGTCCTCCGGGATACACAGGCCCCCACGACGGGCACGTGGGCCCCTCACATGGACACAACAATGACAACCAAGGGGATGATCATTCTCCTCGCCATGATTCATATGTTCCCCAAGCTCTCACTCGAGAGCAGAGCGATGAGCTCCGTCGAAGGAATGAGCAGGCTCTGCGCACCCCCATTACCGGGACGACTCCCGAGGCCCTGGCCATGGAGTCGGTGCGTTTGGCCACCCTGGACGAGCGAGATCACCTGGAGCGGCTGTAGAAGGAGTTGGACGATCGCGCCCATCAACAACCCAGTTCCAGTCGGCACAAGCGCCGATTGTTCCCGAATGATCAGTCTCGGAACTATCGAGTGCTCAACACACCGCTGCAGAACTTGGCAGCAACGACCAGGATTGCAGATTCCATTCAACCCTTCGGCTCTACGGTCGGCGAAGGTATCAGCCAGATCCAAACTCTCCTGAAGATGGCCTTGTCGCAGAACGCGGCAGTGTCACAGTCACGAGATTGAATCCATAACGCGTCAGTCCGTGCTGAGACGGTCCACTCGGCTCATAGGCCACTCGGCTATTCGGCTCTGGAGGCGCCAGAGATCACCCCCTTCGAGACATCTGTATGGCGACCAGAGGCGTGACCTGATACACCTCCAACGTATCTGATACGTCTCCAATGTTTCTATAATTTTTGATTGTTCCATGCTGTTATATTATCATTCTTGGATGTTTTACATTCATTTTATATAAACTTTATATCATTTTTTGGGACTAACCTATTGACATAGTGCCCAGTGCCAGTTGTTGTTTTTTGCTTGTTTTTTACTTCGCAGAAAATCAATACCAAACGGAGTCCAAACGCAGCGAAACTTTTTGGAGAATTTTTCTGGACCAAAAGACATAAGATGGGCCAAAGAAGTACTAGAGGGGTGCCCCGAGGGGGGCACAACCAACATGGGCGCACCTGGGGGCCCATGCCTGCCATGGTGGGCTGTGCCCACCTCGGTGGCCTCCCGCACCGCCTCTTTCCTCTATAAATACCCCAAAAATCCAAAAACCATAGGGGAGTCAACGAAACACAATTCCAGCCGCCGCAAGTTCCAGAACCACGAGATCCAATCTAGACACCATCACGGAGGGGTTCATCATCCTCATTGGTGCCTCTCCAATGATGCGTGATTAGTTCATTGTAGACCTACGGGTCCGTAGGCAGTAGCTAGATGGCTTCTTCTCTCTTTTTGATTCTCAATACAATGGTCTCTTGGAGATGTATTTGATGTAACTCTTTTTTGCGGTGTGTTTGTTGGGATCCGATGAACTTTGAGTTTATGATCAGATCTATGTATCCATGAAAGTTATTTGAGTTTTGATCTCTTATATGCATGATTACTTATAGCCTCGTATTTCTTCTTCGAATCTTTGGTTTAGTTAGGCCGACTATATCAATTTTTCTTGCCATGGGAAGAGGTGCTTTGTGATGGGTTCGATCATGTGATGTTCTTTCCCAGTGACAGAAGGGGCAGCAATACACGTATTGATCGTTGCTATTAAGGATAACAAGATGGGGTCTATTCCTACATGATTAGATCTCGTCTACATCATGTCATCATTCTTATTGCATTACTCCATTTCTCCATGAACTTAATACACTAGCTGCATGTTGGATAGCGGTCGATGTGTGGAGTAATAATAGTAGATGCAGGCAGGAGTCGGTCTACTAATCTTGGACGTGATGCCTATATAATGATCATCGCCTGGATATCGTCATAATTATTTGAGGTTCTATCAATTGCCCAATAGTAATTTGTTTACCCACTTTATGCTATTTTCTCGAGAGAAGCCACTAGTGAAATCTACGGCCCCCGGGTCTATTTTCTCATCATATATTTTCAGATCTATATTACTATTTGCCTTTTTATTTATTTGCGTCTTTTATTTTCAGATCTATATTACCAAAAACCCAAAAATATCTCGCTGAATTTTATTTGCCGTTATTTTATTTGCATCTACCAATCTTTTACCTGAGAGGGATTGACAACCCCTCTTTCGCTTCGTGTTCTTTGTGTGCAGGTACCGTTTACATAGTGTTGCTTGGTTCTCCTACTAGTTCGATAACCTTGGTTTCATAACTGAGGGAAATACCTACCGTAGCTGTGCTGCATCATCCCTTCCTCTTCGGGGAAATACTGACGCGGACACGAGCCATCAGTATCTATAATTTTTGATTGTTCCATGCTATTATAGTATCAGTCTTGGATGTTTTATATGCATTTACATGCAATTATATATCATTTTTTTGGGACTAACCTATTAACTTAGTGCCCAGTGCGAGTTGCTGTTTTTTTGCCTATTTTTGGTTTTCCAGAATATCAGTACCAGACGAAGTCCAAATGCCACGGAACTTTTTGGAGATTTTTTTCTGGACAAAAGAGACCCTAGAAGTTTCGGGAGAGGGCCAGAAGATGAAGGAGGGGCCCACGAGCCACCACGACACGCCCAGGGTGTGGGCGTGCCCTGGTGGCTCATGGGGCCCATGTTCATCCGTTTGACCTAATTCCGCCTTTATAAATTCTCTAAAATCAGGAAACCAACAGAGAGCCACCCAAAATACTTTTTCCACTGCCGCAAGTTCGTGTTGTCGAGAGATCCCATCTGGAGGCCTTTTCCGGCACTCTACCAGATGGGGAATCAATAACGGAGGGGCTCTACATCAACCTTGCTGCCCTTCCGATGGTGTGTGAGCAGTTTACCACAGACCTACAGGTCCATAGTTAGTAGCTAAATGGCTTCTTCTCTCTCTTTGATTTTCAATACAATGTTCTCCTTGATGTTCTTGGAGTTCTATTCGATGTAATCACTTTTTGCGGTGTGTTTGTTGGGATCCGATGAATTGTGAGTTTATGATCAGATTGTCCATGAATATTATTTGAGTCTTCTCTAAACTCTTTTATTCATGATTATTATAGCTTTCTATTTCTCTCTGATCTATTGATTTGGTTTGGCCAACTAGATTGATTTTTCTTGCAATGGGAGAGGAGCTTTGTGATGGGTTTGATCTTGCAGTGCTCAATCCCAGTGACAGAAAGGGACATGACACGTATTTGTATCGTTGCCATTAAGGATAAATAGATGAGGTTTATTCATGCGTGAGTTTACTTTGTCTACATCATGTGATCTTGCTTAAGGCGTTACTCCGTTCTTTATGAACTTAATACTCTAGATGCATGCTGGATAGCGGTCGATGTGTGGAGTAATAGTAGTAGATGCAGGCAGGAGTCGGTCTACTTGTCTCGGACGTGATGCCTATATACATGATCATTGCCTTGGATATCGTCATGATCATTCGCTTTTCTATCAATTGCCCAACAGTAATTTGTTTACCCACCGTATGTTATTTTCAAGAGAGAAGCCTCTAGTAAAAACTATGGCCCTCGGGTCTACTTTTATCCTATATTAAAATCCAAAAATACCTTCCTGCAATTTTTCTTTACTTTATTTATTTTGTGTTTTATCTTTCTATCAATCACTACAAAATTTAATCTTTGCAAATAATCGCTAAGGGATTGACAATGCCTTGTTCGCGTTGGGTGCAAGTATTTGTTATTTTATGTGCAGGTACTGCTAACAAGGTGTTGCGTGGTTCTCCTACTTGATTGATAACCTTGGTTCTTAACTGAAGGAAATACTTATCTCTACTATACTGCATCATCCACTCCTCTTCGGGGAAATCCCAACCCAGCTTACAAGTAGCAGGAAGAATTTTTGGCGCCATTGCCGGGGAGACATCATCAACATCTATCAAGTACCTACGCATAAACTTTCATCTCCTTTCATTTACTTTATTTTCCATTTGCCTCTCATTTTCATCTCCCCCACTTCTAAAATATTTTCACAAAAACACGAAAATATTTTTCCCTTTTTGCTTGTTTGCTTGCTTTTTGCCTTCATGTCAACACTCAAAAACAGAAAAAGAAATAAGAAAAATTAAGGTGGATCCTCATCCTCTTGCTAATCTTTTTAAAAGATCCAATTATGATGAACAAATTGCTAGTGAGATGTCTGCACTAGATTTTCTCTATGAAGTTTTGCTTGAAATTCATGAATCTGGAAATTATGATGAAGTGTTAAAAGAAGAAATTGATAAGGTGATTCACGATAGCTCCTTGAATGAAAAGCATGATTGGCATGATATTATTATAAATTCTACTAATGACAATTGTGCTAATGATATGCAAAGCTACAAGCTTGGGGTGATAATTTTGGTATGTCAACTACTTATTGCAATGATCATGATTGGGGTGATAATGTTTTTTATGATCTTGAAAATTTATTTAAGCCTCATGATGAATATGAAATTGATAATAATGTTTGCAATAATGTTGAAAGTGGGTTTGGAAGAGTGTCAACTTTAGGTAAAAAGAATCCCACATATTTGGAGAGTGTTCAATCTTATGAATTTTTTTATGAAAGTGGGTTTGGAGAGGTCATGATGTTAGTTGATGTTAATCCCACTATCTTGAAAGATTATAAAACTTTTATGCATGTGGATCATGAAGAGAAAATTTTATATGATAGCTATATTGTTGAATTTGAGTATGAGCCTACATGTAATTATTATGAGAGAGGAAAATATGGTTCTAAAAATTTTCATGTTACTAAATCACCTCTCTTTGTGTTGAAATTATTAATGCTTCCTTCTTCCTTGCATATGCTAGATATTGCTTGTCTTGATAATTTGTTTTCCTATAAAATTCCTATGCATAGGAAGTATGTTAGACTTAAATTTGTTGGTCACATGTTTTATGATGCTCTGTTTGTGCTTTAATTCATGTCTTTTATGTGAGCATCATTAATATCCCAAGCCTACCTTAAATACTATAAAGAAGAGCTTGTTGGGAGACAACCCAATAGTTATCTTTTCTATTTTTTTGTGTGCACACAATTATGCTATTGTTATGGTTGTGTTTTTGTGTTTTAATTAGTGTTTTTGCCAAGTAAAGCCTTTGGGATGATTTGGATGATAATTCCTTTGATTCTGTGCAAAAACATAAACTTTTTCGTCCAGTAGCAGAATTGTTAAAAAAAAGTGGAGCTTGATAAATTTCTAAATGTTTTACACATGATTGATATACAAATTGCCCACGTTGTCCTAATGTTTCATAATTTTTGGAGTTGCACAAGTATGGTCATTGTTCGAATTACTACAAATTGTTCTGTTTTTGACAGATTCTGTTTTTGTTGCGTTGTTCACTTGTTTTGACGAATCTATGGATTGTATCGGGGGGTATAAGCCGTAGTGAAGTTAGAACACAGTAGGTATAATGCAATAATAAAATATGAATGGGTTTGCAATAGTACCTAAAGTAGTGATTTGCTTTATTATACTAACGAATCTCACGAAGGTTTTGTTGAGTTTTGTGTGCTGAAGTTTTCAACAGTACCGGGGCGAGACAAAGCATGTGCCTGTCGACAGCGGGGGCTCGGGCCCCACCATCACCATAGGCGCCGGCCTCCCCCCGGACCAAGAGGAGGCATTGGTCGGCTTCCTGAGGGCCAACAAGGACGTATTCGCCTAAGAATAAATTGTTTGTAGGGTACGAAACCACCTCAAAGCTATTCTTTTCGATCAATCTATCCAAGAGTTCGTACTAAAATAACACCAAAGCAAATTCAGATTCGTAATGCTCAATCCAACACAAAGAACCTCAAAGAGTGCCCCAAGATTTCTACCGGAGAAACAAAGACAAGAACGTGCATCAACCCCTATGCATAGATTACCCCAATGTCACCTCGGGAATCCATGAGTTGAGTGCCAAAACATATATCAAGTGAATCAATATAATACCCCATTGTCACCATGGGTATTCGTATGCAAGACATATATCAAGTGCTCTCAAATCCATAGAAGTATTCAATCCAATAAAACGAAATCTCAAAGGGAAAACTCAATTCATCACAACAAGATAGAGAGGGGAAAACACCATATGATCCGACTATATTAACAAAGCCCGCGATACTTCAAGATTGTGCATCTCAAGAACACGAGAGAGAGAGAGAGAGAGAGAGAGAGAGAGAGAGATTAAACACATAGCTACTGGTACAAACCCTCAGCTCCGAGGGTGGACTACTCCCTCCTCATCGTGGTGGTCGCCGGGATGATGAAGATGGCCACCGGTGATGATCTCCCCCTCCGACAGGGTGCCGGAACAGGGTCTAGATTGGATCTCGTGGATACAGAGGCTTTGCAGCGGCGAAACTTCTGACCTAGGGTCTTCGCGAGGGTTTTTGGAATATTTGGCAATTTATAGGGCGAAGAGGAGGTGCGGGAGGCCACCGAGGTGGGCACAACCCACCGGTTGTGCCCCCCTCAGGGCACCCCCCAGGTGCTGCTCTGGCCCATTGGGTGTCTTCTGGTCCATAAAAAATCCACAAAAAGTTTCACTGCGTTTGGACTCCGTTTGGTATTGATTTTCCGCGATGTAAAAAGTAAGCAAAAAACAGCAACTGGCACTGGGCACTATGTCAATAAGTTAGTCCCAAAAAATGATATAAAGTTGCTATAAAATGATTGTAAAACACCCAAGAATGATAATATAGCAGCATGAATACTTCATAAATTATAGATACGTTGGAGACGTATCACCTGACGCCGTGCTTTTTGCTTCACCAGGTGCGCACCGGGGCACACCATTAAGTGGTGCTCGATTATCTCCCTCGGGACGCCGACCAAGTCGAACGCTTCCTAGTTTTGAGTGAGATCACGATGGATGAAGGAATAAGGAGTGGCAAGAGCCTAAGATTGGGGATGCCCGAGGCACCCCAAGGTAATATTCAAGGACTCCCAAGCATCTAATGGGGCGCCCCCCTCAGGCTTGTGGGCCCTGGCCTTCTACCAACCATCGGTAATGTTACTTGGAGCTATATTTTTATTCATCACATGATATGATTTTTTCTTGGAGTGTCGTGTATTATATGAGTCTTTGTTTGCTTTTTAGTTTGTCACAATCATCCTTGTTGGACACACCTTTTTGAGAGGGACACACATTTTTCGTGATTTGTTAGAATACTCTATGTGCTTCACTTATATCTTTTGAGCTAGGCAGTTGCTCTAGTGCTTCACTTATATCTTTTAGAGCATGATGGTGATTAAATTTTGAAGAAATAGATGAACTCGCATGCTTCACTTATATCATTTTGAGAGTTGATAATAGTAATGGTAATTTGCACAAGATATGAATTTGGTCTCAATGTGATGAATATTCAAGAAGGATATAATAAAAACTTTCATGTAGATCACTCGATATGATAAGTTTGATTCCTTACAATTGTTTTGAGATATGGAGATGATAATATGTGAGTTATGCTAGTGAGTAATTGTGATCTAGTAAGAATAATGGTGTTAAGGTTTGTGATTCCCTATGCATGCACATAAAGTCAATAGTTATGCAACGAAGTTATATCCTACTTATGGTGCATGATTCAGTGTTAGTTATTCTCAATGCATGTTTATGACTGTTTTCCTTTTTTGGTTGGTTGCTTCTCAATCTATTTACTAGCCTCCATTTGTACTAAGCAGGAATACTGCTTGTGCATCCAATTCCTTAAACCCAAAGTTATGCCAAATGAGTCCACTATACCTACCTATATGCGATATTTACATGTCGTTCCAAGTAAATTTGCATGTGCCAACTCTAATCATTCAGAAAACTATCCGTTTAGTATGCCCGTACCGCTCATGAAGCGACAGAGGGTGGCCAATATCTTTCATGCTAGATGGGTTATTCTCATGATGAGTGTTTATTCACTTGTCATTGCACGAGAAAGTGGCAGGTAATTAATAGGGATGCCCAGACCCAAATAAAAATAAAATAATAAACTCCCCCTTGGAAAGTTGAAAGTTTGGAAGGCACCCGTGGATACGGCTGGCCATGGATTATGAAAGAATGTTGGAGGGGGAGTAAACTTTATTTTCTATTTGGGAACCGCTTATAATGTGTCTAGCATGGGAGATATTGGAAACTTTCGGTCATGAGGTTGATAGGAAAAGCATGTCTCTCTCAAAAATAATTGTATCTCTATTTTAAACTTTGAGCTCTACCACCTCTGCAAATCTCTGCTTCCCTCTATGAAGGGCCTATCTACTTTAATTTTATGCATTTTTATTTTTATATTGAGTATCCATCTTCTCTTATAAAGCACCAACTAGAGAGCACTATTGTCATGCTTATGCATTGGGTGTAGTTAATGTTGAGTGTGTTTCATGAATGGATCAATGACTGAGCATAATGAGCTAGGGATAACTTTCTTTAGCGTTGATATTTTGAAAGACATGGTTGCTTGTTAGTATGTTTGAGTATTTATATCTTCATGTCAAACTGTAGACTATTGCTTTGAATCATTCGAGTCGAAATATCGATGCCACAAAAGAACATATTTATATGATGATAGGTAGCATTCCACATCAAAAATTATGTTTTTATCATTTACCTACTCAAGGACGAGCAGGAATTAAGCTTGGGGATGCTGATACGTCGCCAACGTATCTATAATTTTTTATTGTTCCATGCTATTATAGTATCAATCTTGGATGTTTTATATGCATTTACAAGCAATTATATATCATTTTTTGGGACTAACCTATTAACTTAGTGCCCAGTGCCAGTTGCTGTTTTTTGCCTGTTTTTGGTTTTCCAGTATATCAGTACCAAACAAAGTCCAAATGCCACGAAACTTTTTGGACATTTTTTTATGGACAAAAGAGACCCTAGAAACTTCGGGAGAGGGCCAGAAGATGAAGGAGGGGCCCACGAGGCACCATGGTGCGCCTAGGGGGTGGGCGCGCCCTGGTGGCTCGTGGGGCCCATGTTCACCCGTTTGACCTAATTCCGGCACTATAATTTCTCTAAAATCGGGAAACCAACAGTGAGCCACCCAAAATACTTTTTCCGCCGCCGCAAGTTCCTATTCTCGAGAGATCTCATCTGGAGGCCTTTTTCGGTACCCTGATGGAGGGGGAATCAATCGTGGAGGGGCTCTACATCAACCTTGCTTCCCTTCTGATGATGTGTGAGTAATTGATGTCTACTATGCAACTTTATTCTTGTAGACACGTGTTGGGCCTCCAAGCGCAGAGTTTTGTAGGACAGTAGCAATTTTCTCTCAAGTGGATGACCTAAGGTTTATCAATCCGTGGGAGGCGTAGGATGAAGATAGTCTCTCTCAAACAACCCTGCAACCAAATAATAAAAAGTCTCTTGTGTCCCCAACACACCAAATACAATGGTAATTTGTATAGGTGCACTAGTTCGGCGAAGAGATGGTGATACAAGTGTAATATGGATAGTAGATATTGGTTTTTGTAGTAGGAACAATTAAAAACAGCAAGGTAGCAATTGATAAAACGGAGCACAAACGGTATTGCAATGCTTGAAAATGAGGCCTAGGGTCTGTACTTTCACTAGTGCAACCTCTCAACAATGCTAATATAATTGGATCATATAACCATCCCTCAAAGTGCGATGAAGAATCACTCCAAAGTTCCTATCTAGCGGAGAACATAAGAAGAAATTGTTTGTAGGGTACGAAACCACCTCGAAGCTATTCTTTCCGGTCGATCTATCCAAGAGTTCGTACTAAAATAACACCAAATAATTTCAGATTCATAATACTCAATCCAACACAAAGAACCTCAAAGAGTGCCCCAAAATTTCTACCGGAGAAACAAGGACAAGAACGTGCATCAACCCCTATGCATAGATTACCCCAATGTCACCTCGGGAATCCGCGAGTTGAGTGCCAAAACATATATCAAGTGAATCAATACAATACCCCATTGTCACCACGGGTATTCATAGCAAGACATACATAAAGTGTTCTCAAATCCATAAAAGTATTCAATCCGATAAAACGAAATCTCAAAGGGAAAACTCAATTCATCACAACAAGATAGAGAGGGGAAAACACCATATGATCCGACTATATTAACAAAGCCCGCGATACATCAAGATCGTGACATCTCAAGAACACGAGAGAGAGAGAGAGAGAGAGAGGTTAAACACATAGCTACTGGTACAAACCATCAGCCCCGAGGGTGGACTACTCCCTCCTCATCATGGTGGCCGCCGGGATGATGAAGATGGCCACCGGTGATGATTTCCCCCTCCGGCAAGGTGCCGGAATGGGGTCTAGATTGGTTTCTCGTGGCTACAGAGGCTTGCGGCGGCGGAACTTCTGATCTAGGGTCTCCCGAGGGTTTTTGGAATATTTGGCAATTTATAGGGCGAAGAGGCGGTGCGAGAGGCCACCGAGGTGGGCACAACCCACCAGGGCGCGCCTGTGGGTTGTGCCCCCCTTGGGGCACCCCTCTGGTACTTCTTTGGCCCATCCTGGGTCTTCTGGTCCAAAAAAATTCTCCAAAAAATTTCGCTGCATTTGGACTCCGTTTGGTATTGATTTTCTGCGATGTAAAAAACAAGCAAAAACAGCAAGTGGCACTGGGCACTATGTCAATAGGTTAGTCCCAAAAAATGATATAAATTTGCTATAAAATGATTGTAAAACATCTAAGAATGATAATATAATAGCATGAATACTTCATAAATTATAGATATGTCGGAGACGTATCAGCATCCCCAAGCTTAATTCCTACTCGTCCTCGAGTAGGTAAATGATAAAAGAAATAATTTATGAAGTGTGAATGCTAGCAAAGTGCATAAGTTTGATCAATGATAATTTTAATCACTTTTCCTAGCATCATAACAGCAATTTTTTTTCTTATAGAACTTCTCATGTTAAAGTAGCAACCAATTCACATGTTAAGGTTCAAACAATGAATTCTCTTGAAACTCAACAACCTATATTCTTAGTCACCAAACAATTGCAATTCCACTTATTCAACAGAGTCTAAGTAAGAGCTCCACATACTCAATCATCATATAGTCTTCCATGATTGCTACTACTCAAAGCATATTCTTAGAACAAATGGCATCCATCGAACACAGAGAAAGATAGGGGCTTAATGTTTCGCCTCCCAACTCATTTATCATAGAGATAATTGTCAACAATAATAAATCATGATCAAATATATTTGACTGGTCATATGTGCCTAGATATTTCCCCACCACATGATGCTTGCCAACTAGAGAATAGTTGAGGTTGAAATGAGATTTCATACTATTGACTCTTTGCATAAAAGTAAATACTGAAAAGTAAAAGATAGGCCCTTCGCAGAGGGAAGCAGAGGTTGTCATGCGCTTTTTATTTGGATGCCCAAGCTCTTAATGCAAAGGAATGTCATGTTATATTGCCCCTTATGATAGCAACCTTTATTATGCAGTCCATCGCTTTTATTACTTTGCCATCACAAGTTCGTACAACGCTCAATTTTCCCTTACAATAAAAGATCAAACATATTTAGGAGCAATTTTTATTGCTTTATGCACCGATGACAACTTACTTGATGGATCTTATTCAATCCATAGGTAGGTATGGTGGACACTCATGGCAAAATACTGGGTTTAAGGGTTTTTGGATGCACAAGTAGTATCTCTACTTAGTACAAATTTTTGGCTAGCAAAAGATCCTAGGCAAACACCACATGTTGGAGGATCCATGACAATATAACTTCTATGCAAATATACCCAAACATAACTCATTACGTTGTCTTCCTTGTCCAACTTCAACTAATTTGCTCAAGTTTGAAAATAATTAATGGGTATTCACAATCATAGAAGATGTCCAAGATAATATATTTGCATGTGAAAGTTCTCTTCCTTATACTAATCATTCATGAATTGCTTGTATGACCAATATTGTGATTGTCAAGCTTCAAAAGATTTCACTTTCTAAACCCAATGTTAAGCCACTACTAGGCATGATATGGCTATATAATTTCAACTTCATGATATTCAATTCATTCAACAATTTACTCATAGGATATAAGCGAAGCACAAGAGTAAATAACAAACTACTCCAAAAAGATATAAGTGAAGATCAAGCGAGTAGTTAAGTAAATAGGTAGCTAATTGTGGACTCCCTCTTATTTAAAAACTTTCAGATCTAAGTATTCTATTAATACAGCAAGCAAAAAACAAAATAAAATGACATTCTAAGAATAGCATACATCATGTGAAGAAGCAAAAACTTAGGCTCAACCGAGACTAACCGATAATTGTTGATGAAGAAAGGTGGGATGCCTACCGGGGCGTCCCCAAGCTTAGATGCTTGAAACTTCTTGAAATATTATCTTGGGGTGCCTTGGGCATCCCCAATCTTGAGCTTTTGCATCTCCTTAATTCCTTTTATATCATGGTTTCCCAAAATCTTAAAAACTTCATCCACACAAAACTCAACAAGAACTCATGAGATAAGTTAGTATAAATCAATGCGAAACCTTATCATTCTCTAGTGTAGAAAATCACTAAAATTATTATTCAACATTTCATACTAAATGCCTCTGCATATTTAATACTCCTATCCTCAAATAGAATCATTAAACAAGCAAACATATGCAAACAATGCGAACATAACAGCAATCTGTCTAAACAGGTCAGTCTGTAAAGAGTGCAATTGTACTCATACTTCCCTAACTCCAAAAATTCTGAAAATTTACCAAACTGTAGAAAATTTATCATATCTTATTGTTCAAAAAGTTTCAACATTTTATGAAATCATGTCTTTTCTGGATAATTATTGCAACAGTGATAAACTTTCTGTTTTGAAACAGCAACTCATATATTTGAAAAATAAGCATGGTGATGGCTATCCTTGCCAATTTTATTGAAATAAAAGATGCAAAACATTATTATAAATAACATCAAGAAAATCCTAATAAAATAAAATGACTCTCCAAGAAAAACTCGTATCATGTGATGAATAAAATTATAGCTCCAAGTGAGGTTACCGATAATGTCGGAGACGAAAGAGGGGGTGCCTTCCGGGGCATCCCCAAGCTTAGTTGCTTGGATATTCATTGAATATTGCCTTGGGTGTTCCTTGGGAATCCCCAAGCTTAGGGTATTGTCACTCATTATTCTCCTCATATCGATATCTCACCCAAAACTTGAAAACTTCAATCACACAAAACTTAACGGAACTTCGTGAGATGGGTTACTATGATAAAGACAAATCATTCACTTTGGTACTGTCAAGATAAGATTCATAATTGTTATCACACAATGCCTACTGTACCTCATCATTTTCACAATTTATATTAAGCCATATAAGCCATAGAAACTAGAAAACAAGCAAATTATGCATTGAAAACAGAATCTGTCAAAAACAGAACAGTACATAAATATATGAATTAAGGTGATACTTATGTAACTCCAACAATTCTGAAAAATTAGGAATACTTAGAAAATTTGTATACCCATCAACTGTAAAAAAATTAAGAATTTTTCCACGTTCCAGTAAATGACAGGAATTTCCACACTTGATGCAAAAGTTTCTGTTTTTGCACAGAATCAAGTCAACTATCATCCACACTATCCCAAAGGTTTTACTTGGCACTTTATTGAAATAAAAGCAATAAAACATGATTACTACAGTAGCATAACCATGTGAACACACAAAAATAGTAAGTAAAAGTGTTGGGTTGTCTCCCAACAAGTGCTTTTCTTTAATGCCTTTTAGCTAGGCATGATGAGTTCAATGATGCTCGCATAAAAGATAAGGATTGAAACATAAAGAGAGCATCATGAATCATAAGTTCCTCTCTCATAATAATTTTCAGTAGCATCATGAATAGATCCATCAATATAACCATCACATAAAGCATTCTTTTTATGATCCACAAGCATAGAAATTTTATTACTCTCCACATAAGAAAATTTCTTCTCATTCACAATGGTGGGAGTATCAAATGAAACTCGAATACTATAAATTGTTTCCACATTAAAAGAGTAAAGTTCAGAAAAAGGGTAATCATAACTATGAAAAGTTTTATAAATATAATCATTACCACTTTTTATAACATAAGTATCATCACAATAATCATCATAAGTAGCAACTTTGTTCTCATCATAGATAGGAGGCATGCAATCATCATAGCAAATTTGATCATTCAAAGTAGGGGGACTAAAAAGATCATCTTCATTAAGCATATCACCCCCAAGCTTGGGACAAACATTAATTGCAGCAAATAAATTCTCAAACATGTCATTCTCATCGAACATAGCATCCCCAAGCTTGTGGCTTGGCATATCATAAGCATAATTATTCTCATCATTAATAGTATGAATAGCACCAATGGTATAACAATTGCTATCATCATAATTTCCCAAGTTGGTGTCAAAAAGATTTCCAAGATTATAAGAAGTATCATTATCTTCCCAATCATAGTCATCACAACAAGCAATAGGCATAACAAAATCATCATCAAGTGCATCATCTTCCATAATTATTTTTGATTCATTTTCATGAGGCACAACAATAATAGGAGCAACATTATTTGGGAGAGATACCTTTTTACCTCTATTCTTTCTTCTTTTCTTCTTCTTCACCACATCATGTGTGGGTTTAATTAGTTTTTTCAAGCTTCTTATTGATGAGATTGGTTGAATGGGGAGCTCCTCCTCGTCACCTATTTCATCATGAGAGACAATAGGAGGGAAAGTAGAAATCTTTACCCTTTCATTAGTATTCCTTTTATATTCTATTGGTTTTCCCATCTTTCTGTAGTTGGCAATATAAGCATTCTCATTGCAAGTTATCATGCAAAACATATAAATATTTTTTAGATTAGTTTCAATATCGTCCGTGAGAATGAATACTTCAAACCAACTATTTTTATGTGTCAATTTTTCACTCCCTAAAAATAGACAAAGCTCATTATAAAGTTCAAGGGTGATCAAGTCATTACAATATTTGGCCATGATTCGATCATGAAAAAGTTTGCATTGGAAATTAATATGACCATCCTTATTGCAAAGTTCACAAGTAATAGGACAAAGAGAACATAATTTTGTAGCAAATTCATCTATCACTTTGAGCAAAAAATTGGTTCTATCATGTTTATGCTTCTTACAAAATCTATCTTCCCTATAAGGCACGTCTTCACAAAGTCTTTCCACTCCACAAAAATTGACATGCTTATAAGAAACATTTTTGTCATGACTTGTGCAATCATCATTAGCATTTTGGATATTCAAAGAATTCATACTAACAACATTGCAATCATGCTCATCATTTATGCCAAATATTTTATTGAATTCTTCTTCTATCAATTGAGCACAATTTTCTTTTCCATCATTTTCAGTAAAGACATTATAAAGATGAACAATATGATGCAACCTCAATTCCATTTTTTTTTGTAATTTTCTATTATAAACCAAACTAGTGATAAAACAAGAAACTAAAAGATTCAATTGCAAGATCTAAAGATATACCTTCAAGCACTCACCTCCCCGGCAACGGCGCCAGAAAAGAGCTTGATGTCTACTACGCAACTTTATTCTTGTAGACACGTGTTGGGCCTCCAAGCGCAGAGTTTTGTAGGACAGTAGCAATTTTCCCTCAAGTGGATGACCTAAGGTTTATCAATCCGTGGGAGGCGTAGGATGAAGATAGTCTCTCTCAAGCAACCCTGCAACCAAATAATAAAAAGTCTCTTGTGTCCCCAACACACCAAATACAATGGTAATTTGTATAGGTGCACTAGTTCGGCGAAGAGATGGTGATACAAGTGTAATATGGATAGTAGATATTGGTTTTTGTAGTAGGAACAATAAAAAACAGCAAGGTAGCAATTGATAAAACGGAGCACAAACGGTATTGCAATGCTTGAAAATGAGGCCTAGGGTCCGTACTTTCACTAGTGCAACCTCTCAACAATGCTAATATAATTGGATCATATAACCATCCCTCAAAGTGTGATGAAGAATCACTCCAAAGTTCCTATCTAGCGGAGAACATAAGAAGAAATTGTTTGTAGGGTATGAAACCACCTCGAAGCTATTCTTTCCGATCGATCTATCCAATAGTTCGTACTAAAATAACACCAAATAATTTCAGATTCATAATACTCAATCCAACACAAAGAACCTCAAAGAGTGCCCCAAGATTTCTACCGGAGAAACAAAGACAAGAACGTGCATCAACCCATATGCATAGATTACCCCAATGTCACCTCGGGAATCCGCGAGTTGAGTGCCAAAACATATATCAAGTGAATCAACACGATACCCCATTGTCACCACGGGTATTCATAGCAAGACATAAATAAAGTGTTCTCAAATCCATAAAAGTATTCAATCCGATAAAATGAAATCTCAAAGGGAAAACTCAATTCATCACAACAAGATAGAGAGGGGAAAACACCAAATGATCCGACTATATTAACAAAGCCCGCGATACATCAAGATCGTGACATCTCAAGAACACGAGAGAGAGAGAGAGAGAGAGAGATTAAGCACATAGCTACTGGTACAAACCCTCAGCCCCGAGGGTGGACTACTCCCTCCTCATCATGGTGGCCGCCGGGATGATGAAGATGGCCACCGGTGATGATTTCCCCCTCCGGCAAGGTGCCAGAACGGGGTCTAGATTGGTTTCTCGTGGCTACAGAGGCTTGCGGTGGTGGAACTTCTGATCTAGGGTCTCCCGAGGGTTTTTGGAATATTTGGCAATTTATAGGGCGAAGAGGCGGTGCGGGAGGCCACCGAGGTGGGCACAACCCACCAGGGCGCGCCTGTGGGTTGTGCCCCCCTTGGGGCACCCCTCTGGTACTTCTTTGGCCCATCCTGGGTCTTCTGGTCCAAAAAAATTCTCCAAAAATTTTCGCTGCATTTGGACTCCGTTTGGTATTGATTTTCTGCGATGTAAAAAACAAGCAAAAACAGCAACTGGCATTGGGCACTATGTCAATAGGTTAGTCCCAAGAAATGATATAAAGTTGCTATAAAATGATTGTAAAACATCTAAGAATGATAATATAATAGCATGAATACTTCATAAATTATAGATACGTCGGAGACGTATCAGTAATTTACCATAGACCTACGGGTCCATAGTTAGTAGCTAGATGGCTTCTTCTCTCTATTTGATCTTCAATACAATGTTCTCCTTGATGTTCTTGGAGTTCTATTCGATGTAATCACTTTTTGCGGGTTCGGTGACCGCCGCCAAGGGTTGCCATTTGTATGGGTTCGGTGACCGCCCTCAAGGGTCCCTTAGTGGAATCACGGCATCTTGCATTATGCAAGGGCGTGAGGAGATTACAGTGACCCTAGTGGCTTCTTCGGGAGCATTGTGCCTCCACACCGCTTCAAACGGAGATTAGCATCCGCAAGGGTGTGAACTTGGGGATACATCGTCGTCTCCGCGTGCCTCGGTTATCTCTTACCCGAGCCCTTTACTTATGCACTTTACTTTGTGATAGCCATAGTATGACATGATATATATCTTGCTATCTAGCATAAGTTGTTGGTGCACATAGGTGAGCCTAGTCGATTTAGGTTTTGTGTTTGACAAATTAAACGCTAGTTTTATTCCCATTTGTTCAAGCCTAAACTGTAATTATGTTAAAGCGCCTATTCACCCCCCTCACTCTAGGCGACATCCACGATCTTTTAAACTTCAAGTTCACTAGGCTGACATGATCATTCTTAATGATAATCAATGTGTCGTCGGCGTATTGCAAATGAGTAATACCCCCCTCACTCAGCTCTGGGAAAACTCCCTGAATGTGACCAACCTCCCTAGCGCCCTCTAGGTCTAGGATGACCGTCAAGGCTTCAACCACTATGTTGAAAAGCAATGGGGATATGGGGTCACCTTGCCTGGCCCCTTTTGAGTTACGAAAATATGGTCCCAGCTCCCCGTTAATGTTGATGGCCGTCTATCCACCCCAGACCATTTGGATGATCCAACTCACCCACAGTGGTGAAAAACCTTTCAGTCCCATGATTTCTTTTAGGAATTCCCTGTTAAAGCGGTCATATACCTTCTCAAAATCCAATTTCAGTATAAGGAAGCTCTCCTTTTGTTGATTTACTGGATGAAGGACCTCATGGAGTATCGAGATCCCCTCGAGGATGTTGCGACCTTGGATAAAGGCTGATTGGCTTTGGCTGATAATCTGGTTCGCAACCGGCGTCAGCCGAGTGGCAAACCCCTTGACTAACAAGCAGAAACCAACATTGATCAGTGCAATGGGTCTGAACTGCTTAATAAGCTCCGCCCCTGGAGTCTTAGGAAGCAGGGTAATGATGGCGTAGTTTAGGCCCTTGGTATCGACTCTTCCCCTTGTGAAATCAACTAAAAGTTCCAAGAGCAACTCCAATGGGGCGACCCATTTCGTCCGGCTGCGTCCGTTTGGGTCGGCGCGGACAAAACAGGAGGCCCAACGCGCCGACCCAAACCCAAATCTCATCCGCTTCGCATCCGCGCCGACCCATTTGCGGCACAAATTTGCGGCCGAAATGCGTCGGCGAGGACGCGGAACGGACGCCACGCGCGCCTACTCGGTGTCCGCCGCGTCCCCACCTGGCGGCCGTCCAACTACCACGGACAGCTTAATTTATGACGGCCGCCCACCTCGGGCCCACGCGTCAGCGACGGCGGTCGGCCTTTTTTTAAGCCAGCCGTGCGGCGTGGCCGTCCTCATCCGCTTCCAGAAGCCCCTGTCCCCATCTCGCCACCTCTGCTCGCCCGCCGGCGACAACCCTAGCCACTGTAGCCACTCCAAAATGGGCCTCTTCTCCGGCACCGGCAGCAGCAAGGCCAAGGGCAAGGCCCCCGCCACCCATTTCCCCCCTCCCCGCGCCACCGCCGTCGCGAGCTCCCCGGCAGAGGCAACGCATCAGCGTGCCAGTGCACCAGGTGGAGTAGCACTGGCAGCACCGCGTGCCTCTCCCGTACCCTGACGCCACCCTGCCGCACGACTGGCATCTGGATCCAAATAGGATCCCAGTGCCGGCGGCACCGCGGTCGGCCAGGGCGCACGCGGAGGAGGTGCGGCGCCGGCGGGCGTTGCTAACGCCGGAGCAGTGTGCCGACACCGCGTACGCGTTCGACTCGCCCAACTGGGCTCGTTGGTTCGCCTTCGAGCACGAGGAGGCGAGGCGACGCGGCGTCGACGACGTCGACCGCCGCGTGCCGCCGCCCCCGCTCGTCATCCGCGACGAGGACCAGACTGCGGAGGCCGCCTACCAGAGGGCCATTGCGGAGAGCGAGGAGGAGGAGCGGCGCAGGGTGGCGGCGCTGCAGGAAGAGGAGGCGGCGTACCAGGCTGCCATGGCGGAGGCCATGGCCCTCTCCGCGGCGGGCGACCGCGTCCTGCCGCCGGTGGCCCCGCCGTCCCCGGTCAAAGCAGAGCCGGAGGAACCGGCCCCCGCCAAGCGCTACTCCTGGACGGGAGTAGTGCGCGAGTGGGTCAGCGCTCCGCCGATCTTGTCGGGGCGACGGAGGAGCAGGAGGCGGCCTACCTCGACCACTGGCGCCACGTACGGCTGGCCAAGGAGCGCCGTGAAGGCGAGCACCTCGAGTTGCTCGAGCGCGAGGCCGAGGAGGAGCAACGCGAGGCCGAGGAGGAGGCGCGCCAGGCCCAGGCAGCGGCGGCACAACCCGCGCCCGACATCGCCGCCGTCTGGAACACGGTGTTCCCCTGGGCCGGCCCTGTGCCGACGCTCATCGACCTCACCGGCCCCGACACCGCCGCCGCCGCCGCCGACGACACCTAGGGCAGCACGCCGTCTCCTAGTTTTTAGGTTTTTTAATGTTTAATTAATGTAATATGGACGCGTGGACTCTCGCCGGCCCTCGTGGCCGGCTTTTATGTTTAATTAATGTATGTTTTATTTTTCTAAATGCTTGCAATTTTATTTTTTTGGCGCGCCGTCAAAATGGGTCGGGCCAGCGTTGGGCGCTTGCGCCGACCCAAACACGGAAGCGGACGTTTGTGTCCGCCGGGCCGACCCAAACGGATAGAAAGCAGACAAAAGCGCCGTCCGTTTGGGTCGGCCCGTTGGAGTTGCTCTAACATGTGCTGTCCTACCAAAGGCCAGAATTTCTTGTAGAATTTAACCGGAAAACCATCTGGGCCGGCGCGGTATTAGTGCGAGTGGCCATAAGTGCCGATTCCAGCTCCATCATGGAGAATGGTCTATCTTGTAGTAGTATTAATAGAATGGACGTAGCGTCTGCCCACGTTCCATGTCTTCCGAGCCTGCAAGAGCATGCAGTGTTTTTTTCAAGAACAAGGACGATTTCAGTGCCCATCTCGGAGCTGAATGAATCCTAGATCCCTGTCCGGCTGTCCCTGTGGTCACCGGCAGCAACCAGCGATGCTCACCACAGGACTAGATCGGTCCAAACGAAACTATTTTGCGTTGTCAAAATCCTGATGGACCTGGAGCCCGCGGAAAGTGGCGCTACGACTCTACTGCCTTTTTTATGTTTGCCACAAGCCACGCCACTGCTCTGCAAAGTTTTTAGCACTCGCAGCAGTGCAGCAGAAGTAGCAGTAAATAGCTTTTTTTTTTACACAATCTCGCTTAGCTTTATTCAATCTTCAAAATGTTTACAGGAAAGGGAAGCTTCCCCGGTCGGCCTAACCAAACATGACGACCAAAACCGAGTCCTAAAGCATGCCTAGCGAGAGTGTGAGCCTCGAAATTCGAGCTCCTAAACTCATGAACTATATTACAGCAAAAGAAATTCCTAGTTCGGTCTTTTATTTCATGTAGAATGGCTCCATACCCTGCTGCCGAGTTCACCTTGATGTCATTCACCACCATCTTGCTATCTGAAGCAATATGAATCCGGTTCTCGTAAAGATCATCAGCTAAAGATTGCCCTTCACGTACTCCCAATGCTTCCAGCGTGTTAGGATCAATTATGTGTCTGAAAGTGACAGCTGAAGCCCCAAGAAATTTTCCTCTCTGATCCCGACAGACTGCCGCCACAGCTCCAAAACTTCCTTCTACAGAGACCGCTGCATCAACATTAACCTTCGCAAGACCCTCCGGAGGTGCCAACCAAGCTGTTGGTCGTGCTTTGGGCATTTGTGGCTGCGTCGGAGTTTGTCTTTCAACTATCTGTAGATCTCTGAGAAAAAAGTTGACAAAAGAATGAGTTGCAAAAGGGCTTATCTTCATGGATGGCTTTCCTCCTTGATCGCCAAATGGGCCATAAGGTCACCACCATTCGGGTGAACAGTAGCAGTAAATAGCTTTGGGCTCGCCCTGGTCCTGCGAGCTCCCCTGCACTGCGCCCCCAACAAGGCCCAAGGGCCCCGCCCTTTCGCTGATATCACCAGTTGTATCCGGTAATAAGAACAGGCTGGTGAAGCAATTGCTCACTTCAAAGGGCTGTGGAGTGGAAGGAAAGACAACCACATGCTATCTATTACTACCACCATCCTCAGTCCCCCGCTCCGGTTCCGGCGCGACCGCGACTAGATAGATAGATACACACAAGCGGACAAGCCGTGGAAGCATGGCTTGGAGTTTCCACTTTGTTCCCTTGCTCCTCCTCCTGCTCTCCTCCACTTCCGCAGTGGCCACCTCCGGGCACAGCACCGGCAACGCCACCGCAAGCCTGAGGCCAGGGCGGGAGCTGCTCAAGCACCGGAGGATCAGGGCTCTCCTCGACAGGCTCAACAAGCCCCCCCTCAAGACCATCAAGGTTGCCATCTGTACCTCAAAGTGAAACTAGTTCTGCACTGCGCATTCTTTTCTCCATCTGTTTGTGGTTAGTGGTTACAATGGAATGCTTGCTTTATGTTTTGCAGAGCCCGGATGGTGACTTTATTGACTGCGTTCCCTCTCACCTCCAGCCCGCATTCGACCATCCGATGCTCAAGGGACAAAAGCCTCTGGTAATTAAAAGCATCTTCTTTGTGAGAAGTGTTGTGCCTCTCCCTCGTGTGAGAAGTGTTGCTAAGCTAGTTGGGTGCCTAACTTAACTAGGACCCGCCGGAGAGGCCCAAGAACTACAACTCCACCATTCCCGGAGCGGTGGTGGTGCAGGCGTGGCATGCCACCGGCGAGGCGTGCCCGGAAGGGACGGTGGCGCTGCAGCGGACCACGGAGAAGGATCTGCTCAGGGCCAGCTCCCTCAGGAGGTACGGCAGGAAGCCGCCACGCCGGGACACCCGCCGTGATTCCACCAGCAGTGGCCATGAGGTTGGTCGCTTTGCACACTGTCTCCTCTTCCCTCCCTTCTCATGGATATTAGTACATAAAAAGATACTCAAAGGAATTACTCTTGCACTTATATATATGCCATATTAAATTTGTAAAAAAAAAAAGAATGGTTTGCTAGTGGCATAGATATGATTTTTCATCTCCGTATATAGTACTGTTTATTCTTAGTGGTAGGTCTAAAATTGTCTGTAAATAGTACTGTGCACCTATGATGACAGCAACTCTGTACTGTTACGCCAAGAAAAAGGGAAAGAAAAGAATAGGCATCATGTGAGCAAACCAAATTAGTTCTGTAAAAAGAATATGGGGATGAACTTCTAGTGTTGGGGCTTGTGGCACCTGGAAAAGCTACAAAAGAGAAGCCTGTACAACTCAGGAAAAGGATAATCACAGCAATTAAACAGTTACTAGTTGCATATGAGTCCATAGAAGCTTCACTAGGGAAAAATCCAGATTGCTAATTTTTACTTTGCTACTAGGATCACTGGTTGCCTTTGTTCATATCTGTAGGCCAAGATTTTTTTAGATCCATTGGCGACTAGTGCGGCCAGTTTAGATACCCTCTGCTTGACTACACGACTTGGGCATAGAAATATTTCAGTCAGGACAGTGGTCAGACTCCTGTCTAGCAGTACAGTTTCAGCTGGCAGCATGTGCACCTCATCTGGGTTTTGGAGTAGTTTATTTGGCATGACATGTCTTGCACATTGGTAATTTAACTAAGATCTCTGCATGTTGTGCTTGCTGTGAAGCCAATGACAAAAATCTGAATTTGGTTCAAACGTAGGGTTATACTTAAACAGAGAAGCCAAATGATTCCAAGGGCCAATGCGATAGCTCAGTTACCTGTTCTGTGCATCTAGTGTGTGCTTCAGTTGGGAATCTTGAGCTAAAATTAGGTATTCAGAGGAGCCCTCTGTGATTAAAATCAAAATAGTAGTACCTTCATAAACATTGTCTAGTGTCGGCACACTTGGCACCATTGCACGAAGAACCAATACCGCCCTTATTTTCTACTACCTCCGTTTGGAAATAAGTGACGTGGTTCGGAGGGAATATTTGTAAACCAGATAATTTTTGGTATAGCAAAGGACCAGAGGCGATATATTGGGCTTTTAAAGCGTAGTGTTAACCTTTCATCCGAGTTACCGACTGTACCTTTTTTTCCCTTCTAATTTTTATTATGTTTGAGGTGTTTTGTACTTCCGATGAATCTTTATAATAGATCTGATCTTTTTGCAAAAAAAAAAAGAACGGTGGTCTGAATTTATTAGTTAATCGAGCACCAGTGGTGAGCATGAAGATTGATGTTTTGTTAGAAAGCTGTGGACCACATGACACATGTGGTAAGCAATCCAAACTATTTATAAAAAAAAAAAAAGCTGTGGACACGCATAAGTGCCACGCATAAGATTCTCATCATGAATATCAAGTTGAATGTACCTTCATCGAGTTTACCAATGAGCTTAATCTCCGGAGAAGAGATGCTCAGCAGACACACAAGAAGAGAACCCATGTGGTTTGGAACAACTAAATAAACAATTTGTACATGTGCAGAAGGTTCATTAACCTAATAAAATGCATGAGCAAATAACTCGTCTTGAATGATGGGCTGTTTGACTCAACCATTAGAGTAACTTGGTTGCCTTGTCTTATATCCACTGCATTCGAGCAGCGTAGTTACTGTGCCACTCCCCTTCCACTAAGCGAAAGATTCGACTTACTATACCTAGCTAGTTACTATCAAAATTGAAAAACATACTCCCTCCGTCCCAGAATGTAAGACGTTTTTTGAGTTCAAGTAGTATCTAGCTGAATAATATGCTTGAAGTCTACTGCTCTTAACATAGCTCTGTTTTTTGGAGGCAGCATGCAGTTGGGTATGTGAATTCAGAGAAATACTATGGGGCCAGAGCTAGTGTTAACGTGTGGTCACCCAGGATAGATGACCCATCTGAGTTCAGCCTGTCGCAGATCTGGGTCATATCCGGCTCCTTCGGCCATGATCTCAACACCATTGAGGCTGGATGGCAGGTACGTACATGAATGATAGAAAAGATTCTTGATCTTGAAACAGCATCATTGTACTATGTGCAGAAAGAAGATGAAACCCTTGTCACTTCATTTTCAGGTAAGCCCGGAGCTGTATGGAGATAGCAATGCTAGGTTCTTCACTTATTGGACAGTAAGTATTGTTTGCACAAACAAAATGTTCGCCTTTTGGCTTTTGCCTGGTCTCAGTGCCCCGGATTCAGTTTAACTAAACGTGCATTTCGCAGACTGATGCGTATCAGGAGACGGGGTGCTACAACCACAACTGCCGTGGGTTCGTCCAGACGACCAACAAGATAGCCATCGGCGCCGCTATCACGCCACAGTCGGTGTACAACGGGAGGCAGTTTGATATTAATCTGATGATATGGAAGGTAAACGCCATTTCAGAATCGCTACAGTAATTTTCAAGAAGAATTTGTTGATCTGCATGGCAAATGCATGATGATGAATGGTCGGGTACTCAGGATCCCAAGCATGGGCACTGGTGGCTGGAGCTGGGCCCGGGCGTGGTGGTGGGATACTGGCCGTCCGGCCTGTTCACCCACCTGGCGCACCACGCGAGGATGGTGCAGTTCGGCGGCGAGGTCGTCAACACCCGGCAGCCGGGGTCCCACACGGCGACGCAGATGGGCAGCGGGCACTTCCCCGGCGAGGGGTTCGACCGCGCCGCCTACTTCCGGAACCTGCAGGTGGTGGACTGGGACAACAGCATCATCCGGGCGTCCGGCCTCAAGCTCCTCGCCGACCACCCCGGGTGCTACGACATCCAGGGAGGCTCCAACGGCCGCTGGGGGACCTACTTCTACTACGGAGGGCCAGGGAGGAACGTGAAATGCCCCTGACCCCTGACATTGTTAGGCTTTTGCTGTTTGTTTGTTGGTTTTGTTTGTTTGCTTTTTTGTCACCCAATCTTTTGCGATAGTACTCCATTATTTCTTGTAGGATATCATTGTTAGGCTTAGTAGGTCTTTAGCTCCTGGATGCATATGAGCACTCGAGGGTTGAGAGGAATCTGTAAATTTTGACAAGTGCCTGCCTGCAGGCGTGTGCATTCTGTTTACCGAGGAAGTAGCACTAGTTTTTACTTTAAAATGCTTCAGTGGCTGCACTCGAAAAAATTAGCTGGTACTACATGCGGTTGCTAGATAGGGGTCACTCAGCCTGTTCCTTATCTAGCTTGGTCACTTGTAGGAGACAGGATCCACATGCATGGATGATGCTGAACTGAGCACACCGGACGGTGGACAACCAGTCAATCAGTCACAATTATTTTTTTGAAACAGTGGTAAAAGCTTTCCCTCGTCTCATTAATAAAGTAGAAAAGAGTTGCCCGGTTAATAAACGGAAAACCGGGCGAAAACCATCACAAACCGCTGAGCGGCACACTTATAATACCACACACACCTCACATAGAGGGTCTTGTCAACATCACAAATCGATGTCATCGTCATCACTTCTCCCCAACAGGCGTCATCGCCCTCCCTAATCTCCAAGCAAGCGACTCCGACTTCTCCGAAGACAAATGTTGACCCAACCCACATCGTAGATTCGTAGAGGCTATGTGAAACACAAGAAGCCCCGCGCCCAACTCAGCCACCCGCGCCAAGGACTGCACAGCTCCAACTCTGAAAGATAGCTCCGAAGGAGAACTATGCAAGGTTGGCGCCGCGGAAGACCACCGAACAGACCACCTGCTGCCTGTCATCGTCGCCACAGGGGCCCCGCCACCGCAGCTCCGACTTCACCACAACAAAACAACCCGAGGTAATCCGCCCACGAACAAGCCGGAGAAGAGCCAACTATTGCAACCTTTGCCGCGTCTCCGACATCACACACACCCATAATGGGAAAAAAAGTGTGGACCAAATGTGGAAAAACCTGAGGCAATAGACTCTACGGCCACAAACTTGCACTAGTAGCAAAAACAAGTGACAGCCATCGAAAGCGGTTATGACCAAGCTGAATAAAGCCACATGTAATACACCCAGCGCACGCTATTGTCATGGCTGTAGACAGCTCCGGAGGCGGTGAGAACAACAAAACCGCCTGCAAGAAATGTGGTTTCTAATTTCTAACATCCTCAGATTTCTCGTTAGCGCAGATGGTTTCTATTTTGCAACCGCCCGTGTCTGTTCAGTTCGTCTGGGCTTTAGCCTTGCTACTCTATTTTCCTTCCATTTCCCTTGCCCTTCTCATTCCACGACCATACCCTAGCACCAACGACCTAGTCGCATGTCCGCCCATCTGTTGCGGCACTTCGCCCTTCCGCGGCGACGCATTGGCTGATCCTCCCCTCATAGGTGGCGAGGTGGCAAATCCGCCCATCCGAGGTGACGCGGTGTCATGACCGCCCCCGTTCACCGCTACGCGATGGAAGACCCCTCTCCTAGACGGCGCGATGGAAGCTCCGCCAGTACATGGTGTCGCGGTTGCAGATCTGCTCGTCGGCGGCCACGGAGTGGCATGTCCGCCCATCCGCAACAACGTGTGTCGCGTGTCCGAGACACGACACCAAGGATGTGGAACAACCTCCTTTTAGTTCGGTGTCGGGGCACTAACTTGCACGAATCCTCTATCTACGACATGGTGGTTTTTTACCCAGGTCCGGGCTGGTGAGAAGTGTAATACCCTACGTCCTGCTAGATTATATTCACCGGAAATGATGAATTGGCTGTTACAATCACATTGAGAATATGACGTTAGAAGAATAATCATATTGAATTGACCCAAACTTGATTGTTATACTTTGAAATGCTATCGTGACAAGTCAATTGTTATAACACGGAGAGTTAACATATGATTTAGTTTCTTAGACCATGAGAGTATCGTAGTCACTTATTATCGTATGATGGACTTTGGGGTTGCTCAAACGTCATTTGTAATACGGTGATCATAGCGACAACTTACAGGCTCATCGGAAAGTCTGACAAGGGAATAGATAGCTCAAGAGTGAGATTTGCTCCTCCGATGATGGAAAGACATTCTTAGGGCCCTCTCAGTGTGACAACATCCATCATCGTCTGGCTAGACACATGTGACTAGGTCACAGGGATGCCGGAACATGTCAACGAGAAAGAACAAAATCGATAACGAGGAGACCGGTATAGTGAGCATGAGAATGACTCAAGAGTATATCGATACATCTTGCCTCAGGTCTTGTAAAGTATCGCAAAGCAAAAGGAATAGCACTTGATAACCAAAGGTTCACTCGAATGTCATTCGTGTACTCATAGGGATTGATATGGACATCCACGGTTTCGCTATCGATCATTAAACAAAACGGGGTTTTGTTCATGTCTATGTTTTACCGAATGACGGTGTCCTGGACTAGGGGGTACCAACCTAGTTGGCCCATAGTCCATGGGCCGGGCTTACGGCCCACCGTTCTTTACAAGGAAGGACTCTGGAAGCCTCGCACTCCGGCGTGATCAAGGTGGACTCTGCCGAAGACTTGACGTGTACTCCAAGGACTGTGTCAGCCACCGGCATGTGTATCCCTAGATTGGCAGTCGACCATGTGTAACCCTAGGTACCCCCAGTGTCTATATAAGCTGAGGGGTTTAGTCTGTAGAGGCCACGGTCACCACTACAACCACCTAGCCTTAGGGTTAGAACACAACTTATGATCTCGAGGTAGATCAAGCTTGTACTTGATACATCATCATCAATACAATCAAAGCAGGACGTATGGTATTACCTCTTCAAGAGGGCCCGAACCTGGGTAAATATTGTCCCCCTTTATCTCCTGTTACCCATAGATCCGATATCCACAGCTCGGGACCCTCTACCCGAGGTCTGTCGGTTTTAGTACCGGCATTGGTGCTTTCATTGAGAGTTCCGTTGTGCGATCAAGAGAAAGGGTCGATGGCTCGTCTGCAGATCAACTACAATGCCGGCTGCGATGACATCTTTGTCCCTGGCCAGCTCTTCGCTCTCGACAGCATTGTCCTGCACGCCAACTCGGCAGGTCGCCTCGACCACGTTGAGAATTTCTCCTCGAACCAGGTCGCCGCGTTCGGAAGCTTGGAATATACCGCTGATTCCCGCGGTGACCTCGTCCTCTCTGGCTGGATGCCAAATTGGCTCGAGAACTCTTCGGCTTCCGCGGGCTTGACCTCGGAGTTCAGAAAAGACTCAATTACTTTCAATGAATAATCTGATCATAAACCCACAATTCATCGGATCCCAACAAACACACTGCAAAAGAAGATTACATCGGATAGAACTTCAAGGAGATCGAGGAGAACATTGTAGTATTGAAGATCAAAGAGAGAGAAGAAGTCATCTAGCTACTAGCTATGGACTCGTAGATCTGTGATGAGCTACTCACGCATCATCGGAAGGTAGCAAGGATGATGTAGAAGCCCTCCATGATCGATTCCCCCTCCGGCAGAGTACCGAAAAAGGCCTTCAGATGGGATCGCGGAAGAACATGAAGGAAATATGCCCTAGAGGCAATAATAAAGTTGTTATTTATATTTCCTTATATCATGATAAATGTTTATTATTCATGCTAGAATTGTATTAACCGGAAACTTGATACATGTGTGAATACATAGACAAAACAAAGTGTCCCTAGTATGCCTCTACTTGACTAGCTCGTTGATCAAAGATGGTTAAGTTTCCTAACCATAGACATGTGTTGTCATTTGATAAACGGGATCACATCACTAGGAGAATGATGTGATGGACAAGACCCATCCGTTAGCTTAGCATAATGATCGTTAAGTTTTATTGCTATTGCTTTCTTCATGACTTATACATATTCCTCTGACTATGAGATTATGCAACTCCCGAATACCGGAGGAACACCTTGTGTGCTATCAAACATCACAACGTAACTGGGTGATTATAAAGATGCTCTACAGGTGTCTCCGAAGGTGTTTGTTGGGTTGGCATAGATCGAGATTAGGATTTGTCACTCCGAGTATCGGAGAGGTATCTCTGGGCCCTCTCGGTAATGCACATCATATGAAGCCTTGCAAGCAATGTGACTAATGAGTTAGTTACGGGATGATGCATTACGGAACGAGTAAAGAGACTTGCCGGTAACGAGATTGAACTAGGTATTGAGATACCGACGATCGAATCTCGGGCAAGTAACATACCGATGACAAAGGGAACAACGTATGTTGTTATGCGGTTTGACCGATAAAGATCTTCGTAGAATATGTGGGAGCCAATATGAGCATCCAGGTTCCGCTATTGGTTATTGACCGGAGATGAGTCTCGGTCATGTCTACATAGTTCTCGAACCCGTAGGGTCCGCACGCTTAACGTTCGATGACGATCGGTATTATGAGTTTATGTGTTTTGATGTACCGAAGGTTGTTCGGAGTCCCGGATGTGATCACGGACATGACAAGGAGTCTCAAAATGGTCGAGACATAAAGATCGATATATTGGAAGGCTATGTTTGGACACCGGAATGGTTCCGGATAAGTTCGGGCATTTTCCGGAGTACCGGGAGGTACCGGAACCCCCCGGGGAGTCAATGGGCCTTATTGGGCCTTAGTGGAAGAGAGGAGGAGGCGGCCAGTGGAGGGGCCCCCCCCCCCCCCCCCAACCAATCCGAATTGGGGTGGGGGGGCGGCCCCCCCCTCCTTCTCCCTCTCTCCCTCTTCCTTCTTCTCCTACTCCAACTAGGACAGGGGGGGAAACCTACTCCTACTGGGAGTAGGACTCCCCCCCTTGGGCGCGCCATAGAGAGGGCCGGCCCTCCCCTCCTCCACTCCTTTATATACGAGGGAGGGGGGCACCCCATAGACACACAAGTTGAAAGTTTCTCTTAGCCGTGTGCGGTGCCCCCCTCCACAGTTACACACCTCGGTCATATCATCGTAGTGCTTAGGCGAAGCCCTGCGCCGGTAACTTCATCATCACCGTCGCCACGCCGTCGTGCTGACAGAACTCTCCCTCGGCCTCAACTGGATCAAGAGTACGAGGGACGTCATCGAGCTGAACGTGTGCTGAACACGGAGGTGCCGTACGTTCGGTGCTAGGATCGGTCGGATCGTGAAGACGTATGACTACATCAACCGCGTTGATAAACGCTTCCGCTTTCGGTCTACGAGGGTACATGGACACACTCTCCCCGCTCGTTGCTATGCATCTCCTAGATAGATCTTGCGTGATCGTAGGAAAATTTTGAAAATACTACGTTCCCCAACAGTGGTATCAGAGCCAGGTCTATGCGTAGATGTTATATGCACGAGTAGAACACAAACAGTTGTGGGCGATAATAGTCATACTGCTTACCAGCATGTCATACTTTGATTTGGCGGTATTGTTGGATGAAGCGGCTCAGACCGACATTACGCGTACGCTTACGCGAGATTGGTTCTACCGACGTGCTTCGCACACAGGTGGCTAGTGGGTGTCAGTTTCTCCAACTTTAGTTGAATCAAGTGTGACTACGCCCGGTCCTTGTTGAAGGTTAAAATTGCACACTTGACGAAAAATCGTTGTGGTTTTGATGCGTAGGTAAGAACGGTTCTTGCTCAGCCCGTAGCAGCCACGTAAAACTTGCAACAACAAAGTAGAGGACGTCTAACTTGTTTTTGCAGGGCATGCTGTGATATGATATGGTCAAGACATGATGCTATATTTTATTGTATGAGATGATCATGTTTTGTAACAGAGTTATCGGCAACTGGCAGGAGACATATGGTTGTCGCTTTATTGTATGCAATGCAATCGCCATGTAATTGTTTTTACTTTATCACTAAGCGGTAGCGATAGTCGTAGAAGCAATAGTTGGAGGAGAATAGCTCAACTAGTGAGCATATGCTCAGAATGTCTGGGTACTACAATCGCTTGAATCAAGTGGGAGTTAATCTTTCAGATAAAATAGTGATTGACAGATTTCTCTAGTCACTATCACCAAGTTACTAGAACTTCGTGATAAACTATAATATGCAAGGGATGAATAAGACAATTCCCGAGCTCTTCGCGATGCTAAAGGCTGCGAAGGTAAAGATCAAAAAGGAGCATCAAGTGTTGATGGTTAACAAGACCACTAGTTTCAAGAAAAAGGGCAAAGGGAAGAAGGGGAACTTCAAAAGAATGGCAAGAAAGTTGCTACTCCCGTGAAGAAGCCCAAACCTGAACCCAAGCCTGAAACTGAGTGCTTCTAATGCAAAGGAAATGGTCACTGGAAGTGGAACTACCCCAAATACTTGGCGGATAAGAAGAATGGCAAAGTGAACAAAGGTGTATGTGATATACATGTTATTGATGTGTACTTTACTAGTGTTCATAGTAACCCCAAGGTATTTGATACCGGTTCAGTTGCTATGATTAGTAACTCGAAACAGGTGTTGCAAAATGAACAGAGACTAGTTGAGGACGAGGTGACGATGTGTGTTGGAAGAGATTCCAAGGTTGATAAGATCACCATCGCACACTCCCTCTATTTCCGGGATTAGTGTTGAACCTAAATAAATGTTATTTCGTGTTTGCGTTGAGCATGAATATGATTGGATCATGTTTATTGAAAAAAAATGTTATTTGGTGTTTGCGTTGAGCATGAATATGATTGGATCATGTTTATTGCAATACGGTTATTCATTTAAGTCAGAGAATAATTGTTGTTCTGTTCACATGAATAAAAACCTTCTATGGTCATACACCCAATGTAAATGGTTTATTGAATCTCGATCGTAGTGATACACATATTCATAATATTGAAGCCAAAAGATGCAAAGTTAGTAATGATAGTGCAACTTATTTGTGGCACTGCCATTTAGGTCATATTGGTGTAAAGCGCATGAAGAAACTCCATACTGATGGACTTTTCGAATCACTTGATTATGAATCATTTGATGCTTGCGAACCATGCCTCATGGGTAAGATGACTAAAACTCCGTTCTCCGGAACAATGGAGCGAGCTACGGACTTATTGGAAATAATACATACCGATGTATGCGGTCCGATGAGTATTGAGGCTCGCGGCGGGTATCGTTATTTTCTGACCTTCACAGATGATTTGAGCAGATATGGGTATATCTACTTAATGAAACACAAGTCTGAAACGTTTGAAAAGTTCAAAGAATTTCAGAGTGAAGTGGAAAATCATCGTAACAAGAAAATAAAGTTTCTACGATCTAATCGCGGAGGCAAATATTTGAGTTACGAGTTTGGTCTTCATTTAAAACAATGTGGAATAGTTTCGCAACTCACGCCACCTGGAACACCACAGCGTAATGGTGTGTCCGAACGTCGTAACCGTACTTTATTAGATATGGTGCGATCTATGATGTCTCTTACCGATTTATCACTATCGTTTTGGGGTTATGCATTAGAGACAGCTGCATTCACGTTTAATAGGGCACCATCTAAATCCGTTGAGACGACACCGTATGAACTGTGGTTTGGCAAGAAACCTAAGCTGTCGTTTCTTAAAGTTTGGGGTTGCGATGCTTATGTGAAAAAGCTTTAGCCTGATAAGCTCGAACCCAAATCGGAGAAGTGCGTCTTCATAGGATACCCAAAAGAAACTGTTGGGTACACCTTCTATCACAGATCCGAAGGCAAGATATTTGTTGCTAAGAATGGATCCTTTCTAGAGAAGGAGTTTCACTCGAAAGAAGTGAGTGGGAGGAAAGTAGAACTTGATGAGTTAGTGGTACCTTCTCTTGAATTGGAAAGTAGTTCATCACAGAAATCAGTTCCAGTGATGCCTACACCAATTAGTGAGGAAGCTAATGATGATGATCATGAAACTTCAGATCAAGTTACTACAGAACCTCGTAGGTCAACCAGAGTACGTTCCGCATCAGAGTGGTACGGTAATCCTGTTCTGGAAGTCATGTTACTAGACCACGACGAACCTACGAACTATGAGGAAGCGATGATGAGCCCAGATTCTGCGAAATGGCTTGAGGCCATGAAATCTGAGATGGGATCCATGTATAAGAACAAAGTATGGACTTTGGTTGACTTGCTCGATGATCGGCAAGTCATTGAGAATAAATGGATCTTCAAGAGGAAGACAGACGCTGATAGTAGTGTTTCTATCTACAAAGCTCGAATTGTCGCAAAAGGTTTTCGACAAGTTCAAGGTGTTGACTACGATGAGATTTTCTCACTCATATCGATGCTTAAGTCTGTCCGAATCATGTTAGCAATTGCCGCATTTTTTGAAATCTGGCAAATGGATGTCAAAACTGCATTTCTTTAATGGATTTATTAAAGAAGAAGTTGTATATGATGCAACCAGAAGGTTTTGTCAATCCTAAAGGTGCTAACAAAGTGTGCAAGCTCCAGCGATCCATCTATGGACTGGTGCAAGCATCTCGGAGTTGAAATATACGCTTTGATAAGTTGATCAAAGCATATAGTTTTATACAGACTTGCGGTGAAGCCTGTATTTACAAGAAAGTGAGTGGGAGCACTACAGTTTTTCTGATAAGTATATGTGAATGACATATTGTTGATCGGAAATGATGTAGAATTTTTTCTGGAAAGCATAAAGGACTGTTTGAAAGGAGTTTTTCAAAGAAAGACCTCGGTGAAGCTGCTTACATATTGAGCATCAAGATCTATAGAGATAGATCAAGATGCTTGATAAGATTTTTTCAATGAGTACATACCTTGACAAGATTTTGAAGTAGTTCAAAATGGAACAGTCAAAAAGGAGTTCTTGCCTGTGTTACAAGGTGTAAAATTGAGTAAGACTCAAAACACGACCACGGCAGAAGATAGAAAGAGAATGAAAGTCATTCCCTATGCCTCAGTCATAGGTTCTATAAAGTATGCCATGCTATGTACCAGACCAGTTGTGTGCCTTGCTATGAGTTTAGCAAGGAGGTACGATAGTGATCCAGGAGTGGATCACTGGATAGCGGTCAAAGTTATCCTTAGTTACCTAAGAGGACTAAGGAAATATTTCTCTGTTATGGAGGTGATAAAGAGTTCATCGTAAAGAGTTACATCGATACAAACTTTAACACCGATCTGGATGACTCTGAGTCTCAATCTGGATACATATTGAAAGTGGGAGCAATTAGCTAGAGTAGCTCCATGAAGAGCATTGTATACATAGAAATTTGCAAAATACATACGGATCTGAATGTGGCAGACCCATTGACTAAACTTCTCTCACAAGCAAAACATGATCACACCTTAGTACCCTTTGGTGTTAAATCACATGGCGATGTGAACTAGATTATTGACTCTACTAAACCCTTTGGATGTTGGTCACATGGCGATGTGAACTATGGGTGTTAATCACATGGTGATGTGAACTATTGGTGCTAAATCACATGGCGATGTGAACTAGATTATTGACTCTAGTGCAAGTGGGAGACTGAAGGAAATATGCCCTAGAGGCAATAATAAAGTTGTTATTTATATTTCCTTATATCATGATAAATGTTTATTATTCATGCTAGAATTGTATTAACCAGAAACTTGATACATGTGTGAATACATAGACAAAACAAAGTGTCCCTAGTATGCCTCTACTTGACTAGCTCGTTGATCAAAGATGGTTAAGTTTCCTAACCATAGACATGTGTTGTCATTTGATAAACGGGATCACATCACTAGGAGAATGATGTGATGGACAAGACCCATCCGTTAGCTTAGCATAATGATCGTTAAGTTTTATTGCTATTGCTTTCTTCATGACTTATACATATTCCTCTGACTATGAGATTATGCAACTCCCGAATACCGGAGGAACACCTTGTGTGCTATCAAACGTCACAACGTAACTGGGTGATTATAAAGATGCTCTATAGGTGTCTCCGAAGGTGTTTGTTGGGTTGGCATAGATCGAGATTAGGATTTGTCACTCCGAGTATCAGAGAGGTATCTCTGGGCCCTCTCGGTAATGCACATCATATGAAGCCTTGCAAGCAATGTGACTAATGAGTTAGTTACGGGATGATGCATTACGGAACGAGTAAAGAGACTTGCCGGTAACGAGATTGAACTAGGTATTGAGATACCGACGATCGAATCTCGGGCAAGTAACATACCGATGACAAAGGGAACAACGTATGTTGTTATGCGGTTTGACCGATAAAGATCTTCGTAGAATATGTGGGAGCCAATATGAGCATCCAGGTTCCGCTATTGGTTATTGACCGGAGATGAGTCTCGGTCATGTCTACATAGTTCTCGAACCCGTAGGGCCCACACGCTTAACGTTCGATGACGATCGGTATTATGAGTTTATGTGTTTTGATGTACCGAAGGTTGTTCGGAGTCCTGGATGTGATCACGGACATGACGAGGAGCCTCGAAATGGTCGAGACATAAAGATCGATATATTGGAAGGCTATGTTTGGACACCGGAATGGTTCCGGATAAGTTCGGGCATTTTCCGGAGTACCGGGAGGTTACCGGAACCCCCCGGGGAGTCAATGGGCCTTATTGGGCCTTAGTGGAAGAGAGGAGGAGGCGGCCAGGTGGAGGGCGCCCCCCCCCCCAATCCCAATCCGAATTGGGGTGGGGGGCCGGCCCCCCCTTTCCTTCTCCCTCTCTCCCTCTTCCTTCTTCTCCTACTCCAACTAGGGAAGGGGGGAAACCTACTCCTACTGGGAGTAGGACTCCCCCCCTTGGGCGCGCCATAGAGAGGGCCGACCCTCCCCTCCTCCACTCCTTTATATACGGGGGAGGGGGGCACCCCATAGACACACAAGTTGAAAGTTTCTCTTAGCCGTGTGCGGTGCCCCCCTCCACAGTTACACACCTCGGTCATATCGTCGTTGTGCTTAGGCGAAGCCCTGCGCCGGTAACTTCATCATCACCGTCGCCACGCCGTCGTGCTGACGGAACTCTCCCCGGCCTCAACTGGATCAAGAGTACGAGGGACGTCATCGAGCTGAACATGTGCTGAACACGGAGGTGCCGTACGTTCGATGTTAGGATCGGTCGGATCGTGAAGACGTACGACTACATCAATCGTGTTGATAAACGCTTCCGCTTTCGGTCTACGAGCGTACGTGGACACACTCTCCCCGCTCGTTGCTATGCATCTCCTAGATAGATCTTGCGTGATCGTAGGAAAATTTTGAAAATACTACGTTCCCCAACAGAACAGAAGTTTGCGGCAGCGTAAAAAGTGTTTCGAGTGGCTCTCCGTTGTGCTTTGACAGCTCGTGGCCCACCAGAGGGGTCCAACTTCGGATGTGTTCATGCTGGGGCGCGAGTCAGCTCTCGCTGAAGGCAGCGGCCTTAATGGGCTGGCCCAGCTCACGCGAGGCACTGCCTCTTCTTTTTTGACATTTTTTTTTCTTTTTTTGATTTCTTTTTTCACTTTTGTTTACACTTCCAAAAATTCTAAACATATATATTACAAAATAGTCTTTTCATGGTGTTTTGAAAAATGTCAATCAAGCGTTTGAAAAATGTGGAATGTGTATAGAAAAATGTTGACCATGCATGAAAAAATGTTCGAATCTTTTGATCATGTATATGAAAATATTAATGAAGCCTTTAAAAAAAATTGAACAAGTATTTAAAAAATGTTAAATGTGTATAGAAAAATGTTGACCATGCATTAAAAAAATTAATCTTGGATTTGAAAAATGTTAAATGTTCATAGAAAAAATGTTGACAATGTATTAGAAAAATGCTAATCTTGTGTATTTTAAAATATTAATCAAGCATTTAAAAAACACTAAAAGTGTGTATAGAAAAAATGATCATGTATATGAAATATTTTAATCTAGTATTTAAAAAATGTTAATCAAGTACTTGAAAATGTTTAAAATGTGTATAATAAATTGTTGACTATGTATTTAATAAATATTATTTTTTTTGGAAAAATGTTAAATGTGTATTAGAAAAATGGTGTTGACATATAAAAAATGTATAGTGAAAACCAAAAGAAATGAAGAAAACAAAAAAAAAGAAACAAATAAACCAAAAAATAAAATAAAAAATAAATGAAAAAAATAAATGAAAAAAGGAGAAGAAAAAAGGAACAAAAACATCTCGGAAGAAAAAAGAAAAAAAGAAAACCAGTGGACTCATTTCGCCTCAAGTACCTCCTGTTCTTCGTCGGAAGCCCTGATCTGGAGTCTGTTCGTGGCTCCAAAGAGAGGCATTCGTTGTTGTCATCATCGCCAACCCTTCTCCATCAACAATTTCATGATGCTCCTAATCATATGCGAATAATCCCCTTGTAGGCATACTGGAGGTATATGGGAGTTAGATGAAATTTCATATGTAATCATGTCAATTTGTTAGGGCTTGATCCCTAGTATCCACTATGTTCTGATATTGGTGTTGTTATGACTTTGTTATGCTTAATACTCATCACTAGGGCCCAAGTGTCATCATTTGAGATCTTAAATTTTTATGTTTTCATGAATACATTTGTGTTCTTGATCTTATATGCAAGTTGTGTGCACATGTTATCGTTCTGAACCTTAGACCCCCAAGGTGACAAAAATTGGGATATTGACGGGGATGACTGATACGTCTCCAACGTATCTATAATTTTTACTTGTTCCATGCTGTTATATTATCATTCTTGGATGTTTTACAATCATTTTATAGCAATTTTATATCATTTTTTAGGACTAACCTATTGACATAGTGCCCAGTGCCAGTTGTTGTTTTTTACTTCGCAGAAAATCAATACCAAACAGAGTCCAAACGCAGCGAAACTTTTTCGGAAATTTTTCTGGACCAGAAGGCACCTGTTGGGCCAAAGAAGTACCAGAGGGGGGCTCCGAGCCCCAGGCGCGCCCAGGTGGGTTGTGCCCACCTCGGTGGCCTCCCGCACCGCCTCTTCGCCCTATAAATATCCAAATATTCCAAAAACCCTAGGGGAGTCGACGAAACACAATTCCAGCCGCTGCAAGTTCCAGAACCACGAGATCTAATCTAGACACCATCACAGAGGAGTTCATCATCCTCATTGGTGCCTCTCCGATGATGCGTAAGTGGTTCATTATAGACCTACGGGTCTGTAGGCAGTAGCTAGATGGCTTTTTCTCTCTTTTTGATTCTCAATACAATGGTCTCTTGGAGATCTATTTGATATAACTCTTTTTGCGGTGTGTTTGTTGGGATCCGATGAACTTTGATTTTATGATCAGATCTATATCCATGAAAGTTATTTGAGTTCTTTGATCTCTTTTATGCATGATTACTTATAGCCTCGTATTTCTTCTTCGAATTTTTGGTTTAGTTAGGCCAACTAGATCGATTTTTCTTGCCATGGGAAGAGGTGCTTTGTAATGGGTTTGATCGTGCGGTGTTCTTTCCCAGTGACAGAAGGGGCAGCAAGACACGCATGTATCGTTGCTATTAAGGATAACAAGATGGGGGCTATTCCTACATGAATAGATCTCGTCTATATCATGTCATCGTTCTTATTGCATTACTCCGTTTCTCCATGAACTTAATACACTAGATGCATGCTAGATAGTGGTCGATATGTGGAGTAATAGTAGTAGATGCAGGCAGGAGTCGGTCTACTAATCTTGGACATGATGCCTATATAATGATCATTGCCTAGATATCGTCATAATTATTCACGTTAAATAGGGCACCGTCTAAATCCGTTGAGACGACACCGTATGCACTATGGTTTGGCAAGAACCAAGGTTATCGAACCAATACGAGAACCAAGCAAATTCCCTTCGACAACACCTACACACACAAAATCAAAAGTATTTTTGGTATTTTAGCAATATGATAAAAGTAGACCCGAGGGCCATAGTTTTCACTAGAGGCTTCCCTCTCGAACACATAGCATACGATGAGTAAACAAATTATTGTTGGGAAATTGATAGAAAAGCACATAATTATGATGTATTTATGGCAATGATCATGTATATAGGCATCACATCCGTGACAAATAGATCAACTCCTGCCTGCATCTACTACTATTACTCCACCAATCGACCGCTATCCAGCATGCATCTATGATATTAAGTTCATGACAAAATAGAGTAACGCCTTAAGCAAGATGACATGATGTAGACAAAGTAACCCAATCAATATGAATAAACCCCGTCATTTTACCCTTAATGGCAACAACACTATACGTGCCTCGCTACCCTTTCTGTCACTGGGTGAGAACACCGTAAGATTGAACCCATTACAAAGCACCTCCCCCATTGAAGATAAATCAATCTAGTTGGCCAAACCAAACGGATAGACCGGAGCGAAATACAAAGCTAGCTATAACAATCATGCATAATAAAGTTCGGAAAAGACTGAATTACTTTCAATGAATAATCTGATCATAAACCCACAGTTCATCGGATCCTAACAAACACACCGCAAAAGAAGATTACATCGGATAGAACTCCAAGAAGATCGAGGAGAACATTGTATTGAAGATCAAAGAGAGAGAAGAAGTCATCTAGCTACTAGCTATGGACCCGTAGATCTGTGGTGAACTACTCACGCATCATCGGAAGGTAGCAAGGATGATGTAGAAGCCCTTCATGATCGATCCCCCCTCCGACAAAGTACCGAAAAAGGCCTTCAGATGGGATCGCGGAAGAACAGAAGTTTGCGGCGGCGGAAAAAGTGTTTCGAGTGGCTCTCTATTGTGCTTTGACAGCTCGTGGCCCACGAGAGGGGTCCAACTTCGGAGGTGTTCGTGCTGGGGCGCGAGTCAGCTCTCGCTGAAGGCAGCGGCCTTAATGGGCTGGCCCAGCTCACGCGAGGCACTGCCTCTTCTTTTTTGACATTTTTACTTTTTTATTTCTTTTTTTACTTTTGTTTACACTTCCAAAAATTCTAAACATATATATTACAAAATAGACTTTTCATAATGTTTTGAAAATGTTAATCATGCATTTGAAAAATGTTAAATGTGTATAGTAAAAATGTTGACCATGGATACGAAAAATGTAGACAAAAAATATACAATGGGTGTTAAAAAATTTGATCATGTATTTAAAATATGTTAAACAAGTATTTGAAAAATGTCAATCAAGCGTTTTGAAAAATGTGGAATGTGTATAGAAAAATGTTGGCCATGCATGAAAAAATTGTTGGAATCTTTTCATCATGTATATGAAAATATTAATCAAGCATTTAAAAAAATTAAACAAGTATTTGAGAAATGTTCGATGTGTATAGAAAAATGTTTACCATGCATTAAAAAAATGTTAATGTTGGATTTTAAAAAGTTGATAAATCATTTGAAAAATGTTTTAATTGTCATAGAAAACATGTTGACAATGTATTAGAAAAATGTTAATATTGTGTATTTTAAAATATAATCAAGCATTTGAAAATTGCTTAAAGTGTGTATAGAAAAAATGTTGACCGTGTATACAGAAATTTTAATCTAGTATTTAAAAAATGTTAATCAAGTCCTTGGAAAATGTTTAAAATGTGATATAAAAAATGTTGACTATGTTATTAGAAAATATTAAATTTGTATTGAAAAATGTTAAATGTGTATAAAAAAATATTGTTGACATATAAAAAATGTATAGTGAAAACCAAAAGAAACAAAGAAAAGAAAAAAAAGAAAAAGAAAAAGAAACAAAATAAACCAAAAATTAAAATTAAAACTAAAATCGAAAAAATAAATGAAAAAAAGGAGAAGAAAAAAGGAATAAAAACATCCCGAAAAAAAAAAGAAAAAAACAAAACCAGTGAAACCTGGGCTCATTTCGCCTCAAGTACATTACGCCCTACTACTTGATCATAATAATGACGCTAGGCCGGTGGCTAGTACCGTCGGAATCTGCCTCCTCGGTATGTGCTCCATATAAAAATATCTAAAAAGACTTGCATTTAGAAAGTGAGGGGGTATTTAGGCTGGTTGTAATGGGGAGTATGATACAGTATCATGCATATGATACTAGTGTATGATACTATCTTACTAATGCATAGTATCATATACTAATACCATGTAGTACTTTATTTATCGCCATGCATGACTCATAGTAGCATAGCATTTATTATGATACGGTATCATGATATGATACTCAACCATCTTTTTCTTTATTTAATTCTATGGCATCTCATCAAAATTGCCTAATTGGCATGCATGATACTACTAGCTATGATACTCCCATTACGACTAAGACCATAGTTCGACTCGCACCCGCGGCATTCCCACAGCGAGAATTCCTTCGGTCTCGCTTAATGCGAGAATAGCATTCGCGTCCGCGCTGTGGGGGTGGTTTGATGCTGCCTCCTCGAGCTAGATATTGGGGGTCAAAACAAAAGTGTATCATTGCTGTCTTTTTTATTCACCATCATAATGTTAGATTGATTGAATCATATAACTAGTAGAAATTCAGCAGAGGCAACAATTGAAGACAAGAAAGTAAGTATACACCAGCTGAACACAAGAAAATGTTGATCGAACATAGTTGAATGCCCGTGCGTTGCCACGAGACTTAAAAAAAATGTATACATCGGTCATTGTTCTAATTCAGAAGTGCATGTCAAACATGATGGATATTGATCGATATAACAGCAACTACCAATTCTTTCTCCCGTTGCTTTCTCTATCATGTCTCTTTTTTAACGTGAAATAGTAAGAGAGACCCCTAATGTATATTTTACAAATTAGAAGTGTGTCCTTAACTTCCTATGCTATCGTCTCTTTCACTACCTTCCTTGCATCTAGAAAAACGGCTTTCTCCCGGTCGTTCCTCCTCTCCACATCCATAGAATTCATCCATCTTTGCTCTATCATTGTCGTCAATTCAAATGTTGGTCATTTTGCCCTAACTATCGCTTGGCCACTTCTTCAAAACATTAGAAGATACATGAAATGGTGCATATGTGTCGAGAGAAATGGTGAGTTGCGACGACGACATACCAACAAAGGGACATACAATCACCAACTCCCCTTGTATATCTCGAATGGGGTAGCCACATGTATAACCAATGTAACTTGGAACATGTATTGAACTAATATGTCTCCATCGAATATGAAGATATTTTCATGATTATGAATGCTCCAACGCCCTAGTATGATCACTTTCTTGAAGCAGGGTGAGTGTTGCCTCTGATATGCATGAACAAGTATGTCCATGAGTGACTGGCCCAGGTGCTTCTCCTGGTTGAGCCTCTATGGAAAAAGACTGAGCGCAACACTGGATGAACATGTGCACATAGAATAGATTCTAAGCTCTCCACCATCATACTTGTATCCTTTCTTTAATAAAAAAATAGTAAGGATACACAAATATGATAAGAGCATGTTGTTGGTCTACTAAATAGTAAATATGGTGTTCGAGATTGACCTAATTCACAACGGGCATCATTTCTTCAGGGAGAAGGCAAGGGTACATATCTTGCTCCGTTATTCAAATATTCACAACTAAATGTTTTTTATGGACATCTTAATTAAAAATAGATTTTCTATCTTGCTATGCATGATCAATTTCCAAACGTGTAGAGAGAGGAACTGAACATGATTCAAGCCGCAATACACATGATGACCCCAAAATTGGAGCACACTACTCAGAGAAAGAGGCATATAGGAGTTTATCAACATCATGATGACCACAAAAATAGACTTATGTTTCTCAACTCTTCATGGAATTCTGTAATGTGTGGATCACTTCAAAATCGTAAATAACACGAAATAACTTTCAAACTATGAAGATAAATAAACATGACAATGTTCAGTTCTCTTTTGTGCTGATCATTTTGTGTACGAGTATTCAGTTATAGGGTAAAAAAAATCTAGTCATTCTGGAGTATGTTTTATCCACACATCCAATCTAGCTCCCAATACAATCGAAACAAGGGTGAAAGCAGACGCTAAAAATTCAGCATTCACACCGATCAAAATGGCCTCTTGAGCCCCTTGAAGTCCACCGTCTCGATGCACTCTACGCTGCCCCTGAAACCGTTGAGCAGCTTGAGCAGCTCGTTGGCCCGATCTTTGGTCACGCCGCCGCAGCCCACCTGGAGCAGCTTCTCGAAGGTGCCCACACGCAACGCCTCGTCGCAGCACGCGCCCGCGCCAGGGTCCGCGGCACGGCAGAGGCGCCAGAGCGCAGAGACGGCGAACCATGTGGCCATGTCGGACATGCGCAACTTCTTCTTGACCAGCACCGGCATGACCAGCGCGTGCGCACGCACGGACTCGAGGCCGGTGTCGGCATAGGACACCGTCCAGCACGGCCAGTGCCTTCTCGCTCGTCCTCTTGTCAGCGTCAGGACGAGCTCCACAACGACGAGCACTGCCCCTAGCTCGGCGAAGCTGGCGGCCCCGCGGTTGCTGCCGGAGACGAGGTAGTAGGCCGTGACGAGCGCGGCCTTGGTGGCCTGCGGGGACATGGTGTTAAACAATGTAACGTGTACGCGGTACAAGTATAAACCGTGTACACGTATAGATTGAGGTCGCGTTGCGTGAGTTGTACTCTAGGTGGTTTAGGGTTTGTTGAGATTGATCCTTATCTTGTATAGATCGCTAACTTGAGGATCAATCTGGTAACAACCTGAACCACCTCCCTTGTAATCTATTCCCCTATATATACACGCAACGCGTCTCTGCGAAAGCATACGCTTCAACCAATTTTACATGGTATTCAGAGCCTAACCTCTAGCACATCCCAACCCATCGCCATGGCCTCAAGCTCCACCGCTGCCGCCGCCGCACCAGCCCTCATTCCCATCGCTGATCGCCTCCATCGCTCCAACTTCCTGGTGTGGCGTGCCCAAGCGGTCGCTGCCATCCGTGGCGCCCAGCTCATCTCCTTCATGAACCCAGAGGGAGGAACCGGCGCCCAAGCTCACCGACAAGGAGGGCAAGCCCACCGATGTGCCCAACCCGGCGTATGAGATCGCCAAGGCTCAGGATTCACAGGTTCTGAGTTTTCTGTTCAATTCAGTCTCACCTGCTGTGATGATCCAGATCGCCCACTGTGCCTCGGCATCGGCAGCATGGACTGCCATCACGGAGATGTTTATCTCCCAAACACAGGCGCACGTGGTGAACACGAGGATCGCCCTGTCGACCACCAAGAAGGGGACCTCGACGGTCGCCGAGTACATTGGCCGCATGAAGGCGCTTGGAGACGAGCTGGCTTCTGTTGGGAAGCCTCCCACCGACGATGACATGGTGTCATACATCCTCGCCGGCCTCGACTTCGACTACATGGGCTTCGTCTCCTCCCTGTGCGCCAGGGCCGAGCCGATCAAGGTGAACGAGCTCTACTCCCTCCTCGTCGACTTCGAGAACAGGCTCGCTATGTTCGATGGCGGGCATCAATCCTCTCACTCCTCTGCCAACGCCGTCTCCCGTGGCGGCGGTCGCGGCGGACGAGGGGGTGGACGTGGCGGTGGCCGCAGAGGAAACGGCGGCCGTGGACAAGGCCGTGGAGGTCGCGGCCATGGAGGAGGCCGCAACGATCTCCCTGAGGTCGTCTGTCAGATCTGCTCCAAGCCAAACCACGTCGCCATGGAGTGCTATCGTCGCTTTGACATCGCGTTCACCAAGGAGAAGAGCGCAGCAGCCGTCAACACCAACACCAGCTCCTATGGAGTCGACACCAACTGGTACGTCGACACCGGGGCGACAGACCACATCACCAGCGAGCTGGACAAGCTCACCATGAGGGAGAAGTACTCTGGCCAAGATCAAGTGAACATGCCAAACGGCGCAGGTATGAAAATTAGCCATGTTGGTCAAGCCTATATTCATACCCCTACTCGCAATCTTCATCTCAAAGACATATTGCATGTTCCTAAAGCAACCAAAAACTTGATCTCTGCTCATCGTTTATCCCATGATAATCATGCTTTCCTTGAAACTCATCCACACTACTTCTTTGTCAAGGACAAGGCAACGAAGAAAACCCTCCTCCAAGGCAGATGTAGGGGTGGCCTCTATCCCCTCTCGCCTGCGCCTTTGAGCTCGGGCAGGCAAGCGTTTGGTGCCACCAAGGTCTCTCCATCGAGATGGCGCAGTCGATTAGGTCATCCTTCATCAACAATCGTTCAGCATGTTCTTAGGAAGAATAAAATTTGCTTTTCCAATAGTGAGTTGAATAAAGAGAGTGTGTGTGATGCTTGCCAAAAAGGCAAAAGTCATGTAACACCCCTTTTTGTAATTGCTACAGTGATCAGCTAATGATACTGCCAGGTCATCTCCATTTGCAGTGCTTAATCACTTTGGTGAAATATTCAATTCAAATGCTATTCTGAAAAATCAACTCAATTTCAAAAGTGAAAATTAAAGTTGTTCCATACTTGTGGGAAAAATGTTCACATTATTGCAAATATTCCAAAACAATTATATGTTAAGGAATACAACATTACCTTGTTGGTAAAATGAGCAGTGGCAATTAATTCAGAGCATTTCAGCATTTTTAAAATGCTATCTCATTTATGGAAAATCCAAACAGAGTCAAATAATCTTCTAACTTTTTGTGGCACTGCTTAAAAGACACAAAGGAATTAATGGGATGCTTCCCATACTATTCCTAAGTGAATAGGGTGCTCAAATAAATTCTTTTCCTCTCTGTTTATTAAATAAAAAGAAAACAGAAAAATAGACAAAGAAATAAAAGGCCGAAGCCACTTACCTGGCGCCGGCCCAGCCAGCCCACCTGCTACCTCCCCCCCCCCCCCCCCCCGGTCTCCATCTCCTTGACGTCACGAACGCCCGCGCCGGTCGCCGCTCGCCACCAGCGGGCATTTGGGCTTGTGCCGGGTCTCGTTGGCTGCAAGGTGATAACTCGCTCCACCTCACTCCCCCTTCCCCCCTCCTCCTGACCCTCGCCCCCTCTTTCCTCTCTATCCTCCCCTCCCTCGCTCCCCTCCCCCTCGTTCCCTTCATCTCTCTCCCTCCCTCGCTCTCCATCGCTCCCTCTCTCTCTCTCGTCGGTGCCCGAACGTCACCGCCGCCGACGCTCGATTCCTCGGCCACCGAGCCCCTCCAGCCCCCGACCTATCCAGAAGCTCCCACCCATCGACTCCTTCGTCCGGTGCTGTGGATTGAACTGGGGAGCGCCCTATCCGCGAGTCTTCGCCGTCTTCCACCTCGGACCCCCCCGTTCGCCGTCGTCCCGTCGTTTCTGCTGCTCCTAACCTGTCGCCGAGCCATCATGTGCTCCTCTGTGAGCACAGCAACTCTTCCCCCTGTTTTCCGCTCGGATTGCCGTCGCTAGCCGCTATCGCCATGGACGCCCGAGCCGAGCTTCGCCGCGGCTGCTGCTGCCGCATCGATGTGGTCACGGTCGCAAGCAACCAACCACGTCAGCGAGTTCAGTGCACCTCCAGGAGCCGAACGCGCTTAGCCTCGCCCCCCTCTTTGTTTCCATTCTGCCGATCCCGAGCACACCGTGCTCCGGCCGCCGCCAGTGACCATCGCCGCCGTCGCTCTAGATCGTTTCCGGCCACGTTCCTGGCATGAATGAACTCGCGACGCAAAGACCGATCGAACGGTGCCGACGGCACCCGATTTGGTGCTTCGTAGGCAAATTCCGGCGGCCTCCAGTGCCCTCCGCCGCGTTTCGCGTCAACGGCGACGAGCCGCCGGCCGCGCTACCTGGCGAGCGTGTGGGGTCCACCCGGGTCACTGCCAGTGGGCCCCACCGCTCATTTGACCGCGTTGACCACGGTCAACGCGCGTCACTGTTCACCTTAGCCACTGACGTGTGGGGCCCACAGACTTAATTAGTGCTAATCAAATAATTAGTGATCTGTTAATTAGTTACTGACACAGACATGTGGGGCCCCTAGCCTAATTAACCCCTGTTAACTTAAATTAGTTTCTGTAAGCCCTCAGAGGCTGACAGGGGGTCCCGCAGGTCAGTTTGACCTGGACCGGCAGGTTTGACTCGCTGAAGTCATGGTGACGTCAGGCTGACGCAATAATCCTTTTTCTGTAAATAAAATTAATTCCAAAAAATCAATAATCTTTAAAATTCATAACTTTTAATCCGTAACTCCGATGAAAAAACTTTATACATGAAAGTTGCTCAGAATTTCGAGACGAATCCGGATACGCGGTCCGTTCGTCCGTCACACGTCCCTAGCTATCCGAACATGGAACCGTCCTCCTCCGGTCATCTGTCTGACTAACGTCCGGAACCAGGAAAACATTCCCGAATGATCCCCTCCTTCACCGTTGTCGTGTATCACTACGATAGACCACCTCTAGCATCGCGTATCGTATTTTCATGCATATGTCGCTTCGTATTTACTGTTTTCCTCCCCCTCTTTTCCCTCGGTAGATTTCGGTGCCGACGTAGCCTCCGAGATCGACGCAGCTCCGGTGATTGGTTACAGTACTGACGACCTTGCCCTTGCCGCCAAGCAACCAGGCAAGCCCCCCCTTTGATCATCTCGATATCGCCTATTCTAATTCTCCTGCTTGCATTAGAATTATGCTACTGTTACTGTTTTTCCTATATCTGCTGCATAGCCTGTTTATTGTAGTCTACTGTTCATAACTGCCTTCTATCCTAAACTGTTTTAGTATAGACTGGGTAGAGCCCCATTAGTGACCCCCACTTTATCCTGACTGCCCCGCTGGAGTTTCAGAAGACCCGATCAACGGGATTGAAGATCAGCCCCGGCACTGCACCTCACTTTCCCCTTAGTTGCTCGACACTACTGGGTTACTATCGAGTGCCGAGGGTGATACCTCGACAGCACTTCTGATGATAACCTTGTAGGTTAGTTAACCGGTCGTGGTAAGCGAGGGTGATTCCTCCTACACCACCCCCCATACTGACAAAGCCGCGCAACACCTCACGTGTGGACCTCGAGGGTGATGCCTCCTACGTCCATCTTGATGTTACATCAGGTGGGAGTCCAACGAGGGTGATGCCTCGGATTCCCCTTGATATGGTGACCACACGGATGCCTTACATTACTGTTGATACTATTACTTAAAAGGCGGGTCGACCCCGAGGGGTACCCGCGAGTGATGGATAGTTACCCGTGAGTTATTCCACGAGGCGCGGCCGGGCATTCTTAGCCCTTGCAGCAAGTCCTCGAGACGGGGCGACGGGGTCACATCTTTCGTGAGTCTCTGCTCGTTACCGCAAGCCACTAGGACACTACGATTTGGATATATGATCTGAGCCGACCTCTGGTCGGATAGCACTAACCATCACGTGGGCATAGTATGGGCGTTCTGCATCGTAACATCAGCCGAAAGCTCTGTCAGACGTCCAGTTCAGCATTGTGGCACGGTCGGATCGTACCGGCCTTCCGAGGCGGTGCTGGTATCCACCCTGCACACAACGACCCGGAGGGCGAGGGGCGATGGCCCAAGACCCCCTTGCGCTTAGGAGGTAGACCGGCGGGGACCTCTCTGCTGAGCTGTAGGTAGGGTTGCGATGTGTCGTTTGGCCGAGGCCGGGCATGACCCAGGAAAGTGTGTCCGGCCGGAGTTAATTGAGCGTGGTGGGTAAGTTGGTGCACCCCTGCAGGGAAGAACACATCTATCGATAGCCGGTCCTACGGTAAAGGACACTCGGAGTTGTATCCCGATCGGTACAACTAGAACTTGAGATGATACCTGGAAATGTGGCTCCGGGATCGCTTTCTCGCAGGGAGTCGAGGAAGGATCTCTGGGCGAGACTGTTGATTGCTACTACCACTACTACTTTATACTATGCTGCTCTGTACTCATCTATTTGCTGCAAGACGCTCGAAGATGCTTGAAGATGCTGAAGATGCTAGTCTTCGATAGGACTAGGCCTTCTCTCTATTCTGGCATTTCTGCAGCCCAGTCCACATATACAGCCATCCCTTGATAATGTTGCATATGTAGTGTAGATCCTTGCTTGCTGAGTACTTCGCAGTACTCACGGTTGCTTTGCTTTCCTTTTTCTCCCTTATCAGTTGTCGCGACCAGATGACGGAGCCCCTGAGATAGCTGTTCCACCATCGACTATTTCTACCACCCCGAGGACGGCTTCTACTTCTAGATGGCTAACGACCAGGAGTAGGTTCGGAGGGTCCTAGGCAGGAGGCCTACGCCTTTCGATCGTAGTGTTTCATTTTGGTTCCGCCTTTCTAAAGGCCTTTCTGTTTTCTTTTATATCTGTACTCAGATATCTGACGCTTCCGCTGATGCTTGTTTGTCATCAAGCTTATTTATTCGAGCCCTCGAGGCCCTGGCTTGTAATATATGCTTGTATGACTTTATGTATATTTTAGAGTTGTGTTGTGATATCTTCAAGTGAGTCCTTAGGCTTGATCGTGTGCATTTGCGTGTATGATTAGTGCACGATTAAGCCGGGGGCGTCACAGGTTGGTATCAGAGCCGACTGCCTCTAGGAGTCCCCCCTTTCCAACTCTTTGGCCGAAGTTGAGTCTAGTGGTCAAAAACTGTTTTACTAACTAGGCTGTGTGGCTTACGGGCCCACGTCGCCAACTGGGTGGTATTAGGATCTTTTACTCCTCGACCTTTACTCTAGGATTCTACTCTCTCATCTATTCGGGTTAAAATTTTACCAACTCCAACATTAGGTTCTCGTAATCACATCCACCCGGAGTTCTGAAATATTCCCCCTTGCTTCAAGATTGTGGGCCAGGTTCTGCTTACAGGATCCTTTTATCGAGGGCACCCTGTGTTGACACTTGCAGATTCCTCGCTCCTACAGTTTTCTCCGACGTTGATGCAGCCTTTGCTATGTCTCGTTGTGTACTTCCTTACCGCGTGCCTGCGCGCCGCCTAGTTGTCTAGCCTTCTCTTTTTCAGCTGTCGTAATGCCGGATTGTAACCGAGGCTATGTGTGGATTTGAGTGTCTGGTGTGAATATGATGAAGTATCTATTGCACTTCCTTCTGTTGTGCGTATTGCTTCATGAGTCATTCCATACACCTGCAATTTTGCTTCCTAAACTGCCCTGTTGATTTGGCAGGATGGCTGACGATACTCCACCTCCACCCTATGTTGTCGAAATGAGGCAGCTGTTTGAAATCAACCGTCAGTTCATGACCGGAGTATTGGCTCAGTTTCCAACTCAGAATGCTCAGCAACAGCACATCCCAATAACTCTGCCAGAATTCGTGCGCCTCAACCCGTCTGTTTTCCGCAGCTCCACAAATCCTATGGATGCTGATGATTGGCTTCGTGACATCATGTTTGAAATGGAGTCAGCTAATGTGACCCCTGACAGTTATGCCACCTTTGCGACATTTCACTTGAAGGGTCCCGCTGCTCAATGGTGGGAAAGCCACAAGGATACGTTGCCTGCAGAGACTGTACCCACCTGGCAAGAATTCCAGTCAGCTTTTTGTGCACGGTACATTCCTCAGGGTCTGATCGACCAGAAGAAGCAGGAGTTCCGTAAACTCACACAGGGCACACTGACTGTGGATGAATATCAGAGGAAATTTCTCGAATTATCCCGCTATGCTAAAGATGATGTCGACACTGACGCACGTAAGCAGGAGAAATTCCGTGAAGGGCTGCGTTCCGATATACAGCTCGCACTTCTTGTCCATGATTGTGAAGACTTTGCGACGCTTGTCAGTCAAGCCTACAGAGTTGAAACTGGTCTGGCTAAGTATCAGGAGTCGCTCAAACGCACTCGTGAAGCTGGCTCATCCTCGGGTCAGCCTGTTCAGAAACGTCGGGTTTGGATTCCGCACAATATTCATCACCGACCTGCTCCAACACCAAGACCATCTTATGTTGCACTTCGTCTGCCTTCACCGCCGAGACAGCTAACAGTTCAGGGTGGACAGCCTAATGCTATGGCATCTCCTCAGGTTGCACCATGTCCTCCTGTTGGTCGTAAGAAGAGTTGTCGAAACCGCCGATTCAGAAACCGTAATGCCATACCGTCTACTGTTGTACTTGGCCATGCCAATCACGTCGATGTTGAAAAGGCTCAGAAGGAACCGACTATCGTGCTGGGAACACTCTCTGTGAATTCAGTACCAGCCTCTGTTCTCTTTGATTCTGGAGCATCGCATGCTTTTGTGTCCCAACAATTTGCTCAGTCACATGAGTTATACTTGGAGAAATTACCCACTCCTCTAATGGTTCAGTCCCCGAGATCCAAATGGCAAACCACAATGGTAAGCCCTCATAACCACATCGAGATTGGAGGTCTACTTTTTCCGGTTTCTCTCATTGTACTAGGACCTTCCGACATTGACATCATCCTTGGTATGGATTGGTTGAAAGCGAATAAAGCTTTGATTGACTGTGCTGCTAAGACAGTCCAGCTCACTCATCCTTCCGGCCAGATAGTCAGATACTCAGCTCAGACAGTTCAGAATGCCGAGGATCAGATATATGTTCTGAATGCATTGAATGCTTCACCTCTTGAAGGCATCGAGAACATTCCAGTTGTTCATGATTTTCAAGATGTCTTTCCGGAAGAACTTCCAGGCATTCCCCCTGCCAGAGCTGTCGAGTTTGTTATCGACTTGAAACCAGGCACTACCCCTATTGCAAAGCGTCCGTACAAGATGCCTCCGCATCACCTTATTGAACTTAAGGAAGAAATCGACAAGTCGCTTAAGAAGGGTTTCATCCGCCCCAGTTCATCTGCTTGGGGAGCACCTTCCCTCTTTGTCAAGAAGAAGGATGGTACGAATCGGTTGGTTCAAGATTACCGACCTATCAACCAAGCAACAATTCAAAATAAGTATCCGCTTCCCAGAATCAACGATCTGTATGATCAACTTGCTGGTTCCTCAGTATTCTCTAAGCTTGATTTGAGATTGGGATACCACCAGATCCGAGTTCGTGAAGAAGATATTCCGAAGACAGCATTTGTTACTCGCTATGGTTCTTATGAGTACACTGTCATGTCTTTCGGCCTGACTAATGCTCCAGCTACCTTCTCCCGGTTAATGAATTACATCTTCATGGATTATCCCGACAAATTCGTCGTGGTATATCTGGACGATATTCTGGTATATTCGAAGAATGAAGAAGAACATGCCGAACATCTTCGGCTTGTACTGGAGAAGCTGCGTGAACATCAATTGTATGCCAAGTATTCCAAGTGTGAGTTCTGGTTATCTGAAGTGACATATCTCGGCCATGTGATTTCGAAAGAAGGCATTGCCGTTAACCCAGAACGAGTTCAGGCTATTCTTGAATGGACTCCGCCGAAGAATGTCAAGCAAGTCAGAAGTTTTCTCGGCCTTGCAAGCTATTGTCGTCGCTTTGTCGAGAATTTCTCAAAGATTGCTAAGCCTCTGACTGATTTGCTTCACAAGGGCGTTAAGTTTGAATGGACAGAAAAATGTCAGGAAAGTTTTCAAACACTCAAAGACAAGCTGACATCTGCCCCAGTACTTGCTCCTCCAGATTCTCGCAAAGATTTTGTGATCTATTGTGACGCATCCCGTGAAGGACTAGGCTGTGTCCTAATGCAGGAACGTAAAGTGATTGCATATGGCTCTCGTCAGTTGCGTCCGCATGAAGAGAATTATCCGGTACATGATCTAGAACTAGCTGCTGTCATCTATGCACTGCAGTTGTGGCGACATTACCTCCTCGGTAATCGTTGCGAGATCTACACGGATCATAAGAGCCTGAAGTACTTGTTCACTCAACCATCTCTAAACCTCCGTCAGCAAAGATGGATGGAGACCATTGCTGATTATGATTTGGGTATTTCTTATACCCCTGGCAAGGCTAATGTAATGGCTGATGCATTGAGCCGCAAATCCTATTGCTGTGAACTTGAAGTCCAGCTAGAACAACCACTTCTGTATGAAGAGCTTCGGAAGCTAAATCTCGAGATAGTTCCTCAAGGATACCTATCAAACTTGGTTGTTGAACCAGACCTTGAGAAGGCTGTTAAGATTGCGCAAGCTAAAGATGCTGAAATTGGTCTGATGAAGAAAGATCTTCACCTGGAAAAATACAGGGATTTCTCATTGTCTGAAGATGGAACCTTGTACTTCAGAGACCGCATTGTCGTACCTCGCTTCGAGCTTATGACTGATAAGGTCATGAAGGAGGCACATGATACACCGCTGTCTATTCATCCGGGTAGCACCAAGATGTATCGTGATCTTCGTCAAAGGTACTGGTGGTCTAGAATGAAGCAGGATATTGCTCGTTATGTTGCTGAATGTGACGTTTGTCGTCGCATAAAGGCAGAACATCAGAAACCTGCAGGACTTCTTCAACCACTTCCTATTCCGTTGTGGAAATGGGATAGAGTGCAAATGGACTTCATTACTGGTCTTCCCAAGTCACAGAAGGGTCACGATGCTATTCTTGTCAACGTCGACCAGCTTTCCAAGGTTGCCCATTTTCTGCCTGTCAAGGAGACGATCACAGCTAAACAGTTAGCAGAGCTGTATATCTCCAGAATCGTTTCACTCCACGGAATTCCGAAGGAGATTAGTTCGGACCGTGGCAGTCTATTCACCTCCAAATTCTGGGAAAGTTTCCAAGAAGCTATGGGAACTCATATCACCTGGAGTTCAGCTTATCATCCCCAATCCCAAGGCCAAGTCGAACGAGTCAATCAAGTGCTCGAAGACATGCTGCGAGCTTGTGTTATATCTTTTGGCAAGAAGTGGGAAGAATCTCTCCCGTATGCCGAGTTCTCTTATAACAACAGCTATCAAGCCAGCTTGAAAATGGCCCCCTTCGAAGTACTATATGGACGTAAATGTCGGACCCCTCTGAATTGGTCAGAAACTGGGGAACGACCTCTTGTTGGTCCGGATATTATCCAACACACCGAAGAACAAGTCCGCATTGTCCGAGAAAATCTCAAGGCGGCTCAAGACCGCCAGAAGAGCAACTATGATCGCAAACGATGGGGTCTGACTTATCAACCAGGTGATCAAGCTTATCTTCGAGTCACTCCTATGAAGGGCACCCGTCGTTTCGGAATCAAGGGCAAGTTAGCTCCTCGCTATATTGGTCCTTTTCGCATAGTTGCCAGACGTGGACAGATGGCATATAAATTGGAGTTGCCGCCGCAATTCCCCCACATCCACGATGTCTTCCACGTGTCACAACTTCGAAAGTGCTTCAAAGAATCTCCGCACCGAGCAGTGGATCATGAGATGCTCGAATTGCAAGATGACTTGTCTTATAAAGAGCATCCGATCCGTATTCTCGATGAAGCTGAACGTCGGACTCGTCAGAAGGTTACCAAGTTCCTGAAGGTGCAGTGGTCGAATCACACTGAAGACGAAGCCACATGGGAACGCGAGGATAACCTCCGTGCTGAATACCCCGAACTCTTCCCCTCTACTTCTTAATTCTCGGGACGAGAATTTCTTTTAGAGGAGAATTTGTAACACCCCTTTTGTAATTGCTACAGTGATCAGCTAATGATACTGCCAGGTCATCTCCATTTGCAGTGCTTAATCACTTTGGTGAAATATTCAATTCAAATGCTATTCTGAAAAATCAACTCAATTTCAAAAGTGAAAATTAAAGTTGTTCCATACTTGTGGGAAAAATGTTCACATTATTGCAAATATTCCAAAACAATTATATGTTAAGGAATACAACATTACCTTGTTGGTAAAATGAGCAGTGGCAATTAATTCAGAGCATTTCAGCATTTTTAAAATGCTATCTCATTTATGGAAAATCCAAACAGAGTCAAATAATCTTCTAACTTTTTGTGGCACTGCTTAAAAGACACAAAGGAATTAATGGGACGCTTCCCATACTATTCCTAAGTGAATAGGGTGCTCAAATAAATTCTTTTCCTCTCTGTTTATTAAATAAAAAGAAAACAGAAAAATAGACAAAGAAAGAAAAGGCCGAAGCCACTTACCTGGCGCCGGCCCAGCCAGCCCACCTGCTACCTCCCCCCCCGTGTCGCCATCTCCTTGGCGCCGAACGCCCGCGCCGGTCGCCGCTCGCCACCGCGGCAGGAACGGGTGGGCGAGGGGATAAGCTCGCCCCGTCCATTCCCCCTGCCTCCTCCGTCGCTCTCCCCCTCACATCGCTCCTCTCCCCCTGGTCATTCATCTCTCCCTCCCTCGCTCTCCATCGCTCCCTCTCTCTCTCTCGTCGGTGCCCGAACGTCACCGCCGCCGACGCTCGATTCCTCGGCCACCGAGCCCCTCCAGCCCCGCCGACCTATCCAGAAGCTCCCACTCCATCGACTCCTTCGTCCGGTGCTGTGGGATTGAACTGGGGAGCGCCCTATCGCCGAGTCTTCGCCGTCTTCCACCTCGGGACCCGCCGCCGTTCGCCGTCGTCCCCGTCGTTTCTGCTGCTCCTAACCTGTCGCCGAGCCATCGTGTGCTCCTCTGGTGAGCACAGCAACATCTTCCCCCTGTTTTCCGCTCGGATTGCCGTCGCTAGCCGCTATCGCCATGGACGCCCGAGCCGAGCTTCGCCGCGGCTGCTGCTGCCATCGATGTGGTCACGGTCGCAAGCAACCAACCACGTCAGCGAGTTCAGTGCACCTCCAGGAGCCGAACGCGCTTAGCCTCGCCCCCCTCTTTGTTCCCATTCTGCCGATCCCGAGCACACCGTGCTCCGGCCGCCGCCAGTGACCATCGCCGCCGTCGCTCTAGATCGTTTCCGGCCACGTTCCTGGCATGAATGAACTCGCGACGCAAAGACCGATCGAACGGTGCCGACGGCACCCGATTTGGTGCTTCGTAGGCAAATTCCGGCGGCCTCCAGTGCCCTCCGCCGCGTTTCGCGTCAACGGCGATGAGCCGCCGGCCGCGCTGACCTGGCGAGCGTGTGGGGTCCACCCGGGTCACTGCCAGTGGGCCCCCACCGCTCATTTGACCGCGTTGACCACGGTCAACGCGCGTCACTGTTCACCTTAGCCACTGACGTGTGGGGCCCACAGACTTAATTAGTGCTAATCAAATAATTAGTGATCTGTTAATTAGTTACTGACACAGACATGTGGGGCCCCTAGCCTAATTAACCCCTGTTAACTTAAATTAGTTTCTGTTAAGCCCTCAGAGGCTGACAGGGGGGTCCCGCAGGTCAGGTTTGACCTGGACCGGCAGGTTTGACTCGCTGAAGTCATGGTGACGTCAGGCTGACGCAATAATCCTTTTTCTGTAAATAAAATTAATTCCAAAAAATCAATAATCTTTAAAAATTCATAACTTTTAATCCGTAACTCCGATGAAAAAACTTTATACATGAAAGTTGCTCAGAATTTCGAGATGAATCCGGATACGCGGTCCGTTCGTCCGTCACACGTCCCTAGCTATCCGAACATGGAACCGTCCTCCTCCGGTCATCTGTCTGACTAACGTCCGGAACCAGGAAAACATTCCCGAATGATCCCCTCCTTCACCGTTGTCGTGTATCACTACGATAGACCACCTCTAGCATCGCGTATCGTATTTTCATGCATATGTCGCTTCGTATTTACTGTTTTCCTCCCCCTCTTTTCCCTCGGTAGATTTCGGTGCCGACGTAGCCTCCGAGATCGACGCAGCTCCGGTGATTGGTTACAGTACTGACGACCTTGCCCTTGCCGCCAAGCAACCAGGCAAGCCCCCCCTTTGATCATCTCGATATCGCCTATTCTAATTCTCCAGCTTGCATTAGAATTATGCTACTGTTACTGTTTTTCCTATATCTGCTGCATAGCCTGTTTATTGTAGTCTACTGTTGATAACTGCCTTCTATCCTAAACTGTTTTAGTATAGACTGGGTAGAGCCCCATTAGTGACCCCCACTTTATCCCGACTGCCCCGCTGGAGTTTCAAAAGACCCGATCAACGGGATTGAAGATCAGCCCCGGCACTGCACCTCACTTTCCCCTTAGTTGCTCGACACTACTGGGTTACTATCGAGTGCCGAGGGTGATACCTCGACAGCACTTCTGATGATAACCTTGTAGGTTAGTTAACCGGTCGTGGTAAGCGAGGGTGATTCCTCCTACACCACCCCCCATACTGACAAAGCCGCGCAACACCTCACGTGTGGACCTCGAGGGTGATGCCTCCTACGTCCATCTTGATGTTACATCAGGTGGGAGTCCAACGAGGGTGATGCCTCGGATTCCCCTTGATATGGTGACCACACGGATGCCTTACATTACTGTTGATACTATTACTTAAAAGGCGGGTCGACCCCGAGGGGTACCCGCGAGTGATGGATAGTTACCCGTGAGTTATTCCACGAGGCGCGGCCGGGCATTCTTAGCCCTTGCAGCAAGTCCTCGAGACGGGGCGACGGGGTCACATCTTTCGTGAGTCTCTGCTCGTTACCGCAAGCCACTAGGACACTACGATTTGGATATATGATCTGAGCCGGCCTCTGGTCGGATAGCACTAACCATCACGTGGGCATAGTATGGGCGTTCTGCATCGTAACATCAGCCTAAAGCTCTGTCAGACGTCCAGTTCAGCATTGTGGCACGGTCGGATCGTACCGGCCTTCCGAGGCGGTGCTGGTATCCACCCTGCACACAACGACCCGGAGGGCGAGGGGCGATGGCCCAAGACCCCCTTGCGCTTAGGAGGTAGACCGGCGGGGACCTCTCTGCTGAGCTGTAGGTAGGGTTGCGGTGTGTCGTTTGGCCGAGGCCGGGCATGACCTAGGAAAGTGTGTCCGGCCGGAGTTAATTGAGCGTGGTGGGTAAGTTGGTGCACCCCTGCAGGGAAGAACACATCTATCGATAGCCGGTCCTACGGTAAAGGACACTCGGAGTTGTATCCCGATCGGTACAGTTAGAATTGGGATGTTACCTGGATATGTGACTCCGGGATCGCTTTCTCGCAGGGAGACGAGGAAGGATCTCTGGGCGAGACTGTTGCTTGCTACTACCTCTACTACTTTATACTATGCTGCTCTGTACTCTTCTATATGCTGCAAGACGCTCGAAGATGCTTGAAGATGCTGAAGATGCTAGTCTTCGAAAGGACTAGGCCTTCTCTCTATTCTGGCATTTCTGCAGCCCAGTCCACATATACAGCCATCCCTTGATAATGTTGCATATGTAGTGTAGATCCTTGCTTGCTGAGTACTTCGCAGTACTCACGGTTGCTTTGCTTTCCTTTTTCTCCTTTATCAGTTGTCGCGACCAGATGACGGAGCCCCTGAGATAGCTGTTCCACCATCGACTATTTCTACCACCCCGAGGACGGCTTCTACTTCTAGATGGCTAACGACCAGGAGTAGGTTCGGAGGGTCCTAGGCAGGAGGCCTACGCCTTTCGATCGTAGTGTTTCATTTTGGTTCCGCCTTTCTAAAGGCCTTTCTGTTTTCTTTTATATCTGTACTCAGATATCTGACGCTTCCGCTGATGCTTGTTTGTCATCAAGCTTATTTATTCGAGCCCTCGAGGCCCTGGCTTGTAATATATGCTTGTATGACTTTATGTATATTTTAGAGTTGTGTTGTGATATCTTCAAGTGAGTCCTTAGGCTTGATCGTGTGCATTTGCGTGTATGATTAGTGCACGATTAAGCCGGGGGCGTCACAAGTCACCAGCTCCCCTATCCGAACTCCATTAGTGTTTCCAATGCTCCTTTAGAGCTAGTTTTTTCTGATGTATGGGGGCCTGCCCGTGATTCCATCAATGGGAAGAATTATTATGTGAATTTTATTGATGATTTCAGCAAGTTTACATGGATTTACATTCTTAAGCATAAGTCTGAAGTGTTCAAAATATTTCATGAATTCCAAGCTCTTGTTGAAACACGCTTTAATCGCAAGATCATCACCATGCAGACCGATTGGGGTGGTGAATATGAACGCTTGAATTCCTTCTTTCGTCAAATTGGCATCACCCACCACGTCTCCTGTCCTCACGCACACCAGCAAAACGGGTCGGCCGAAAGGAAACACCGGCATCTTGTGGAAGTTGGACTTTCACTTCTAGCCCATGCCTCCATGCCCTTAAAATTTTGGGATGAGGCCTTTATAGCTGCCACATATCTCATCAACAGAACTCCTAGCAAAGTAATTAACCTTGAAACTCCTCTTGAACGATTATTTCAGGAGAAACCAAATTATCATGCTCTTCGCATCTTTGGTTGTGCATGTTGGCCGAACCTTCGTCCATTCAATTCTAAGAAACTTGAGTTCCGCTCAAAAAGATGTGTTTTTCTTGGTTATAGCAACCTTCACAAAGGATTTAAGTGCCTTGATGTAGCTGCTGGACGAGTGTACATTTCTCGTGACGTCGTGTTTGACGAAACTGTGTTTCCGTTTGCCTCACTAAACCCTAATGCCGGTGCTCTCCTCAGATCAGAAGTTCTTCTTCTTTCTGAAAATTCCACCACAAAACCTCTTGATCATGGGGATGAAATTAGTGCTGATCCATCGGTTAATTTTCATGCAAATCCTGCTGCCAATTTTGGAGGAAACCCTGTTTTGCGTCATGATTTTATGCAGCAACAGACAAATGCAGAACACGAGGAAGATTCAGGTGCTGGCACACCTGACGGCGACAGCACTGCAGGCGGCGATCCCGGAGAAAATCTCTCGTACGCCGCGGCCCCAGGCGGAGACAGCGACCCGTCCACGCGCTCGCCTACGCGTGCCGCCGCTGACAGTGGGCCCGCGGGGGACAGCCCTGCAGTGCACTCCGCACCAGGTGGGTCCGGGAGCGGTACGGGGGCCTCACCGAGCCGCCAAGTGGGGCGCTCCTCACCGCGGGCCAGCGGGCCTACCTCCAACCGCCAGGCGGCCCAATCAGCGCCTCGAGCAGACGCGGGATTGCAGCGGGCCCCCGACAGCAACTCTGGGTCCGATGCTGCCGCTGATCCTGTTGGGATCCGCCTCGGATCAGGTGCTGCTGCGGATGCTGCGGGATCTTCTGCGCCGGTCGCGGGATCTTCTGCGCCGCCTTCAACTACAGCTGTGTCCGAACCAACTCGACACACACGGTCACAGCACGGTATTGCTAAACCCAAAATACGTACAGATGGTACAGTCAGGTATGGTAAAACCAAGTTTGCTGGTCTTGCTACTACAGAAGAACCAAACAACCTACATGAGGCTTTTGAAAGTAAAGATTGGAAAAATGCAATGGATGAGGAATATGGTGCACTAATTAAAAACAAAACATGGCATTTAGTCCCTCCGGCCAGGGGCAGAAACATCATTGATTGTAAGTGGGTTTACAGAATTAAAAGGAAGGCTACTGGAGAAATAGATAGATGCAAGGCTAGGTTAGTTGCAAAAGGCTTTAAGCAAAGATATGGAATTGACTATGAGGACACCTTTAGTCCAGTTGTTAAAGCAGCTACTGTCAGACTTGTTCTATCTATTGCAGTATCAAAAGGCTGGAGTCTTCGTCAATTGGATGTGCAGAATGCGTTCCTACATGGCGTTCTAGAGGAAGAAGTGTATATGAAACAACCCCCTGGGTATGAAGTGAAGAACAAGCAACATTATGTATGTAAGCTTGACAAGTCTTTATATGGGTTGAAGCAAGCACCTAGAGCATGGTACTCCAGGTTAAGTGAAAAACTTCAGAGGCTTGGCTTCAAACCATCAAAAGCTGACACTTCGTTATTCTTTTATAACAAAGGCAAGATCACCATTTTTATGCTTGTGTATGTCGATGACATTATTGTAGCTAGCTCTTCACAGGAGGGAACTACAACACTATTGGAAGATCTCAGGAAGGACTTTGCCTTGAAAGATCTTGGTGACTTGCATTATTTCTTGGGAATAGAGGTGAAGAAGGTAAAAGATGGTATACTTCTAACTCAAGAAAAGTATGCGTCAGATGTGTTAAAACGTGCTGGTATGATGAATTGCAAAGTGTCGAATATGCCCCTATCCACGTCTGAAAAACTCTCTAAAGAAAATGGTGAACCATTGGGAGTTGATGATTCCACAAACTATAGAAGTGTGGTAGGTGCATTGCAGTATTTAACTTTGACAAGGCCTGATATATCTTTCTCTGTTAACAAAGTATGTCAATTTTTGCACTCTCCTACACTGGAACATTGGACTGCAGTAAAGAGAATTCTAAGATATCTTAGAGGAACCATGAGTACTGGACTCAAGTTTTCCAAGTCAACCTCTACTCTGGTGAGTGCCTTTTCGGATGCAGATTGGGCGGGCTGTCCAGATGATAGAAGGTCCACTGGTGGTTTTGCTATTTTCTTTGGGCCAAACTTGATATCTTGGAGTGCACGTAAACAAGCAACAGTGTCAAGGTCTAGTACTGAGGCCGAATACAAAGCCTTAGCAAATGCCACAGCTGAAATTATATGGGTTCAGATTGTGTTGGATGAGCTAGGTGTGACACACTCACCAGTTGCATGTCTTTGGTGTGATAACATTGGTGCCACTTATCTTTCAGCAAATCCAGTGTTCCATGCAAGAACAAAACACATTGAAGTTGACTATCATTTTGTACGAGAAAGAGTAGCCAAGAAACTGCTGGATATTCGTTTCATTCCCACCAATGATCAAGTTGCAGACGGTTTTACCAAAGCCTTATCATGGCGTAAATTGGAAGAGTTCAAGAGCAATCTCAACTTGGTAAGTTATGATTGAGGGGGAGTGTTAAACAATGTAACGTGTATGCGGTACAAGTATAAACCGTGTACACGTATAGATTGAGGTCGCGTTGCGTGAGTTGTACTCTAGGTGGTTTAGGGTTTGTTGAGATTGATCCTTATCTTGTATAGATCGCTAACTTGAGGATCAATCTGGTAACAACCTGAACCACCTCCCTTGTAATCTATTCCCCTATATATACACGCAACGCGTCCCTGCGAAAGCATACGCTTCAACCAATTTTACACATGGGTTTCCTGACGAGGCCGACGAGCGCGCTGCACACGCCGGGCGTCCTCGAGATGACGTCGATGGTGTGCCGGTCGGGGGACGAGGCGAGCTCGCGGAGGACGATGGCGGCGCTGGCCCACGCGGCAAGGTCACCATGGGAGAGCACCGAGACGAGGGTCTTGAGAGATGTCGGGGAGGCAATGTAGCACCGGGCCTCCTCGTCGAGCGGGAAGAACACGGTAAGGGCCGCCAAGATCTTCCCAACGCGCCCAATACTGCGGCGCTGGTGCCATACATGGGCTCACCGGTGAGGCTCTGGAAAGCCGAGGCGAGCAGCTGCGAGGAACCTGCGGTTGCGGTCGCTCTCCTACCCGATAGCCCTGGCCCCGGCAGCCACCTGCCAGCAGGCCGCCGCATTCCCGCACCTTGCGGCGGCGGACACGGCGGCGAGCGCCTCAACGGCGTCGGCCTCCCGTCAACTTCCCCACAGGGGTCAACCTCCTAAGTCGTCGGCGGCGTAGTCCATGGAACCGACGGCTGTTGCGGTGGCAGAGGCAAGCAGGTCGTACAAGGGCGGCGTGCATTGGCTGCGCGACGACGACCGAGACGAGCGTCGGACGACGATGCAGATGGGCAGTTGCACACGAGTGTGGGGGCGGCGGCGGCGATTTTTCTCACGAGATCGAGAGAGAAGATGGATCAGAGCATCTCCAACAGCCTTTGTATATTTGCACTCACTTGCTATTTTACAAATCTTGGTCAAAAACCTTCTCCAACAGCCTTTGTATAAGTGGTCCCCTATTTTTTTTTACAAAGCTTGCTATATTTGCACCCACACTTTGCATATTTGCCAAGCCAAATGTCACTTTGTAAATTTTTAGCAAGCCTCCTAAAGCCTCACTTTGTCTCAATGACAGATGGGTCCGTGTACTAGTGTGTGTGCTGCGCGTGCGCTGTGTGTGTGCGTGTGTACGTGTACATGTTTTTTTTGTACGTGTACGCGTGTGTGCTGCATGTGTATGTGTGCGCTGCATGTGTACGTGTGTGTGTGCGCGCGCGCGCTGCATGTGTACGTGTGTTTGTGCGCGCGCTGCATGTGTGTGTGCTGGCGAGCACCAAGAACCGACAACATTTGAACGGTTCATCCAATTTCATCATGAAATGCGTGATTGGCATACTCATATGCGTGGTTGAGCACATGTGAAGTCACATTGGCAACCAGTAGATGTATACTTTTCATGTGTCGAATTTCAATTGAGTTGTAAAACTATTTGATTAGGTTTTTATTCGGATGTGAAACTATTTGATTGTAAAGCTATTTGCACTGTTTAATATATTTGGTTGTAAAACTATTAGCATATAGTTCAAAAATATATCCATAGAGGCTTCAACCGGCGGTGGCGGACAAGATGCGTCCATGCGTAGGGCGCACGGCCGGCACATGCAGGAAAATGACCGGACGCCGTCCCATTATCCTATCCAAATAGACAAAATCCAGACAAAAAAAATGTCCGTTTGGGTCATGCGTTAGAGTTGGCCTTACACATCCAGCCGTCCATGCATAGAATAAATTCGTACCATGATCGTACATAAAGTGTCTGATGTGCAGTAATTCCGGTGTACGTGCGAGTGCTGCATGTGCACGTGTGTGTGCGCTGCATGTGTGTACAGTGTACGCGTGTGTGTAAGTGTACGCGTGTGTGCATGTGTATGTGTACGCGAGTTGTGCTAGTATACATATACATGTACGTATGCTAGTGTGCAATGTGTCTATGACAAACTGTCCCCACATGTCATTGTGTGTTTTGTGCAAATATAGCAATCCAATATACAAAGGCTACCAAAGTAAAAAACATGTTGGCTTTGTAAATCTTCTCTCTCCTCTTGCTATAACAAGTTTTTAGCAATTCAATATACAAAGGCTATTGGAGATGCTCTCAGGAGCGAGAGGTGGGGGAAACTGGGAGAGGATACGTGGGACGTGTGACGGTAGTGGGTCGTGGTTGTTTATTATCTTCCCTAATAATAAAATACGGATTGATTTTGTCGGATTCACCGTCGCGTCCTTCTTACACAAAGGTCCATGCGGTTTTGGTAATTCAACCATCTGCCCGTCCGTCCGTCAAAAATATTGGTTTAATTCGGTGTTCTCTTTCGTGTCTGACTCATACACGTACCTCCATCTAGACAGTTCCATGGTTGGGTTTTATACGTACGTACATTTTTTTTCTGTAGTGTCAAACTAGTAATACCCTAATCCCTACGATAAATATCAGAGAAGAGGGAGGCGGTCGATACCGTAGAGGTGGAGAAGCAAAACACGAAACGGCGGGCCGATCCCACATGGATGACGGAGCGGCCGGAGGAGGAGAAGCAACACGCGAAGCGGCCTGTCGAGGAGGCGTGCGGAGGGCGATCCCATGGGGAGAGCGGAGCGGCCGGTCGAGGAGGCGCGCTGAGGCCGATCCCACGTGGACGACGGAGCGGCCGGTCGAGCAGGTGCATGGAGGCCGATCCCATGGGGACGAGGAGAAAACGCCTGGAGGCACGCGGACACCGGGAAAGGAAGGCGAACCCATCCAAGAGTTACGTACCAGTCGGAAGAGATTGGACGCGCGGCTGTGCTGCGGTTGGAGTTACGGACCTTTGGGCACTCAACTAGGATGGACAGGCGCTGTACGTGGTGGCGCTGTGTTGTTCGCCGACATTGTCCTACACTCCTCCGCTCGCGGGCATGTGGAACGGGGCGCGCAACCCAGGTCGGGGCGCTTAATCCGAACACAAGGCCGAGATAGCTTCATCCAGACCATGAGTTCAAGGTAACGCTTGTGTACAAAGCTAGCTACCTAAGCTTTCGTATCTGCTTCCTTGCGGACAGATTGACGAGGAACAGGCACTCGTGAGGACCAGAGCTACCGATGCACGCGACGCCGGCTCCACTGCACACGGCGGATGGCGCAGACCACACAGGTTGTCGCCTGAACTGTCTTGTCTCCTGATCATGAACATTTTACTTATCCTTCCTCTGCATAATTGAACAAAGGGTTATGATCATTGTATAGACTTCTTAAAGCATTGATTATATTTCCGACCTGCACATTAGTTGAAACACAATTACACTACGTATATTTAGTGAATTTGCATACTATTATTGTTTGAGTAGAAGAATATTTCCCAACTTTAAATTGTCTATCAGAATATAATGATGTTGATTCCTTTGATATGTGGACTGGCAAAAGTGATTATATTTTTCATGACTGCTTTGTGCTATTTTCCTTTCTACAATATTTATTGCATCGCGTGTACTGAGAGGAGAGCTTCAACAATCTCAAGTTAGTATTTTTTTTTAGCATGGAAGAAGATGGTATGCATTTATTTGATTAATATGTAAGTAAACAATAGTAAAACCGTGTATCTTACATTCTAATTATACTCATGTATACATTAATGGGACATGTCATCCGCAGATGAAAAAAGAGGCACGCGGATGCAGCATGCTATAATGTAATGGCCAACCTCGTCACCTTGGAATTGATCATGTTTACCATGATTAGGTGGAATACATGACCATCATCGACAAACGGGAGAAGTGTTTACCGTGATTAGGTGGAATACATGACCACCATCGAAGAACGGGAGAAGTGAACAAGATCGATGTGTCGCTAGGTATGTGCAAGGATTTTGTTCACCCGTTGCAACGCACGGGCCTTTTTCTAGTCTTTACCTATTAATAAAGCACGGATTAAGTCTGTCGGGTTCACCGTCGTGGCTTTTTTTGCAAAGGAGTCCCTGTGTTTTTTAGTATTCAACCCGCAGTCCATGATAAGTGAAAAACGATTCGCGCGTTGTATCGGACTTGGCTTGTTGTAAAAAAAATTACGCACGGGCGATCAGGTCTCCTCCTCTTCTCGCGACCGACGACCCCTGTTCCTCCTCCTCCTCTCCTGTGCTCGATCTCAATCCCGCACATCTTCTTTCAGCGTGGGCAGCCTCCCCAGTCCCCACACATCCGCCCCCGCTCCAGCTGCAGGTCTTCCTCCAGACGACGACGCCGGTGCCAAAGGAACCCACATCCCAACTGGAAGGTAGATCCCTAGACCCAGATCCCCTCCCTTTGCAGTCCGGCGGCGGGGCTGGATCCGGTCGATGGGGCGACCTGCAGGCAAGCGGCGGCGGCTTGGGACGGCGGCGAAGCTGCAACTTGGGCGGTGCCATGGCTCCTTGTGCAGAGAAAACGAGACGAGGGGGAGGTCAGGGAGGAGCAGCAGGAGGAGTGAAGGAAAAGAAGGCGGCGGAGAAGGCCCTGCTCCCCGGAGAGCTCGATCGGCGGCGACGAACTCCGAGCCGCACGTTCTGGCGACGGAGGGCTGGAACCTGTCGATGGGGAGACCTGTAGGCGAGCGGCGACGGCGGTTTGGGACGGCGGCGAAGCTGCAACTCGGACGGCGCCATGGCTTCCTATGCAGAGAAAACGAGACGAGGGGGAGGTCAGGGAGGAGCAGCAGGAGGAGTGAAGAAAAAAAGGCGGCGGAGAAGGCCCTGCTCGCCGGAGAGCTCGACTGGCGCCGACGCTCGCTGTAGCGGGAATATGCTCGGGCGTACCGGCATGAGAGCTGCGGTTGGTGGGAATTGGCTGCGGGCATAGGAACCGTGGATTGATCCCACGTACACACAGGTACTATAAATTTTCCCCTATGCTTCTTCTATATTTCGTTTTGAGCTGATGGGTCCGAGATGTGGCAGCACTTCTCGGCTCTACAAAATCCATGGCTCAAGTGCGTGTCCCGGGGTCCCAGCCTCCATCACTTCTTCAGTTCCGGCTTGCTTCAAGAACAAAAAATTTCTGTGTGGAAGACCACTAGCAGAATTGAATGTTGTATGCACCTTCATCTTGCAGTCCAATTACTTGGATTATTTGGGACAAATTCCTTTCTTTTTAGGATACATGCTTGTACTGCCTCTATCATAAATTGCACATGAGTTGATTCCGAGTTTAGACAGCTAGCAATCAATCGCTCTGAAGGTATTGCTCTTTTATTTTATTTCAAATCATGAGGAAATGGGTTCAGATATGTGACTACTCTATGCTGTACTAACTACTCTATGTTGTACTATGTTGTACTGACTAATCTTAGAATTATATTTGGTCCAGGATTAGTACATCTGTTAATTCTCAGAGCACCTTTGGATCAGATATACACACGCTATTCACCTTCATAGGATGGGGGGCACGTTCAGGAAGCTATGAATCAACTATGAAACTGCTTGAACAAAAAGGCTAGAATTGCTGTATTTCAGAAAGCTATGACTATATTTCAGAAACTTTGAGCGACCGACTGATCTAATTTGCCGCTATCATTATATTTTAGGTCATCATATAAGTGCACCGACATGTAACATGGTACAATCATGTTGGTGTACTCATGAGAGGTATGCACTAAAACTAATATTTATTCCGATTAGCCTTTTTATTTTGAGATCACACCTCACAGTCGTGGGCATGAAGCAGAAGTTGCGTCACATGCTCCACATCCTATCAGCGGACTTCCAAAGACTACAAGGATGCGGATTTGTTGATGATGGCTACAGATGTTTCCAAGTAAGGCGGTCGTGCCATGAGGTCATGCATTGGCTCCAGTCCTTCTTTCTGGTAAATACCTTCACTTCAAGTAATTTCCACCTTTGTTTCTACATATGTCATGTTGAGTAGTTTTTCTGAAACATACACACTTAATTATAAATATGCCTTCCTGTCAATTTTTTTTCATAAATATGCCTTTCTTTAAACACATCGTAAACTATAGCCAGAGGACCGACTGGTTCATGCAACTATCGTTTGCTCCATAGTGAAGTGCCATTGTTTGCTCTCTACTGAAGCATAGTCACTAGGCGAGACCAATGTGGAATTAGGAGGAGCTAACAATATGTCTTGAATTAAGATAGTATTAGTCAAGAAATTCATTAATCTTAGCCACTTCTTATGGGTACATGAGAACTTCAAATTTTCATCCGTTAAAATTTGTTTTTGTGACTGTTTGGACTAATTCATGTGCAGAATTGATATTTCCAATTAGACTGATTTATTGTAGTTTTATCAAGGGCTATAGTATATTAAGATGTGGGCATTATGTGCATTACTTAGCATGAATGGATATTTTTAAACAAATTTGTATGAAACTTGTACATGTATCATGGTTGAACACTGCAATGTAGAATTAATCATTTTAAACCAAATACCATTTAATCATTGATCAATATTTTTCCCGTTGCAACGCACGGGCATGTTTCCTAGTTTTTTTAATTGCGCGAAGGAAGGCTTGCTTCGAGGGAACGTGGGCTGCTCCTGTGATCTTTTTGCGATCACGACAACGACGACTGCAAATCCCCCTTTAATAGTAGATATCGGACATGCGCAACATCTTCTTGACCAGCACCGGCACGACCAGCGCGTGCGCACGCACGGACTCGAGGCCGGTGTCGGCACAGGACGCCGTCCAGCACGGCCAGTGCCTTCTCGCTCGTCCTCTTGTCAGCGTCCAGGACGAGCTCCACAACGATGAGCACTGCCCCTAGCTCGGCGAAGCTCGCGGCCCCGCGGTTGCTGCCGGAGACGAGGTAGTAGGCCGTGACGAGCACGGCCTTGGTGGCCTGCGGGGACATGGGTTTCCTGACGAGGCCGACGAGCGCGCTGCACATGCCGGGCGTCCTCGAGATGACGTCGACGGTGTGCCGGTCGGGGGACGAGGCGAGCTCACGGAGGACGATGGCGGCGCTGGCCCACGCGGCAAGGTCACCGTGGGAGAGCACCGAGACGAGGGTCTTGAGAGATGTCGGGGAGGCAATGTAGCGCCGGGCCTCCTCGTCGAGCGGGAAGAACACGGTAAGGGCCGCCAAGATCTTCCCAACGCGCCCAATACTGCGGCGCTGGTGCCATACACGGGCTCACCAGTGAGGCTCTGGAAAGCCGAGGCGAGCAGCTGCGAGGAACCGGCGGTTGCGGTCGCTCTCCTACCTGATATCCCTGGCCCTGGCAGCCACCTGCCAGCAGGCCGCCGCATTCCCGCGCCTCACGGCGGCGGACACGGCGGCGAGCGCCTCGACGGCGTCGGCCTCCTGCCAGCTTCCCCACAGGGGTCAACCTCCTAAGTCGTCGGTGGCGTAGTCCATGGAACCGATGGCTGTTGTGGTGGCAGAGGCAAGCAGGTCGTACAAGGGCGGCGTGCATTGGCTGCGCGACGACGGCCGAGACGAGCGTCGGACGGCGATGCAGATGGGCAGTTGCACACGAGTGTGGGGGTGGCGGCAGCGATTTTTCTCACGAGATCGAAAGAGAAGATGGATCAGGAGCGAGAGGTGGGGGAAACTGGGAGAGGATATGTAGGATGTGGGACAGTAGTGGGTCGTGGTTGTTTATTTATTTTTAATTGCGCGAAGGAAGGCTTGCTTCGAGGGAACATGGGCTGAACGTGGGCTGCTCCTGCGATCTTTTTGCGCGCAAGGTCATACCGGTGGGGAGTCGAACCATCATGACGACGACGACGACTGCAGATCCCCCTTTAATAGTAGAGATATGTTAAACAAGTATTTAAAAAATGTCAATCAAGCGTTTTGAAAAATGTGGAATGTGTATAGAATAATGTTGACCATGCATGAAAAAAATGTTGGAATCTTTTGATCATGTATATGAAAATATTGATCAAGCATTTAAAAAAATTAAACAAGTATTTGAGAAATATTCGATGTGTGTAGAAAAAATGTTTACCATGCATTAAAAAAATGTTAATCTTGGATTTGAAAAATGTTGATAAATCATTTGAAAAATGTTAAATGTTCATAGAAAAAATGTTGACAATGTATTAGAAAAATGTTAATCTTGTGTATTTTAAAATATTAATCAAGCATTTGAAAATTGCTTAAAGTGTGTATAGGAAAAATGTTGACCATGTATACGAAATATTTTAATCTAGTATTTAAAAAATGTTAATCAAGTCCTTGAAAAATGTTTAAAATGTGTATATAAAAAATGTTGACTATGTATTTAGAAAATATTAAATTTGTATTGGAAAAATGTTAAATGTGTATTAAAAAATATTGTTGACATATAAAAATGTATAGTGAAAACCAAAAGAAACAAAGAAAAGAAAAAAAGAAAAAGAAACAAAATAAACCAAAAATTAAAATTAAAACTAAAATCGAAAAAATAAATGAAAAAAGGAGAAGAAAAAAGGAACAAAAACATCCCGGAAAAAAAAAGAAAAAACAAAACCAGTGAAACCTGGGCTCATTTCGCCTCAAGTACATTCCGCCCTACTACTTGATCATAATAATGACGCTAGCCCGGTGGCTAGTACCGTCGGAATCTGCTTCCTCGGTATGTGCTCCATATAAAAATATCTAAAAAGACTTGTATTTAGAAAGTGAGGGGGTATTTAGGCTGGTTGTAATGGGGAGTATGATACAGTATCATACATATGATACTAGTGTATGATACTACCTCCCTAATGCATAGTATCATATACTAATACCATGTAGTACTTTATTTATCGCCATGCATGACTTATAGTAGCATAGCATTTATTATGATACGGTATCATGATATGATACTCAACCATCTTTTTCTTTATTTAAATATATGACATCTCATCAAAATTGCCTAATTGGCATGCATGATACTACTAGCTATGATACTCCCATTACGACTAAGACCATAGTTCGACTCGCACCCGCGGCGTTCCCACAGCGAGAATTCCTTCGGTCTCGCTTAATGCGAGAATAGCATTCGCGTTCGCGCTGTGGGGGTGGTTTGATGCTGCCTCCCCGAGCTAGATATTGGGGGTCAAAACAAAAGTGTATCATTGCTGTCTTTTTTATTCACCATCATAATGTTAGATTGATTGAATCATATAACTAGTAGAAATTCAGCAGAGGCAACAATTGAAGACAAGAAAGTAAGTATACACCAGCTGAACACAAGAAAGTGTTGATCGATCATGATCATGACCTGGGCGGCTTCTCGAGGAGAGCAGAGAGGTAGACCTCGTCCTTGGACTTGAAGGAGACGACCCAGCGGTGTTTCTTGTACCTGAACTGGAGGAACATGTACATGTAGTCGTCGAGGTCCCTTCGCGCGCAGGCGAACCTGTCGACCCAGAGCAGGCCGCCGGGGCGGAGCACGCGGTCCCAGTCGAAGAGCACGAAGTCCAGCAGCTGCAGGTCCACCCACCCCTCGAAGAACCCCGCCGTGTGCACCATGTCCATGGTGTTGTCGAAGAAGGGCAGCCGCTGGCTCATGGTCGCGTAGAGCGGCACCAGCCCCCGCAGCGCCACCGTCTCCGCGAACGGCGCGCCCAGGTTGAGCGCCGCCGACACGATGGTCACGCCGCGCTCCCGCATGCGCGCCGCGAAGCTGCCTGTGCCCACGCTCACGTCCAGCCCGATCCGCACCTCGCCGGGCTTCACCGCCAGCACCTCGTCGATGCGGAAGTCGGCCAGGGAGGTGGTCGTCGACGCGTTGCGGCTGGCATTGACCCACCGCCGCTTCTCCCGGTCCATGTCGAAGCACCCCACGCACCGGCTGTAGCCGGGCCGTGGGTTCTTGGCGGACAGGCACCGGTAGCCGCGGCAGTGGTAGCGGCTCCACCGCACGTTGCCGTCGTCGGGGAGCTTCCACAGCGACTCGTTGATGGGCAGCGGGCGCTGGAACAGCTTGGAGGCCCGGGCGAGGCAGCGGCGGCGCGGCAGCGGGTCGCAGCCGCCGAGCATGAGGCGCTGGCCCAGGTCCCAGTCGTCCGGGCAGTAGGAGCCGACGTCGTAGCTCATGTACTCGTCCAGCTCCCGCCGCATCAGCACGCAGGCGTGGCCGATGGTGCCGTACGTCCGGTTGGTGCCGTACACGTTGGGCCGGCCCTCGCGGTTGACCTTGGTGGTCACGTACTTGCGCGTCTCCTCAGCCATGAAGAAGTTGACGAGCGGGTCGACGACCGGGGCGTCGTCGCCGCCGTCGGGGTCGGGGCGGGGGATGCGGATCAGGCGCAGGGAGATGTGCGCGCCGTAGAGCGGGTGGATGACCTCGTCCTCGAGGAACCGCCTGAACTCCGGCAAGGTCATGTTCTCCTGCTTGCTGTGCGCCCTGCCCTTCTTGGTCTTCTTGCCGATCTTGAGCGCCGTGGCCTCCAGCTTGTCCTGGAGCTCGGCGAGCTGGACGAGCACGTCGTCGACGCGGTCCGCCAGCGCGCGGATGTCGAAGCCGGCGTACCCGTCGGCGCCGACGGTGTGGAGCCTGGCGCAGTTGGCGGAGTCGTCGAGCCCCGGGAGGAAGGAGTCGGTGGTGTAGAAGCGGTGGAGGCTGGCCATGCTGATGCAGATCACGAACACGCCCATCACCAGCTGCATCGCCACCATGAGCCGGCTGAACCGGCACCGCGCCAGGCAGAAGAACGCCTCCATCGGCGGATCAATGGACGTCGTCCGGCGCGGCAAGCAAAGAACCAAGCGGAGCGCACGGTGCCAATGGTGTGGAAATTATCTTGAGCCCTCTTGGTTCTTGGAATTCACTCCATTGGCTAAAGCTTTTGGCCATGGATTGGCATGGCACTGCTTGATGGGTTGCCAGCGAGTGCTTATCTTAGCGCGCACTCCACTCGCGAGGCTCGGATCTCCATGGCTATGCATTTCTTTATCGGCTAACATGTCTGTGTATGCAATTTTGTAGAGAAAGCTACTACTTGAACGGGAAGCAGAGTGTAATTTCAGGTGTTGACGAATGAAAAGAGACTATGTTTGGTCCGGCTGTACTCAATTGCGCGGCATAAGCAAGCGCACCGGCAATTTGCATTTTTCCATTTTTATTAGGGGCTGGCTCAGTCCGACTGAGTCAATAAAACTCAGCTCTTACTTTGCCGTCCAGAAACACGGATTGTTAAGTTAAAAAAGGTTACTGATGATAAATATTGATTCGGTATTCTAAATGTTTATAAACTTTTCTATTAACTTGATCAAAATTTTCACTGCTTGACAAAATCTATTCCAGAGTTAACACACGAACATGCGGCAGCTCGGCTCGCGCTACGGGCTCCCTACCGTTCGATCTGCCGCACAAAATCACGCGCGCCGTGCACTACTTTTTGGTTGTTAACATCATGTGCACGGTGACAACATGGCACAACCGTCGCATTGAATAATCGCCACACTGTAGGTGCGTCCAAAATCTTTTTTCTCTCAAAATCATATACATACATAAGAGTCATTTTCACTGACTTATTTATCTCAACATGCACGTATACCACTTCACCATATAATTATACATGAGATAAGGTCCACCTAACATGCAATCTTGCATGAAAAAAAACCCACCACAACATTCATTCATGCATAAAAATATGTTTTCCATTTAATTATTCTGTTTTTCAATAAATATTTTATAACTAACATAATCAAATATAATAAATCATATGTATTTTTAATTTTAGTTCTCATGGTATCAATCCAAATTTTCAACAGGCAATTCCTAGCAAGGCACGGGGTATCCTCTGGTACAAACTATATTTTGAGATGGAGGAAGTCTTGCACAATAAGTTCTCATGAACTTCGACTAAATAAGGTTCTGATAAACTTAATTGTTTGAGATATAGTTAGCAAACTGAGGGATTTTCTGTAAAGTTGTTAATACAAGTACCCAAACTCACGAACTGATGGAGATAGCTGATTTTTTTTATGTCTTCGAGAGTTCTAGAGTAAGGACATAAAGTGAGGTTGATTGATCTACAAATTCATTCAAATCTGAGTACTAAAATTGGGTGCTTGGAGCTTTCCTGTTGGCTCGTGCTTTGTACTTCATCTTTATAGTAGAAAATTGCTAGACAATGCCCATGGTTTTCCCCACAAGGGTTTCCACTTCAATTGGTTGGGTCTCCCCTTGATTTGATGTTTCTTTTGTCATATTTATTGCTACTCAAGTTCTTGCTTTCTATTGGTACATACTCCCTACTTCACAAATATAAGATGTTCTGGATATTTTAAAATGGACTACATATATGCTAAAATGAGTGAAGAAGCACACTAAGACGTGTCTATATACATCTGACTAAATCAGGAAAAAGTTATAACAGCCTATATTTATGAACGGATGGAGTACTACTCAAGTATGGTATTCTTCAGATGTGTTGACACCAGAGACATGACATACATGAAGTTTTTGATATGTTGATCATTATATTGGGATATTGATGTTTTATTAAGTGGTTGTTGCAAGTGTATTGTTAACTTGGTGCTCGTGGATTTCATGATATGCTTCTGTTTTTTTACATGCACACACAAAGTGTTCGTTGAAATACTTGTGAAGAATTAGCTTGCTATTTTGATCACCTTTTTCGCCCCCTTTACCCTCACAACTGATCAATAACTTATGCTTATTTTGTACTTCATGAATCTATATGTCTAGATGCAATGATTCTCAAATTTGTTGTCGCATCTAGAGATCTTGGTTAATTCCTTTAAATTCTAGAGATATGGGTTCATAGTCTTGTTTATTGTGCATAGGAATTTGAAAACTAGGTTCAAGTGGATGTTAGAATTATACATTCCTTTGAACCAAACACATGAATAGTGTCACCCTAAAAAATAATCCCATTCACATGTTATTCCTTCACTTTTCCTTTAACCAAAGAAATCATAAGATCCTCAGTGGCACAGTAAAAATCTAACTATACATTTTTCATGTGGTTTGACTTTGATTTGACCGTGTTTATTAAGATTTTCGGTGTTTTTTCAATTTACTATGTGAATCAAACACCCAAGTTAACACAAATCATGTGTTATCCTATCCTCTATTGATTCCTATCCTATTAATGTATTTTGTTTCTATTTCTTTGTTTTTTTAATGCTGCGAAACAAACAAGCCTAAGTCATTTCGATTGTTCGAGATAGCCCATGACGCCAAGATGATAATGTTCTTGAGCCGGTCTCAATGAGGGTCAAATGTGTTGGTCAAATATCTGAATGAAGGAGAGTAAAATCTGATTTAAACCTTAAGGTTATAGAGTTAGTCGCAAATGAACCATCACCTGTAAATCCCTGAAGTTTATACCCTGTTCTATCTAATCCTGGTCGTTTTTAACCTTGTGGTCATATCCAAACAAGGATTTCCTACGTCGCATCGGGAAAGACCGGGATGGGTGGATTAGGCCATGTGTGGGGTTCACTTGTCAGCTGGGCCGGAGGCTGCACGAGCAGCGACAGCGACTCCGACCATCTCGTCGACCTTCTTGTTTCCGTCATCATGGCACTATCTGCAAATGTAAACTGGCGGCGTCCACGCGGTTGCTTCGGTTCGGAGCTGTTGCAGCACGAAGAGGCAGAAGAAGACGAGGTGCGGAGCAGCTGTGCCGGGGGGCAGCGAGGGAGGAAGAAGGCGCCTGGTGCGGCGCCGATGGGTGCAGCACTGTGGCCTCTTCGCGTGCTCACACATGTGCCAGGGGTGCATGGGTGTGCCGCTGTATGGAGACCCAGCCAGCGACGAGCACTGCGTACATGATGCAGAAGAGGAAGTAGATGGTGAGATGGTGGGCGGCGCAGAAGCCCCGGCGGATATGTATGCTCACTCGCAGGTGCCCAGGCTCGACGGCGCCACGCGGTGGCTGGCGAGAGGCGCGACAGCCCGGCCGATGCAGGAACCAGCGAGACGGCCGACAACGTCGCCGGCGAGGAGCAGTGGTAACCTGGCCGGCTTTAGTGCGTGCGCACGTACGCGTACACGCGTATCTTTTTTCTTTGCGTAGCACGCACACGCATACCTCTGTGCTGAGCTAGCTAGCGTACATACACTGCCTACAATTGATCCGGCGTCCACGCAAGAAAAACGACCGGCAGGCGCACGGTACTGTATGTACTGCCACGCACCATGTCATGCATGCATGCATTCGTCTTTTCCTAAAAAAAAAGTTAGCAAACCCGGTCTTCTCTATTTTCCGAGTCAATAAGTTGATCGACAGTACCAAGTGTTGTACCCCCTGGTACAACGGTGGGGGACAAAGTGGATAGACCGGGATCCAACGATCCTCCCATATAGAGATGGTAGTGCCATCGCTCACATTTTTAATCAAACCTACTATGAGCGCCTCCCTGCCAGCCATAATAGCTCGCCAGATCGCTAAAGCAGATTGTGGAACAGAAGCTTCCATAAACTCACAATCAGAAAAATAGCGCCCCTTCATGACCCTTACACACACAGAGTTGGGATTAGTAATGAACCTCCATCCGTGTTTGCCTAGCAGCGCCAAATTGACAATTCAAGGTCACGAAAACCCATGCCACCTCAGGCCTTTGGAGATACGAGTTTGTCCCATGCCACCCAATGCAATGATCTGTGGTCAAGGGAACCACTCCACCAAAACTTTGCCATACTAGCTATAAGGCTTTTACACGCCTTCTTTGTTAGCTTGAAGCAACTCATACTGAACTCAGAAAATTAGACATGGCGGCAAGAGTTGATCCGTAACTTTTTTATCCCACCAGAAGCCGAAGCCATTCTGGATATCCCCCTGCGTTTTGGTGGTGGTGATGATTTTCTTGCTTGGGCCCATGAAAGAAGTGGCATCTACTCTGTTAAAACTGCGTACCGTGCTCTCATGACTCGGAAAGAGCGAGCTGCTCTAGAGGAAGGGACGGTCACCAATACCTCACAGACCGATGAACAGATGTGGAAGCTACTATGGAAGCTCAAGGTTTTGCCGAAGGTGCGTGTATTCCGGTGGCGAGTTGTCCACGGTATCCTACCAGATGAGTGCACCCTTCGGCGTCGTCATATCAAAGTCATCAGTAGATGCAATATATGTCTTGCGATGGATGAGGATCTGATGCACGCTTTAGTGCATTGCTCTCATGCCAAGTTGTTTTGGGAACAAGCGCATGTGTTGTTTGGCATTCGAAGACCTCGCTTGCACCCAAATACATGGTCTCGGGATTTTTTATGTGATGGGCAATTCTCTGGCAATGAGAGGGCTGTGATGATCTCTGTCATGTGGTCTATATGGCATTCAAGAAACAGGGTTACTCATGATGACCAATAGCTCGACCCATTCACTTCGGTTAAGCGCATCAGGGAGGATCTGGCATTGCTTGATATACCCCAGTCTCATGCTTCCATTCTTCCTGGACATGGCTGGGTACCGCCTGATGTAGGGGTTGTTAAGATCAATACGGATGCGGCTTTGAGCATGGATTCCGACAAGGTGGGCGCAGGCGGAGTTGCGCGTTCCAGCACTGCTTTACTTGGCGCTTGGAGTAAACCCCACTTGGGGGTCTCTGATCCGTTCATTGGTGAGACGATGGCGCTGCGAGATGGGGTGATCTTTGCAAACCTATGTGGATTCTCACATGTGATCATGGAAACAGATTGCCTGGAGATTGTTAATCTCTGGAAAAGTCGCCACTATAGCTTGTCTGTGGTGGCACCAGTATTATTAGAAATTAGAGAGCTAGCTTCCTCTTTTTCTTCTTTTGACATTCAACATGTAAACCGATCAGCCAATGTACCGGCTCATCTTTGTGCAAAACATGCATACTCTGACGGTTACCGAAAGTTGGCCTGGTTCGAGACCCTCTTTCCTGCTCACCAGCTTGTTAGCTGATGATGCCAGGAGTTCGTTCGTTGAATAAAGCTCTCTGATTGGAACGCAAAAAAAAAAAAAAAACCAGTCTTCCCTGCCACGTCATCAAATTCACTCCTAAAAGAGCATTAAGGTTAAAAATGACCGGGATTAAAGAAGCTAGGGCATGGACTTCAGGGATTTAGAGATGAGGATTTGTCTCTGACCAACACTACAACTATAAGGTTTAAATCAGACTTCACTCGATGGAGGACCAAGGTATATATTGCCGGCAAGCGAAAGAAAAAATGGCAGTTAAGCGACTCGTTTGACACCTTTTTTACGAGCCATTTGACGATGTTTCTTACCCAGACTGATATTTCAGAGTAACCCAAATTGTTACTATGAAATATGACGCCACGGAGGGAAAAAGGCAGCGATCGTGCGGTGGTCAAGGGAGCTGCTTGAGATTGAAGGCATATGCCAGACCACCTTTTGCACCATTTTATCAGTAGCACGTCTTCAGCTCAGTGTACAAAAAGATCGTCTTCAGCTCAGTGTTGTATAGAAGAAATTCAAATATGTACATCCTGGATGCTGGTAAATTCTACTAGTATGCTATTCAAAACACGCACAGTCTGTTGTCTGTGAGAGTAACTAATTAATGAGCGCTTCTTCGTGAGCCTCACAACGATCAGCGTCACTTGACGGGCTCCCAGCCATCCGCCACGTGTGGCGCTCTGGACGCTCCCTCCGGATTTTGTTTTTTTATTTTTTCGCACGCGTTTTCGGCTTTTTAAACGGTTTTTTTTGGGTTTTTTCGACGTTTAGGTTTTCCACCGGTCTTCCTGAACTCTTGGAACAAAAAAATCTGATTTTTTTTTGCGCGAAAAAATGCGTTTTTTTTCTTTCGCGAGAGTCACGGTTTTGCTTCCGCGAGAGGCACGGCCGTGCCTCTCGGAAACGGAAAAAACGGGTTTTCTGTTTTTTTCCTTCCGCGAGAGGCACGGTTGTGCTTTCGCGAGAGTCACGACCGTGCCTCTCGGAAACAAAAAAAAACGTGTTTTCTATTTTTTTTCCTTCCGTGAGAGGCACGGTTGTGCTTTCACAAGAGACACGACCGTGCCTCTCGGAAACAAAAAAAACGCGTTTTCTGTTTTTTCTTTCTTTCTCGAGAGGCACGGTTTTGCTTCCGCGAGAGGCATGGTCGTGCTTTCGCGAGAGGCACGGCCGTGCCTCCTCGGAAACGGAAAAAAAATGTGTTTTCTTTTCTTTTTTTTCCTTCCGCGAGAGGCACGGTTTGGTTTTCACGAGAGGCACGGTTGTGGTTTCGCGAGAGGCACGGGCGTGCCTCTTTTGAAAAGGGAAAAACCCGTGCTCCCGGTTCGGTTTTTTCGTCCGTTTTTTTTCTAAAAAAAAGTTCGTCAAAACCTATTAACATGGGGATCTAGTTTTGAAGATCTCGACGCGAGGAATCCAACGGTGAAAACGGTTCGAGATTTGGACACATGGTTAAAGAGATAAAACGTTTTGAATAAACGAATCTACGAAAAAAGAGAAAACTCCAGGTTGCGACAAGTGGCGCACATACAACGCGTCACTTGTCGCAACCTACGGAGGTGGGAGTGATTTTTGCAACAAGTACTCTTTAACTAGTTTTTTTTTCGAGAGTACGCCTAGGCGTACCATATTTTTATAGATGACAGAAATATTATACTCCCTCCATTCCAAAATATAGTGCGCCCACGCTTCCCGAGGTCCAACTTTGACCATAAATTTAACCAACGAGATCGACTGCGCCGGAAGAAAAAATTATATAATTGAAAACTTCTTTTGAATACGAATTCACTGGTATAACTTTTGCTCCCGCCGTAGTCGGTCTCATTGGTTAAATTTATGGTCAAAGTTGAAGCACGGAGATAGAGGAAGCACTATATTTTGGAACAAAGGAAGTACAAGAAACTACAACTTGCTGCGAACAACAAATATAGCTGGAACTCCACACTCCACCGCGACAATTACAAACACAATACAAAATGCATGTCCTAAACCAATCATCTAGCGGAGTCACAACAAATGCCGGCCTCCTCGAAGCAACAACTCTAACCGGAAACTCCTTACCAACGCACTACCCACCCTTGGATGCCTAAGAGGAGACGGCGAGTGGATAGCAGGACTCGGTCGAACCCGTGAAAGCCATCTTCTTGGATACGCCGGCGGCTGCGTGCATAGTGCCCATGAAGATCAGCTCGAACAGCGGCAAGCACCGGAGAACCACAAACATAACCCAAGCCAAGTCTTCACCTGCGATGCTCTCAACAGAGGAACGACGCCACACCGCCGCCATCGCCGGTCCTGCAATGGACCAAGGCTTTCGCCCAAAGACCACAACCCGATCAAGAAGGGGAGATGCCGACACACCACGGCGACGCCTCCAAGGAGGGAAACGACACCCATGGGCGCCGTCGCCGCCAGCTCCGACCGAAGACGAGCAGGATTTTCATCCGAACCGTCGCGCACCTCCACCCTCTGTCAACAGATTAGGCCCAACTGTTGGGGTCACACCGCCGCTGCCGCAGCACCTCGCCATCGTGATCAAACCGCCGTGGAACACCAATCCCTCACACGACCGAGAGCACGGGTACCACCAACCAGCACCTGCACGGTCGAAGGAACACTTCTCCAGCTTCAGACCTTTAGCGCCGCCCAGATCCACTGCACCCATAGGCATGGGCTGGACACACCATCACCTGGCCGCCATCCATGCCGCTGCTGCAGCTCAGGGCCCAGCAGGGGAGCAGGCGCGCCGAGCCGCCCGCCGCGACTGCGCGTGCCCACTGGAGCTCCCCTGCGCGAGACCCCGCTCCGGCCTCCGGCTAGATCCAGACCACGCCGCCCCCCAACACCCCAAAAGGGGGCGCCTTCCTCGAGCCACGCCCGCCGCAAGCAGGAGACGCGCCGCGCGTCCCGGCCACCGCCGCGAATCCCAGACGCCGCTCCCGGCCGCTGCACCTGGCCGAGATCCACATCCACCAGGACCCCGCACCGCAACCTCTGGCCTCCAACATGTCACCCGAAGAAGACAGCCGCCCGCACCACCTTGCGACCGTGCTCCGCCTCACCACTGCGCTCCCCGCCGTGTGCCACCTCACCGGAATCCGGCCGCCACCGCGCCGCCCGCAAGACGCCCTTCTCCGCGCGAAGAAGGCCTGTCAGGGCGTGCAGAACTCGCCCGCCGCCTTTGACGGCCGGGCGCCGCCACCACCGCCGGCGGCGGCGGCGGCGGCGACCAGGGGGCCACGGAGAGGGGGGTGCGCTCGGGGGCTAGGGTTCGCCTCCGGAGCTGCCCGCGCGAGCGGCCCGGGAGGGAGAGGGGGAAAAAGTAACCGAGTTCGGGACTTCAACTCCTACTCCTTAACTAGTGATTTCGGTTGTTTGTGCAGGAGAATGATTTACTTGTGAAAATAATAAAGTATTCAAATGTTTGCTCTCGTCTTGTGTTTAAAGAGGCCGCGGAAACAAAAGATACGCGCTAGAGAAAAGGGCCGTCGCACAGCCCGTCAAAAAAAGGCCGTGGCGCAGTCTCGTGTCTCGTCGCTGCCCGTTCCCCTCAGAGGCCCACAAACAGAGCCCCCTCCTCACCCCGGTCCCATCCCGCCGGCGCCAGCGCCCAAACCCTCGCCGCCGCAGCACTACTTCCTCGGCGGCCGGAACGGCAGTGCATCCCGCTGTTCGCACGACGCCAGCGAAGGCCATGGCGGACCCACCTTCCCCCCGCCTAGACGAAGACGACACCTTCGGCCGCGACTTCAACGCCTCGCCCTCTCGCAACGCCGCCCCCGCCCGTTCCGGTACCCTCCTCCTCCGCCTCTGCTTTCATTCATGCTCGAGCTTTGGCTTCTCGGAAGCTCACCTGGTTCAGACGGCGCTTTTGCTGCTTCTGCCGCCGCTTCTATGCAGGCGAGAAGAGGCAGTTCGGCGATCTGGATGACGACGAAGACGATGTCTTCGCTTCCAAGAAGGTAATCATTCTAGGTTTCCTCTTTCAACCTGGTACAAAATATTAGTACGTTTTTTTTTCTTCTGCAACTGGAAGAATTCGTGCAAATCTTATGTATCGGAGCCAGTCCTTACTACCATGCTAAATTACGATTGCCATTAGGATTGCAATGATACATACAGTATGGAAAAAATGCTTAGCACATTGGTCTTGGTGAAGTTCTCTCCATCTCGAATTTATGGTCTGATGCATTAGAAGTAGATACTGTGGCTGTTTCACATGATAATGGAAAATTGCAGTAAGAAAATTGAACATATGTTTCCTGCTCACCTAATAGTCCTGTAAGTTTTGACAATTTCATGGAACAAGAATTTCTCATTTAAGACAGCAAGTTGTGTGCAGGGAAAGACAAAGGTGGAGGAAAGTGCACCAGGTGCTGCCACGGGAATGATTCTGTCTCTTCGGGAAAGGTATATTATATTTCTTATCCAACTTTTGATCTATTGCTGTTTTTACCAAATAACTGTTGTTCTATTGTTAATTGTAACAATGGCACTAACTCCTCTTGCCCTTTTGAAGTTTGCAGACCTGCAAAGAGAATCTTGAATCAAACCAGGTGTGTAGTTAGTCACTGTTCTTCAATGTTATCATTTGCTAGTTGAGTACAGTTTTATTGAGCTCAATTTATGTTGTGTTAGTGTAATTGAAGTACCCTGTTATGCCTCATTCTGGTATAAAATAACTCTGCAGTCCATTAGTTGTATGAGCAGTTTAACTGTAATTGGCAAGCAATCATTCTGGGATAGTATGTACTGTGCTTTCGGTAAATGTTCTTTGTTCAGTGAATTATTATTGGCCAAACCCAAGCCTCACAGACTTCCATTGTTTCATAATAGCCTTGAAGGGTTCTTTCAGTCTATAGTGCAACTGTGAACATTCGACTACTTAATCATATGAAAATGTGTAAACTAATAAAGCTTAACATACCTGAACTTTACTTAAAATTTAGACATCTGAGAAACAGAAAGGCAAGTCACAACTAAAAGTACACCCACTGAGCAGACAATTTTTCTATAATAGAATGATTAATGTCTGTCACTAAATGTGGAGATGTAGTTTCAGTAACCATGCATGCAGTTTTTTACACCAATGTTTGCATTTCGTTCCAGTGTTACCTCTACATAGCTTAACATATATGATCCATAATGCTGTAATTTCTGAAATGCTGCATTTATATGCATCACAGGTGGAACTGGAAGCTGCTAAATCAGAAATCCAGAAGTGGCATTCAGCATTTCAGAACATTCCTGCTGTACCTGCAGGAACCAATCCAGGTTTGCAAGTTAAATCGAAGTCCATCCTATTTCTGGTAATAACTGTGTAAAGAATATTTATTTATTTATTTGAAACGCAGAGCCTGTTTCGGTGGTTACTTATCTCAATAACCTGAAGTCGTCGGAGGAGTCACTGAAGGAGCAGGTTGGTTGTTGTGTCATACTCGTAAAACTGATAAGATAGTCATGCTTTGCTTCGGTTTGATTGTTCCTTAATTGTATACTCAGCTGGAGAAAGCGAAGAAAAGAGAAGCTGCTTTTATTGTAACATTTGCAAAACGAGAACAAGAGATTGCGGAATTGAAGGTACCCTCCGGGGGAGCCTCCTACGACGAGGAGAAACATCTCAATATGGATAAATCTGACCAATACTTAGTTATTTCAATTGATCTATTTTTATCGTCCTTCTAGTTTGTCTTGATTGTTTGTTAATTTTTTTGTATGAATTTGCAGTCTGCAGTTAGGGATTTGAAAACACAATTGAGGCCACCATCAATGCAGGTAAAATAGTGTTACTTATGCTATTTGTTTTACGCTTGCCAATTTATCATGTATTTGAACTTTGAATTAGTGTTTATCAAAAGTTGCTTGTACAGGGGTTCTGTTCATTTGTTTAGATTAAATCTACTGCAGAATGTAAACTGTAAAAGAATACTTAGTTGCTAAAATGGCTTATTTTGGACTTGACCATTGTTGTTCTGTGCACACCTTACTGTAGAGTTATAGTTATTATTACTTCAATTTGGTAAAACCATAATTAGTATTGGATTCATTTCAATCAAATCTGGACTTGGTACCAGTACTGCTCCAGCTATGTAGACTACTTTATCAGGCAAATTGACAGCAGTACATGTAAACTATACCATCATATTATTTGGAAAAATCACAAACTCTGCTTCTTGTCAAAAGGTGTCCATGCTCTTTCTTCTGTGTGCTCACCTTTGTTCCCTTTGACATAGTGGCCTCCATGATCTGCACTAGTCGACCTTTATCTATACCAATTGTAGTGACCCACGTACACGAATGAGAGTAGCTTGAACAAATATATACAAGGCAGAGGAGGTTGCAAGCAAGTAATATATTTAGTAAGCTACCATGTTTAGTGAGGTACCTACTGTATAGGTTCATATTAATTGAAGTAAACCCAAGTGTATCTTAGTCATGTTCTTCTCTATGGTCTAGCAGAGGGCAGTTTGTTCGTAATTTTACATACAAGATATCACCTTTTAGAGATCCAGTGGTCTACGCCTCTACAGTCTCTATATTGCATCTTATACTCCCTCCGATCCATATTACGTGTCACTTAAATGGGTGTATCTAGACGTATTTCAGTGCTAGATGCATCCATTTGAGCGACAAGTAATTTGGATAGGAGGGAGTATTAAAACAAGGTTATGTGCTATGATTATTAAACTGCATCCTCGCTAATTTGAAGGATTATCTGTAGGTGGTCAACACCAGATTCTGTAGTGAACAGACATCCTAAGGCCTACAGTCCAAAAAAAAAAAACATTGCAAGGTTCACCGTACGAAATTTTCTGTTATGTATTGTTTCTGAATTCCAATAAAATGAGTCATGAGCTGCACTGCAACTATGATTACAGGATTAACTGTTCCACTTAAACAACAAGATGAACTTTGTGGAATGGAATAATGAATGTGAGATTCTCCGAATACTGAAGATGGTACCGTATCATCTAATCTAGCTATCATCTATATTTTCTTTAACATTGAGTGGAAATACCTTATGTTCCGTTTAAATATCTTCTCACTCACGTCATGTCTAATTGTCTATGATACTACCCTTTTGTTTGGACTCCCTGCATGGCAGGATTAACTTCTTTCATACACTATCAAACGCTAGCTTCTTAGAGAAGCTAATGGACTGGGCTCTTGGTATAGGAACAGGCTTAGGTGCTGTTTGGGCTGCAGGAACTAGACAGGAATTTCACAGGACGAGTTGGGATAGTACTACTACGTTTTTATAATGTGGCTCAAGCTCCCTGAGAAGCTGTAGTAGTTGGAGTTAATAATTCCTAAACCCTATGTTATCATGCTAAATAGCTTATTTACATTCCTTTTTCTGTTTGCTTCAACAGACAAGACGATTATTGCTTGATCCAGCAATTCACGAGGAATTTACACGCTTAAAGGTCAGCAATTCTCCTTCAATCATACAATTCATGTCGAATTATAAGAGTTGTTTGTACCAGCTTGTTTTAAAACTGAAAGCCTGACATTGTAAAGTCTAAGAGAACCTTTTATAGTAGGTTTCTGATGCCTTGCTGCACCATCTTTTGTAATAACTAGATGATGCCCCGCGCGTTGCTGCGGAATATGTAGAAGTATTTTTAGGTGATTCAACTTGCGAACTTGTTGATTCATATTGATGGACTCGATTTTAGAAAAAAAAGAGAGCAACAACAGCATCATAGTGCAACGGGAAATGGAATAGGATAATATTCATGGCAGAGCAGCCACCTCGCACCACATTTAAATGTACACCTGCAAAATTTTGTTATCATATTTAGATATCTTGATTGTAAATCAGAATCGTTCCCTACCAGTTGTCTTTTATTTTCGTGTAACAAAGGAAATGGAGGCTAAGCAAACCTAATCAAACTTAGTTATAGCACCTGAAACATAGACCTTCAAATTATGCAAAAGTGATGATTCGACTCCGGAGCTAAGTTGGCAAAAACATAATAAGAAATGGGAACATGATAGATGGATGATTCAAGCATATTACTAGCCATGCTGAATTGCTGATAATGCCTCAAGTGTGGAAATAAAAAGATGTGTTTTCTAGTGTCTTAGGAAGGCTGAACCTTACATAGCTTGACACCGAGTGGCTAACAAATGATATTATCCATTTTTGTCCAGAATCTGGCTGAAGAGAAAGAGAAAAAGATAAAAGAACTGCAGGAAAATGTTGCTGCTGTCAATTTTACTCCATCCAGCAAACATGGGAAGATGCTAATGGCCAAGTGTAGAACATTGCAAGAGGAAAATGAAGAGATTGGGGCAATGGCTTCTGAAGGAAAAGTAAGTCTGCCAACAGACATAAGCCGTTTATATACATTTTCTATGGTTTTCTCTGCCTTTGGAGGAAAAGAATCATTGGTCATTCTTTGAACAACCAACATACTAGAAGAGAATTTTGTTGCCTTATTATATTTGGCAGAATGCGTTCTTACGAAGTATCTTTGGTACAGATCCATGAACTTGGAATGAAAATTGCAGTTCTGAAGACCCAGAACAATGAGCTCAGGAATCAGTTCGATGGTACGTGTTGAGCTATATCCAAGTGAAAAGAGTGACAAATAACCAATATGTGTGTTTATTATAAAAATTGTTAAAGCTGGTGGACATTTGTAGATCATTTATAACAGAAATTATTGCTAACATGGAGGTACTTAACCTTTTCATTGCGTTGTCAGGGCTGTACAAACACATGGATGGCCTAACAAATGACGTTGAGAGGTCAAATGAAATGGTAGGATTCGTCACTCTTGTTGCTAGTAAATTGCTTGCTTATTTTATCCTCTAACCCTTTTATTGCCAACTCTTCCTTAGGTTTCTATTCTGCAAGAGGAGTTAGAGGCTAAAGATGTGGAGCTGGCAAGGTTAAAGGAGATGCTTTCCCAAAAAGAGTCAACTGAAGACGACGCGGTCGTCGAAGAAAGAGAGGAAGCTGCAAATGATATGAACGCTTCTTCTGACCCGCAGCCGATAAAAGCGGAGTCCTAAGGGTGCCGACTATTTTCCGCGGCTCGGTTTATATGCCTCTGATGTAATGTAACGCTTTGATGGCTGCAACAGTTTTCCACATTGCTGAGAATTCCATCTGTATGTTTGATGGAACGCTCGTGTATCACAGGTTCTAAGTTCATGCCGTTTATGCAAAATAGTGGGACCTGGACTTCAAACTCCAGCTTGTATTCCCAGCAAAACTCCCTGGACTTCAGAAATGCTTGGCAAGGCGGGCTCATAAGTACTCTATGAGCATTGGGCAGCATCCATGAACGTTTTTTTGACAGTCAGCAGCATACGCATACTCACGGTACTGTTTGCCGTTCGGCTTGGATAAAGCGCAGCCTAATTTAACCAGAATGCACACTTTGGAAACACACATAGTTTGCTATGAGAATTCCTGCACGGACCCCAGGCCCGTCTAATAATGTGCATGAGATAGTTGGCCGCAGAATTTTATTAATACCGTGTCTGAAAATACAATTCAGATATTCGACAAAGAACAACGTGTGCATTTTCAGAGATTCGACAAAGAACAACATGCACCATCCAGAAATTCTACTAGAATCTTGAGCATACCGGAAATCTAGCTAGCAGCTTGGCCATTTTTTCAACCATTTAACAAGGCAGAGCCAATATGCAGGGAGTGCTGATACATAAGAATGCAGCATCACTGTTAGTACATGCTGAAAGTAAATTTAATAACTAGGCCCCATCATGCCAGTTGGACTGGCAAACTCTGCAGGGCTTCATGATGGCAGACCTAATTTGTCTCGGAATACTTGAACCCATACTTCTTAAAATACTCCCGGAATCCATAGACGCTCTGGTCATAGTTGAACTGCACACAAGGAAATAGCATCGCATCAGCTCAACCTGGAAACTATGAACCAAACCTATAAAGTGTTAGACTTGAAAAGTAAGCGAGTAATGTATTCCTCGTGGAAACGGCAAGGCAAATGGCTCATGCATGAATATTTTGGAAGGATGCTTCAGGGCAATTCTTACAGGTAGGACTTTTGCGGAATATTTCGTGATGCTCGGATCCACGATCTTTCCTGGGTTAGCAGCCTGAGAAAATGCAGAGCATGCTGTTACCAGGATAAAATGACAATAAAGCACATTCATGTGTATCTGCAGATAACATGATGAGTAAGTAAATAAGGAAGAAAGAAATGGAAACCAAATTCATTCTGGGGAAATGATGCGGCGCTCTATACCAAATAATATGTGATGCCTAGCCATGAAATAATGGGAACGCATTAAACACAGCTAAGCAAATAATAACTAGACTAGAAACGACACCGATGCCATTCACGATGAACACAGAACAAATCGACCATACTTGAGCAAGTTGGCGGAGCAGGTCCTTCCCCAACACGGAAATGAGATGCAAATGAAAACATGAATCCCTGGTCTGACAAAGAACACGACGAATCTCTATACTCGCCATATAATACACACATTTCCTGAAAAGTTGGTCTATTCTCGCTCAAAAAAAGATTAGTGCTTCTCTGGTATACCAGGAATTAAATTGCGCAAATAATGGAGCCGTGCAGTGTCGTAATGGTGGATGCAAATCAGACCGCAGTGCAATATGTGCTTTTCATTCTTCCACTCTTACGAGGACCATGAGAGCACAAAATAGAGAAACCGCTCTCGAAATTTCCCTCGAAGCAGGGCCCACGACTTCCAAATTGCTAAAGGTAATATGCAGAAAGAAGTTGGACCCTTTAACGATTCTCCAGCCATTAGCACACATAAGGATTAAAGAACTTATCATTCTTTAGCCACAAAGATCAAGAAAAAATATTTTAGATCAAGAATGAAGATTGTTGACAAAAAGTGTTAGTGGCACATCAGTCGAAGTAATTAGCAAGAAATGGTAACATGTGTTAACCGATGAAAGGTAAAGTAAACGATCATAACCTGTTCTGGGTTGTAAAATACTTCAAGAAATGGATACTCAGTCTTTTGCCTCGTGAGACAAAACCCAGGATACTTTGGGCATTCCACCTGACAGCACAGAACAAAATAATAATTCCAATCAGTTTGAGACTAAAAGCAATGGCAGCAGCCACAATTTGTACAGATGAGAAACAAGAAGCCACATTTTTAAGCATAATGTATCATGATATTACCCAAGTTAAAAGCACCCAAATGAAAAGGAAATCAAAAGTGACAGTCTGATTTGATAGGCAGGCAAATAAACTATCTTGTGACTAATTGATCGTATCTTTGTACATCATAATATCAACAATTGTCAAAATAATAAAAGTACAACTATTCGCACATCTAAGCTTCCCATAGAGCTGCTTCTTTTGCAGGTGAAAGAAAAGCCTAGAAAAGATCATCGGAGATATATTCGCAAAACAAAGAAGAGCTTCCACACATGCGCCTGAAGCTCAACAAAAGACTGAAATCGGTGAACTTGCATGATGAATTAGATTAATCTTGCGATCATCGCCAAAGGTAGTATTATATTAGGTGTCTATAAATTAAATCAGATAGGAATATGTTCAAGGTTTTGAATTTTAACATGCAGTAAAGATATTTGGGGTCAATGCTGTAGAAGGATGGGGATATCAATGAAGATGTGAACCATCGAATCAAAGCCGGATGGATGAAGTGGCGCCAAGCTTTTGGAGTTCTCTGTGACAAGAGAGTGCCACAAAAGCTAAAAGGCAAGTTCTATAGGACGGCGATTCGACCCGCAATGTTGTATGGTGCTGAGTGTTGGCCGACTAAAAGGCGACACGTTTAACAGTTAGGTGTGGCGGAGATGTGCATGTTCAAATGGATGTGTGGCCACACAAGGAAGGACCGGGTTCGAAATGATGATATACGAGATAGAGTTGGGGTAGCACCGACTGAAGAGAAGCTTGTCCAACATGTCTGAGATGGTTTGGGCATATTCAGTGCAGGCCTCCAGAAGCTCCAGTGCATAGCGGATGGCTAAAGCGTGTTGATAATGTCAAGAGAGGTCGGGGTAGACCAAACTCGACATGGGAGGAGTCCGTAAAAAGAGATCTGAAGGACTGGAGTATCACCAAAGAACTAGCCATGGATAGGGGTGCGTGGAAGCTTGTTGTCCATGTGCCAGAACCATGAGTTGGTTGCGAGACCTTATGGGTTTCAACTCTAGCCTACCCCAACATGTTTGGGACTAAAGGCTTTCTTGTTGTTGTTGTTGTTGTTGTAAAGACAACAAACCAACCTTTACAATGTTCCATAATAGCGAGCCATGGTAATTGGAACAGATAGAAAAGTAGAGTGCATTAAAGTTTCCAAAATAACTCAGTATCTTATAAGTGACCCGAAAATACTTCATGTCATATTTTTTGCGGACTTAATAAGAGTATTGCTTACCCGAACAAACTTTATATGAGGATGAAATGTAGCAGCAGCTTCTTCCAGTACTTTGTCAAGATGTTGTGTATAAGTGCACCTACAAAAGCAATTTCATTGCTGTTGTAACCATGTGCAAAGCTATGGACATAGGACAACTTAACTATTCTTGTGTTTCTGAACAAAACATGAGCCTAACATACTTAATAGTAAAGGCCACAACTACAGGTCGTCCTTCATGTAATAGCTGCACAAACTGACGCTCTGATGTGAATGGTATAATTCTTGATGGCCCTAGATCCTTGGGATATCCAGTGTAGTACCTTCAAGTTCAACATCAACAAGATGATTTAAACATAATAAAATAGTGATACACCCAAAAAATGGGAAATGAGTTAAATTCTACTATTTGTAAAGCTGGGAGAGTGTGAACAATGCCTGCCAGACCAATTGCAAACAATGACTTCCGGAGTTAGTGCAAGCAACAAGTTACAGGTTTTATAACCGTCTTTAGAGCAATGATATTCATAAACAGAAACCGTTTGCACGCACTAGCGAATAAAGTCTCAAGAGAAGGTTTAGTTAAATTCATTCATGCTGAAGACAAAAACAGAATTAGATACAAAGGAGGTAATGAGTTTGTTGTACACATCACAGTACATACCCTACATATCCAAAGATACTGTTACATCTTTTCTATATCTCAGTAACAGGATTAATCCAAAGCTGTCTTATATAAAAAAAACACTAAGAGAATACCTACAAGTGACTATAGAATCCATCTGGCCTAATTGAAGAAGCCATGAACCCTCACCTAAGATTAAGAAGACATGTTCAACTTTTTTCTTCAACGATCTAAATAGATGTAAATGCATGAGCACTAACATTTTACTATTAGTTTTGCACTCTTCTGCACACCATCTATCACCAGTTGTACTGGAATACTTGGCTTGCTAGCAAGAGGATAAAGAGACAGACTATGTATCAGCTCCATAATAGGATTAATGAGAAAAATGAGGCCACCTTCGCTGTACTCAGTCTATGCAAGCATGCTATTTTCTAAAATAAAAAGGGCCAAATCACCTGAAGGGGAATCTAAATGTTCTGCTAAAAATCATACAGACCGAGATGTGCGGAAATAGAACTAAAAGGTAGGATTGAGGGATGTGGAGGTTTTCCTCACTTGGATGTCGACCAAAGCTGGGAAACCATCCTATCAAAAAATGACGAGTCGGCCATCTCCGAGGCAGACCCAGCGCTAGTGGGCGAGGCGCGGCTGGGAACGCAGGCGTCTGAGCGGTGGCGGAGCTACAAACAAATTGCTGAGCGGGCCAAGCTAAAAAGCACACAAAAGAAACAAATTTTGGATCATTGGCATTAATCAGTATACCTCCTCTTCTTATTTGTTACAAGATGAAGCCAGCAGATACAAACAAAAGAAGCTATACCAAAATTTACCATATGATAATCTGCCAGTCACTACAATTTTGACTGTCCTTGCACATAGCTGCCTATAATACAATTTTTAAACTGTAAACAACAATTGAGTGACCTGTTTATGCTAGCATATTGGTAGAGATAAATAGACGATGACCTAAGTGAAATTTAGGGGAAGGAAATAGGGAATGATTCAAAGAAACTATATGTGCAGCTTGCAGTGTTCCAGGGTAATTGGAGAGATTGAGGTTTGAGAGACGAGAGGATCAGATTCAAGGAGGAGCTCATTTGGGTGTTGCCTGAGTTGCCGGTGCTAGCTGCGTGTACCTGTGGCAGCGTGGGGTCGTGGGTTGGCCGACTCTGACTCGCCGTGCTGCTGTGTGCCGCAGCCCCCTTGGCCGGTGGGCGGAGCCGCGGCGGCCTGCAGTTGCGGCGTGACCGGGGCGGCGGCTGCTGAGTCGCCGAGTGCTGCGTTTCTGCGTGGCGTGAGCTCCTGGGCCATGGGTTGCGGTCTCAGAGAGTGCTGGGCCTAGGTATCTAATCTTTTTTTATCTTCTAAAAAAAAAAGTATCTAATCTTTTTTTCTCCAGAGCTTTTTTTAGGGGATTTTTTTTCTCCAGAGCTGGGCGGGCCACGTCCTAGTGTAGCCATAGCTGGCCAAACGGGCCGGCCCACCGTAATCATGGCTGGCATGGCATGGCCCACGGGGGCACGATTATTAGACGGGCCGTGTCGTGCCAGCCAGTGTGCTGCAGCCCAGGCACGGCCGAGCTGCTAATCAGGCCGGCCCGTTGGCACGCTAGGCATGCTGGCCCGCCTGCTATTAGGCCTACTGGGTTCTTTTGGCCTATTTTTACCTACTGGGCTAGCAGTGGCGGCTAGCATTTGAGAACAGGGCGGTCCGCACGCATTTTTTTTCTTGATAAGAAATAAGACATGTGAAAATTCTAACTAATTATCAACATTATATAGAAATAGATCGATATGGTCTTACAAACACACTAAAATTCTCAATTAAGTCTAAGTTTTACGTAAAAAAGCTTACATATTACATAGACCATACATGTACATAGCTTGAGATATTATTCAACAATTCTACAGTAAAAAATATTTTCTATCAATAAAGATATTTGGGGCAGATGATATGCAACTCCTCTACTGTATAGCATAGTACAGCAATAAAAAAAAAATCAGAAATTGGGTATTTGAATATTTGATACCTTAAATCGGGCTGGCTTGCTTAGTTGTTGCCGTTGGACTGAGGCAGTGGGGCACTGGGCGGCCGCCACCGGGCTTTGAAGGGGCGTCAGGCAGCCGGAGAAGCAGGGGCGCAGGCACGCAACGCAGGGCGGGGGCGGGACCGCGGGAAGGAGAGCCGAGATCCTCCTCGGCGGCTGGGATCCGGCAGGCGAGAGCGGCGAGACGGCTATGGCGAGGGCGTCGGGAGTCGGGACGAGGCGGCTGGAGGGCTGATTCTGCTCGATGTAGCCAACTCGATGACGAGGGCGTGGGCCGCGTGGCTGCTGCGTTCGTTCTGGGTCAACAGGTAACTGTTATTGGGCCGTTTTTTGCTCTGGTCCATTTAGAGATCCATAGGTATATAGGCTTATCAGAAATCCCATATATATATATATATATATATATATATATATATATATATATATATATATATATACAGCCGGTCTATTCTGCTAATATTAGCAGAATAGTTATTCTGATAACACTTCCGCACTGCACGCTCAACAGAAGCGAACTGCATCCTCTTTACGATGAGCACTGCAATGCTTCACGGGAGAACTGCTTCATTTTCTGGCGGTCCGCCCGCGTTTTCTGTGTGGAATCGGGTATTGCGGGATGATTTAATTTGTTTCTGGATCTCATTTGACATTTATTCTTTGTAATTTACAGGAAAAGCGACTAGAATTTTTGCAAATCGAGCGATTTGGCGGACGAGCTTTTTCTGTTCGTTCGTGTTCGCGTCGGATGCGGCTTTTTCGTGCTCGGATGTTGTTTGTTAGTAGGAATTCTTTGATTGCGTTCGTTTTAATCGGTCCGTTTACTCTACAATTTGTCTAATTTTTAGGAGTTAGTTTTCAATTTCTGCGAAATCGATTGTCTGGGCGTGTGAGCTTCGTCTGCTCGTCTGTTCTTGTTGTTTTTTTGGATTTTGTGCGCTGAATCGTTTTGAATCTTGTAATTAGTTTCTCTTTTTGTTTGAATTCACTGTATTGCGCCTGTAATGTTCGTCTTTTTGGTGTGCACTTTTAAAGAATAGCTCATGCTGTTCATCGCAGTGGCAGTGGGTTTGATGTATTTTTTGGTGGGTAATTGTTCAAATTTGAGTGGTTGCGCAATGTTTTGGCCACTTATCGAACTGCGAGTGGAATTGGCACCTCTGTTAGTCTCCTACATGTCTGGACCTGTTCTGCTTTGATTTTATTGTTGCAGTTCTGGCATATGTTTGTAGTGTGTTGCATTTTGTTAAGTAGTGGACTTCAATGTAACTGTATTATGGTGGGCATGACAGCTTATGAGATAATTCTTTTTCTCAGACTGCATTCTGTGTTTCAGAGAACTGCATTGTATGCACTTTAGTACTGCATTAGCAGAATAGTTATGCTGCTATTTTCTTGTATTTATGTCAATTCTTCTGAACTCCATACCACGAGAATTCTGTTGAACAACATATGTTAACTACAAAGTTTTCGACCATTGGCATTGCATTGTTATTGTTCAGAGTACTGCATTTTTTTATATAAGGACCGTACTGTGTGTATTAGAGAACTGCATTTCTGTCAGTAGCAACTAGTCTAAAAAGGATGATAAAATGATGCAGATGAGGTTGCATACTTTAAATAGGCATCGTTCAAGCCTTCTGATGGACATAATTTTGAAAGCATACAACATAAGCAAAGCATTAGAATATGCCACTGATGGCTTTAGCTTTTATCCTAGACAACCTACAGTGCAAATATTGTAAACTTGAGGGAGTCTTCTTCTTTGTAGAAAAACACCATGGCCACTTCTCCAGCCTCAAAGCCATTCTGGGAGACAAAATCATTCCAGCCAGTAGTTATGTTGATGCAGTCTTCAGAGTCAATGTGGTAGTCAGCTTGCATGTCTGCATACCCATTCTTGTGTTGTGTCTCCAAGGTAACCTTCCCTGAACTCAGAGCAGGAAATTTTATTGTGGATGGCAGTTTCTGCATTTTGGCATCGACGAAAACAGAATTTTTATAAGTAAACAACAAATGTTTTTCTTTATATTTAGGATGATCTTTTTATGTTGACTTGAATATGTACATATATATGACTACTATTTAATAAAGTAGTTGCAATGTATGAACAAACTTATATACGGAATTGACCTGTAGTTTTAGTAGGATATATATTATACTGTAATATGTTTGTTCTGCAAAGTCATTTAGAGTGTACTTCGCTAACATGTTAAGAGAACTGCAACACTGATCTATTGAACCTCTTTTTTTGTTCGTGTGTTGGTATTGAAGAAAAATAGGTGGAACTATCTAGTCTTAATAGCTAACAAATCTGAACAACAATACAAATTATGTTTGTATTTGTTGATACTACTAAACAAATTGATGGAAATATACATTCAGATCTGGATTTGCAGCCTAGATTGTGTCAAAAATTATGAGGGGAAAAACATACCCAACTTCCCTGCAGGTCTGCGGGTGTGAGGCGATGAAGAAATGGTGCCCGAAACCCCCTGTTGGGTATCATCAGGCACCCGAGCATGCTGCGCCACTCGGTGTTGGTGAGCTCTAGACCCTCTGCGTACACGCATGTGTCCGCTACCGGCGCCATCCTTGCTAAACACCCGCACTTACAGTCCATGGCGGGTTCAGTGGAATTTCAAAGAACAACTAGGGATGGGAGGAACCCTAGATCTACGATTTGAAGAAAAAGAGGAATGGGGGGGAGGAGTTGTGTCAGTCTGGAGCACGAATGGATTGGTTTTTATGCAGCCAATTGAGCAACGGAAGTAATAAATGTTGTGGTTGGTGTTAGGTGGTGGATTGATTCTGATTCAGTGTACGCGAATGCATTTGAGAAGCAACAACACTGCTTACTTGAATATAGCGAACTGCATTGTCGTATCACAACGAGCTGCAGAACGCGTGGTTGGGCCTGTGTTTGGGGAGTGGTATGTGGGATTTTTTTTTAATTTTCAGCGGTCTCTCTTTTGCGTGTTGGGCCTTTGTTTGGGGAGTGAAGACGTATTCAGCCCAAGTCGGCCTGTCAGCACGGCTGGTTCCCGGTGCGCTGTGTGTGCGCCCTAATGTTTAGTCCCACCCGCCCACGGAGAGCGCGCACGACCTGTTTATAAACCCTGGCGAGGCATTCGTATCGAACTCCTCTGTTACTTATTTGGGCGCTTATACACGACGCTCAGTGCTTTATCCCTCTGACTTGTGGGCCCATGTGTGCCCGGCCCCATGCATTGTGGTTCAGAACGGACTTGCCTACTGTGGGCGTAGACTTACTACGAGACTGGCTGGGGCCTGGTTTCACCTGGGTGGTCAATTTTTTTCTTTGTATTTTTTTGTCTTGCATATTTTTCTAATGTAGGGGCATGTACTGCTTAGTAAATCATTTGTACACTGCATTGATCCTGTCTCTGTACTTCATGTTCACATATTCCGCACTACATACACATGTGCATTTTTGTGCACTGCATGCTGGTCGCATTTTTCTTTTCGTGTTTTTTTCTCTTACGTATTCTTTTTCTAGTGTACGGTGTGCACTGCTTTGTTGGGTATGTGTGCACTGCATTCGTCAGAGTGCTGTACTGCAGGTGTATTTTTTCGTCTTGTATATTTTTCAAATGTAGGGACGTGCACTGCTTAGTAAATCATTTATGCACTGCATTGATCATGTCTCTGTACTGCATGTTCACATATTCCGCACTACATATACAGGTCGCATTTTCTTTTCGTGTTTTTGCTCTTATGTATTCTTTTTTTCTAGTGTACGGTGTGCACTGCTTTGTTGGGTATGTGTGCACTGCATTCGTCAGAGCGCTGTACTGCAGATGTACACATTTTTGCAATGCATGCATCCTATTTGTGCACTGCATGTTCGTCTGTTTTGTGCACTGCTCGAATCACATACTTGATGCAATGCATGCATCCTAATTCAAATAAAGTTCTTCATAACATAAGCAAAGTTCATCATTACAAGCCATTCTGTATGACAAGCAAACTAAGTTCAGCAAAAGCAAATGATCACAAGCAAACTAATGATACATAAGCAAACAACAGAAAGCAAATTTGATGATAAATCTAAAACGACGCGAGGAATGTTGGCTCTTGGCCGGCGCCGTCTGCTTCTTCACCAGTTAGCGTCTCCCCAGCTGCTCCTGGTGCGCTTCTTGGGGGGCTCCTCCTTCTCCAGCTTTGCACGGCGAAGCCCGTCCTGGGTGAGGGTGATGCGGCTCCATATCTCGTACGCTGCGTTGGCGTCCTTTGCCGCGTACTCGATGTGCCTCATGGTCAGAGGCAGGGTGGCCCAGTGCTTGTGTTCATCGTCGGTGATCTTCTTCTTCATGTTGTTGTAGTAGTCGTCGACGAGCATGCCGGCGACGTCTGCAAGGGAGTCCAACTCCTTTGTGGCCTCGGGCACCCTCCATTCCTTCTGGATGTCGACGAAGTTGGTGACTTCCAGATTGACGCGCTCTAGCCTGGTTTTGTCGCCGCCGATGGAGAAGCCAGCAAAGGTGTACCTGGGGTCGGCGAGGAAGTTGTCGAAGACGATGCACCTTTCAGCAGCGCTCAGTTGGAAGAGCAGCACCGGCTGAGTCTTGCCGACGGAGAGTTGGACGAGGGCGGGTTTCTGCGTCGTGTCAGGCTCGTTGTTGTACTCGAGATCAATCCCGACGATCTTGTGGCGCTGGAGCCTGAGGTGGCGCTCGTACTGGTCGAGGGAGGTCGTCATCTGCTTCTTATCGTTGGTGTGGATGACGTGCAACTTGGTGTTGCCATGCGCCTCCACGTCCCAGTATTTGTCGACAAACCCCATCGCCGGCAGCAGGGCTTGGTGTCTTCTGTGGAGATTGGTGTGATGGAGCGATTTGGTGGCAACACAATGGATGCTTGTGTTGTTGTGGATGAGAAAGCGTTGGCAGGGGTCTTATTTTAAAGGGGGGGGGGATGGCTGCAGCGGATGAACTGCACGATCTCGCTGATGATGCGGTTGTGCAGATCGTGGGTTGGGGTTGCATCTGTGATCGTGGGTTTGTGGCGATGGAACCGCTCGGATTGGGCGGTTGTGCCCGAACGTGGTTTTTTAGCGTGGTTTTATTTTTATTTTTCATCAGTACAATCTGCTAACCACCACGTTCTGTGCGAACTGGCATTTGTCACACTTATATGTATCGTACGTGTTCCCGAAACTGCATTGCATGTGATGCCGAACTTCTTCGTGTAACCAAAAGCACTGCATTTGTCTATAGGTTTGTACTGCACCTGTATTTTGCTGTACTTGATGCAGCCCCTGTATTCATGTATGTATTCCGAAACTGCATTGCTTATGATACTGCACTGCTTTAGCTAACCAAATGCACTTCATTGTATAGAGTTGCGTCGTGCATCTGTTTTTTTGCGTGTACGTGATGCAGCGCCTGTCACGGGAGGTGGGGGGGGGGGTTGGGGGGCCCCCTCATTTTTTTATTTGTGGCACTTATTTGGAGGCAGAGTTATTTTTCGGACGCGTTATCATAACACGCGCGTTGTTTTTCCTTATTTAACTTTTTTTGAACTGCATTTATTTATTTGTTTGACTGTCTGGCCTTCATTGTTCTTCACAGTGAACTGCGCTGGTATTAACTTACTCGTTTCTTTCTGCTCTGTCTTATTTAGCAAGGCCGGCCCGTTTTGGGCCGGCCCGTTTGACGTAACTCTTTCCCACACGGGCCTCGGACGTGGCCCTCCCAGGCGATCCGACCGCTCCGCTCATAGGGAGAGACCGAGAAGAAACCTCTGTCCTCTCTTGCAGCCGCTCCCGAAGCATATCTCCCTCGAGCAAAATCGCCGTCGCTTGCAGCAACCGCCGTCGGCCGCGGAACCGCAGTCCTCAAGGGGTCCTTATTGCTGCATTCCGCGTCCCCGTCCGCTCTGCCAGCCCTTCCCGCTGCGCTCCCGCAGCCCTTTTTGTTCCGTTCCCGCTCCCGCCCCCCACCGCCGCCGTTCATCCCCTTTTTTGTGGTACGTTTTCCGTGCCCTCAGTCTTGATAGTTCCCTCGTCTGGTTTTGTGATTCTCGTAGTGTCTGCTGTGTTTTTTGCTTTTGTATTTTTTCTGTAGCAGGCGAATTTGATCTCGATTTGAAATCTGTACGCGTGTGTGCTCTGTAAGCAGAGCAAGGTGCATCTAGGGTTTCGTCAGATTTCGTCAATTTTGTTGCTGATATCTGTCACTTCGTCCTTGTGCTGCAGGAAAACACCATGTCTTCGCCAAGCAGAGCAGAAGGAGGAGTTCAAGGTATGTGGACTGCTTACATTGGCTTTGTTTATTTTCTGTGATGTTTATCTAGTTTACTAATTCATCCTGCAGATTTGTTTATGCTGTGTTAGTTGTCAGCGTTGCTTTGCATTTTTTGTCATGTGATGTTTTGTAATTTTTGACTCTGGTTTTTTATTTGAATCTAGTAGGTGATTGCAGTGGTCATAATGATACACCAGTTCGCTCTCATTGTCCTGGTGGTAAGGATCATGGTGGTGATGCGGGACAACAATTGAATTCACCAATTGAATCTTCTCCCATAAGTGTGGCCCCTCCTTCTGGTATGTGTTTGTTTTCTTTTTCTTTTTTTAATTTACCAATTTAGTTGTATCCCTATTTTCTATTGTGAATTTGATATGTGTCCTGTGAGTTTTGAAATGGATTGTTCTTATAAATATCTGCTATTTTTTGATGTTTATGCTTTGTTTATTTTGTGTATGGTGCTTACTTGATGTTGTACAAATTGGTGTTGCCTTGCTGTATCTAGTCCGGCATTTTTTTGTTAACAAACTGTGAAGTTAGTGTATGCAGCACTGCATTTATATGTATATGTGAACTCCACTTTATGTATGTGTGAACTGCATTGTTTTTTTATTCAGGTTTTCCGTACGTATGTGTGTACTCCATTACATTGATATATGAACTGCATTAATTTTTGTTTGGCTTATGATTGCAGCTCTGCATTTATATGTATAAGTGTACTGCATTTGTTCTTTTTGTGCACTTTTTAATGACCATAGTTAAACTTCATTTTGACGCAGTGTCTGTTTTTCATGCTGGGGCGCCTGGGTTTGAGGAGGTTACTCAATTGATTGACCATTATTTTGCAGAGGGTGACGTTGGTGCGAGCTTTGAGCAGAGACGTCCCGTCTTGTCTGAAACACAATCTCAGTCTGTTGATGGTACAGAGGAAGTTACACAGGAGTGGATGGTCTCGGAACAGCTTCGTGCATATGAATTGAAGCAAAGCAAGAAGAAGTTGAGGTTTGAAAATGATTCAAAAGAGTATGCGGAGAAGGAGAAGCAGAGGAGAGCTGCAGATGGTGCCAACAGGGGTGCCAAATTTGTCAAAGCCAAGCAGCCTGCTTTGCAGAAGAAGAGACTGAGTTCTGTTGCTGAGGAAGGTGGTACTCCTCGGCGGAGTCCACGTGTTGCTTGCATGAACAAGAATCTTGGAAAGAGAACTACTGAAGCTGGTGCAAAGGATGCTCAGCGCAAGCGACCACATGTCAGTGAAGGTCCCAACTCTGACGGCGACGACTTTGTGCTTGCTGATTTTGTGAGGGATGCTCAGACTGGTTGACGGAAAGACTGCGATTCATCTAAGAGTCAACCCAAGCGTCCCCGTGATGATGGTGATGAAGGTGTTGGTGCTGACTCTGGTGGGGAGCCGGATGTTGTTCCAAAGGTTTGTTGAAGTGGACTGCATTTGTTTCCTTCATTGTTATTCTATTTGTGTTTTTTATTTGTCTCTTTTTATGGCTAATCTTCTAATGTGGACTGCATTTCCCTTTACACAGAGGAAGAAGTCTAGTAACAGCAATGCAACTGAAGATGATGTGGAGGGAGATGATGCTCGATTTAACAAGACCGTACGTTTATCGCTCCCCACTGTTTGCAAAGCTGCTGCTTTATTGAAAGAAGCACACTGTAGTCGTGTTCGGGATGCTGGATTTGGTGTTGTCTTTGAACTGACAGTAAAGAAAAATGTGTCACGCATTCTTATATGCTATCTGATGGGAGTGATTGACCCTGCCACAATGATAATGGACTTTGGGAATGGCAGGGTTCTTCGAATCAATCGTGATGTAGTTCATCACATTTTTGATTTACCCATGGGAAGTCACACTGCACCAATGCTTGCAACCAGTGGCCATGATGATTCATTGAGTGCTCTCAAGGATGAGCTTGGCTTTGACCGTTCAAAAAGTATAGGTGTCAAGGACTTGCTTCAGAAGCTGGAGGTGTTGGTGCAGGAAGATGACCATGTGACGGTTGATCTTGCTGTCAAGGTGTTCTTCCTGATACTTTATCAGAATTTGTTGTGCCCTGGGCCTGCAGTTCGTTTGGGCAGGGTTGCTGCCATGGTTAAGAACATGGATTATGCGGCTATGGCGCAGATGGACTTTTGTCAGCTTGTTGTTGATGAGCTACATGCAGCTATGGTGAGGTGGCAGACAGAAGGCAGCAAGCAGAATTGTGCAGAGGGTTGTGCCATTGTCCCCTTGATTATGTATCTTGATTGCTTGAAGCTTCACAAATTTCAGTTATGCACACGTTGACGCCACGCGCGTCATACCTGACGACCAAGGACCTGATGAAGTTATACAACGAGGATATGGTTGTCAAGGGAAAGATTTATTTGGAATCTTACAAATTTGGGAAGCTGCCGGTTAGTGCATCTGAGTTTTTAAGATCAGAGTTTTTTTTTAAAAGTGCAGTCATTATAAATCTAAACTTTCTAGTATACACATGTGTACTTCTCTTCCCTTTTGTCTTTTTTTGCAGTGGAAGGCGTCAGGTGATATTGTGTACAACCGTCCTGCTGCAGTGCTATGTGGCGGCTCTGATGCGGGGCCTAGCACTCATGCTAGGTTTTATGAGCCTATCTGTAGCCAGCTTCCTGCCTGTGATGATGAGGCGCCGCCTACTCGTGGTTTCACGGCTCGTCGGATGTTTGATAATAGAAGCTCTCCTAAACTGACATTTGTTGGCGGCAAAAAACACGAGGAGATTGATGAGCTTCTTCTGAAGGTTTTGAAGTTAACTAAAGATTTGCCAACCTCTGGTGACAGGTTGAGGACAGTTGCTGGATTTTTCCCTGCTAGCCATGGCCCACGAGATGAAGATATTGTTGCTGCTCACAATTTTGATTGTGGCGTGGTTCAAAGTCTGAAGATTGCAGTGACAAATATTCGGTCTTCGTATGCTTAGTTGAAACATTCACAGGAAGAAAAGTGCGCTCAGTATGAGAAGGATGCTGAGCACATTTTGGATGAAATGAACCGTCAGGATGCTGGCGCCGACGCTGATAATGTATGTTCTAGGTTTTTTGTGGTTTTTGAGCCTCTTTCGTGTATTATGTGGACTGCTACTGACTATTTGTTTTTTGTCATAGGCTGGAGTGGAATCTTCTGGTGTCCATGCATCTAGGGATGATGGAATTGGTCAGGTACAAGTACTTCTGCCATGCATGTTCTGCCATGTGCCTCCCTTCTTGAACTTGCATTTTTTGCTTTCCATTTTATTGTGTTTTTTGTGTACCTCACTATTTTGTAAAATGTTTATTGCTTGTGCATAGTTGAAGTTTTTTTCTTTTTTGGTCGTTACCATCTTATTTTTGTTTTGGTTTGTTCTATGCCTGTAGACTGGAGTTGCTGCTTGTGATGTGCACAAAGATTCCTACGATGGCTATGAGAAGGACGAGGACTTGGCTGATGCATCGTCCCCTCCGGATGTTGTAGCTGATAAGGTTTAGTGGAATTACTTTTTCTGTTAGTGGGCTGTAATCTAATATTTTGTTGTTGTTATGAGCTTGACGTATGTTGTTTCTATTCACTCATGTGCATTTTTCATTTACATATGTGAGCTGTGTAGTTTTACATGTGTGAGCTTCAGTCTTTGGCAGAAGTGAATTGCAGTTCTTTTTTGCATATGTGGGCTACAGTGTTTGACATAAGTGAACTGCATTTCTTTTTACATATATGGACTGCAGTTATTTGACATGTGTGGGCTGCAGTGTTTGACATAAGTGAACTGCAGTTATTGTACATATATGGACTGTAGTCTTTGACATAAGTGAAGTGTGTGTTGTTGTGTTAATTAACCCCTCGCTCATTTGTGTCATTGTGTCTTTTTAAAACTTTTTACAGCCTGGAGATGAAAACGTAGAAGTTCATGTTGATGTGGACCAGGGGGATTGTGCTGTTGCTGGTGGTGGCAATGTTGACGCTTCTGTATCGGTTGTCGTCGACAGTGCAGAACCTTCCGTAGCTCAGGAGTCCCACGATACTGTTTCCCCTAGTCGGCACGAAGATCCTGATGTTGGCATTGAAAAGCCGCTGGAGAATGTCGTTCCTGCTGGTAGAGTTGCTGCTTCTCCTGTTTGTCTGACGCCCAACGATGTTCCTGATGTATTCAGAGTGGAGCCTCATGCAGCTGAGGTATCCAAGGATGTTGTGGTTGACCAGACTGTTGTAAGCCCAGATAATGCTGATGTTGCTACAGTAGGGCAATCCAGTGAGGTTGTGTTGGTTTCGTCGCAACCTAGCCAAATAAATGTTTTGGTCAGCTCTGAAGAACAACAGCATGAAGACTCTGACACTGAAGGCAAGATTTTTGTTTCGAACTGTGAAGTTGAAGTTTCTGTCATTCAATTTTTTAATTACTATGGTAGCTGCATTAGATGTTTAATGATAAGTGAAACTTCATGTTTCTGTTGGTGATTTTCAAAATAGCTAGCGGAATTTCCTTATCTTAATATTGAACTTCATTTTTTGGATAAGTGAACTTCACCTTTTTATTGCAGATGCCGAACTTCCTGTTGTGACACCGTCGAGCATTGATCCAGCTCTTCTGAAAAGATACAATGAGTTGTACAGTGCTGTTACGAGGTCTCGGAAGGACAAAAAGAAGAAGTATGGCTTTTTAAAAATTGTTTTGTTCATATGTATTTTCTAATTTTAGTCTTTGCCCTTTCTCGTTCTTGTTATTTTTGTAGTATCTTATGTTTCAGTTTTTCATAAAAAATTCAGGGACATGATTGCTTTTAAAACTGAGATGTCTGATATTACCATTGGCGAAGTTGGTCAATCTTTTTGGGATAAAGGGATGCTCACTACAGCCCTTGTAGATCTTGGGGTATCTTTGCTGGTAGATAAGTTTAAGGGATCTCCGACGATGGTTGTCTCGTACCATATTTGTGTAAGCATGCAGAAATTTTTGTTTTTGTTTTTTGATTTTCTTTTCTGATTTTGTGTGATTACCTGTTTGCTTGAGCACTATTGCTTTGTTTGGTTTTGTTTTTACAGACAAGTATTTGGCATGGTGGTAGTGTAGGCAAGAGTGTGAAATTGATGTTCTCTTCAAAAGCCGAGGAGCGTGTTGATAAAAAAGATATGGTGAGTAATGTTTTTATGTGTTGAAGACCATTTTGTGTGTGTTGGTTTTATAGTGTTCTTTTTCTTGTTCTTGTAATTCTTTTATTTATTTATTACTTCCAACAGGTCCTGTTTGCAACATTTGATCCGCCGGAGACGAGGGATGGCGTTGGTCATTATTGTGTAGTCGCCTTGAATTTGAAGGAAAGGCGGTTTGAATTTCTTGACTCGCTCAATAAACCTGGCAGCTATGATGCGAACAGGATTTTTAGGAGGATGGTTAAAAACATCAAGCGTGCATGGAAAGAAGGTAGCTCAAGTTCTGCTGAGCCGTTAAATCCTCCTACACTTGATGGATTTATGTTGAAACATGTTATTGTCCCATTTCAGCCGAATGGGTATGTTCCTTGTAGCCCCTGTCTACCATACTGCTCAACTTTTCTTTTATATTTCATTATGTGAAACTGATGTTTTTTGTTCTTTTATTGCAGGCATGATTATGGATTCTATATGTTTCAATTCTTGCAGACTTGGGATGGTGTTCGAGTTGCTAAGTTTGGAGTGGAGCACATTGGCTACATCAGAAAGGCCATGCTCTATAGTTGACTTACATCACCAAAGTGTTGCCTTGAGTTATCGTCACTTTTAATTTTTGCAGATAAAGGTTTGTTTTAGTGAACTTCTTTTATTTCTCTTACTTTTTTCTTTGTCTATTGCTTGCTTCTGCTTCTTAAGGTCTTTTTTTACTAGTGTGTTTAGTGAGATGTGTGATTTACAATGGATGGCTATATATTTTGTTGTGTAAGTGAGCTGCATTTGCTGTAGACAAGTGAGCTGCATTTGCTGTAGACAAGTAAGCTGCATTGTTCTATACAAGTGGGCTGCATTGTTCTATACAAGTGGGCTGCATTTTTCTAGACAAGTGGGCTGCATTGTTCTATACAAGTGGGCTGCATTCTCTTCTTTAGTGAACTACATTTTTTTATATTATTGAGATGCATCTAATGTTTTTGTTTTTGTATTTGGGCTGAGTGTTCCCATGTTTTTCTCCTCGTTATCAGGTTTTGATGGGGGTCTTCATGGAGGCTGTACATCATTGTTTGAGTCGCAGGGTTCTGAGGTAGTTATGGAGGATTGTGCCATTGAAATCTCTCTAGAGAATTCTGGTACTTCTGTTGGAGATGTTTTGAACACAGATGTTGTATCTGGACCTGATTGTGAAAAGGTTGCTCGCCCCGGCTCTCCTCATGAGGTAGTTGATGTTGATGATGATGATTTTGTTATGCCGGTGCCGCGCGTCACTAGGACTAGGAGTGCAGCAATCAATCGTCCTCCTGTGGATGAGGCTGAAGTATTTTCGAACAAGAGGGCAGGTGAGAGGGCTTTTAAGTTGAGAGGCTCTTTAGAGAAATTGAAGCCTCCGAGGTTCAAATATATTGATGAGGCGAGGACAATAAAGGATCTCGTTCTCAGCCAAGATTTTGTAACCAAATACCACGAGTAAGTTTTATGTGTGTGCCCTTCATCCTTTTTGTGTGTTTTGTTTTTAAGTTTATTTTATTGATCCCATTTGTGTATGTTTACTGCAGTAACGCGTTCTTGATGGTGAATAATTCTTTTGGTGATGTCGAAAATTACAAAGTTGACTATATCTATAATACATTTGGCAAAGGAGCTTTAATGGACTCGTATCTCATGGATTTTGTCATCAAGTACTGGAAGCAAGACCCTGAAATGGGTTTAGTTTATCGTTCTGGTGAACGTGTGCTACTTTCACCTTTATTTATCACGGTAAACGTGTGATGTCATTTTTTCTCTTGTACTGATTTTTTCATGTCCATGCGTGCATGCATGTTTTATTCTTTTTTTCGTGTCCAATTTTTGTTCTTTTTCTATGTAGTATGTTCTTCAAATGGAAACCTTTGTGAAGAAAGATGATGAAGGACACCCTGTGTTGCCAGTTGTGCATCCCCCTTTTGTTTTAGAAGATGCAGTTAAGCAGTTCAAGGTTTTTGTGAGCGGCAACGAAAACCTGTTGGACGCAAAACTGGTAAGGCCATTTTTTTTCGTCATTTATTTTCTGGTTTGTTGCATTTCTTTTTATAGTTATTTTGGAACAGTGGTCCTAGTGCTACGTGTCGAATGAACTTTTCATTTTTCATTTTGTTTTTTGATGTGACAGATTATGATGCCGCGCTCCAAGGATGGTCATTATTCCTTATACACGATGAACCAGCATCGCCAGACGATTGATATCCATGACACTAGGAAGTACACTGGCCATCCTGATTTCATGACAAAGTGGCGCAGGACTGACTACCACTCAGATTGCACTGAAGTGGTATGTCATTTTTTTAGCCAAGTGCAAAGCTTTTTTGTGTTTCTCCTACTGCATATTTTTTATAAACTGCACATGCAATGTTAGCACACATAGCACCACACTTGTTTATATAGTGCACTGCAACATATGCGTGACAGAACTGCATTTTCTCACACCCACCCCAATCTGTGTAAAAAAGTGATAAAAGGAAATGACTTCACGTGCATTTAAAAGAGGGACTGTCTAGACGTTGAGAAGAACTTTGTATTTTTTGGTTCGTCTGAATAGTTATTGATCTGTGACGTGTGTTATTTTACTTTGTGCTGCCTTTTTGCCAGATGAGGAGGATGACTCAGCTGCTGAAGGCGATTTATGGTGAAAAGTTGTATAGATCTAAGACCACCCTGACTGGGTTAAATTGGCAGAGAAGCCCTCTTACCCGATCGTGCCAGCGCAGGGAACAAACGAGTGTGGAATCTATGTTCTGAGGTTGACGCAGTTGTATGACGGCCAATGTCTAGTCGACAAAATTGTCAAATCCGACGTAATACCTTCTTTGTTTCTTCTTTTCTTGTTACTTTTTTCATTTTTTGATTTTTCACTTTTTGTTCTTATGACAACCTTTTTTTTAATCACTGATCTGCATTTTTTTAAATTTTCTTCAGCCTGCTGTTGAAGATTGGAAGGCGGAGTACATTTTCCAGCTGCTGTTCAATCCTTCGAACTTGTTGTATTATGAAGACATGCCGCCTGAGCTACGAGATCTGATTACAAGCCTCGGGCTTACTTCCCTATCGCAGTCGCAGACACAGTAACAGTCATTTGGCATTTTTTTTCTGGGTAAAAGCCTGTGTATGGACAAGAACTAGGGTTCATGTTGTGTACTGTGTGTTGTCTAATGTAGATAATGTATGAAAAGACTTTTTTTTCTGTTCTTGTGTTTCGTCTGCTTTTTGCAGTAGCGTACATGGACGAATTTGTGTGTGTTTTTTATTTTATATAAATAACTCATACAGTATATATATATATATATATATATATATATATATATATATATATATATATATATATATATATATATATATATATATATATTTTATTTGTTAACCACCACGTTCTGTGCGAACTGGCATTTGTCACGCTTATATGTATCGTACGTGTCCCCGAAACTGCATTGCATGTGATGCCGAACTTCTTCGTCTAACCAAAAGCACTGCATTTGTCTACAGGTTTGTACTGCACCTGTATTTTTGCTGTACTTGCTGCAGCCCCTGTATTCATGTATGTATTCCGAAACTGTATTGCTTATGATACCGCACTGCTTTGTCTAACCAAATGCACTTCATTGTATAGAGTTGCGTCCTGCATCTGTTTTTTTTGCAAGTACGTGATGCAGCCCCTGTCACGGGAGGTGTGTGTGTGGGGGGGCATTTTTTTTATTTGTCTATAGGTTTGTACTGCACCTGTATTTCCTGTACTTGCTGCAGCCCCTGATTCATGTATGTATTCCGAAACTGCATTGTTTATGATACTGCACTGCTTTTGTCTAACCAAATGCACTTCATTGTCTAGAGTTGCGTCCTGCATCTTTTTTTTGCGTGTACGTGATGCAGCCCCTGTCACGGGAGGTGGGGGGGGGGGTTCGGCCCCCCCATTTTTTTTATTTGTGGCAATTGTTTGGAGGTAGAGTTATTTTTCGGACGCGTTATCTTAACAAAAAATAACACACGGGAAGAATGAAATAGGGGTCGTGACCCCCCTCCGAGGCCGAGCCTGGAACGAGCTGGAGCAGGCGGCAACGCGGCGTGCCGCGTCGCCGCATGCGTAGGCGAGACCGTCACACCCCAGAGCCCCCTGTCTATCTTAGGGGTATGGCTCTGGGGTTGCGTGCGTCCTAGGGTTTGGAAAAACAGAATGTCCGCACTGCGCCTGTCAACCAAGCGCACTGCGTGCGTTAGCGCGAGGCCGAGCAGGGGGGTGGGAGGGGGGTCGTGACCCCCCTCCCCACCCCCCTGCGAGACCGTCGCCGCATGCATAGGCGAGTCCGTCACACCCCAGAGCCCCCTGTCTATCTTAGGGGTGTGGCTCTGGGGTTGCGTGCGTCCTAGGGTTTGGAAAAACAGAATGTCCGCACTGTGCCTATCAACCAAGTGCACTGCGTGCGTTAGCGCGAGGCCGAGCAGGGGAGTGGGAGGGGGGTCGTGACCCCCCTCCCCATCCCCCTGCGAGGCCGAGCCTGGAACGAGCCGGAGCAGGCGGCGACGCGGCGTGCCGCGTCGCCGCATGCGTAGGCGAGTCCGTCACACCCCAGAGCCCCCTGTCTATCTTAGGGGTGTGGCTCGGTGGGTTGAGTGCGTCTCAGGGTTTGGAAAAAGAATGTCCGCACTGCGCCTGTCAACCAAGCGCACTGCGTGCGTTAGCGCGAGGCCGAGCAGGGGGTGGGAGGGGGGGTCGTGACCCCCCTCCCCACCCCCCTGCGAGGCCGATCCTGGAACGAGCCGGAGCAGGCGGCGACGCGGCGTGCAGCGTCGCCGCATGCGTAGGCGAGTCCGTCACACCCCAGAGCCTCGTATCTATCTTAGGGGTATGGCTCTGGGGTTACGTGCGTCCTAGGGTTTGGAAAAACAGAATGTCCGCACTGCGCCTGTCAACCAAGCGCACTGCGTGTGTTAGCACGAGGCCGAGCAAGTGGGTGGGAGGGGGGTCGTGACCCCCCTCCCCACCCTCCTGCGAGGCCGAGCCTGGAACAAGCCGGAGCAGGCGGCGACGCGGCGTGCCGCGTCGCCGCATGCGTAGGCGAGTCCGTCACACCCCAGAGCCCCCTGTCTATCTTAGGGGTGTGGCTCTGGGGTTGCGTGCATCCTAGGGTTTGGGAAAACAGAATGTCCGTACTGCGCCTGTCAACCAAGTGCACTGCGTGCGTTAGCGCGAGGCCGAGCAGGTGGGTGGGAGGGGGGTCGTGACCCCCCTCCCCACCCCCCTGCGAGGCCGAGCCTGGAATGAGCCGGAGTAGGCGGCGACGCGGCGTGCCGCGTCGCCACATGCGTAGGCGCCGCGTCGCCGCATGCGTAGGCGAGTCCGTCACACCCCAGAGCCCCCTGTCTAACTTAGGGGTGTGGCTCTGGGGTTGCGTGCGTCCTAGGGTTTGGAAAAATAGAATGTCCGCACTGCGCCTGTCAACCAAGCGCACTGCGTGCGTTAGCGCGAGGCCGAGCAGGGGGGTGGGAGGGGGGTCGTGACCCCCCCACCTCCCTGCGAGGCCGAGCCTGGAACGAGCCGGAGCAGGCGGCGACGCGGCGTGCCGCGTCGCCGCATGCGTAGGCGAGTCCGTCACACCCCAGAGCCCCCTGTCTATCTTAGGGGTGTGGCTCTGGGGTTGCGTGCGTCCTAGGGTTTGGAAAAACAGAATGTCCGCACTGCGCCTGTCAACGAAGCGCACTGCATGCGTTAGCGCGAGGCCGAGCAGGGGGTGGGAGGGGGGTCGTGACCCCCCTCCCCACCCCCCTGCAAGGCCGAGCCTGGAAAAAAACCGGAGCAGGCGGCGACGCGGCGTGCCGCGTCGCCGCATGCGTAGGCGAGTCCGTCACACCCCAGAGCCTCCTGTCTATCTTAGGGGTATGGCTCTGGGGTTGCGTGCGTCCTAGGGTTTGGAAAAACAGAATGTCCGCACTGCGCCTATCAACCAAGCGCACTGCGTGCGTTAGCGCGAGGCCGAGCAGGGGGGTGGGAGGGAGGGTCGTGACCCCCCCCCCTGCGAGGCCAAGCGTGGAATGAGCCGGAGCAGGCGGCGACACAGCGTGCCGCGTCGCCGCTTGCGTAAGCAAGTCCATCACACCCCAGAGCCCCCTGTCTATCTTAGGGGTATGGCTCTGGGGTTGCATGCGTCCTAGGGTTTGGAAAAACAGAATGTCCACACTGCGCCTGTCAACCAAGCGCACTGCGTGCGTTAGCACGAGGCCGAGCAAGTGGGTGGGAGAGGGGGTCGTGACCCCCCTTCCCACCCTCCTGCGAGGCCGAGCCTGGAACAAGCCGGAGCAAGTGGCGACGCGGCGTGCCGCATCGCCGCATGCGTAGGCGAGTCCGTCACACCCCAGAGCCCCCTGTCTATCTTAGGGGTGTGGCTCTGGGGTTGCGTGCGTCCTAGGGTTTGGAAAAACAGAATGTCCGTACTGCGCCTGTCAACCAAGCGCACTGCGTGCGTTAGCGCGAGGCCGAGGAGGGGGGTGGGAGGGGGTCGTGACCCCCCCCCCACCCCCCTGCGAGGCCGAGCCTGGAACGAGCGGAGTAGGCGGCGACGGGCGTGCCGGTCGCACATGCGTAGGCGCCGCTCGTCGCCGCATGAGGCGAGTCCGTCACACCCCAGAGCCCCTGTCTATCTTAGGGGTGTGGCTCTGGGGTCGCGTGCGTCCTAGGGTTTGGAAAAATAGAATGTCCGCACTGGCCTGTCAACCAGCGCATTGCATGACGTTAGCGCCGAGAGGCGGAGCAGGGGGTGGGAGGGGGGGGGTCATGACCCCCCTCCACCCCCCTGCCGGGCCGAGCTGGAACGAGCCGGAGTAGGCGGCGACGCGGCGTGCCGCGTCGCCGCATGCGTAGGCGCCGCGTCGCCACAAGCGTAGGCGCCGCGTCGCCCCATGCGTAGGCGAGTCCGTCACACCCCAGAGCCCCCTGTCTATCTTAGGGGTGTGGCTCTGGGGTTGCGTGCATCCTAGGGTTTGGAAAAACAGAATGTCTACACTGCGCCTGTCAACCAAGCGCACTGCGTGTGTTAGCGCGAGGCCGAACACGGGGGTGGGAGGGGGGGTCGTGAACCCCCCACCACCCCGCGAGGCCGAGCACTGGAACGAGCCGGAGCAGGCGGCGACGCGGCGTTGCCGCGCCGCCGCATGCTAGGGCGAGTCCGTCACACCCCAGAGCCCCCTTGTCTATCTTAGGGGTGTGGCTCTGGGGTTGCGTTGCGTCCAGGGTTTGGAAAAACAGAATGGTCCGCACTGCGCCGTCAACCAAGCGCACTGCATGCGTTTAGCGCGAGAGGCCGAGCAGGGGGTGGGAGTGGGGTCGTTGACCCCCCTCCCCACCCCCCTGCGAGGCCGATCCTGGAACGAACCGGAGCAGGCGGCGACGCGGCGTACCGCGTCGCCGCATGCGTAGGCGAGTCCGTCACACCCCAGAGCTCCTGTCTATCTTAGGGGTTATGGCAGCTGGGGTTGCGTTCGTCCTAGGGTTTGGAAAACCAGAAGTCCGCACGGCGCTGTCAACCAAGCGCACTGCATGCGTTAGCGCGAGGCCGAGCAAGGGGGGGGGAGGGGGGTAGTGACCCCCTGGAGGCAGAGCGTGGAATGAGCGAAGCAGGGCGCGACGCGGCGTGCGCGTCGCGCATGCGTAGGCGAGCCATCACACCCCAGAGCCCCATGTCTATCTTAGGGGTGTGGCTCTGGGGTGGGGCATCCTAGGGTTTGTAAAACAGAAGTCTGCACTGCGCCTGTCAACCAAGCACATTGCGTGCGTTAGCGCGAGGCCGAGCAGGGGGGTGGGAGGGGGGGTCGTGACCCCCCTACCCACCCCCCTGCGAGGCCGATCCTGGAACGAGCCGGAGCTGGCGGCGACGCGGCGTGCCGCATCGCCGCATGCGTAGGCGAGTCCGTCACAACCCAGAGTCCCCTGTCTATCTTAGGGGTGTGGCTCTGGGGTTGCGTGCGTCCTAGGGTTTGGAAAAATAGAATGTCCGCACTGCGCCTGTCAACCAAGCGCACTGCATGCGTTAGCGCGAGGCCGAGCAGGGGGGTGGCGGGGGTCGGACCCCTCACCACCACCCCTGCGAGGCGAGCCTGGAACGAGCTGGAGTAGGCGTCGACGCGGCGTGCCGCGTCACCGCATGCGTAGGCGCCGCGTCGCCACATGCGTAGGCGCCGCGTCGCCCCATGCGTAGGCGAGTCCGTCACACCCCAGATCCCCCTGTCTATCTTAGGGGTGTGGCTCTGGGGTTGCGTGTGTCCTAGGGTTTGGAAAAACAGAATGTCTACACTGCGCTTGTCAACCAAGCGCACTGCGTGCGTTAGCGCTAGGCCGAGCAGGGGGGTGGGAGGGGGGTCGTGACCCCCCTCCCCACTCCCCTGCCAGGCCGAGCCTGGAACGAGCCGGAGCAGGCGGCGACGCGGCGTGCCGCGTCGCCGCATGCGTAGGCGAGTCCGTCACACCCCAGAGCCCCCCTGTCTATCTTAGGGGTGTGGCTCTGGGGTTGCGTGCGTCCTAGGGTTCGGAAAAACAGAATGTCCGCACTGCGCCTGTCAACCAAGAGCACTGCATGCGTTAGCGCGAGGCCGAGCAGGGGGGTGGGAGGGGGGGTCGTGACCCCCCTCCCCACCCCCCTGCGAGGCCGAGCCTGGAACGAGCCGGAGCAGGCGGCGACGTGGCGTGCCGCGTCGCCGCATGCGTAGGCGAGTCCGTCACACCCCAGAGCCCCCCTGTCACACCTCGTGCGCCTATCAACCAAGCCAGGGTGTGACGGGGGATTATGTCGTGGTAGCCAAGAGAAAAGATTCGCCAAGTGGAGGAGGCGGTTTGACGCGGGCTAGCCGTGGTAGTGTTCTTGATTGGCTGGAAAAAACAATCGTCTAAGCGAACTGCAATGCTTAATTGACAGCACATCTTCCGTCCCATACCGAACTGCACAGCGGACTGCATTTTTTTTAGGTGGGAGGGTACTGGAGTTGCGTGCTAGTTGTGCGTCGTGGGGCTTCTTGGTTTTGGGCTGTGAGGATGTGTTGGGTCCGTTGGGGTGTAAGAAGCATTCGGCCCAAGTCGGCCTGTATGGGTGTTTTCTCTTGCGGTGTGTGTGAGCGGTATCGTTTAGTCCCACCTCGCCCGCGGAGAGCGCGCTTGACCTGTTTATAAGCGCTGGCGAGGCAGCCGTATCGAACTCCTCTGTTTACTTGTTTGGGTGCTTATACACGGCGCTCGCTGCTCTTTCCTCTCTGACCTGTGGGCCCATGTGTGCCCGGCCCCATGCATCGTGGCTCAGAACAACTCGCCTACTGTGGGTGCAAACCTATTACGAGACTGGCTGGGGCCTGGGTGGTCAATTTTTTTTCTTCGTATTTGAGTCATTTTTTTCTTTTGCAGTACATATATTCGTGGTAGTACAAATGATGTCATTTCACTGCTTGTACCAACGTTGCGCACTGCACTGCGTGTACCAAGCCTGTGTGTTGTGCACTGCATGAAAGTGGCTGCAGCCCCTCTCGTGCTTCATTTAAGCATGTACTGCACTTCATGTATACACTTTGTGAACTGCCTTATATTACTTTGATGAACTGCATTCACCTTTGTTTAGAATGGTCTGCGGATTATAATTTTTTATTAATATTAATATTAATGGTCTTTTTCTATAATTACTCTTGTGGACTGCATGTGGACACATGGGTACTGCTTATGTTTACCATTGTGAACTGCATTCATCTTTCTTTTTTAGGTATGAGTTGTAGTCAGAGTACTTAATTTTTTTGTTTAACGTTGTTTTTGAATATGTTTTGTATCTGTGTAGTATGTTTTGGTATCACACATTAGATTTTTCAAAGTTGTCTAGATACTTGTTCTAATACAAACTCAGCAATCATTACCTAGTGCAACGACATTGTTTTTACAAAGAAACGTTCGATATGAAGCAACGGACATAAGCAAAACCTAGCAGACATGAAACAAGGAACAACACAACCACTAAAGTACAATGAAACTAAACATAGCCCTGTTCATTTCTAGTTGCTGTATGGGATTACAACCTTGTTCTTCTTCTTCGCTTCTTTTTCTCTTTTTGCCCTATCCAGTCCCATTATGACATCGTAGATGATTCTCCATGACTCATATGTTGCGAATGCATCTATTGCTGCATACTTGATAAGCTTGTCTGGCAGCGGGCAAAAACCCCACAGAGTATGGTCCTCCGTGCGGTTAATTTTGTTCTTCATGTCATGGTAGTGAATGTCGATCAGCCTGCCGGCAACATCAGCCAAAGAGTCAAACTTCTTTTTATTATATGGGTCTCTCCATTCCACCTGAATATCACTGTAGTTATCGGAGTTGATCTCCAAGCTAGATAGCTTTAGCTTGTTTTTGTCTCCTTCAATGGCGAATCCGGCGAAGGTGTATTCATCATTCATGAGGAATTTGTCTAGTTCCATTGGCCTGCAAGATGTTTGTATAGAATGAATATAGTTTATTTTTTAGAACCACCAATGTTTTTTTGTTTTTTCTGAAACTGAAGTGCAATATGAATACCTGAATCTGTTGCAGTGAGTACCTGCTAATACTTTGTACAACATAACTAGTAAATCTCATAATAGATTCTATAAACAATGCATGTTTGTGCATGTTTGTTTTCTTGAATTGAATTTCATACATGTTTTAGATAGTAATGGTGCAGTTTTCTATTGTTCATATAGATAATTTGTATTTGGTAAAACAAAATAAAACTGCGTGTATCGCTAGATCATCTAATTCAAGAATTGAACACATGAGTTACATGGAGCCAGATGAAAACTGTCAATGAATTCCTATGCCATGCTTTTTTAAAATGAGAACCAAAGTTTAAATAATTGCAATTGCGATGAAGAAAATTTAAAATCAATATTGACAAGCAATATTACAGATTGATAATTATTCTCACCTGTCTTTAGCTGCAGAGATGTGGTAGACAAGGCATTCTTTTTCTACGCGTAGCTGGAGCGCTGCTGCCCGCTGTGGCTTCACGTAGTGCGTGTACTCGACATCAACGCCGACTAGTTTGAAAGGCATTCCGCCGAGCTTCCTCTTGAGCGTGGACAGCAACTTGTCCACGTCTTGACCCTTGCTTGTGCAAACGATGTGGAGCTTGTGGTTGCCGTGGAGGTCGACGTCGTGGAGCTCCCTGGTGTACCTACGGCGCTGCTTGTATAGAGGTGCATCCGCCATGGCTCTCCTCTGCTCTCTCGTGTTTGTTCTGGAGAGAGAGGTTAGTGAAAGGAAGTGTGGAGAAGAAGATGCAATGGGGTTTTTGGGGGGACGAAGCAGTTGTGTTTTCTCCTCTGCTCTCCGTGACAGGACGTGGGAGTGGTGGAGCGGGGTGGTAGCGTGGTGGGGCTGTGTTTTTAGTTACGTGGCAACTGCAGAGAGGTTCTGCTATGAGGAGGCTGTCTTAGTGCGTTGGAAATCCGGAACGTCGTCGCCTCTTTTTTCGTGACAAGTTCAGGTATGCACGCAACTGTCAGAAAATGTGATGATTGTGTTTTCGGTGAATTTTCCTAGTAAGTGCACTTCTTCGCTATCACGACCGAACTGCCTATGTCCACAAAGTGTACTGCATGTAAGTGAAATTTATTCTTCATACACTGTATTATATCGGATCAGGATTCATACAGATGTACGCACATTACTTTTTTGATGGAGTTCTTTCTTATTTTCTCTTTTTTTATATGTGATGGTGATGCAGCTTTTGTGTGGATGGAGGGTAGTGTGGATAGGGGTATCGGACTGCTTTGCTTAACTAACAGGGCTGCATTCTTCATTTTAGCCCTACTGCAATGTAGTAGAAAGAGAACTGCATTTCAGAAATAACAATACTTCGTGCTTCCATGTGACGAACTACATTGTTGTAGGTCGCGGACTGCATTTGTACGTTGACTTTGGGCTTCCTGCATTTTATTTATTAGAGCGAACTGTAGTTTCTGGCAGTGCCCACACATTTTTTTTGTTGTTATTCATTTAAAAAATGTTTCTCATTTTTC